>JAFIDM010000001.1:18855396-18907356 GCA_023159025.1 Thereuonema tuberculata
TAATATATATATTTAATTTACCTAAATTTAATGTATATCTATATTGTAGTAAATTGAAGAAAAAAAAAAGAAGGAAGGGAACCAAGAATTTTACAAAAAGTAGGCAATACGTTCTTTAGAAGCCGTGATTTAGAGGACTCATCCACTCACTGATGATGGCTTGCTAGCGAGCACGAAACTAGTTTGACATTTTTATCTTCCCAATATTTATGTTTTAATGAATAGTTTTTAATAATCAAATTTTTTAAACTTGTGTGTAGGCTTATTCAAGAATCTTTTAACGTTCTTTCTCTTCTTTGTTTGTTTTTTGGGTTGTAATATTTGCTGAATACAAATATTTTTTTTTATTTATTTTTTTTTTATCGTTTTTTGAAACATTTTATTAAATCCAAAAATTTTGTCTCAAGTTGACTGAAGCCTATAAATTTTAATTATACTTATGCTTAAGCAGAAATTAAGAGCATTATTAAGCTGATTAATATTTACTATATAAGACATCTTTACACATCCATTGTTTCCGTTTTAACTATGGAATTTTTGGCACCTCTCCGAGATAAATTTCTTCACCAGGACACCATATAAAAAACAAACAAACCTGAAAATACAAAAAAAAAACAAAAAAAAAAACAGCGTCTCTTGTCCTTAAATATGCCTGCCAAGTTTTAAGAAGACCCATCCTGTGGTTTAGTAATTATTAGTAAAGATACATTAAAAAACACAAACACAGACAGACTGACCGGTTGAGAGACTCACTTCATTAGGTGGTTACTCTAAAAATGTTCTTAAGGTTAGAGTTTCACGATTCTGAAGATCGTGAAGCGAGAAGTAGCGGATAGTAGCTATCCAGAGAAGTTCACGACATGCACAAAAAAAGATGCACAAAAAAAAAAAAAAAACCAGCAAACAAACAAACAAACAAACAAAGAAATATTTTGCTTCATTTCCACATAACATCAGATATCAACACACTTTGAAACATACTTTGCTTTCAGCTTTTGACAACAAAATAGTGACTCTTGTAATAATATTTACTTCGGAGAGACAGAATGGCCTCAGAAGAAACGAGAAATAAAAATTGCAGATGACAGAGGACTGCTTATAAGATATACACAGATTTTAAAGATATACACAGGTGCCGAAATTGTTATGACAAGAAAAAAAAAATGATAAAAGTAATAAAAATTTTTGCAGGTTTAAATCATAATAAAGGATTAAATTATTTCTAATCTGACTGCAATATTTTGTAGAAAATATTTAACTAAATTAAGAAAAACCGAAATTACAATAAATTTTAAATAGTACAATACGACATAAGAATAAAAATTACATTATATTAATAACTAGTGGAAAGACCTGTTCTTCGCTCGGGTTCCAAAAAACAAATGTCCAAATGTGGATGATAAAGAAATTGCAATTGCGAGATCATTTCGAAACTTTCCCGGTTGGTATAAAAACAAAACAAAAAACAACAACAACTCAAAAGGTCTGATCTCATTATAAATCTATAGCTATCCCGAATCCCTCGTAGAAGTATCTTTGAAGCATGTTTGCTCATCCACTCACCGTCCTCCCAGTGTACATTCCTAGTTCCATGTTATTTGAATTTTGTAACTCGACATTCATAGATATGAAAATAATATAGACATCGGAAAATATAAGATTTCCCACCCCTTTCTCTGTCCCGTTTAGACCCCTAGTTCGAGATTATTCGAATTTTGTAACATCATAATCCTATCACGTCAGACCTTTTCTAGTTCGTAAAAAAAATTATTATTCATTATGTCGCTATTATGCACAACCATAGTTTACGTCCAATTGTTGCACAACCATAGTTTACGTCCAATTGTTGCACAACCATAGTTTACGTCCAATTGTTGCACAACAATAGTTTCATGCCAATTGTTGCACAACATTATGGGTTTAATTGTCATTGTCGCCGAGCTCCAATTGTTGCATAACATTATTTGTGGAATTCACTCCTTTTCAACCCCTGGGGGTGGTGTTTCCTGGTTCTAAGGTAGCCTATCTTTTCCGCAGGGTCCTAAAGAGTAATTCTGCAAAGTTTGGACCGGATAGGTCAAAGGGCCTTGGAGTGTATAAAGGACAAAGAAAGAAAGAAAGAAAGATACATTCATTTTTATATATAGAGATACAGGTCCACACAATTTCTAATTTATTTGATTTTTAATAATAATTTGAAATCAAAGTTATTTTTATTGTAGTACTATCTTGAGATTCCCTATTTTTAGGATTCGAAATATATGAATTTATGAAGAATAACGAATTTCATGTACAGTAAGATGTACAGAAAATATGAGTTTTACAAGACATTTTTTTAAAAAGTGGTTAGTGTAAAATTTTAAAGGTCATAAATGTCTTTTCATCACCACCACAGAAAAAGACACAACTATCTAAAATATTCGAAAATGATGATTTTTACGTGTATAGTAGACATGAGAAAATACATTTGGCCAACACACGCATTAAAATGTTTGAAAAATATTTTACACATTAAAAATTTACATATGGGCACGACCTTATTTCGTCCATATTTAATTCAGGACTTTAATGAGTGACATAATTCGTTAAAGTATTGTATTAAAGATGGACGAAACCAGTTGTGCCGAAATGTAAATTTTTAATGTGTTAAATATTTTTTAAACTTTTTAATATGTGTGTTGGTCAAATTTATTTTCTAATACCTAAAATATATAACAGAGGAATATCTTTGAAAATGGATAAAAATAGGTTTTCAATTTTCTTGATCTTTTTTTATGTGTTGCAAAACTCACGACAGTTATGTAAAGTCGTAAGAACTTACTAATTTAAATTATAAAACTGTATATGAAAATTATTGCTATGGATCTGAACTTCTTAATTAAAGATTGTTTGCACTTTGACCTTTCATTGTTTAATGTTTCAATGTAATGACTTACCATACCGACAAGAAAAAAGTTGAAGGAATGCATCTAAGAAATAAGGAAGGAATTCTAAAGAATAGAAAGTGTTTGTACAAAGCACTTTGTCCTATAGAATTGTGCCAGATCAATAATCGTTTAAAGGGGACAACTGTAGATGCTCAAGAAAACATCGTTGTTTTTACCTTTAATGTCTATGGCCTTATCGTATGATTTGACCATATTTATATATGTCTTATACTTTGTAATAAGAAGATGAAATTTGGATCGCTAGTAATATCTAACCTCTGTAATCGATTCGAAGGGGGAAAACTCTCGAAAATGCCTCTCTTACAAAATCGCCATTTTGTAATATGCTTTATCCTTGGCCAGAAGTTTCTACTTTAGTTTTAGTGGCGGCCATTTTAAAAATAAAGCAACCATTTTGAAATAGCCAAAGGAAATAAAATCAACACACTCTTCAACCACAGGAAATGTATCACATGAAACTAATGACCAACATATGACAGACAACCTTAAAAGCTACATTTTTTTTTTTAATTGTGATAGTCACTTTTATTCACAACCGCTGTATGTTTCTGAGATTTTTTAGGCAGCCTTAAAAATTACAATCATATCTCAAAAGTTATTAACATAAAACACAATGTGAAGCACGCCTCAATCAACTAAAAGTAATTTTCTGAAATTTCCGGGACAGCCATTTTGAAAAATGGCCATTTCGGAACTTTATTACTTGAGGGAAAATATATTTCTAATCAATTTTATTTTGTTGTCACAAAGGGAATCAATTTCACGATAAGAAACTGTACTTTAAGTTATAATGCTATGAGGAGCAAAATTCTTATACAGGTGATGGTATTGTAAACTTTGATACTTAAAGCAACTGTTTCGCTACGTTTTGAAGCAGTAAGCATTTCCTGAGCCAATTAGTTTTTCACTTTATTTGCAGGTCAAACTTAAAACATCGGTCTTGTTTTAAGGCGTTGTTCTTTAATTGTTCAAGGTATTGTTCATTTTAAGGTTTTGTTTAATGTATTGTTTATTTTTTCTTTTGACGATCATTCATATTAGCCTCAGTGCGGAGACCTCGTTATTTATTAGTGACTGCTTCTGGCTGATGATCGCCAAAGAGCGTGAAACAGCTGTTCCAGGATGTCACTTGGTAAACAATTTGGTCTCACCCATTGTTGTTTATTAATAATTCAATGCGCAGATTGAATTTTTTTATGCTTTAAAAAAAATCTTTGAGGCCGGCGCACATGAATTTTCTCAGTAATTCATTCATTGTTTCATTTTTTTCTTTTGAGGCACCACTGCGTTTCCGACGATTATTAAAACATAGGTCTATTTATTTCAGTCTTCACATCTCCCATAAAACTGACCCCTGCAATCCTTCGCTGAAACGATTATACGGATTTCTTTGAAATGATGTTTATTTAGGGTCCAACTTAAATAGGAGCATAATTATTTCGACCTATCTCCCTCAAAATGACCTCCAGTGCTTCATTCTCGATCTCCATTACGCTATGGAAAGCTGAATGCATACCTATTACATATTTTTATTAATTCTTCATAAAATGCCAATTGTAAGTTTACAATTTACACACATCCAGTACGAAGCGTTTCTTTCGTTTCTTTTTCCTTTTAAAGATTAAATCAAAAAACAAAATATATAGGTTGATTAGGTGTAAAGTTCTTTTTTGTATCAATTCTATTTATAAAATTTGATTTTGTGCAACGTCATCTGATGTCCTGATTCTACTTTCCTCAATTTCAAAGTCACTGTAGTTAATTCCGAACTTTTCAACAAAGTAAGATTTGTTTTTAATCCTGGCTTTTTTCAATTTACCAGAAAGTGGAAAAACTTTAAACACGTCATCTTGATGCAGTATTTATTTGTGGATGATCAGGTTTCGTAAAAAGTTATGAGAATGAATACAAAGATCAGAAAATAGATGCACAAGAATTTAATTTTAGAGTGGGAATGTTCTTAGAAAAAAATGCAAAACAATGGCTTTCAGAAGAAACGATCAGTGACTGAGCAGGTCTTAAGGGCATTTTCCATGGATCCGAAAATCGGACGGTCGGATCCACGAATCGGACGTATTCTCTTTCACGTGGCCACGAAACGTCGCCTATACGAACGATCTGAATGTGACATGTCGTATAGAAGAAGTCGGAGAGAGTTTCGTGGCCATGTGAAAGAGAATACGTCCGATTCGTGGATCCGACCGTCCGAGTTTCGGATCCATGTGCAATGGGCTTTATTTCTTACTTGAATATTAGTCTTCTCTTCCTGTTTGGATGCACATCACGCTGAAACGGCTGAACGATTTCCATTAAATCTCATACCTAAAACTTATTTGTGTTCCAACTTGAAACGTAGGTGTATTTATTTAAGAGTCAATCCTTCCATCTCATCAAAAAAAATGACCCTGAAAAATAGATAAACTTCTTCCCCACAGCGCTGCATGGCCAGTCTCTACTAAGCAATGGATAGCTGAAGATAAGCTAGTAAATGACCACCCTCATTACACTTGTGAAATTAATACGTATAGGGATGAGATTGAGAATACATATTGGGATGGGGAGTTAATTTTGAGGACTGGGAGAGAGGTTGGGACCAAAATAATCAAGAAATTATTTATGAGCTTCGGCCAAAATTTTAAAGAAATCAGTGATGAATTTCGTGATTCATTTTTAAGGGATAGGACGAGTGGAGATCAAAATAAATATGTCTACGTTTTAAGCTGAATTATAATAAGAACATAACAAATTCCATGAAAATTGGTCTAGCTGTTTTAGCGAAATGCACATACATAAAAAGAAGAGAAATATCTAAAGTGAAATAGTACGAATTAAAAGATCATAGTTAAAACACACTCTTAACATTTAAAAAAAAATTATAATGCGAGTGACTAGTTTCAACAGGTATTATAGCGGTTTTCATAAGACTCAGTAAGACTTCCCAAATTCAGTTAAATACAAAATGACAAATTATAGAAACGGAACAATGTTGATAACCTCTGTAACTCAAAGCTTTTAAGTAAACTACATTTAAAGTCTTGATTTGTTTATTATAAATTATGTCTACATTTACATTTTCAATTAAAAAATTATCGATTTCCTAAATATAATGTCTGCCTAAACTCTCTCTCTCTTTTCCAATTAACTCAAAAAAGTTTTTATATACAGAATTTTGTTTCAATTACAAAAAAAGGGAAATAATGTAAAATAATAGGATAGAGCAGACAATAATATTAATAACTACCCGACATACCGTTCTTCGTACGAGTTAATAAAAACAGATGATCTGATGTGGATGAGAAAGAAATGGAATTGTGAGATCACTTCGAAACTTTCCCACAGTTTCCTTTCTTCCCTTCTCCACAAACCTATCACATCAAGCCTTCACCAGTTGCTAAATAGTCACGTGATCAGTACAAATTAATGTTATATTGTTACTGCGCAACCTGAAAACTCCGTAGAAGTATCGTTCAACAGCCCCCCCCCAACCCCGCTTACAGCCATTAGGGCTCGATATCGAAAAAGCAATTTTTCTATTCAATTTTGACAGGGAACATTCATGACAACTTTTGTGTTTCCAACTCAGGTCGCTTTGGAGATATAAAACCCTTCGAAAAAAAATTTATACCTGTTGGGATCCGAATATCTTGCCTGTTATCTTTAAATAATGGTTCCTCCCATTTCACATTCTTCACGTGATCTTCTTGTTCTGTAACTTTCATTATCATCCGCTTCACAAAGACGTGTAGACCATTTTGAAAGTACTTGTGTTTTTAATATGTATTTTAGTTTTATTGTAAAGTGTTTTGGCCACAATTCAACTGTTAATTTTTAGGATTGTTTTGCTGATTTCTGCAACAGGTTCCTGCAGAACCTAGACATTATCGTCCAGTATTTAGAGTCAAATAAAACTCTCCAATATTTTCTCTTGTTAATCAATTAATGCTCTTTGGGATCAATGGGGGAGAATTTCAATGTTAACAATATTAAAATCTTGTATGTCGCTAGAAAGAAAAGTGACATTTTCTCGAGGAACCATTGTGTATTGTAAAGATCCATTATTCTGACCTAACGAGCATATTAGTGCCACCCACTGCTCAACATGTTTTTTTCTCTTTTCTCTTGCTAATTTTCGTTAGGGTTTGATGGGCGTTTTACTCTTAGATTTGGCCGGTTGTCAGTTAATGTCATTCTGCCTAAATTCCCTTCACTCAAATGGGTTCTTGTTAATGAAGGGGACAGGAAAAGCTGTGCCAACAAAAAGCGATTGCTCGTGCAGCAAATTCAGCTTTAAGTTTGCCTTATTACTGCTTTTTTAAGACATCTTTTACTTCAATAGATTTTCTCGTTACGACGTTAAGCAAAGGATTAATTGTAGTTTGCTACCAAATCTGAAAGTTAAAAGTAATTGAACAGCTGTTTATTCTTTACAAATACAGTAGTATTACATGTTTACGTTATAAGCAATATTTAAAATATTGATATTACAATAATGTTTAACATTGAAAAAATGAAATATTTTGAATATGTATTATTCGAACTTTGTCGTAATGTTAGTTTCATATCGAAAATTGGATAATTTAAATATGAGTAAGAAGAATATGTTTAATATATCTGTTATACATCACACACAAACCCCATACGTTGAACATAATCTGATTGAAACTCTTCATTACATCTTCTACCACTATTACAATACATTATATATACAATATTTCAACTGTAGGTTATTATCAGCCTTCTTTAAGTGATGTTATGCTGATGTACATCCGAAATATTATACAGGGTACACGGGAAAGTCCTAAGTCGCCCAAATAACTTTTGAACGAAGATAGCTAGAGTTAGGGAAGTTAGATATTGGTAAAGGAAAGCGATCATGTGCTATCAGGTGAAACTAACAGCAACGCCCCTAGCGTAAAACGTGCAAGTTAGTAATCCTATCTCCGAAACTATGAGAGATACGGTAAACAAAAATAAATGAGAAAGTTGTAGAGCATCACCGAATTAATAGGAAATGATATTTTGCAGAAAAGAATCGTGCAAATAGAAGACGGGAGACGCTAAGTTTTCGGAATGTCATTTAATGCAAAAGCTTGTCAGCTTGTTTCTTTAATGTATTTCCCACAGTTTTGTGGTCAAGTGATAATTTCCTAGCAACTTTTCTATTCGAGATTCTTTCAGCTTTGAGTCCCAAAATCATCCCTTGCTTCCTTGGAGAAATGTCTTTTCTCTTTCCCATGATCTGTAAAACCACTTCAAAAGTTCATAAATATGTTAATCTATACCAGTTTCCATCAAAGTTCAAGTGCTGAAGCGAGAAAGGTCAATAATTAATTAATGAACTTAAAATAAGCTAAAATTGAGTTAAAACGCTTACTGGGGATATTTTTTTGGACCGAACTGTAATGCCTCTGTTAGTACACCATTTGATACAACCATTTGGCATACAAATAGATTTGCAGGAGAGTTGTTGCAGCTGAAGCATACCCAGGGACCCTGAGCCGGAACCGGAAGTGGCTACAGTCGATTCAGGATGTATTCGTTCTCAGTGTACTCTATTCAGTACGATAGACCCGAATTTTATCTAATTACCACTATTTTGCTGATATAAAACCGGAAGTGGCATAGACAGGAAATAGGATTTTTTTTTTTTTTTTTTTTTTCCAAAACCTCCAAGCCTTATATAATTCAATGCGATAGACCGAGTTGAGCTATCGAGGGCGTTATGCACAAAAACACACAGAGACACAGACAGGTTTTTAGCTCACAGATCGCTAAGAAAAAAAAAAAAAGATTACAGTTTCATATTTACCTTAAATAAACACAGAAACGATCTTAGAAAAAAAATATCTTTCGTTACATCGTCAGACTCCACCTTCATAAAAGATTAATTCGTAAAACTGATGGTCTGTAATAGTTGTCTCGTTCATCGGAGAGTAAAATACAAAAGCGAGAACACGGGAATAATAAAGGACAGGAAGATTATACATCTCAAGGGAAAAACATAAGTGGTCCTTTCAGAGATGGTAACACTAATTTTATCCTTGATTTGTTTTTCAATTTAAAGTGCAATTTGATAAAATTATCACAGATGGCCTTTCTAATATCTTTAATACATATCTGTATTTTGTAAGTGTTTTACAATAGTTTAATTTGTTATTAAAAGGTGGACTTAGTGTTTATCAGTGCGCTTTTTTTAACTGATGCGCATAGAAAATTCATTGCGGCCAGCGGAGACTGTCACACGAATTTCTATTCTTTAATTTTTTTATGTATTTCTTGATTTTAGTTTTCATTTGGAGGTCCCATTCTTTAATTTGTTATTTTCCTAAGATGAGAAGTGATCTCATATTGGCTTCCAGTGGATAGTTTGAGAAAATCTTACCACTTTCTCGTATATTCTTGTACAATTTGTAACACAACGTATTCTTTTTCTAAAACAGAAGAATAGAAATGAAACTGTTAGTTTGATCTAAGAGTTCTGTAATTGTGGAATATATTGATAAAATTTCGATATTCCTTCCAAATATCAATTAGAAATTGGTATTTGATTTTGATTTCACTGTGAAATATGCTAAAAAAAAGTCACTTCCTGAATACAGAATATAATTATCCTCATATTTTGGTTGATGGAAAATACTCTTTTAATTAAAAGATATTTTGGGCGACATCATAAAACTTCGAAATTGAGAAACTGGGAACGAGAGCTGACGCCTGCTAAAAAAAACTGTCCGGAAATCGTTTCCGCAAAGAAAGACATTTTCGAGAAAAAGATCCTGAATATTCTTTTGTTTTTTTTTAATCCAAAGTTGATTTTTGAAGATGAAGAGTAACACCAGCTTTTACTTAATTAATACCGCCCACAAAAGAGATTGCAGTAATTTTAATTGATAATCTCAGCTGGAATGAGGGGCTTGAGTTTCTCCAGTAAATTAAGGCAGGTTTAAGACGTAGTAAATTTTATCCTCGGTGATATTCATTGTTAATTAAAAGAGTCTAACTACTTGCAGAACAGAACAGCGTTCTCAAGCAAATTCCTGGAAGCTGTCTTCCTGCGAAGGACCCATTCCACATTGTTTACCTCTGGTATTTAATAATCATTCTTTTATGCTTTTGAGTTGAGCAAAAAATAAAGAGTTCTGTCCTGATAAGAGATTGGTTTTTATCTAAAGATCAAAATAGCACTCTTCTATCAATATTTGTTCATCGTAAGATCTAACAATACATCAACGTAGTTTATATAGGAGAGGAAAAATCTACATAGGAAAAAATACCAAAGGGAAAAAATCTGGTTTCATGTTTTAAATGAGACCATAGTTACCCCGTGTATATGAAACAGAAAATTTAATTCTACAATTTAATACTTTATCAGCTAAGCGTCTGCTAGCGGGAATTGATTGATTGCCTTTTTTATTCTTAATTTATATATTGCTGTTTTCAATGTGGAGGGCCGTTGTTTTGTTGAATTTTGTTTTCTTTATTGTTTTTCTTGAGTTGAATTTTTGTTTTCTTGAGATCACTGAGCTCAGTGATCTGAAGTTACTGGGCGAATCCGGCTGACGATGGTTAGGAAACCAGCTGTTCTGGATTCCCGGTATCAAAAATACTATAAAACAGCCCAATAAATACTTATTTAAGTGGGTTTTATTGTGATATTACCTCGTCTATATTTATTTTTCGGACGCTTCCTGCAAGACAAGAAATGACTGGAACTGTATTTTTTTCCCTATCTCTACAGATCGTAAGGGTTAATAAGGTATCAGTCATGTCTGTCTGACTTGTATGTTGGGCGGTAGAGGTGGTGACATCTTTCATTTTTGATCATTTCTTCTGAGGTAACAAGTGACAGGAATTCGTATTTTTCCACCCTTAAAGTCATAAAGTGTTTTCCAATAAGGTATCACTTATATCTATAAGACTTTAGGTTGTACAGATGGTGATAGATGGGCAGAACCTTAAGAACTCGCTCAACCTTTGCACTTTGTATACGGGGTCACTAATAAAGTCGTAAACAAAAACAATAAATTCAAAGCAATTTTTATATAAAAGAGTAAAAATTTATGCAAATAAAAATACAAAATCAATATGCTACAAGATAAATAGTTTTTCTTCCATAAAAGAAAAACCAAAAGCGAACTTAAGTTTTTGAAAGAACTTATAGTTTATTTTTCCAAATTTTTTTTGTGCTAAAAACAAAGCAAAATTTTTCCTATTTTTGCAAATTGTAGTATTTGTCGAATATTAATAGTATTTTGTACTTTATTGAAAATCGCGAATAATTAAATCTACTTAATTTTCTTAAGCTGTCTGTATCCGATTAATTTTAAAAGCATTAAAGCACGCGTAAATTAGTGGATTACTTAAATGATTAAATAATGTTTTGCTTCTAAAGCGTTTTTTCATGTCATCTTCACTAGCAAATTTTGCTTAAGAAGTTCGTAGGAAAAACATTTTTCAAATACAAAAGTTAAGTCTATTGTCCGTAAATTTGCATACCAAATTTCAAGTAGATCAAATTCATTGGTTCAAAAATTATTAGGGGAGCACATACCAAGTGAATTTAAAATGAAAGTTAAAAAATTACAAAATGGAAAATACAAAAATCATGCAAAAAAATAAAGAAGGAAACAGAATAGCTAAAGCCAAGCAAAGCTTTTTGGAAAAATACTCAAGTTCAAAAATAAATTTAAGAGAAAAAGAAACAACAACCGGAAAAATTGATACTGTTATTGATTGCGCTCAAATTCTTTGTAATTCAACGGTGGAGTATAATTTCAAACGATGCCCGCATTGTGTTCATTTAGTGTATCTAGACTCCATTTTGCGCCATTCGGGAGATTCTCAGTAAGTGACCACACTGAGTAAGTATCACAGTCGTTCGCAGCTTAGTCATTTCAATGTTCAATTACCATTATTTTGCTTATCAGCCAATGGCCAGCTGAAACCGGAAGTGATTTGGACAAGAAGATTTTTCACTACACTCCCAGTTAGTTCAATCAGATAAGTTCTTTTGACACTTGCGACTCCGCTTTAGAGAATGTGTATGAAGAGCGTTACACTTCCACACACTCAAACACATAATAACCGTAATAGCTCCTCTATTGCTTCGCTAAAAATTGAAAAGGAAACAAAAATATTTAAAACCAATGAGGAAAACAAATTGTAAGAGGTGCAAGTGTTCACTAGTTAAGCAATAAAAATCAACAAAGTAATAATAAGAAAGATAGATTTAGGGCCTCAGTTTGTACCTTTTGGGTGACTCGACTAAGTGGTCAGTGGCCATCTTGAATCCACAAGTTATCGAGGGTATCAACTTCGTTCTTAGCATAGTGGATCAGTGTAGATAGATCCTAATTTTGCCCAATTACAGTATTTTCCTGACCCAATTAATGGCTACCTAACGTTGCATGTGGCCTCACCGGAAGTTGGATTTTTCCACCGGAAGTTGGTTTGGGTTGTGGAAAGCGGGAATCTTAACAGCTCGTCGCTACACAGTGATTATAGAGTGGCACGGCTCAGTCACAGTTACCTTTCATTACTCAGCGAACCAACCAACCAAATAAATGATATTTTTGTAAGATATACATTGTATTTTCTGCAACTTCAAAATTGAGTAACTTACCGTATCATTACTTTTCTTAATTTTCATTCATTAGTGTTTCAATGATCCAATGATAGGATTTGAACCTCCATCCTCTCTTGTCTTTACATTAAAACTAAGCACATCAGGATTATTCATTTCTATAAGGAATTTTTTTATATCAGTCATTTGTAGAATAACAATTTACAATTCGTTTGTTAGCCTAGTTTTAAAATAGAATTAGGCTTATCAAATCAGTCAGTCCGTGTGTGGGTTCGTGAATGATAAGCCACTTATTAATCCTCTCTAATATAATTAAATTTAACTGAATTCAAATAACTTAAATAAGTAATTTGGATTTAATTCTTTTTTGTTTGAGCAAATAATAATAATAATAATAATAATAAAGCCCCCATGGACCCTATCTCCTCGCGGTGGGGGCGGGAACTACACTAGCTTTAGGGTAGGCTAAAGGGTCCAACCATTTATGATGAGAACACGTTCTAATATAGATCATGCTGCATCGGGTGTGGCGCAGGATAAAGTCACCCGCGTTCGGGGGTTAGGCAGAGGCCTCCGTTCGAAAAATATACTACAGTCTCCCGCAGGTGGTGGTGGAGAAAGTGGCACCCCATCCTGTAGTATGGCTACCACAATGCCCGGGCAACACCATCCAGCCCGAACAGTCGGAAGTGTTTCGTCTGTGTCAGAGCAGGCGACCACCAAGACTGGGAAACCACGCCAGCGCATCCGATGGTCACCACAGATGAACCAGGATCTTATGCGCGACTTCTTCACTGTTACAAAGTTAGGTACTCAACTAACAGGATACAGACAGGCACTACACCAAGCTTTCACCACACGCTATCCAACGTTAGGGCTTAGCGAACAGCGGGTAGCGGATCAGCGACGTTCAATTGTAGTAAACAATCTTATTCTCCCATGCATACTTGCACAAATTAAAGAAGAAGTCGCTGAATCCAACCACAGGACACCAAACCACACCCCACCAGAAGATACCATTATGGAAAACACAGAAACAATCTCTACCCCTCAGTACACATGCCCCAACAATACAACTAATGAAATATTACGTGCAGCTCATGATCATTTCTACACTGCACTTGCACAATACACAGGCACAGACCCCACACTCAGGCCGCCACTCCCCAAAGTACACACATCAACACAACTCGCCACAGTCATATACCATCTCAACACACACACTATCCCACAACACCTTGACAACATCCAAACATTAGAAGACATACATACAACACTCTACTGTGCTGCACAGGGAACCATTCGGGCACTTGGAATCACACAACACAACATACCTCCCACTGCACGGACACAAGAATACATCCCCCCTTGGAGACGTCGCCTTGAGGGCCGCATCAGCGACCTTAGAGGAGACATAGCCAGGCTCACACAATACTGTGCAGGAAACAAAACAAAGAAACTTATGTCCCAGGTTAGAAAGATATTCAAGTACATAAATACTCGCCCTTCACATTCAAATCATCATAACCAGGTTCAGGAACATCTCGACACACTAAAACAAAAACTCAGTGCACTTGCAAAAAGATTACAGAGATACAAACAGTGCACTCTGCGCAAACAACAGAACAACACTTTCCAATACAATGAGAAAAAATTCTACAGATCCCTTACATCTTCCTCTACTGCAACTAACACAAACACTCCCAACAGCGAGGCTTTACATGAATACTGGTCGTCTCTGTGGTCAAACCCTATCCCCCACAATGATAAAGCACCATGGATAACAGAGGAACAGCAACTCACTGAACACTTACCCTGCATGTCCTTCCATGAGATTACTCTCGCAGACATACAGACAGCACTAAAACATGCACACAACTGGAAGGCTCCTGGTGCAGACGGAGTCCAGAACTTCTGAATCAAGAGGTTCACGTCCCTGCATGGAAAATTAGCGCTTACACTCACTGACATAATCCAACACCCAGAACATATGCCTCGTTTCCTCACACAGGGTGTCACGTACCTACAGAGCAAGAACACTGAAACAGCGCAACCTGCAAACTACCGCCCAATCACTTGCCTCCCCACACTTTACAAACTCCTCACCTCCTGCCTCGCAGACAAGATCTACACACACATCGAGACATATAACATTCTTTCCGAACAGCAGAAGGGCTGTCGCAGGAATTCCCAGGGTTGTAAGGAGCAACTCCTTATTGACTCTGTAATCCTGCGCCAGGCACGCGCGAAGAATAGGAGCTTACATATCGCATACATCGATTACAAGAAGGCATTTGATTCTGTCCCTCATTCCTGGCTCCTACACACTCTTCATATCTACAAAATACACCCCAAGATCACGGCATTCTTAGCTGCCACGATGAAGAGTTGGAACACAACATTACACCTACGCACCTCTAACACCTCCATCACTACAGATCCCATTCCCATAAGGAGAGGTATTTTCCAGGGAGACTCCTTGAGTCCTCTTTGGTTCTGCCTCGCCTTGAATCCACTGAGCCATATACTAGATAACACAAAACACGGTTATAGGCTTACCACAGGCACTGTGACATCATAAAATCACACACTTACTCTACATGGATGACATTAAACTCTATGCCACAAACAATGCACAACTTACTAATTTACTACAAGCCACCACACAGTTCACCAAAGACATTGGGATGGAATTTGGAATTGACAAATGCCGCAAGTTACACATAATACGTGGGAAAAATTCGAATTTGGAGGGTTTTGAACTGGACCATGGTTTGGCCATCCAATCCATGGAAGAGGGAGAGACCTACAAGTACCTGGGCTTCCAGCAAGCGCGCGTCATTGACAACGCAAACATCAAAAATGCACTGAAGAACACATACCTTGCTCGAGTTCACAAAATCCTAAAAACACAACTCAACGCCAGAAATAAAATTAAAGCTATCAACACTTTTGCCGTTCCCACACTAACATATTCGTTCGGCATAATTCCATGGACAAACACCGAACTCGAAGCACTACAACGCGCAACACGCACTACATTCACGAAACACAACATGCACCACCCCAAGTCCGCTACGGAAAGGATGACTCTTCCCCGCAAGGAGGGAGGCCGAGGACTCATCAACCTCATCACCCTACACGAAAAACAAGTACATACACTTAGGGAACATTTCCACCAAAGAGCAGAAGACTCCTCACTTCACTCAGCCATTGTCAAGGCTGACACACACCTCACACCCCTGAACCTCGAAAACTCTTCTCCAACACTCACCACCCCTGACACCCACACTCAGCAGTTGCGTGAATCATGGGCTCGTAAGGAACTCCATGGCAGACATCATCACGAACTCAGCCAGCCTCATGTCGACATGGAAGCGTCGAACAGATGGCTGACGAGTGGTGAGCTGTTTGGGGAGACCGAAGGGTTCATGATCGCAATACAGGACCAAGTCATCTCCACACGCAACTACAAGAAACACATTCTACACGATGCAAACACACATGACGACAAATGCAGGAAATGCCACACTACGCATGAGACGATCGACCACGTAATATCAGGCTGTCCCCTTCTCTCTCAAATAGACTACCTCCACCGACACAATCAGGTAGCATCGATCGTTCATCAACAACTAGCACACAAACATTCACTTATTAAGAGCACGGTCCCGTACTACAAGTACATACCACAAAAGGTATTAGAATCACCCTCATATAAACTATACTGGGACCGCCCCATTCACACAGACAAAACCATACATCACAACAGACCAGACATCACACTTGTTGATAAGGTCAACAAACAGACCTATCTAATTGATATTGCAGTGCCTATCAGCAAGAACATGCAGAAAACTCACGCAGACAAGATCAGTAAATACACTGATCTAGCACACGAGCTCCAGAAGCAGTGGAGGCAGGATCGAGTACGTGTTGTACCCATCGTTCTGTCTGCCACTGGTCTGGTGCCTCACACATTGCACCACAGTCTCAGCACACTAGGACTTCACAAAAACACTTATGCACAACTGCAGAAGGCTGTGGTACTCAACACTACACGCATAGTTAGGAAATTTATGGACACAAGCACACATCCCTAATCATTCTTGCACATATCTTTACACTTGGCAGTATGTGCTTTGGTCCTTGACTCGCCATATTGTTTTTGCTGGGGAAACCCAAGGTTTGAAACATACAAACATAATAATAATAATAATAATAAACAGCTAGCACACAAACACTCACTTATTAAGAACACGGTCCCATACTAGAAGTACACACCACAAAGCGTACTAGAGTCAACCTCACATAAGCTGTACTGGGACCGCCCCATTCACACAGACAAAACTATACATCATAACAAACCTGACATCACACTTGTTGATAAGGTTAACAAACAGACCTATCTCATTGATATTGCAGTGCCTATCAGCAAGAACATTGAGAAAACTCAAGCAGACAAGATAAGTAAATACACAGACCTAGCACACGAGCTCCTGAAGCAGTGGAGGCAGGACCGAGTACGTCTTGTACCCATCGTCCTGTCCGGTGCCTCATACATTGCACCACAGTCTCAGCACACTAGGACTTCATAACAACACTTATGCACAACTGCAGAAGGCTGTGGTACTCAACACTACACGCATAGTTAGGAAATTTATGGACACAACCACACATCCCTAATCATTCTTGCACACGTCTTTACACTTGGCAATATGTGCTTTAGTCCTTGACCCGCCGTATTGTTTTTGCTGGGGAAACCCAAGGTTTGAAACATACAAACATAATAAGCTTTTATTAATAATAATAAAAGTCTCCACTATTTGTATTCAGCAGATTTCAGGATTTTTTTTGTAATAGCTTTCAAATTTCTTTTATCTAATAATAGAAGTATAGAGGAACTAAAAAGAAGGATAGCTAATATGAAACAAAATAAGAGATGTGTATTGACTTCAACCCATCTGGATATTGAAATTAAAAAGGCTTTCTCGAAAACATTTTTGTGGAGCATCTTGATGTATGGTAATAAAATCTGGACGTTAGAAAAACAAGAGATCGTCTTCAGGCAGCCGAAATGGGGATTTGGAGGAGGGAGATAAAAATTAGTTGGACAGATAGGGAAAGAAATCAAGAGGTTTTTGGAAGAAGTAGAAGAAGGGAGAAAATTAATACAGGAAATTGAGAAAAGAAAAACAAAATTTCCTGGCAAAATGTGATTAGGCAAAACAGTTTTTTAAAAATTATTCTGGAAGGGAAAATGATAGGAAGAAAGGCCTAGAAGAAAACTTTTAGTTGAAACAAAAATGGTACTGAAATTCGAAGTTATTCTGTGATAAAAGAGAACTGCTGAAGATAGAAGGATATGGTTGCAGCGATGCCTTAAGTACCTGACTGAGTTTCAAATTTATTACTTTACAATCTGATTCCTGTTCTTTAGCTTCGTAGATGGAGATGATATCTTGATAGATAACACAGAATCTGCAAAAGTAACTCAGTAAAAATTGTTTTAACTTTGAAACGATATTTTTATTATTATTCTCGAATACAATTAAAATTGCAATGTAATATTTATAAAGACTCGGATTATATGCAAAATTCATATTTGTTATTAAGGGTTATATCAACAAAATTGTAAGTTTTCTAATCATATCTAATGTTTTTTTGATAGAATGGTCTATTTTAATCAAAAAACATTAGATATGCGTAGAAAACTTACAATTTTGTTGATATCACCTCTTAATAACAAATATGCATTTTGCGTATAATCCGAGCCTATCACATCAGATTACTTTTCAAAAAGCAATAAGTTTTTGCAGGAAAAAGCCATAAATTGCATATATTTTAGCATGTTACCAAAAATATTTTATTGAGGGATCGGATTGGTTGCGTTCAAATGGCAGAATCTAACAGTTGATTGCAAAGTATGAGTGTATGGCGACTTCGTTGCGGAGGAATTATGCTGAGGTGAAGATTGTCCCCTTTTATTATGGGTTCCCTTGGATCTTGGGACCCTAGGAATGATTCCTTTCTGCAGCTGCTTTGTTTGTACATTGGCTTTGTTATTTAATAATTTTTATTATGTTTTTTTTTGTTTGAAAACTTTATAAAAATTGGGGTTTTGTAAATGTCTTATGTATGTTTTATGTATTGAGAAAAACGAATTGCATTTTTTTGAAATCAACGCCCAAAAGTCATTAATAATAATAATGAAAACAATTTTTCCACTGAATATCTGTTTAATTAATGAAAGAATTATAACCTTAACATACAAAATGTAAATATTTTTTTATTTAATCTTTCTAGCTGAGTTTCAAATTAAGATAGTCTTTTTTTACCGTTTATTGAAGCCTGTTTTTTACTCGATGAAAGAAACAAGCTATTTTAGGAGTCCTCATTTAATACGACTTTTCCCCTTTCCTCTTTTCACCCTTCGCGTTATTATTCCCGCTCTCTACTTTCCGTCCTCCATTTTTCTCTCCTTGAAAGAAAAAAAAGAGGAAACAACGACACGTTCGAATAGGTAGATAGCGACACAGTCTTTAAACGACGGAATAAAAAAGGGGATCCGGCAATGATTGGATGGTCGCCGAAATTGTCGAGGCTTCACTCGTTCTCAGAAAACCCGAGTGAGTTGCTCCGTAATCGCTTTTTGCCGATAGAACCAAGGTTAAACGCGACCCGAATTAAATAAATGAGAAGAAATACCCAGACAATTACTTAATATTTATTCATCAGCGTAAATCCGGCTGCTATTTTCGGAGCGCGGTGTTTTACATGACGTTAAAGAAAAAAAAGAAAGACAAGGATGGTAAAAAGGCGAGTGTTTTTTTTGCATATCATTAATTCCGTAAATGACTCAAAATAATTAAGAAATGGAAAGAGAGATGAAATGAAACAGCTTCTTCTCACGCGATGAAACAGTTCAAAATAAGTAGATTCATTCCCGTAAGTGTTACTTTTAAGTATTTGGTGATTAAATCGTCTAATGGGTCTTGCCAGCTAGGATCTTGATGTAATTTTGTCTGTGGATCTGCTTTGATTATTACGTTAAGTTTTGAACATTTTAACTGTCTGTAAATGAGATTTTTGTGTACTCCCTTTTAAGGCTTGGTGTGAATTCGAAGATGGAACTCCAAGGTGTACTTGTGCTACAATATGAAATCCAAATAACCCCGAATCCAAACGGAATACCTAATGAAAGAATTAAGTTTAACATAAATGTTAACACATTAAAAGGAGTGAGACCAGTGTTTACAAGTGACATCCCAAAACTGCTGTTTCTTGTTCATTATTGGCCATCATCAGTTGGGAGTAGTCACGTGTAAACACACCAGGTCTCAATACAGAGATTAATATAAATGGAAGTAGCAATAAGTATAGCACTTCACTAAACTAAACTAAAAAAAAAATACACATTAAAAATAAAATAACGGACATTCATATGCTGTCCTCCGACAGCCTCAATGAATTTTCCATGTATAATTAAAATAAGAAAAAGCACCTAAAAATGCATGTTTTTTTTTAATTGCATGCTTAGTTTAATTGCGCGTGGAAACTTTCGTTGAACCTGTCGGAGGGCAGCACTTGAATTTCCTTTATTTTGTTTTTAATGTGTATTTGTTTTTAGTTTAGTTTTGTGGGGGTGCTATACTTATTCCTACTTTCAAATGATCGTTGAAATCATTCAACCAAAAAAAGACGTTGTGTCCTTTCACCCAAAGGGGTGACAGGCAAACTGTTGAACTTTCCAATCAAAAAAAAAAATCCAAATTCTTAGATTTCTTCCATTTTCAGATGTAAAGGGAGTGGGGGAGGCGGGGTTCTAATCCGTACCAATCGTCCTCTTCCGCACGCCAGTAATATTCAGAAAACAGTCGTAAAATTATTTTGTTTGTTTGTTTGTTTCAGTGTGCAATGAACGACAGGGATTAGGCTGCGCCAGGAATAAGGTAGGAAATCGAGACAAGTCTTTCTTTCTTCTGTTACTTAACAGAAAAGTAATAGAAGAAAGAAAGAAACATCCTAGTTTACGCCAGAATTCGAGCCCAATTTGGGCGCAACAGCCGAACAACTGTGAATGTGAATACATAGCTCTATCATTGAGCTATCTGAGAAATCTTCACTAAAAGTTCCAACATATTTGGTTTATTTTTAACTTGGGATGAAGTATAGTGTTTTCTTAATGTTATATTACACTAAATTTATTTATGGAGAAGTTATGTACTAGAGAATTTGCCTTTTCTTTTGAATTTCACGACTCAGGCGAAATCCACAAATAAAATTGTAACCAATTTTATATATCTACTTATTGAAGAAGAATAACAGATATAAAGGAGTAGAATTAACTCCATAAATATTGGAAATAGCGATTAAAATAATACCCCCTTAGTGAAATATATTATCTACAACAATTGTCGCATACACAAAATAGTTAATATGTTAAATTCATTTTTGTTTTTTACTGTAATATCATTGTTAGGTTTTTGACTTATGTATTGACCTACTGAAGCATAGTTGTAAGATCTGTTTATTGTAATTTTGAAAATTTACTTTTGTGTACCGTCTTCTGTGCTGTTTCTGAAACGGCGAAAATTTACGAAATGAATAAGATTGTGTTTATAGCAGGGTGCAAAATCTTTTGAAGTCTGAAGGCCAATATTTGTATAAAAGTTCTGATGGAGGTTAGCAGCATCCTATCCTCCAACTCCCAACCCTTACTATATTTTACTAATTAATAATTTCATAATGTCATTTATAATAATAATTAATAATAACTGTAATTTATATTAACTTCAAATTATCAAATAACATGTTAGTTGTGTTTCATACCAACATTCCAATAGTAAAATCTGAGACAGTTGTTATTTAAAGTAATGACATTTTTCAATGTATCTGTTGGAAGAAATGGCTCAAAATTAATTCTAACTTTGGTACTACTGGACCTCTTGTCACCTCTGGTTTGTAATATAATTTGGATGATCAGTCTCGGAATTTCAGGTATATTATCAATTATATATAAAATGTTTTGGATTTGTCTTTTTAATTGTCATAGGATTACGATGAGTTAACAAGATAAATCTCAAACATTTTAAGGAAGATTAATCCTACCGCAGATAATGGAATCTTTTTTTTTAACAGGGACATTACACCCACAGAGACACCCACTTGCTTGTTTCGTTTGCCAACCTGCTTTTCAAGAATTTTTGATAGGCCATTATTTGCTGATTTAAGGTTTAACTAACAAAGAAAATGTTTGAAAATAATTTTGAATTTTGACTTTATTTTTAGGTTGGTTGGAACTCTAAAAACTCATTCAGAATTCGTTAAGGAGTCTCAGATGAAATAAATAGCGCTTGAAATCTAAGAGTCGTCTCTGAATGTTAAAGTCTGCAGAATTTTATTCACAACGGAACATTGCAAAACTGTGACCCGCAGGTCGAATGAGACTCAATGCAATTGAGATTTTACTGTTTCTGGAAAAAAAATTAATTACATATTATTCGTTTTTAATGTGAAGTCTGTCATCGGTGGAGTTTGGCAGGCTGACGACGAGTCCTAAAAAGGACGAAACGGTCGGTCCCAGTCTCTTTCCGGTGACAGCTCAGGGTGCGAATTCCTTCTTTTAGCGTTGTGCCTTCGTTTATTACCCTTTTCTTTGAATTATTGGTTTTTTTTTTTACTTAACTTATTAAATCGGATTAAATTTAATCGTATATATTTCGAATTAATGAAATCGATTGGATTAGCAGAAACATTACATTGCTTAAGACAATGAGAGATTAACAGATATAAAAAAGAATCCATTGTTTAGATTCCAATGCTTTTCTATGGGAATTTTCGTCACTTCACAAGCTAATTTATTTGGCAAATTTGGAAAAGATTTCAAATATAAAACTAAGATCGTTCTCGAATATGCATATCAAGTTTCAAGAAGATTCATCTAGCAATTGAAAAGTTATTTAGGGGAACTCACGAACACAATGACTGTTTTTTTGCAGTAAATTCCCTTCTTGTTAAATTAATGTATATATATGTATATACATATAGTATACTCTCGATATCTCGAACTTCGATATCTCGAAAACCTTGATATGTCGAAAAATTATTTTTCCCCTTGATATTACATATTCATCTAATGTTAATTTTAATTCTTATGTCGAAAAGTTTTCACTCAAATCCTTTTTATCCCGAATACTTTTCGAAGTAAAAAATGAATTTTTTTCCGGAAAAATCGCCGTTCGGTTGTGTCGAAGCAAATAGAGGTATTTTTTAAGAATTCTAGCAATGTAAGTTCATTGTATTTTACTAATTCTTTTCAATTTAATGTAATTATTTTCGACTACTTTTAAAAATTAAAATTATCATTGCTGTATTTAGAGCTATTGTTAACTATCATTACATATTTATATTTATTCTCGTCTATCAAGACTCTAATTTTTATAATATTTTTCCGTATCTTGTGTTTTTACGTGAATTTTTATGTTTTGGTTATGACCTTGTATCTCGAAAACTCGCTATCTCGAATTTTTTTTAGTATCCCTTCGACTTCGAGATATCGAGAGTGTATTGTATATTAATGTAATTTATATTAATTTTATATTAAAATAGTAATTTATTCTTCATATCTATCTTTTTTTTTAAATGGAATTTTCAAGTTTTTTGAAAAGAAAAAGTAAAAAATCATGGATTCTAGTAGTTGAGTAATAATAATAATAATAAAATAATTCTAAAGCGAATTGAATTCGTGACTTTGAATCATTTGAATCGTTGGGGAATGTGTTTGGTTTCTATGACAACGCCCTTCTCTTCCAATTCAAAATCAATCTCTTACTTTTATAAATGGTTTTGGAAAAAAGCTGATGACAACTTGACTTATTTCTGGGAGATGAAACACTTCATTTTTCTTTGGTCACGTGACGCTTTGAGGGCGCGACATCTGATAGACGGCTGCTACTTCGTGATTGGTTGTTTGGCTATTGCACACCAGGAAAACCGAACGGTTTCCTTCTTACCCATCACAGGAAATGGGCGAAGAATGCAGTTTCCGGGATGAGAACGATTTCATTTCTGATGGTTCAACAGTTTTGGCAGTGATTCTTCTGTCGACATCTTATTTCAGCAGAAGACAATGGTTTGACAAAGGAATAACGCTAGCCAATAGGAGATTGCCTTTCACAATAACAAGGGATTCTTATAAAACAAGAAATGATATGGATAAAATATTGCCGACTATCCTACATCGTATTCCAGATGCAACTTTTATTGCAGATATCTAAAGTCAAAGGATTTCTTCCATTTTTTTTTTCAAAATATTTATTATGATTTTTATTTTTAAATAAACTGTGCTACATTTTTTTCTGTATATACTTTAATCCTTTCGCTCCCATAGGACTATATGTAACATGTAAGATTAGAAAGAGAAGCATATGATTCAGTGCAGTATTTTTATCCCTCTGCTTCTGAGTGATTGCATAGACAGTAAATTTTCTATTTCTCGACAGACGGCAGTAGTAGTTTTGTATAGCGTCTTTTTTTTAAGCAAGAGTGTTCAATGGGTTTGGAAATAAAACTCTTTATACAGTTGATCAAAATTTTGTATAATCTATTATAAATTGCATACTTTTTACAAAAAAAGCAGTTGAATTTTAGTACGCCTACTTCTTAAGCCCATTGCACGTGGATCCAAAAATCGGTCGGTCGGATTCATGTGCAATGGGCTTAAGGGGAGCGTTTGAGACCAAAATTATCATACTGATATAAAAAAAGCTAAGATGAATGAGGGTGTTTTGGAACACAATTTAAAAATAGGGTGATACAGTCGAAAATTTACATATTCAAAACACCCTCATTTCACCTTACCTTTTTTCATTTCAATATGATAATTTTGGTCTCAAATGCTCCCCTTAAACTGCAATTTAAACAGTATTTGCCTTTGAAACCGAGAAAACGAGGAATCAAGTTATGGGAAAGGTGTAACACCTAAGACACGAATATCTACTCTGGGAAAGATACGGATAACACGAATGACGAAAGCAAACTTTTGAAAAAAGTGTGATTCTACAACTTTCTTCAACAATACGAAATCCAGATATAACCCTTGCCTTTGATAGAATTTTTTACAGGTGTAGAGGTTATGAATATCAAAAATTTTCCGTCGGCAGCTGTATTTCTTCAAGGAAAAACTGCCAAAATTTGGAGCTGAAAATTTAGAACCCCGCAAAGGAGAGTCAAGCCTTCTCATAAATCTTGCAGGAATACTCGCAGTAAGATTCTAAGGAAGTTCTTGTTCTGGATTTGAGGTCAGAAAAATACACCGGAAGCAGAAAGACGATAGAAGAAAAGAAACAGACTGTCCTGAAGCCAACAGGATAATGGGAGGAGTGAACTTGTCAGAGCAAAAAATGAATGTTTATGACTTTGATAGATAATCTACAAAATGATGGAAGAAAGTACTCTACAAGCTTTTGACGACAGCTATGTAGCATGCATATAATATTTGAAGAAACTAAACAAGAAAAAAGTACCCCTGTTGCAATTTATGGCTCCTCTGGCAGAAAAGATGATTGTTCACGGCGTAATAGTGTAGTCATTTTAAGTCAAATTTTGGTGATTAGTTTAAAAAATTCTTACAAGCATGGGACTTGGTATGTGGAAAGTATTTGATCATCCCAATAACATACTAAAAGTCCCCAAAAATCAAACTTGTGCTATGGCCGCCATCTTGGAAAAGGGCGACTGAAATGAACTTTCTCATGTGCTTGGCAGCAACCCCTTTTAACCCCTACAAGCAGGCCCCTAATTGAGATAGAAAGATAATTTTGATGTCTACGTCTTCGTAAGGGATTACTCTATCCACTTATGTGCATTTTATGAATGTCAGGGGTCCTACGGCAGAGAGGGAGGGTAAAGTTCTAGCAATTTAATCAATTTTGTCCAACTTTTTTGTTTTTCTTCTTCATCTTCTTCTACAAATTAAGTACTATCGTCAAAAGTGTAACCTCCTTGGAATCCCTGTTCCATTAGCTTTCCAACGATGTATAGTTCATGGCGCTGGGATAATTAGGAGCCGTGATACGGCCACCAGTGGGAAGTTCTACGACTTCCTTGATTTCACTGGCAGACGTGTATGAAGGGTTAAGATATTTCTATTCTCTCAGAAAGTATGCACCGTAACCAAAGGTTTTAAATTTGTATGTTGAACTTGAATTACCAGGTGAAGATCTGCTGAATAAAATATGTGTTGTGGCTTAATAGGTGGGATTAGAATGGGATATGGCTGCGAGGCTAAATTGTTGTCAGAGTGATGTTGGACTTTGGACATTGGGGGAAGAGACAGAAGAGACATCATCAAAAGAATACATGTGTTTGAAAGTGAACCATAAATATGGAAACAGTGAATTGTGTTTTGTGCAATGAGAACCTCAGTAAAGGAAAAACTGTGATTGTAAGAAAAGGATTAGGTGAACTTATTGCAGCAAGTAAAGAAAGAGAAGATGAGTTGTGGCAGAAGTTTGTTAATCGTGAAGAAATTAAAGTTCACGTTACTTGCAGAAAAATATACACAAAACCAAGCAGTATTAAATCATCAAAACGAAAACGTGAAGAGCAAGAACATGAAGAAAGAAGTGCAGGACCTTCACGAAGATCACGATCATCATTTTGTTACAAGACTTGTTGCCTATTTTGTGAGAAAAATGTAATAACTCCGAATCGTAAGTTGTCGAAAGGTAGGAGAAGGCGAATTTCATTGATTGAAACGAAGGAAATTCAGAAATCTATTTTGACTAAATGTAGTGAACGTGAAGATCAATTGGGTGAAGATGTGAAGTATCGGGTAATGAATGTGGATTTGATAGCAGAGGAGGCGCGATATCATGTTGATTGTTATGTTAGTTTCAGGCATATAAAATAACATACCAGGTCAGGAAGACCAACTAATGATAAATATGATGCTATATTGCAATTTCTGTATGATTATATTGAGAGCCAAGATGAATGTCAATTCACTTTACCTGAAATGAAAGACATTATCAACTATATTCCAGGTGGAGAGCAGTGTGATATTTCGGACTACCTTCTTAAAACTCGCTTAAAAAGTCACTTTAAAGACAGAATAATAGTAACTGAAGCGTTTGGAAGCAGGCCACATTATCAGTTTCTTGGGAACTGCTCATAACATTCTCTTTGATCAGTGGTATTCACAAAGAAAGAAAACAATAGAAAGTGAACGTCTTCGGATAGTAGAAATGGCTGCAGAAATAGTAAGGCAGGATATTAGAGGAAAATTTTATGACATGTCAGCGTATCCAACGGTAGATGAAATGAATAATGGAGGTTCAAACCTTATCCCACAATCCTTAGAACGATTCCTTAACATTTTGATTCAGGGAAGTAAGGGGAAAGAAAATGAAAAATCAAGAGCAATGACTACCATTAGCCAATCTATAATAGCAGCTTGTTGCCCAAGATCATTTCTTTCACCACTTCACCTGTCCCTATCAGTACACTTACATTCAAAGTATGGCTCGAGACATGTAATTGATCTGCTTCATCCCAATGAAAATGTGCAACCAGAGGTACGTAATGATGCCTTTGTGCAATATGTATTCGACAATGCCGATGTAAACACAAAAACTATAGATGGACATGGTACAATTCACGTACTTGGTGGTATAAAATGCATAACGCCAGGCAATACAGTTTCTGATGATGATGAAGAAAACTAACTATGTACTATATTTTCATTAAGGCAACATATGTCTTCTATTTTTATTTTATATTTTCCTAAATCAAAATAAATTACAGTGTTCATTTGATAAAATTTAAATTTATATATTTACAGATAGTCAGGCAGCTCTTAAAGCCCTGAATTCTCCCAACACCAATTCTAAATTAGTATGGGAATGTAAACAAACCCTTAACTCTTGCTGAACATAATTGGGTAAACCTAATATGGGTGCCAGGACACAAAGGGATTGAAGGCAATGAGCTAGCAGACAAGCTAGCAAAAAAAGGAGCTGAAACCTCGTTCATTGGACCTGAACCAGTTTGTGGGATCTCCATTGAAACCACTAAAACTGCAATTCGGGACTGGGCAAGGAGACAGCAAAGGACCTATTGGAATAATCTTCCAGGGCAGAAACACTCAAAGCTCTTTATTAAAGAGCCTTTAAGAAAAAGAGCCAGGGAACTTATTAGTTTAGATAAGAACCAGACTAGAATCCTGACAGGACTCCTTACAGGTCACTGTCACTTAATGAAACACCTCTTTAATATAAAAATAGTTTCAAATCCTACTTGCAGAAGATGTGGAAAAGCTGATGAAACAGCAGCACACATACTATGTGAGTGTGAAGCGCTTGCGAGCACTAGACACAAGTTGATAGGTATGGGCTTTCCCAATCCCTCAAACTATGTGACTATACCCCTGCATAAAATACTACAGATTGGTAAAATCCTAGGACTTATGCAGAATTAAAGACATTGGGATACACAATAGGCCTTTTGAGGCCGCAGTGTTAGGGACTTTATAGTACCTCCCATTTTATGTTATGTTATGTTATGATAAAATTTAAAGATAAAATATATTTAATGGAGTATACTAACAGTTTTAAGAAAGCATACCTTAATTTGTAGCCTTCAGCAATATTTAATATATGTAAAATGTTTTTACTTCTTTGAAAGAAATTAAAATTGAAGTGAGCGTATCTTATGATATACTGGTATGGCATTTCAGCCCACGTTTTATGTACTGTTTTTTCAAAGAAACATGTTGTAATCATTTACGACATAAAAAAGCTTCTCAACGCAATTTATGTTGTTGGCACTAATTTGTACTTTCATCTTCATTAAAATGCTCTGTCAATACAATTTTAAAACAAACAGGTAAGATTTTATATCATGTTGAAGTTTCTGGATTAATCCTTCATACACGTCTGCCAGTGAAATCAAGGAAGTCGTAGAACTTCACACTGGTGGCCGTAGCACGGCTCCTAATTATCCCAGCGCCATGAACAATACATCGTTGGAAAGCTAATGGAACAGGGATTCCAAGGAGGTTACACTTTTGACGATAGTACTTAATTTGTAGAAGAAGATGAAGAAGACAAACAAAAAAGTTGGACAAAATTGAATAAATTGCTCGAACTTTACCCTCCCTCTCTCCCGTAGGACCCCTGACATTCATAAAATGCACATAAGTGGATAGAGTAATCCCTTACAAAGACGTAGACACCAAAATTATCTTTCTATAGCCTGTAGGGGTTAAAAGGGATTGCTGCCAAAAAGTTCATTTTAGCCGCCATTTTCCAAGATGGCGGCCGTAGCACAAGTTTGATTTTGGGGGACTTTTAGTATGTTATTGGGATGATCAAATACTTTCCACATACCAAGTCCCATGCTTGTAAGAATTTTTTAAACTAATTTTCCTAAAATGACTACACTATAACAACACGTCGTTATAAAGAGGAAGAAATCAGGCCTGCTTTCCATTGCATCCAAGCTTATGCTCAATGTGGGAGATCACTTGCCAGTAGAGGGATCAATTCAAAGAAGATGTGCTTGTTGCGACAAATAAAAAAAGAAACGAGAACAAAAACTATTTGTGGTAAATTGCTTGTTAAAAAACTGCTTTGCTTAGTAACACATATGAGGTTGTAAGCTCTACAACTTGCATTTGAAAATAAAAATGCACTAATAATGTATCGAAATGAGTGGAAAGTGATGTAATAAAAAACAATGAAATTTGGTACCTGTACGAATATTAGAACATTAGGTACGTAATATATTGAACGTCCCTAGTAAAAGGAAACGTGTATAGCAGTATTGTTAAAGATTCCTGTATGTAATACCACTGGGACACATATTTTCTTTCCACCTCCAGCTTTCCCTTTTAGTAAGAATACTAAATAGTTATAGTCAACGTACGAGTTATATCACAAAATACATCAATATATAACTCGATGCTGCTTGAAGCGAAAAACAATTAGATGATACATTAAAAGTATAAATTGACAGTGAAAGGGTTAAAATATTTAGAATTGCTTTAACTAAAATATAACAAAACTTGCTAAATTCTAACCTCTCTATAAGAACTTATTTTTCGGATGGTTGTTATTCTGTCTGACTTAATTAATACGTTATCAACTGCTGAAACTATAGCAACAGCAAAGTTCTGCATTGGATTTCCGGTAGGCCTACAGGACTTTCACTGTCTCCGTCAGTCACGCCATCTATTGATCTGATGAGAAACTAGGACAGACTCTGCTCCACTATTCTACCAATATCAAATGTTAGTTATAAAGAGAAAAACATTGGTAAAAGTGAATGTAGTACTTTCAGATTTTTGTAAGGCCGCCACTTCACGACTGTCAGTACATCAAAAGCAATGAATACAAGCAACTACAGAAACATTCCCTGAATTAAAAGATTACATTTCCATTACTGTTTCTCCTGTTACTTCAACACGTGGTTGGTTTTACCCTGGGGCTTTTAGAATCAATCTACACCGCCCACCCCTAACAGTATTGAACCACTTAATGGATCTTGTTGAAACTTGGCTTGCATATTAAAAGGAAAGAGGTGATGGAACTTTTGCAAATAAAAATTTTTCCTTGTACGTTTTTGCCAAGAAATATGTACGTGAAGGGAGCAAAAATTTCCATTGAAAAATATTAGAACCGATTGGATTTTTATGATGTTTTAAATACTAGCTATTAATCCTTTTTTAATCCTCTTAAATATGCTAGAGATTATAGTTACTTAAAGTCAGTCGGATTTAAATAACTTAAGTAAAAAAAAATGCTGATTTTTTTTTCTTCAGAAACTGGAATTGTACTGTTTATATTCATCAGAAATTAGAATTTGACGAGATGTTCGAAGAGATTAAGGCCTTCTTTCCTGAAAATGGTATTTTCTAAAATTTCTTTATTGTTTTTCTTTTTTGTTTTAAGGAAAGTTTGAAAACGACAAAACTCAAAAGCCTATTTTTCATTTAACAAGGTAACTAATGCTTTTAGACAGTGTCAAAAGCAAAGCGGTCCCATAATATGCACACTTGTATAAACAAAATAATTAAAAGCAACAGCATATAAATGCAAGATCGTTCCTTTATGTTTTACAGGCAAGCTGTAACCTAGAGGCCGCTAATACATTGCTTAGAGCATCATTTGGATATGTTAAAGAATTTATGAAACAATGCGTTTGTAAATATTAACAATGACGTCCTGCTGGCAATTGTTAGTATTGTTATGTATGAAGCATCAGTATTATTACTGTGTTAATTGGGATCAGGGAGTGGCCCTGTAGATGTGATTTTTTTTACGTGGTTACCTACTTTTTGATGCTGAACACAAAGGTGAAGGTTTCATTCTAATATCTCTAACCATTTGGCCGCTACAAAGTGTGGCATACAGTGTGACAGACAGACAACACAAAAGCAATACCGATTCCGTGTGTTAACTGTAACATGGGACCGCTAAAAATCATTTTATCTGCTGAATACAAACAGGACATACCCGGTACTGTACTTTCTATTTTCTTAAAAAAATAATTAAATACTTACTTATGCTGCCTAACTTTTTATTACTCTTAATCGTACAAAAATCATGATCAACGCGGTTTCTCCGAGTGTTTTTTAGTCTTAGCCCATGTCTCAACTTAATTGGATTCAGTTGGACTTAATACAAGTAGTAGCTTACAACTATTTGGAGAAACCGCAGTCAATGGATTAGCTGAAAGGATTATCTCCCATTGTTTAAGACATATTAGTAAAAATAGGATGGAAATCCACTAATGCAAATTCTAATGCTTTTCTATGAGCATTTTTGTTGCCTTCTAGGCTAAATCCTCAAAAGGATCCATTGGGAAAAGATTTCAACTATAGAAGGTAGATCATCCATAATCGTCAAATATGCACGCCAAGTTTCAAGCAGAATCATCCAGTGGTTCATAAGTTATTGGGGGAGAGAGAGGGAGACATGTATAAGCGTACAAATACAGACAGCTTCACTTTCCAAACCAGTTCAAAATAAAAGGTAAACGTGTCATTTATATGATTTTCATCAATTAACAAAAGAAATAAAAAAAGATGCAAGATTAAGGAAATTATGTTTCAAGTTCTTAAAGGGACTTATTGAATTCATGTGTTAGTAAACAGCAGAGCCTTCCCTAGCTTTCATCCCTAGCTTTCCTAGACAATTGTTTGGTCCTTATTCAGTTAATACCAAGAAACCCTATCTACAGTTAATGGTTTTTGGGATTTCTTAATTTCTAAATGCATTTTAATTTTTCGTTTTAAGTTATTACTAGGCCATCCCCCTGCCTCCCCCTGGTAAGTATAATCCAAGAAGAATCGATTCCAAGCGGTTATGGCAAAAAGTGATATTTTTATTCCTTTTTGAATGAACTCATTATTTGATAGCACGCGAACAATTAGAATAAAAGTAGGATTGGGTATTGGGGACCAGCAGTAGTCCAATGGTTAGCGTTCCTGACTGCGAGGACGAAGTTCTTCGGTTCAAGTTCCTTGCAAGGCAAAAAAAAAAAAAAATAGGAAATTTTATAATCTGATTTTCTCAACAAGGAAAACTAATAGTTAACAATTGCCCGGACAGACAAAGAAATAAAAGATTTTAGTAATACAGATTACTGCCATTACTGTAATAAATGTCGAGATTTTACTGAATTTTTCTTCCATTTTACTTATATAGGCCTACATATATATATAAAATAATATAATTTTGGCTGTACAGTGCGGGTGGTCCAAAGGCCCAGGATCCCGGGGCGATAAATAAATAATAATACGCAATAAAAACTAAAAGTTCCACAGTTCCAAAGAAAAAGTTCCAAGAAAAACATTTACAGACGAGAATTAGATTCCGAGGGATAGTGAACAAGAGATGGATTAAATTGAAAAGTTTGCTAGCTTCAATTATAAAGAAAAAAAAAACGTTTTGGACTGAACCTGGATTAAAATGGTTGAAATATTTAAGTGAATGAAAATATTTATCTACTTATAGACTACATATATTTACGATTATAAATACATATACTTAAAGTCAAATATGATTAGATAGTGATCAGTAAGTGCTTGACTGTTTTGTTGTTGAATTGGACAATGTCTTTGCTTCTCCTACACAGGCTTTCTCGTTTCTTCGTAATGAAATATTAAATTTCTAAACGTCGGTGGCATTAATGGACAGGAGGAGAAGAGGGCGATATTAGAAGCGAAGAAGGAACTGTTATTAATCCCTGGCAACGTGAACTTAAGATAGGAGGAGGCGTCTGCCTGATTTCCTTGGGGATCACCATTCAGCAAAAGATGATGACGGCGACCTTTGGCATAAGTTTCAACGAGCCACGTATTATTTGTGTTGACATCAGTGTACCCTTGTTGATTCAAACTGTTTGTCTTAACGATGGCTGAGCGTCTCAGCCAAAAGCTAATCAAAACCTCGAACAAAATGAATAAATTAATCACTTGTCAACTCACGTGGGAGAGATGTAAGTGAAAAGGTATGACGGTAAATACACAGTGTCTTAATTTAGAATGCCTACAGGTGCAGACTGCCATGGATTGTTCAGTTGAAACATTATGCGTGGGTTGGGTGCCTTTAAATATAATTTAATGGTGAAGGGTGGATTCTAACGGGCGAATTATTGTCAGGATCTAGTAGTGCGTTAGTGGATTTTAAGGCACTGCTACACCCTTGTTTTTAATGTTTTTTAAATTTATGAAATTTAGGAAAGGAAGTGACATGGAATTACCTTTACGTGCTAAAACATTATCATACTAAATAAGTAGCTAAATGAACGATAACGAAATTGCTCTTCATGCTAAAGTAATTAGAATCAGTTAAATTTAATAACTTTAAAACTTAAAAGATAAAACGTTAAAAAAATTGAAAAATTAAGTCAGAAATTAAAGAACTTGAAGCCTACTTTTCTTAAAACGTTTGTTTGTTTGTTTTCTTAACTGTTTGTTTGTTTTTTAAATCGTGAAAATAATAAAATGAAAAATCTACATTGCTTTCAAACTGCAGTATTTGGTGAATAGAAACAAAAGTCCACATTACTTATTTAATTTATCCAATTAATTTTAATCACATCCACGGCCGTTATTTAGGATTACTAAAGGAATAGGACCTGACAGAAATCTATCATTTCGGCCCTAATGCATTTGTGTGGAAAATTACTGTTACCTTAACGTGCTAGTTTCTGAGTAAGGACCAGCATGGCAAATTTTTCAAATAAAAAATTTTGATCTTCTCTCGTCCACAAATATGCATGTCAAGTTCCAAGGTGATCACTCCAGCGGTTCAAAAATTACTAGTAGCACACATGTAAACATATCCACATATTTATGGAGAAAGTATTGCAAAAGATTACAATACTATTTATTTACTTTTTATCGTACTTTACTAGGAAATGGATCAGTTTATATGTGGATATGTATATAAACTGATCGATTTCCTAGTAAAGTACGATAAAAAGTAAATAAATAGCATTGAAATCCTTTGCAATACTTTCTCCAAAATTCCAAAATTTCAAGAAACTTTGGAACAATATTCAAATATTCAGGCAAAGTTGAATCTCATCCTCACAATTTCACTGTACGCTTAAATAAGAAATTTAAAATTTATTACTGCATTTTTGATTGATTTAGAAAGGTCCAATCTTTCATTAAAAATTGGCCCTAACTATATTTGTAGAAATAACAAAATCTAATCACCTACAGTTACTAAATTCTTAAGTACATGCTTGAGGTTTAATGGAAGTTTGATGTTGATCAACATATTATTATTTGCGATCTTGTATCGTAAAAATCTAGCAGATATCAAACTATTTGAGTAATTCTTATACACAGATATATTAGTCGCTGTACGCTCGTTACGATTATACAAAAGCAGTTTTTACAACGAGAGAGGAAGCATCTGGAAACTGATGTTTCATTACTGAAGCAGACGAAGTTTTTCAGTTCTCTTCCGCCAAATTAGAATGCTCGTAGCGATATACAAAATAAAAAAAAAAAATAAAAATAAAAAAAAAACACTTATCGCTTTCTTACCGAGGGAAACCCTTCAGGGAGACCAATCAAGCAGGGCCCCAGCAAAACCTTTGATGCATTTTTTTTTCACCAAGGCCTTCAAAGACATAAAAAGAGCGATACAAAAGCACTGGCTCTGCAAAGAAGATTTCTGCTGTAGATTTATCAAAAGGAAACCCGACTAGATGTGGAGACAGAAAGGCACCAAGTGATTCGTCAAACGTCAAACGACCTTATCAAAAAGCCCAACCGACAAAAATGCAACTAATCTCCGTTCCCAGGATATCTTTTTTCTAATTTAATTCATAGGATACAATGACAAAATTCAAGCCATTCATCCAGTATTCATTTTATGAGAGAATTTGCTTCAATATATAATGCTATATCCAAACGCTAAATACAATGAAGTTAAATACAAATGGGATAAAATAAATATAAATCTATCAAAATGACAAATCCCAATAATATATATGAATCTACAATACTTGTTATTTTGTCGTCAGATTTAAAATCATAAAATACAGGACGTTTCAGGCTACCTGTAGACTATTTTCAACCGTGCTGCTAACGGGAAGAAGTGGGTTTAAATAGTTTCTAATGATGTTATTGGACAATTCGCTATTGATTGTAGGTAAATTGGCGATGTGAGAGGATTCACATAATGTTATACCACGCATTCTTTAATAAATAAAATAATAAAAAGCCTGTAACAACTAAAAATAGAAAAATCACAACAAAAAATGTAAATTACTTTAAAAAATATCTTCAGAAAATTAACTGGATAAGAGAGTTGAAAGATGCAACATCTACGGATGAAGCAGTCACTATCTTCAACAAATTCTTCTTCACTGGATTCAATAAATATTTCCCGCCTCTCGGCACCCCTAAAACTAATACATCTAACATAAATAAAAATCCATGGCTTTCCTTGGATCTACTTAAAGAGATTCGCCAAAAAAATAAGTTTTATAAAACCTGCAAAAAGAACCCTACCACTGACAAACTTCAGTGTCTCAAAACTCTTCAAAATAACTTAAAATCAAAAATTAGATCGGCCAAAATCAGTTACTATGAAAACGCATTTAAGGATAGCCTATCTATTAAAGAGAAATGGAAGAATATTAATAAACTATTAACAACCTCAATTAAAGAAAAGCTTCCATCTCATCTTATCGCCGAGAATAATCCCACTGATACCACCCAAAATTTAAATCATTTTCTGAATAAGCTACTTCCACACTCATCCTCTTCTTCTCTTGATGTCCGTAACATTTCTATACCTCACAATCCAGTTCCTTCTTCCTTTTATCTATCACCAACTTTCCCTCTTGAAGTGGAATATATAATTAAATCGTTAAGTAATAAAAACTCTTCTGGACCTGATGAGGTCTCCCCTAATCTTCTTAAAAACATCGTAGATGAAATCTCTCTCCCTCTAGCTCACACATTCAATATGTCAGCCATAGAAGGCATCTTCCCTTTCTCCTTCAAAGAGGCTAAAATTATTCCACTATGGAAATCAGGTGACATGAACGATTTAGCCAACTATCGTCCTATAGCTATAATTAACACGTTCTCAAAAGTCTTTGAAAAGCTTTTTCTTAATAAGTTATCTACATTCATATCTCAGAAAAAAATACTTGCTGAACAACAACACAGTTTCACACACCGAAAAAATACTGAAACAGCTCTAATAGATTTAACAGAATTCATCACAAATCAAATGGCATCAAAGCAAATTGTTTTAGGTTTATTTCTTGATCTCAAGAAAGCATTTGATTTAATTGATATTGACATCTTAATGACTAAATTAGAGCATTTGGGTATTAGAGGCCCTCCATTGTCATGGCTAGCTTCTTATCTAACTAATCGCCAATATCAATTAACTCTAAATGGATACTCTTCCTCCTGGTTTTCTATATCCAAAGGATTACCGCAAGGTTCCATTCTGTCTCCCCTTCTCTTCAATCTATTTATTAACGATCTCCTCCTCACTTCTCCGGCTAACAAATGCATCTTCTATGCGGATGACGGGACTCTTCTCTTTGCTAATAAAAGTATAAAGGATCTCAAGGAAAATGTTTAACAAACACTCCATCACCTTGAATCTTGGTTGTCTTTAAATGATCTGAAATTAAATACATCGAAAACAGTATATATGTTTTTCCATCAAAAAAACAAAATCCTTTGTAAAGAGAATTTTTCTGTCACTTATAAAAACACTGTCCTTCAGGAAGTGCATTCCTTCAAATATTTGGGTATCTTTCTCACACAGGATCTTTCATGGAATCTACATATGCAACAAATTTCTTATAAAATTTCTAAAAACTTGGGCATTATTAAAAAACTAAACTTTCTACCGACACAAATACTTCTAAATCTATATTGGTCCTTAATCCACTCTAACATATGCTACGGTATTGCAATATGGGGCACCGCCTCTAAATTTTATCAAAACATGATTCTTAAGGCACAAAAACACTTCCTGAGATTTTTGGACGGAAAGCCAATGCAATACTCGACTAAATCTCTTTGGCACAAATATAAAGTTATCTCCTTCCATGACCTCTATAACCTACAGTTAGCTCTCTTCACCTATAAATTACTTAATAAAAATATCTCTTCTTCTATCACACTACCTACTAAGCCCCAGTCACATCTTTACAATACAAGAACCTCCTCAACTCTGTTTACTCCAAGAATCGCAATAAATTATCAAAAAAGAGCCGTTAGCTACTCTGCTCCTTCTCTGTGGAATAAAATTCCCCCCAATATTCGTGAAAGTCCCAATTTAAAACAGTTCAAAAGAAAACTAAAACATCATCTGCCTACACTAACATAACCTTTCACAAATTTACAATTATCATTCTTACCTTCTCTTCACTCCAATCCATAAGTTAATTCCTAATCTATCCGTTGTCAAGTCGCAAACGTCTACCTTCATCAGATATCTCCCAACCTTTCCTCTCCTCTTCCTCATTTCGCTATTTCGGTTTCTATTCTCTTTACTTTCCATCTATTTGGGCTAGGCTTAACCTCTTATCCGAAAATTTCTGTTCACGAATTATATGACATTTTTAATTATATAATTCATTATCTTCGTTATTTTACGAAGATTGTATATATATCACCAGATCTAAACTCCACAATTGTGTAATTCTTTTTCACATTTTTATTACAGATTAACTGTTCCTTTTATCCCCATTATATTTATTTGTTTCAATGTTTTTGTGTTATGCTCTGTTTTGTTTTTCCATTATATGTAACCAGTAATGCTTTTTGTATTTTATTTTATTTTATTTTTTCTTGCCTGTGATTGACTCCCTGCCTGCCTTCTCGACGGGACTACCCTTAAGGCACAGGGACGTCACACTCATATCTATTATGTATTATCAAACTTTTGTAAGGCAAATAAATTATTATTATTATTATTAATTATTATTGGGATTCCTTATTTTGATAGAATATGTAGTTAAATTCTACTTATATCTATCAAAAGAATCAGTCCAGTCATTTTTAAATATTTCTTACCGCTCTAGTGTCAATTCCAGCTATACAATTTAGATTAAACAAAGTTTAACAAGGGTTTAACAATGTGATATATGAAATATTTCATTAATAGATGAAAAATATTTTTTAGAAATCTGAAATATAAAATCTTTACAAAACTTTTCAAATTAAAATAAATTTGACTGATCTTGCAATCTTCAGTGGAAACATTTTTTTTTTAACAAATACAACCAACATTTGACTAAATACAGAAAAAAGCTAGTAAATAATTTTAAGCATTGGAGTAACTTCCGAAAAAGCTTGCAGAATACCCTCTACTAAACACTAAAACATCAAAGAGCAATTAATGCTTATTCTTGGAATAAAAGCTCGCTTTTTTTCAAATAGTGTTGCTATCAGGAAGGAAAATAGTAAAATCCATTAAGTTGTGCCCATGTGGCAGCAGATGCACATTTCTTTCCATGGGGGTTTCGAGGCCATTTCTGCAGACATTGAATCAATGCGAACGAAATGATTCCAATATTCGCTTGAAACATCTGGGAACTAATTGTTTCTTTGGATTGGATGCCATAAAATAAGCAAAAGCTGTCAAAGTCCAATCGATTTCCCAGAAACAAGCTCCAAGAAATGATAATGATGAGCCATCTTTTTTTTTAAGGTCTTTAAATAAACATGAATTTTCATGAAAGAAGGTAAAGATTGGATTAAAATATTTTTTTGACTGCCAAGACTTACTATTCTACTTGAATAATTTTCTTCTCTGTAAGATATTAACATGCCTGTTATGAAGTATTTAGGCAACCATGTAGGCACCAATTGATAAGATAAAAGAAATAATAAAGTAATAAAATTAAAACACTCACGACGTTGCAGGACTCCATAATACGAGGCCTGAAACGTCGTGAGTGTTTTAATGTTATTATTTTGCTATTTCTTTTATCTTATCAATTGGTGCCTACATGGTTGACTAAATATATTTTGCTTCTCTGTTTGCCTCTTTACATGATTTTGTTTGTCTGATTGGCTGAACATCACTTTCCAATAGAACAGTAGGCTAAAAATAGCAAAGCATTGACGAACGGAATAAAAGAAGCTTTAATAACGTTTCAGATGATCATAAGGGTAAAGTCACAAAGTCCTTATTTGATCGAAGGATTTGATCGAGGTTAAAAACGTGAATTAAGTTTAAACGTAGCGTAGGTGAAATTAGGCTTAAATGGTTTTTTGTTAAGAAAACGAATGCTAATTTATTTCTCATAAAACGCCTTTACGCCAACACACATAATTAAAACTATAGAATTAACACTTTAAATATTAAAAGTGCGACCGATTTCTCTAGCAAGCCTTCTAGTTTCTTGAGGACTTCCAAGGGACTTCTAATGAGGATCATTACTGCAACAGTTCGCATGATGATACTAAATAAAATTATGTGCATGTATGTTCCTTATTGTGTTGTTAAACTAAATAAAATTGCTAGAGAAACTGGTCGCGATTTTGGTCTCACCCAAAGTTGTTTATTAATACTTCACTCAGCAGATTAAATTTTTTATGTATTAAAAAAAAAATCATTGAGGCCGGCGAACTGCTGGCACATGCTTTTCACTAATATTTCATTAGTGAGTTTTTTATTGTTAATTTTTGCGTTTGAGGCACCACTGCGATTCCGACGATACTGAGAACTACCTTTTACTCAGCACAAATAAATGGTGTCAGTGAAAATTACAATAGAACTTCATTTGACAGTGAAGGACTTTAAATCTGGCCTTTTACTATTGAAACAGTGAATGTGTTCAACAGAACTCCGCAAAAGACAATTAACAATGGAATTCCTTTTCAAACATATCACAGTAAAGATATAAAATCATCAGTACTGAGAAAAGTTTGGTAGTGTATCATACATAAGATATCCAAAGTGAAAATAAAATAAAAATTTTACACATGATGTTAAGGATAAATTCTTAGGTCATTCACCTAGGACAAATGATTCAAGGTGTGGAACATAAACAAAAGAAAGCTGTTGGAAACGAATAACATCTACGCTAATGAAAAAGAAAAAAGAAGTTGCTGTTAAAAGAAGCAAGGTTAGAAACAAAAGACTACTTTCAGTATTTCGATCCAAGATCTTCAGAAACGGAAATAGAAAATGGTGAAAGTGACAAACAAGATCGTGAATCAGTTGAAGATATCAAATCAAATACTCGAGATGAGACAACACGTCCAATAAATGAAGTTGCTCCCGACCAAAGTGGGATGACACTTCGGAAGATGAAGATGACACACACTTAAATGTAAGGTCAAGACAGTTAAAGAGAAAAGTTTACATTTCTAAGGCCCGTAAAAATAGAACAACCACGTAAATACAAAGACTTTCATTAGAAGAAACGCCAAAGAATGGGTTAAGGCCATTGATGGTGACTTAAAGAAAAATAACAGATCATAAAACTTGAGAAGAGTGTACATTGCCAGATTATGAATCAGTTATTCTGGCCGAATGGATATTTCGTATTAAATACAACAAAAAAACCGATCGGTAAACCAATATAAGGCAAAATTGTGAGCAATACAGTTTGTACAAAGGAAAAATATTGATTACAAAGATACATATGCATCCATACCATCAATGAGAACAAAAATTATTATTGACATTAACAGCAGAAAATGAATAATACATTCGTCATTTATCATTCATCAAGATCTTTATTTACTAGCATTTAAAGGGTCATTTGTAAAATTTACTCAAGTTCAAGATCTAGAAGAGGAAGTATGGTGTAAAAGAAGATGGAAAATGTAATATCTCATACTTGAAGGAAGACTAATTTGAAAGCAGATTAAAGAAAATGAAATCTAAATCATGCGCTTTGAAATAAGAGAAATCATATTTGAGAAAAAATAAGGAGTGTAATATTGTAATTTGTTGACAATATATTATTATTTTCCAAGGAACTCAATATGTTGCTTTGGTGAAAAATATGATATGTGAAATATTTAAGTTAATAAAACATTAGATATGATAGGCCTATAGATACTCTTTCAATTATAAGTCATGAACATTTCATCGACGAAATGCTCATGGCTTATGGGTAAAAAGTTTATAACTTATTAGTAATTGAAGAATCATTTCAACGCCACTAAGGTTGCCGAAATCAAAAGTAAATTAGGTGAGGACAAACCATTGGATAAAGATGAGCATTCAATCTAGAGAAGTTTTAACAGGAAGCCTTACTACTTGTGCAACACATAAAGATTTAACATGGGGGTTTCTCATTTAAAATATTCGGCTAGAAAATTAAACAAACCAAGTCATGAGAATCTGATTCAAGCTAAAAGAAGCTTAAGATACTTAAAGTTAACAAGAAATGTAACATTAACATAAAATAAGACGTCATCTTGTATGGATGCTGACTTTTTCATCAAGTAGGAAATCGACAACTGGGTTAATTTTTCCATAGGAAAGTGGAAAGTAATGCACAGTAGCGATTTTCAAGTCAGCAAACTGAATATGTTCATTAAACTGCAAAGAAATTATGAGATTTACAAAAGAATTAAATCTGACCAGTTTTATAAATGAAGCAACATACTACATTTATTTTTAATGTATATCTGAAGACCCATACCACCTACTCATATTATTTCTGCTTATCATATTATAAAATATAACTTCAACATCAAAATATGTTAAAAAAATATATTTATTGCAGCGAATTTGAGGAGGTGGTGTACAAAAGCATTTTGTCACACAGATCATAATTTTCAGTATATGCGAGAAACTGATTTATAATTAACTACAAAATAACATCCATATGTTTATGTTCCTTTCCCTTCTAAGAGCACCCTAGACACTATTTTCCATACTCCTGCAGATAAAAAATAAGTATATTGTTAAATAATTGAATTTAAATATTGGACAAGATCCTTTTTGAATGGTCCAGGTGGACAAAATCTTTTTTGAATAAATTATATTGGGACATGATTTTTTTTAAGGAATCAGAACTAGGCCTAAGCAAAACTAAAAACTCAATTTTATAAAAAAATTTAAAGTGGTGATTAACAGGATTACTAAAAAGTAAATTAAGCTCAGTTTGAGTATGCACATTTAATATTAGGAAAACAAAATATGTTTAATTGCTTATATCTAAGCCTGTTTTAATATAAAAAAAAACTCCTGGCTTAACTAAAAAATTAAAATCTTCCTGATTCTGTGCCCGTTTGTATCTTAAATATGAAAGCCCTCATCATCATCCAGACAGCAACATTCTTCTTCCGGATCTCCAACTTGCCGTTTAGGTGCAACAGTGTGTTTGGAGAGAATGTCCAATTACCACTTCAAACTTTCATCATCCTTCCAACCTTCTCCAAAAATATTATCGAGGAGTTTACACACGTCCTTTTCCTTAGCCTCAGAAATTGTGTGACTAAGGGGAATATTTTCAAGTTCCACCTTAGTGCACTTATCAATAGTCCAGCCTTTCTTTCGCAAGGTCATCCAAGGCTTCGCGTCAGTTTCGAACACAAAGTTTTGAAGCCCTTTTACTTTCAAAGAGTGCTTTTGACTGTTCTTGATCTTTTCTTTCGTCAAAATGATTCTTTTAAAGTCAGATATTCCAAGGAGGCGCTTATAACAACCCTTTTCCTTGGATGACAGAGATTTCGTGTCAACTAGTTGCCATACTTAACCTAGAATCTTCACTGTACCATCAGATCTGTAAATTGCAATGTAATCACTCTTGTGAATAATTGTTGGCTTCTTTCTTAGTATCTTTTCAACTTGGCCAAAAACGCAGTCAGCTGGCAAGAAACTGTGGCCGCGTACTGGAAATATCATTTTTATGGTGTCAAGCTCAGTTGTAGTCTTTAGCAGAAAGTGCATCAGAGCGTGCAGCACATAGTTGTTCTCATTTTGAGAGCCACATCCGTCACAAAAAAGTCTGAGCAATTTAGCACCTTCTGGTATTTCTATATTGTTTAAATATTCAAGCAAAGCTGAAGATATCTCAAAGGAACCTTTGCCAGCCTGCTCTTCTGTACATGTGTAGAATGTAGGGTTCGAGCTATCAATTGCCACTATACATAAAGCGTAAAATCCCAGTTGTCTTGAATAACAAGCCTCTTGAATTGGGGATTTAGGTAGAGGCTGTATCTGTGGGAGATCAAAACACAAAGTCATTGAGTCTGACTCTCTCTTTCTTCATCAGTTTATAAAATTGAGCAGCACCAAGACTATGCTCACGCTTCTGGGTCATGTATTGAACTTTCTTCTGTGGATCTGCAGTGCATTTCATGAGATTTTTTAATCGCAAACAATAGCGACAAATGTCGGAGTCCGGAGATCGGAAACCAATATTGAATGTCATGAAAATTCTTCTGAACATGGACTTAGAAACTTTGTTGGCTTTGTCGGATTGAGATGTATTAAACATTTTCCAAAGTTTGGTTATGTTAAGTTCTCCATCCAAATAAATTCTTTTGGATTTTTTCCTCGAGTAGTGACTTTCTTTTCCACGGAGTTTCATGATGAACTCTCTTACCAACTGTTTTTTGACAACTGATTTATGAGATCGGTGATCTCCACCTATTTTTTCAGTTACATGTTCGCCTTTAGAGATCGCTAAGCAAATATGTCTAAGTCTGGTATACTTCACTAACATTTTAGACATACAAAACATTTTGCAGACATGAATAACCTCCTTATTTCCTCTGACCAAAGTATACTTTGCACTAAACTCATTGGCATTATTCTTGTTAGAGTTAGGCCTAGGCCTTCGCCTTTTAATTGGGTTTAGCGAAATGAATTTGGCTACATAATTATCTTGAGCAGTTTTGTTTGGCACAGACAGTAACTGTTTTCGAATAAACGAACAATCATTAGGGGAAAATATTTTACAATTAAACCTACCACTGTGAGTACATGAGGTAAAAGAGTTGTATCCCCTTGGTTGACTGTATCTTTTCTCTTGGGCGTTTCCTCTTTCTTGGGTTAATAGTTCTTTTTCTTGCACCTTCGTTAGCTACACCAACAGTGACAAAACTGTCATCCACTACTTTACTGATTGTTGAAATATTAATTAAACTTCACTCATTACTGAAATATAATAAGAAAGCAAGCAAAGTAACTTACATAGTTGATAACCTCTTTACATAAAGAGGTTATAATAACAACAGTAGACATGCATTCTGGGACTGCTGGTTGCCATAGTAACGGCTCTGTGATTGGTGCATTGGACAAGATTCTGTTTGTATAAAAACTTGTGTTGGACAAAGTTCTGTTTGAAAAAAATCTTCAATATTTCCCCATGCTACAGACAGGGGACAGTATCTTTTTTGGTTGATTTGACGTTTTCAGTATGTTTGAATGAATAAACTTTACACAAAAATACCCATATCTCAATTTTTTTTGGACAAAATGCTTTTTGTACGCCACCTCCTCATTTTCGGAAAGAGATGCTTCTTTCGTTTTCAAGCTTCTTAACAGTGGAAACAGTTACAGATGTTACTTATCATAAATATCATCCTGGACATAGTTAAAACAACAATCAGAACAATACAAAACTTCAAACAAAGTTTATACTCCTTTCATTCATAGAATCAATTCTTCAATTTTACCATTCTTGCTAATAATTATATTCCATTTGATTAAAAATCCAATTCTTCAAAATTCAGAATTTTCCATTTCTCATTTACATTTGATATTATCATATCTCTCGCTAATTTCACTAATATATTATTAATTTCCACTCCTTCATTCCGATTAAGATTTTTGTCTTATGTTCCTTATAAATAAACTTAGTGAATTTTGAAGAATTTGGTTTTTAATAATTTGGAATATAATTATTAGCAAGGATGATAAAATTGAAGAATAAGTTATAGGAATAATAGGTGCTGTAGCTGTATTTGAAGAAGTTTTGTTGTGATGGTTGTTTGTAACTATGTCCAGGATGGTATGTATGATAAGTAACGTCTTTAATTGTTTCAACTATTAAGAAGCTTGAAAAAGAAAAGAAGTAGGCTGTATCTTTCCGAAAATTCACTGAAATAAATATACTTTTGAAATATATTTTGATGGAGAAGTGTTTTATTTTATAACTTACTTTATTGCTGATGATGAAGTAAGTGAAATTTATTAAATTAATGTTGAGATTTAACTTTCGTTTTGTGAACGATTTAGTTAAAAAAAATGAAATAACTGTGAAATACATAAATGTCAATCAAAGAAATTAGCTGATATTTTCACGAAACTTCTAAGCGTTTTTGTTATTTCTATTTATTTATAAAAAAAGAATAAAAAATAATAATATCGTCAAAATAACACAACCGGAAATTCTCCGTTTATTTTTAAGTTAATCTACAGAATATAATGAATACAACGCAACGTAGGCATTTTTCATGTTAAGAAACATTAATTGAATCTCAATTATTTACATAAATTTTTAAGTTATTTACAATTTTTATGTGGAAATTTATGGATTACTAAAAGGAATAATATTCATTGTGAAAACATTAATATACATCCATTCTTTGGGTTGTAGTACTTTTAAGGGTAATTTTTGTTATCTCAGATATTATTTCTCTCACGATCTCACGTGGAAAAAACTTCAAATAAAGCTATATCACCTTTTATTCATATATTAATTCTTGGATTTTACCATCCTTGCTAATAATTATACTCCATATTATTAATTATCCAATTCTTCAAAATTCACAATCGACTTTCTATTAAAAGATTAAGGCCAACACACTAATTAAAAAGTTATATTAATGCTAGGATATTAAATTATTTCTATTAGAATAATTTAATTAGTTATAGTAAGAGGAAAATAAAAAAAGGTTTAAAATGCTTGAAAAGAATTTTTTTCTTTTTCTTTAAGATTATTTTTTTTTCTTATATCTCCCTCCCTTCATATGAATGTGAGTAGTTCTAATTTGAATATGGAAATGAGGATACTACGTAACGCAAAGAAACGTCATAAAACAGAGGAATAGTCTGGCTCATTGAAGTTCGAGTTAGGTTGACGTGAATTCAGTTATGTGAGTTCGAACGGAATGTGTGAGTTGACGAGAAATGAGAAGAAAAAAAAAAATATGATTAAGTAACGTAAAGTTAATAGATTCGGTTGAGAATCAACAACAGTTTAAGAATCAGTTTAGAACTGATTATTAATATAGAGCTGAGCAGGGATAAATCCACTGAATAGTAATCCAGGACTATTTATTAAATTAATTCAATTAAGTTGAATTTTAACTTCTTTGGAATGTGAATTCAACGCCGTGGAAGAGTTAAATGCAACTAATCCATTTGCGTGTGAAGATGAGACTAAATTAAATTTGGTCGGACGAGACCAATGGAGATTTATTTAGACATCATCCCCAGAAGCTACCCCAGTCTAACTATGATAGACGAAGCAACAATTATTAAAAAGAATTGGAATACCGTTATCATAAGTGAAGACCAAGATAGGCGAAACCTCAACAAGTTCAAATAAACGAAGTGTAACTTGGACTGAGCCATTTCGAATTAAGGTGCGTTGGTGCGATTCTTATCCGAAGAACTTTCGAAAGAATAAAGTGAAATATTAGAAGATTAATACAAGACTATTTCAATTAATGAAGGAAGCATTTTCCGTCCCAATAATTATTCGTATAATACGAAATAGTTGATATTTAGAATGCAGTTGACATTGACGCTAATAAGTAACTAAATTACTTCGAGTAATTATTGTATCTAGAACTCTTGAAGAAGTAAATATAAAAGTGTATTTATTTCAAGCTGAAGTTTTCTAATAATTATTAGTTTTCTAATATTTACGAATTTGGATTGAGAAGAATTCCTTTTGATATATGGATAACAAGCGTCATTAGTTCCAGAGCAGATGAACTTTTCCACAAAGCATTACGGGAAGTTGAAATCAGATGTGTGACAATTAAGCGCCATATTTGAAATTCAACGGAAAGTGAAGTGTTCATCGATAGCTAAGCTCAAGTGTGCATCGAAACCGATAGGCGGAATCCCAACGAATAGTTGTCAACGCAGCGACTTCGCCAAGATGAAAAGCCCAGCAGTGTCGACAAACTGTAAGTAATTAAATATTTTCTTACTTCCATTTTGGAGGATGCGACGCCGTTCCATAGACGAAGAAGAAATAATTGCGGAGCAATTCTGATACCGACTGAGTACATCGAACAGTGACTGTTTGTTAGGAAGAGCAATTATGAAAGTATATTTATTCATACAAGGATATTATTAATACAGAAAAGCCCAAGAATAATTATTATTATATATCTTTATACAGATTATAAAGATAAATTGCATTCATACAAGGGTGAAAGAAACCATTTATTAAAGGTAGTGAAATATCACAAGATAGGTGAATTGCCTTATTGTTTGATTTGTATTAGCACACAAGGGAAGAGAAAGCCTGAATATATTCACACAGGTGAAATTGGGAAGTTAGGCCATTCATACTTGATATTGAATTGTAGTGCGTATGATGTGAACTCTCGCGTGTATATGAACTTTGTAGATATTGTTTAAAACAATCTCTATATATATTATTCGCAGTAATTATCATTATCAAGAAGCGTGCAGATTATTATATTAGTATTCAAAGAATTACTTTCAGAACTCGTTTTAGTTTATTCTCCTCAGGATTTTCGATTAAGAAAATAAGTGATGAGTATCGAGTTGATACCCATAAAGGATTTATTATTATCTTGAGAGCAGTGATTTCAAGAACTGTTGCAGAGTGCATCAGAGATTAGTCTATTGCACGTATACATATGTCACTTGTAAATATTCATTGCAAGGAAATATTTTTAAATGATTTGTAAAATAAATCATTTCATGATTTTACATTGGCTTCCCCTAATTTTCTTGTTGTATTTCTGCTTATTACTATGCGTTCTGCACTCATTCGCAGCAATTAAAACATGTAAAAGAATAAAATTACGTATCGGCTGGGCTCAATCAGCCGTTTCCCAATTGGTTTTTTCCGGTTGTTAAAATAGGATTGTCATTTTTTTTTGGTTGTAGATTTTCGGGATGGAGGGGGCCCGCAAATATCAAGTGCCTAGGGGCCCTGGGTGTTTAAGTCCGGGGCTGGGCCACATCTAAAGCTACATCAACAGGGAGGGGGGGCACGAAACGTTGCCGCGAGGTCACCAAAAGTCTCTGGGCGGCTCTGGCTATCACAATAGCTCCCAAATGGGTAGCTAACAAAATGCTAATAGTAATTGTATGTCTTGCTATGATAATTTTAGCGATCAAACCACAATTGCTGGACAAAAATGATTAAAATTTAGATGAAAATGGTAGAAAAAAAATGGTTGAACATGTTTGATGTGAGGATCTAAATTAACGTCTGAATTAACCTTTAGATAACTTTATGAACAATACCATTGACTACAAATCGTATAATTATTATAACAATACAAGAAAACAAAGCTTTCTGATTTTTCAGATAAGTTACAAAATACTATACATCAGGAAAGGCAATTTTAATCTCTTTGGAATTCTCTTATTTAAAAAAGTTCACAGGTGTTTATGATGCTAATTACTTTCTCTTTGTGATGGTAGCCATGTTTGCGGTCGTGACCACAAGACCTGCTATAAGCTTTCCGATGGAATGTTGAACATACAAAGATGAAATAATAATGTTTAATGATAATTTGAGCTAGAACATTGTCGTACTGCTTTAAATATTATCCAAAACGTATAGTAACCAATGATATGACGACTTTATCTTATTATTTACAATCAAACAGGAGTGACAAAGTTGCTATTATAAATATAATGACGAGAAAAGGAAAAATGGCTGGAGAACTGAAAACATTTCTACATTTTAGCGGATGATAACATTTATTACCGATTTAAATTATGTTTATCTCCTGAGGAATGCCTTTTTCTCACAATGCGGAAACCGGCTTTTCTCACAATGCGAAAACTGTAAAATTAAAAAGTAGTTTTTTTCCCTCATAATTTTAAAGAGACAGTCTTACAACTTCGAATATAAACCATCAAAAATAAGTCAGTCTCCAGATGATACTAACATTATTACATATATTTACTAGTTCCCTTAAATTTATAAAATCTACAAAGACATTTTCCGATTTATAAATAAAATCTTCTGTTTAATCTCTGCGAATAACTCTAGAAAAACTAACATCCATTCTTGAAACCAATATTCTTGAATGAATAAAAAAACTAACCTCCATTCTTGAAAGAACGGGTGCAGGAACATGTTAGGGCATTTGATGTAAGTATAAGAATGCGTCAGAGTGGGCGGACCATTGTTTTATGTTCAAACATAATACGGACCCCACTGTAAATATCATTTATGAAAATCAAGAAGATTAATATAAAAGATTAATTTTAGAATCATGCATAATAAATTGTTGTATCTGTATAAATAAAGACAAATCACAGAAAGTTAGTGGCGTGTCTTTAGGAATATTCAGGAAATCTCTGAAAAACAAAAGATTAAGTAATTTTAAAATTAAAATAAGTCTATTTTCCGGAAATTAGTTAGTTGTTATTGTTTTTAATGTTTTTAATTGTTTAAAGAAGTGTTATGTTATATTATTATGAATTAGTTGGTTAATGTTATACTTTATTGTTATTTTACTAGTATGATGTTTTATTGTTTTTATTTTTTGGAAGAAGAGGTTATGTATTATTATTATGTATTATTATTGGTATTGCATATGTTTGTATGAGAAAAGAAGTTCTCTTTTTTTTTTCTATTTTATACATGGATATAACCCTGAAGTCTTTTTAGTTTATAAAAGACGAAATATTGGTTTTAAGAATGGAAGTTAGTTTTTCTAGAGTTATTCGCAGTACATTTTCCGATTGTATGTATCGCCCTAGCGGTCACTTTCGAAAGCATTTTTTTTTTTTTTGTGCCAAACAAAATTCCATCTCCACGGACGTCCTCATGTGAAGGCGTTCCGCTGATTGGTTCTCCAGTTAAAGCCTTTCGAAATGGGAACTTTAATTATGAACACCTTGTATTTAAAATATGCATTTCAAATTGATCTTTATAAAAAAAAAAAAAATCCTAATCAACGTAAACTCCCTAATTAACGTTCTAAAGTGAATCAATTAAAATCTTTACAATACCCAAAATATTCTAATGTTTTTATTTATCCCAGAACAAAATACAATTTGAACAGGAGTAGAAGAAAGCAATTCCTGAACATTTAATCTCCAAATGGTATTGTGTGAATTGAAGAATAAAAGCTGTAAATTATAGTAATTTAATGAAATTATATGTATCTACAGATATTGTTTGTAGTTGCTTAGCTACATATCAAATAAAATATATCAAGAAGGTTGCACTGAAAAAAAAAGTTTAGTATCACGGGAGAAAAACATAAAGACATAAACCAAATGAATACACTATTATAATCAAAGAATGTCACAAACGAAATGAGGAACAAAAAAATAAAAAATAAATGGCTACATCTAGAACATCGAACCATAGAAATATAAGACGAGTTTTCATTATTTTGCAAGGAAATGATTCTGAATAATTAGTTAATATCGTGGAAAAGTGTTTATTTTTATTAGTTTAAAGAAATTCGACAATGAGCTCGGCCGCAGAATGGAGGATGAAGACAAGATGAAGAAAAAGATGAAGAAAAAGATGGTGGAAAAAGATGGCAGAAAGTTGAGGGTCATTCCGAAATTTCAAACCGTGGGGAAGTTTCACCCCCCCCCCCCAGGATACCAGCAGGAACTAATCTTCTCGACCATACTCACTAATCTCCCTATAACAGTAAAAGATGACGTGAAAAAATGAAATTTCTCGATAGAGCACCTATAGTCTATAAATTTTGACCTCTCCCATGTGTTACGGTGAAACACAACGCTGCCTTGTCCCGCTAGGTAAATCTTGAATTTCATTATAAACTACCATGGTTTTCCAAATGATTCCAAATGGTTTTGCTGCAGAAGAACGAAAATTGATTTAAATTTCAATGATTCCACACAACTATCAAAAGATAAAATCTTTGTTATGGAATGTTTCGAAAGGAAAAAGCTTAAAGATGGGATGGAAAAGCTATTTAAGCAAATGAACCATAGAAAGTAAATATTGCGATGCAGCCGAAGAGGAATGTTAATGAAAGTAATATTTCACCTTATACTAAACAAGAAGAACATAGAGATATTCAGCTATCATCAAGGATGTAGGTAATGTCCGTTATCCGAACTAATTAAAATTGGTTTCATTTTATAGAAAGTTCTGATAATCAAAAATATATGAAAAATCCTCAGTTTAGGCCTAATTACAAAGTGTAATTAGGCCTAAAATTAAATTGGTAATTACGGAAGGTTAATGATAAATTAAGACTATTTCTAAGCTATATTGCATATATCTTTGAATAAAGAACTGGAAATAAAGTAATTTAACTGTTTTAAAGGAAACTTTTTTATATATTAAGTAGATGCCCTTTAAGTATTTTCTTCACGTTAGAAGTTTTTTCTTCCCTGGTGTGTTTCTTTTCTGATGTCTTTTTTTTTCTGATATGTTAAAGGGATGATAATTTGTTTTCATGGCTCTGTTGAATGTTGGTATATAAAGGTCGTTAAGTCCTTTTATTCTGAGACTTCCCCATAACCCTCAACTTCGGCAGAAATTAAAAAGAACTAAAGTGGCCAAGAGAAAACTCCAAATTTGGAAAGAAACTCACAAAAAAAAAGTGGAAGAGCCACAGAAACTGGAAATTTGACTTTTAGCCAAATATTGTTATTGGCTGTGTTACAAGATAGTGTTATGAGGTTGTACAATGGTTTTAAAGCAGAAGAAACATAAAAATACAGGAATGGGTGCTAGGACTATTTTCAATCTTTTCACCTTAACTATGTGTGGAGTCGTAAA
>JAFIDM010000001.1:18907756-18939407 GCA_023159025.1 Thereuonema tuberculata
AAAAAAAAAAATTGTAACATTTACATCTCGATTTATTATGAATCGTAATTATTGTTTGATAATTGAAATTTTAAAACATCAAATCTTTGTTGGTTTTTTTTTGTTTTTTTTTAATAAAATAAGTTTTCGGTATCCATTAAAAACCTATGAAATAAGAATTTCTGTTTTCGTTTATTAAGCTGTATTTAAGCTTATTCATATTTATTTAGATTATAATGACCAGGGTCTTTGTTTCCATTGTTTGTTATTTTTTCATATCTGAATCAAATAGAGGAAAAAAAATTAATTTTAGATATTCTTTAAGCAAAACAATGACTTTTGTTTAAAAAATGTCCACATTTTGAAAACCAGTGATTGTTCCAATGACTAACAATTTTAAAAATGGCTTCCATCGATTATGAAGTACATTGTCAGTGTTGACTCACAAATTGACAAACTTCATGGCACATTGATGCTGAAAGACACTGTGAGTTAATTGCATTGGAGTTGACTTTACGGACACTTTCCTGAGTTGCAGCGTTCAGTATCAGCTTTGTTTACTTTGTCCACCATTCATGCTACAGCACAACTATCGCCTTCATGATATCCATTGGCTGTTCTATTTTGAGACGATTTAAAATGGAGGCGATTTAAGCTTTTTTAATTTTTTTTCAAAAGCAATGATTCATAAATTTAACATTTCAGTCAAGGCCCTACACAAATTAAAAATAAAAACAAACTTCAAATTAATGAACGTCACTAAAAACAGCTCAAGACAATTTTATTAAAATTTTATTTGTAAAAGTTGTTCTGCATAAATGCTATTCAGTGGCACAAATACAGTAAGGAAAACTTGGAAGTCGGAGGAGGACCCATAACCAAGTCAAAATAATATAAAATCGAATCTAGATAAATCGATGCAGTTGATAGTGAGCTTCAGCATTTATAACTTCCTTAGCGTTCTGCAGATTATAAAGATATTCTTTTTTTTTGTGTGAAAATTCATAGTTTCCCGCCGAAACTCAAAGACCAAGTTAATTCAAAAAAATACTTATTTCAGAAAGATGGAATTTTAGTGTACACACAGCAATTAAGTTTGATCTTTATATTAATTCTTTGCAAATAAAACCAAAAAAAAAAAATGATTTTTGCTCCTTTTTCTTTTATATTCAGCTAAATTATATAAATTGGATATAAATGCATGGTTGCCTTCAGATGCAAGGAAAATCGAAAAAATTAACTTTATACATTTCTTCCCGAAAAAAACAAAAAACAAAACAAAATTAATGAAAATGAAATAATTTCTTCTTCACCTTCTTCTTTTTCTTATTACTATTATAGTAATAATTTATTTTAACGAAACCTAGGGGAAAAAGTATTATATTATGTAAAAGCGTTATTCTGTCTGTAATAATACTTTACGTTTTTCGAATTTTGTGACCAAACTATAAGAGATAGATTGGTCATGTAAATGGATAAAATGTAGATCTTTTTAAGACAAAGAAAATGCTACAAAAATCTTTCGAAAAAAGTTTTTGGTTTCCAAGATGGCGCCTTTTAAAGGGTCAAATTTTGACTTTTTCTCAATTTAAACGAAAAGTATAAAAGTTGGAAGAGAACATTATATTTAGAAAATGTTGGTATTTGAAAGTTCTATCGAACGGTATATCAGTCATTCACAAACGTTTCTGCGTTTGGAAGATACGTGCAAAAATGAAGTGTTTTTGCGGCAATCTCCCGTGTGAGTGCCAACGCGCAATACACCTGAGTTGAGCGGAGAAGCCCACAATGAGCTGGGAAGTCGTGTATTCTCCGATCTCCATATTAATTTGCTGAAAAAATAAAGGTTTCTTTTTTTTAATGCTATACATTCAAGGGTTCCGGAGCGAAGCGACGGTACCCGTCTAGTTCAATATAATTAACCATTTTCTGAATTCTATCCATTTATTTTTTTTATTATTTGTGAAAATAATTGCAAATGATTAGCAGTTTAACAAAAGGATCAGAATAATTCAACAAGGATTTTTATTAAAGAAAGAACTTAAAGCCTACTTTCCTTCAAATGTTATTTCTTAAAATGTCTGTATTTTTTTCCCTTTTAATTTTTTTTTAAGTTATTAAAATTTTATTAAGTCCTAAAAACTTAATTTCAACCTTTTTTTTTAAAAACCAATATCTGCTAAACACAAACAGTAAAAATTTTTAATTTTCTGAAAACAAATCCTCATTATTTATTTAAATTAAACTAAATCTAAATCGGATTAACTCTAATCATTTCAAACCATGTGCTTATTAATGGATTATCTAAATGGATTGATACTCATTAAGGTTCTATTGCTTTTGTATGGGAATTTTTGTTGAATTCTCGCTTTAATTTCTCGATAAGGCTGGAAGTTAATGAGGTAAACATACGCACTGACTGAGTGATCAATTGAGCCTCTCTTTCCTAGGTAAACTCAGTGACACGAACAAATGTAAATTAACTTTTACGAAGGTAGAAAAAGGAGCTATTCATTTACTGCAAAATGATACAATTATACATAGCCATTAAAAATATATGCAATAATGTTCAAAAACGATAACATAATTTATTTTTAATACTTATTTAGCTGTATTCAGCAATATCTGTGGGCCCGGTAGCCGAGTGGTCAAGGCGCTTGGCTGCGGCGGGTTCAATTTCCGGCCTCGGCGGAGGGCGAGGATTTTTACACGCTCCTTTCACCTCCAAACGGGTCTTAGGGTCTACCCAGCCCTCTGTGGAATGGGTACCGAGTTTCTTTCCTGGGAGTTAAAGTCGGGCGGGCGTCGGGCTGACCATCCGACCTCAACTTCATCCCGTTGGTCACGAAACGCTGGGAGCCTGATTTCCCGCCTCCAAAGGCCTGTCCAGGCCTGTAGAGGGACACTTTAACTTAACTCAGCAATATCTTCTTTTCAGCGGATTTGGAGAGAAGAAAAAAAAATTACGAAAAATTACTTACAAAATCACAAAATTTCTGCAACAAATTAAAACACAATTTGTTGTCATTAAAATTGCTACACCATAATATTAAATTGCTTGTTTGTATTTGTGCGAGCTACAATTTTCTTATTAAGAAAAAGTAACAATATTTCAATTTGATTAAGTAGGAAAAATGGATCTTTTATATCCTCGTGACAAGTAGCTTTTATTTTTATTTGTTTATTTATTTATCTGTTTTAATAAATTCACAATTTAAATCCTAAAGAGTATGCTAATCTTATTTACATGTAGATTCCAGTAATAGTTAGTGAAATACAACAATACATAAAGTTACAATTATTTTTTTTTTCAAAAATCCTATATAAAAAATACATAAAATTATAACAATTTCAACAATAAAGTTAATTATCTGTTAAATTCAATTTGAAAAAATATTTAAAAAAATTAAATTTAATAACGTAATAATATTTCATAACAAAAGTGATGTACTTCAAATTGTATAGTTCAGTTGTTAAAATTGTTAATTAATATTTCACTAAAAAAAATCTATATTTCTAAATAAAAAAAAAAAGTTTTTCTTGAAATTTAATAAGTTATTTAATTCACATTTATAGATACTTTTCTATATAAATACTTGAATTCAATACATTTTACTAAATAACACACATAAAATAATATGAATAACGTAATTATAAAGTAAAATTAATTCGTTCATTTGATTTAACCATTCAGTAATCGTTCAGCAATAAAAATAACAATACGTATCATTATTTCATTATTCATTCAATAAACATAATTCAAAATCAAAAGAAATAGGTTATTTTCTTTCTTTTTATTTATTTATTTATTTTTATTAAATCAATTTTATTTTACTTGGACTTACTTTTTCAAAGAGAATTTTCTTCATTAACATATTTTTTGTTCTATTTCAATCTGATCGGTTGTAAACTGATCAAATATTTTACTTATTATTTACTCTTAATCTAAAGTTAAATCTTTGGTCTATCAATTCTTGTGTTAATATAGTTCTTGTTATCATTTAAGAGCTTTTTCTGATCCTAAAACTCTTTTCTGGTCATTTGAATACATTAAACGTTCACTCTCAGCTGTTATCGTGAAGCGGAAACTGAACAACACTGAGGTTTCAATTTTGAGTATTGGAAAGAGAAGGTTAAGCAACATGACCCTGCTCATATTTAAACATGTATTTAAACATGTTCTAAGATGGTTCATTTGTTTCTATCTATTTTCTCCATTCATCCGGTTCTTCTAAAACGACCCAGAAATCCCTCAACTCATTTCTATAAATTTTATCTTACCAAATTTTCTAGAAATCAGTTGAGGGATTTCTGGGTCGTTTTTGAAGAACGGGATGAATGGATGGAAGCAAATGGACCATCTTAGAGCATGTTTTAAGTTGAACCATAAATCAGCTTCATATCACATTTTATGGATATCCTTCCACCTATTTTTAACGTGAGGCGCGTACAAACAGAAAAACAGACACATGAATAAAAGAGAAGGAAAATGTGCAGGTGGAATAGTGTGAAATCGGATGCTCTATTGCTAAATTTAATCCAACATTTGTAGTGTTCCTCATTACAGAATGGTAGAGAAAAAAAAAAGGATTTAAAAAAAAATCGAGAATGCACTTTAAGAACATATACCTGTGATCAAGATAATCAAGAATTAAACTAACCAGAGAGGCTGCAATTTTGGATAAATGAAGCTAGTGATGATTTAAGTCATTTAAAGGACGAATCCCACTGTTTTCGATATTTACCGAATGTAACGTACAGACCTTGGAGCCTCCTGCATGTATTGCAGTGGAAGCGTCCTTGTGGCAGATCAACTACATTTTTTTATTGCTATTTATATTTTTTGCAACATTCTAAGTAAACTTTATCCATTTTTTTATTTTCATGTATAAAGTAATATTTATTGCAATAATGACTTTCGCCAAACTTATAAATTTTATCTTCCTGCGATTTCGTTTAGTAGTATTTTCCTGCGTTGTATTCTATTCTCATAAATTCATGTCTTCAAAATAGTGCTTTATTTCCAGTTTTACAAATGTGTGGAATCTAAACATGGCAAAAATTGCACTAGAAATTTGTTAATGCTTAGTTACTTCTTTAGAATCCTAATGTCAGCCCCTGAACATAATTCCCTCATGGGAAATTTCACGACCCATTTCTTTTTATTCAAGATCTTTTAAAGCAACGCAATATCAATGCTTAAATCAAAGGAGAAATTTGGTTAATACAAGATAGAATAGTGCAGAATAATATAGAATATTTAGATTGTAACAGATACATTTCTTTGCTAACCGATATCCAATATTAAAATAAATATAGAGAAATAAAATGATCACGTACTTATAACAGTTTACAATTTCCATTAAATAAAACGATAAATTTCTGTTATTTTGTTTTATTTTTTTGTTTTTTGTTTTTTTAACGGTGCCATATATAAATTATAGTAATCTGCCGTTAAAAATACGGTAGCCGTTTCTTTCAAAATTTCCGTCCACTGTACAGATTACGGTAATATACCATTAAAAATACAATGGCCGTTTATTTCAAACAATATGACCATCGTAATTTTAGCGGTCAAAATTTGACAGCCATAGTTGGCAGTTACCTACGATTTTTTCAAATCAACTTTTTACAATGTACTTAAAAGTAAAAGTTGTTTATCAGACGTTAATTGCTTAACTGTAAGAAAATATATTTATTTAAATATTTGTAAAAGTGAACATCAAAAGGTAAATAAACTTATATTGTCTATTAATTTTCGCAATCAGTTCTTGCATAACTAATTAAGAACAATATTGCAAATAATAATAATATTGCACACTTTAAGAATTCTACTGAATTTTATTTAGATCTATACAACCAGAATCCAGCGCAAATAAATAGATGAATTTGTTTTTTGTGTTGTGGGAGCTTTTTCTTTGTATGTGAAAGTTTGAACTAGTTTTTTATTTCTTTTATTACATTCTATTGTTTTTATATTTGTGTTAATTTTATCTCCGCTGTGCATTTGTTTAAAAAACAACAATGGCGCTACAATATTATTTGCAATTCTGAGTTTCTATGTATTAACTATATTTAAAAATACATATGTTCGCTAATAAAGAGAATTAAAGCTGGAATTAGCTTCAATAAATTTAGCTTTTAATTAAAAATCAGTAAATAACAACTATAGAAAACTCTTCCTGGTTGGGGGTGAGAAACGTCCCCCCCCCCAACCCCTTTCCAGGTTATTAATATTTAAAAGCTGTTAATGCATTAAAGTGACGATGCGATGCTCATTTGGTTGCGATGTTAAAATGGAAAAACTTGGCAGTTTCGGGCTGTTTTGTTTGCAAATTTGCTTTAGATTTGAGATGGTCGTGTTTTGGGGTGGAAGATTTTACTTTAGGGGGAGGGGGTGGGTTTGTGTGAATTGCTTGCCTGGAAATTGTCATCCGTTCCGTCAACGCGTTACTTAATCACCTCTAACTCCTCCTCCCACACACAAAAGCGATTGTAGATATCATCTCCACTAAAAGAGCTGCGAACTGATAATAACAATCAGTCTAATAACCACTCCCGCCCCCTCTTCTCCCCCTCAATTCAATGTGGACGTCTGCTTTACTAGCAGGCTACCCTCATTCCTAATGCCTGTCCCTTGCCAACGGTTGCTACGTTACCACTTCCAATGACGTCAATGTGACGTCAGAGGCATTGATTCGAGTCGCGGCAAGTCTCTGATAATCTAGGGTAACGAATATCAGGACCGGTCACTTCCATTTCAGCTGCTCGGAGGTGGTGAGGAAGCTTGGGTGGGTGGGTGGGTGGAGTTCATTCGCCAGGGATGCTAAAGTGCCTCCGTTAACTTATGCATGACCTCTTTAAAATTCCTGCAGCGGTTATTTTATTTGCTAATATTCCCAAATGAATGCGTGATCGTGTGCATTTCTTTTGCATTATTTCTGCTGATGCAGCAAAATAATGTTTTCCTAATCCCAGCACTAGAAATCGCGTTGAAATGAATAGACTTTTTTTGCACATGAAATTGATGCGAATAAAAATCCTGCAGAAAATGCTTGAAATTAATGCACTTAGGTTTGGACTCAAACTCGCAAACAAACGAAAATTTTCGAGATGATTACTATAAGGGATCTTTTTTCCACATTCATCCTAATTCAATAATAAAATTAGAAACCTTAAACAAAAAAAAAAAAAGTCAATTTGAAGGTAACAATATTTACCCGAAAATGGATAAATACCCAGTTATGAGCAGAGGGGGTAAGACGGATAGAACACTTTTACTATTTCATTTTTTTTTTTTTTTTTTTTTTTTTTTTTTTTTTTTTTTTTCTCTTTTATTCCATCTGTCATATAGTTATTATTTTTTTTCTTATTTATATGTAAATAATAATATTTAATATAGCAATAATAATTTATGTAATATAATAAATAATAATTACAATTAAAAATAATGTTCTTACAGTATCCTCAAGGTATCGTAAAATTTAGTTAATTAGACATTTCTAGATTATATAATTAGTAAACTTTACACATTTCTCAGACTAGATATTTAGGAAAATTTACACATTTTACAGATTAGATAATTAGTAAAAGTTACACATTTTCCAGATTAGATAGTTAGTAAAAGTTACAAATTTTACAGATTTAGTTATTTAGGAAAATTTAGACATTATACAGATTAGATAATTGATAAAAGTTATGCATGTTACAGCTTAGATAATTAATAAAATTACACATTTTCCAGTTTAAATATTAAGGAAAATTTACACATTCTGTAGATTAGGAAAATGTACATATTTTCCAGATTAGATAATTAGTAAAAGTTACGCATTTTACAGTTTAAGCAATTAGTAAAAGTTACACATTTTACAGATTAGATAATTGGTAAAACTTATATATTTTACAAATTCTGAATCCTCCCAAATTCTGAAAATTGTAAAAAGATTTATAAAAATTTGCAAACAAATATTCATATTTTTTTTCACTTTAATCATTATACTCGATATTGTGAAAATAAATTTATTTATCGCCTATTTTTCAATATCTTCATTGGCATTTTTAGATTTTTAGATTTTCTGTAATTAAATATGTGTTTTATACAATGACTTTTCTTTTTCCAATGAACTTGAAACAAAGTTTATTTTAGGGTCTAAATTAGAATAATTAATTAAAAAATACTAGATCTAAAAGCCCTTAAATACAAGAATACTAATAAGAAATTTTAAATAAAATGATGATTACAAAACTGGATTCGAATTGAGAGACTTTCTAGTGAAACTGGATAGGTCATGGTCATATTCGAATCAGTCATTTAAAACATTCTTTTATTAATTACTTGGTAACTAATGACAGCAATTGAACAAAAGTGAAAAGTGTTCTTATTTTTCTTCACCTCTTAGGATTTATCTCGTAAAATTAACTGTAGTGAAGAAATAAGTTTCAGCCAACACACAAATTAAGTTTAAAAAAAATATGTCACATATTATAATTAAAAATTAAAACCATACTTATGTGCTCTGGAGCTTTCGAGCTGACTTTACGGAGCTCGTTTTCAACAATTTTACAAAAATATTCGATCCTATATACGTACATTTATATGGAAAGCTAATAAATGTGTACAGATATGAACATAATCGCAAGTCTTATTCTATTGGAGTGTTCTTCTTGTCGCCGATCCGGCTGGGTTGCGATGGGTCTTTCTCAAACCTCTCGTTGGTAACATTTAATCAAACATTTGCGAATTTTCGATGAAAACCTGCCGCTATCAAAATATTCAGAAAGGAAAATAAAAATTCTGCAAAAGATAAATTTTAAGAAAGTAAATAAATATAGTCACGATGCTCACAAAAATAATATCGAAATGGATTGAAATCTTTTCTGTTTAAATAAAAATATATAAAAATATACTATCTAATGCTCGATAACGATATGGATGTGTTGTCCAGGGGAAGATAACAAAAAAGTATTGCAGTGAAAGTTTGCATCATTGTAAAAAAAGAATATAAGGAGATCTTTAAGAACTTGAAGTCTTAACAATGGGTGAGACCAAGTTGTATACAAAATGACATCCTGGTACAACTGTTTCACGATAATATGGCGATCATCAGCCAGGAGCAGTCATCAGTATACAACCAGGTCTCGATACACGGGCCTATATGAGAAAACGTCCTTAAATCATAGCGCTCGGGCAACCCTCCTTTGTTTTGTTTTTCAAATAACATGAAAAAAATCCTATGTTTCTGTTCTAGTGTTTTTCTACGGAGATTTTTTAGCATCTACACGTATTTATTTCCCGAAAAGAGGCCAGCGGGGATAATTTCAGATATAAATATTAGATCATTTGTAGTCCTTAAATATGCCCATCAAGTTTCAAGAAAATCCATCCAGAGGTTCAAAAGCTGCTAGGAAAGACAGCGACACGCACTCACATACACACACATCCCCGATTGATGGACTGAATGCCACTTGAGAATAGGCGGAGCTTCGTAGTTCCAAAATATCCCACCAGGCTACTGCTTGGCTTGTGGGATAAACAAAGCCATATGCTTTGTTTTAACTCGTGTCGATATAGAGGAAATATTATATTAAAGAAGGATATTCCAAGCGTTTTACAGAATTATTATAATATGGAACTGCAGAGTACTGAACCATTCCGTCTTAAAATATCAAAAATCGACGATTTTTGAGTAATTTACACTTAAGTTATATGGTTGTTTATCCCACATGATCCCACATTACACGTCATACGTGATATCGATACGGGCGTAAACCTCAAGTGGTCCATTGAGAGCTTCGTTTTCCAATTGAATGCAGAATAAAAAGTAATTGGAAAAAATATAAAACTAGTAAATAAATATACTAACATGAGTGTTGTTATAAAGATTAACGATTACTTGATTAAAATAGAAATATAAACTGTTTTTTTTTAGTAAAAGATGAATTGCTTAAGTTGCTAGATTTTGTAATCGGCTTATAATTCACAAAAATATTATTTACATTTTATATTTCAGTTACAGTTGTTTTTAGAATAATAAAATTGTCAGTTCTCTATAAGATAAATAAAAATAAGGCAATTATCTGAAAACAGAAGTAATAAATAAAATAACTTTGTTTTATTATCTAATTCAAATTACATATTGAAGGAGATTTCGATTAAGGGAATTTCTGTATTTTACTTATTAGATAATTAGTGCAGAATAAAAACTAAATATTGTAATAAATGACGATCGTGTTTGGAGTGTTGCATAATAGGACATGAATTATAAGCATTCAAATGTATTATTAGTTGAAGAGACAATCACAGAAACTCCGGGCGATGCTTTGAGCTTTCGGCGAAGGACATCCCCGATCACTAGCGCCTCTAGCAGCCAGTCCAACAAACGTAGACACAATAAAGACCAAAACCTCCACTTAAAGACGATTTAAAGTAGTAAAAGCGGAAAATTTTCAGCTTTATTTATTTATTTACTTATTTATTTAATACCCTTAGATAAGTTATAACATGCTACATCCCTTTTTATCCTTAGGGAAGATGGTTCATCAAATGAGTCAGTCAGAATGTTTGTCCTCCCACTCATCCCCAATAACTTCTAAACCTTTGGATGGATCATCTTGAAACTTGGTATACATATTTAAGGACAAGAGACAGCGAAACTTCTATATTTGAAATCTTTACTAAGTGGGTCCTTGTCGGGAACTTAGCGTGGGAAGGCGACAAAAAATACCATAGAAAAAGCATTGGAGTCAAGCATTGGATTTTAATCTTAAACGATGGAAATTAATCTTTTTAACTAATTCATTAATTTGCATGTAGTTTGATAAGATTTAAATTATACCAATTTAAAATATAAGTAAATAATGCGGATTTATTTATTTGAGTATTTTTTTTTAAATAAAATAATTACGTTGTTTGTATTCTGCAGATAAATTTGAAATTTTATACATAGGTTCTTTCATTTGATCTTTTTTATGATTTAAAAATAAAATAAAATAAAAACTAGTAAAGAAATTTTAAGAAATAATGTTTTTTAAAAAAACGTAGGCTTTGTTATTTCAGGAAATTCCTTATTTCTGTTTTTTTATCGTTTGTCTAACATTCGTTTCCTTTAGCTTAGTACAAGTGTACTAATGCGAAATTTCTGTTTGGAATTTAGAAATTAATTCACGATTAAAGTAAATCCATTTAAGCTAAGACTGATTAACAAGGCTTTACATCTTGAAAACTTCGCTGTTAAAGCAGCAATTTTCGATATTTACAGTTGGAGGGTCTTTGAAGTTATTGAAAATCTGTATTCTATTGACCGACCTATCGAAGAGAATCCCTGACAAAGAATATTGCGACTCAATCAGGTGAACTATTGGGTAGAAAAACCGGTTGCCCAAGCCAATATTTAACAGCGTTTTTCTGTGACGATGTTTTAAAGGGTCTGGTGTGTTCCTGTTATTAGGCCTCCTTTCTAAGCGATAAGTGAGACTCATCAAATAAGTTTATATTCTCTAATATCTTTTGAACCTATGAATGGATCTGCTTGAAAGTTTGCGTCTGTATTCGAGAAATAAAGTCGATTTAGCGTTTATATTTAAAACCTATTCCAGTGGAAACTATTCGAGAAATTAAAGCGAGAAGGCGACAAACATTCCCATAGTAAAGCAATGGAATGTAAACTATTGATTTGTCTTATTTCAGTTAATCTCTCGTTTTCTTAAAGAATGTGAGTATTAAAGAAGAAATAATGCTACTCGTACACACATAATAAAAGGTAAATATAAATATATTTACAATGAAAAGAAAACCGCTACCGGTTTCTCTGGTGAGGCCACCACTTTCCTCAGGCGAATGATAATTTTTTTTTTTATCAGGTCAACATTATATACAATATAATCAGCAAAGTAATTTAAATAATGAACGCATTAAATCTAGCTAACCATTGTGTGCAATTTAATAAATCTTACATAAATAATATGCAGGTGTAATTGCTTTTTTTTCTAAGAAAATGGAAATTCATACTGTCTGTATTCAGTAGATATTCGAATTGGAATATACACTTGAGAGCAGAAAAAAATCGTACAGTGTTTTGAATCAAAATAATGTCAATTTACAAATGCAATGATCAAGCACCACATTACAACGATTAAAACGTTAAAACATAATGATAAAGCAACGTACGTATTCGGATCCTCTTACTTCTAGATCCTTTTTCAAGTTCTTAACCCCCTTTACAAAAACCGTTCCTTCCCTCTGGAAGTCGTCGTGTAAAAAATGAGGGAAGGAACTGTTTTTTCAAAGGGGGTTAAGAACTTGAAAAAGGATCTAGAAGTAAGAGGATCCGAATACGTACGTTGTTTTATCATTAGGTTTTAACGTTTTAATCATTGTAATGTTGTGCTTGATCATTGGATTTGTAAATTGAATATTCAGCACGTAAAAAATAGTATAATACAAAATAATGTCAATTTAAAGATCGTTTCATCACCTATCCAATGATATCACTTAAGTGTGTAGTGCGTGTCAGCAGAGTGCTTTTTGGAGGAATCTCCTAGCCTATCAAAAAAACCTCGTTTTCGTAAAGCCTGGGAAATGGTGATTTAAACAAAATTCAATACAAACATTTATAAAACAATCTTTATTAATAACGGGTATTCCCTCCTCTAGCCTTAATTAAGGCTCTCATTCGATTTTTCATCGATTTCATCAATTTGTGGTTGTTCTATTGTTGTCGTAGTCTTGATTTTGAAGGGACAATACACACTTAAGTGGTATCATTGGATAGGTGATGAAACGATCTTTAAATTGACATTATTTGATTCAAAGAAAATTGCGAATCGCGAGGAAAATAAAAAAAAAAAGGAAAAAAATGCAACTGTGCGATTTTTCAGCTCTTAAATATATATTTGAGATTTTCGGTTTTCATTACTTTAAAAAAAAAAAAAAAAAAAAAAAAAGAAATCTTAGAAATCTTTCTTAAGGAAAGTAGGTTTTAAATTCTTCGATCTTCTTGTTTTGTAGTACGAGCACGTCAAAAACTAAAAACGAGCACGGCGACAAAATGTGAATCGAGGCCTATTTCGTAGAAGTCGTCAATGTCATAAAGGAGATTGTCGTTATATTTATCCCATTCTCGCTCCCAGAAGCGGGACCTCACAAAAGCAAAACATAATTAAAATACACATTAATAGAAAAAAAAAATTGTTGAATTATTAGGCATGTAAAATTTGTTATTACGTAAACTGGTTAGTTTAAAACCTTTGTTTTATGCTGTAGACAAATTCCTTTTGAGCCTAACGGAACGCCGACCAAGGATTTGATATTTTTATTTGATCGCTTAAGGAAAAGTAAAAATTAAGTATTTGCCCTATATAAAATTTTAATTTTCCTTAAAATATCTCAAGTTCTATTCCATTTAGGAAGATAATTATTAATGAACAAAAACTAACTCAATATAATGATATGTATTGCATTGACAGAAAATATGTATTATATTTCATTAACTAGCATCCCACATTCGGATAAAAGAACGCTAGTCTTAATGAAGTATTATTTACTAATATTTATCCAGCATTTCTATTTACCTACAAAGCGCAGAAGTCTAGAGGAAGCATTTCAGGACAGCTGTTTCATAGTTACTGGGGATCATACTCTTGAACTTAATAGTATATTCATTGTAATGAAGAGATCAGTTCATGTAAAGACAGTGGAATATTTAATCTAGTTTCCAGTATCCAGGTAGTTGTCCGTAGAAGGGTCCAGAAGCTTTCCCAATATCTGTACAGACTCTTCGGTAGATTATATACATGTGATAGATTATAACTTGCAATGCAACAAAAGGAAATTCATTCTCAGCAGTTCGCAACTATTGGGATGAAACCATGGTTGGTTAGTCATCCTGAGGCCTCCCCTCAACTTACCGCCTTAATCCCGGTTCTCATTTTACAGAGGATTGCACTGAACCCCTGTCTGGAGAAGAAACACTTCAGCAAAGATTCGCGATTGATTCTTGGCTCTACAGCCCGCAGACAAACATCTACACCACTAGACCCACATTATAAGGATTACAACATTAAAAAGAATTAGTTAAACAAAAAAAAAGCAAAAAAATGTAAAATACTTGTCTGGTAAGAAGACGACAGAAACAGTAAAATTCAATAACATTTTTCCAAATACATTTAACAAAAAATAAAAAAGCAAAAACCTTTATGGCGACCCACATTTACAAAAGTAAAAGGAGAGGGAGCTCTTACGTTCTTTCTGTTTTCTGCTTGTCTGTCTTTCTGTCACTGCCTCTACTATCCGAAGTACAAGTCGGACAATGTAAAATTCAATACCCTTACAATTTGTAGCGATTGGAAAATTAAGAATTTTACACTTTACTGCATTCTGGTTGTTTTATTAGTAGTGTTCGCAGCGGGTAATCATATAGCGGGTAAGTACGTTGCCAAAACCCAAGTTCGAATAAATGGAGGGAAAAACGCCAACCGGACAAATAAATATGCCTTCGCCCATTGAGCCAACATCAACGAGAATTCTGTACAATTGTTTCGTCCTTATTGGGGACTCATCAGCAGAATGTACTCGTTGATGTTTTGGCTCGCCGGGCGAATCTTGAATAGCAATGTACACGGTTGTCTTTTTTTCCTTTTTCTTTATCTTATTTTGATAATTTGTATTTATCCTTTTTTTCTTAATTATATTTTATATATATTTTTAATCAATTATTTGTAGAAAATGAACCGTTTACGGAATCTCTAGTTTCGTGTACACTAAAAAACCATTTATTTTGTCTTTCATATTTTTAAATTTATTCCTTCAAGTTACATACATAAAGCCTAAAATTCTCGTTTCTTAAGATTTGATGCATAGTTACTTAAATGGTCTTAACGAAGCTGACATAATTAATGCATTTCTTATTTTTTTATGCTATTGATAAAACTTACAAAAGACTTATTCCTACGAAGAAGGGAATAAAGAAGACAAAAACAGAATTTAATCTTATTCTATTAGAGAAGTAATAAAAACGATTTCTATTATCTATTACTATTCATCATAATAAACTATTTCAAAGAACTCAATATTTCTTTATAACTAATTTCAAAACAAATTTCTTTCATTTCATTTCGAAAAATATATCTGATTTCTGAGTGAAGGAAGAAAATAATGGATTTTTAGATAGAAACGGTACTAGAAATCTAAATAGAAAGGGAGAGGTTGATTGTGTTTTGCCTGGACCCTGAAAGTCTCAGATTACATTTGCAACAAAGAGGCTATTTTTGAAGAACCCAAAAAAACATCATTACTCTCTGCATACGAAAGGAATGAAGCAAATATTCATTTCTCCACACTGCCATAGCAGAACATTTAATAACTAGAAAGAATGTGAATTTCTTATTTTTGTATTTTTGGATTCAGCTTTCCGTTGAATAAGTAGATGTTAAATTAGTCTACGTTAGAAGCTTATATCACAATAACATGCATTGCACCAATCTTGCGTTGAACAATTGAGGTTGTTTAAATCTATCCTTGACCTAAATTGAGTCTGCAGCAACAATCATTATTCGCAAAATCGCTGTTGAATCATAAACATTTAGCTGCCCAACTTTCTTTTGTTAAGTCATACCTGAAATAGAAAAACTCCCCTTAGCTTCCGAGCTATTCATTTATTTCAAAACGGGTGTCTTCGACTCCTATTCCTGTGATTTTGACGATGAATTGATTATATGTCCATTACAAAAAATTCCAAAATATCCAAAATTTGAAGAATCTTGCCCTGAAAATTCTTGACTTCAAGTGAAGAATTAGGCCCGTGCTTTATTTTCTTCTCCATGGAAGCTCCTTACTCTTTTAAAAAGTGACCAGGAAATGACCTTAACTGTTTTTATCGAATCACAGCTATTTTTAGAAACACGCTACGTGTCAATGACTCATCAGTAGAATACTGTGTAATTACACAATAATAATAACACTTTTCTTTGTCGGGCTGTAGATCTTCGATCACGAATAGCAGCTCTTCAACTGAAAGCACTTTAGCGGAACGTGCATCAAACTTTATATTTGAGAGATCATTCTTACTGTCTGCACTTGATCGGCTTAAGGACTACTTTATATAATGATCTACGCATGCAGACTGATAGTTAGATATCATTTGAATAACAATGTGATGTTTCATTTCACGAACAATTTGCAGGAGTTTACTATTTTGTATAGGACTACTTTCTTTGTGACATTATACAAAATACAAAATTTTGCATTATACAATCCAAAAAATTACAACGTATCTTTTATCTTTGGATTTATTGCGTCTAGAATATTTTATTTGCAGTTTTCTCATTCAGTGAACGCCCTTCTACTTTTCCTTATTTTTAATTATATAATGGAATCTTAAATTTGTTTTCAGTCAATCATAGTGCAAAAAATTTAAATACAGTTAATTCAGGTGGCGGAAGGATCTGAGATTTTTTAAGTAAATCGTCAGTAGAAAAAAAGCGGAATAATGAACAAAATATATTCATAGATACGAAGACCTGAATTTTCGTAGATTGAAATCAGTGGGAAGAGGATAGGTTTTTTTTTTTTTAGTTTTTTTTTTTTTTTTTTAGCTACTTTTTTTTAGTTCTGATCAGGATACAGATAATGTACATGATTATTACCTGTCTCACAATACTTTCTTTATAATGAGAAATGATTAGCCAAAAAAAAGTTTGCAGTTATTATTTTTGATCTGTCAAACAGAAACAAACACAAAAGTTTTCAGGTATAATGTGTTTGTTTCTGTTTGTCAGGTCAACACATTGAGCGTTTCATTCATTTATATACATATATAAATATGTAATAAAATAAACAAGATGCTACGACACATTAACAAGAGCTCTGAATTTTCAGTAAGTTTCAAAAATAGTCTTAATGAAATTTTCCAACAAAATCCAAAGAGGGATATTAGAAATATGGACAATTCAGTGCTTTTAAAAATATTATAGTACGGTATGCGCCAAAACAAACGTTACTGAACGTTACAAGCCGTTGTGCTCATGCGCACCAAGTGATGAAAACATCGAACGTCTGTCGTCGTCGGAAGAAGAAAAAGGGAGATTGTCTAATAATCCGCGCTCTGGCCGGCCGCACATAGCTGTGACTCGTGCAACGTGCAATGATCCACTCAGAAGCCTATGTGAAGACTCTTAAGAAACTGAGGCAACGATTCCAGCATGATCGTGGCCACAAAGTTCTCCTGCTCCACGACAACGCCAGATCACACTCAATCTGTACACCCGCGAGGATATCACAAAACTTCACTGAACTGTTCTCCCTCATCCACCCTACAACCCTGATGTCGCACCTTCTACCTATTCGAAGCTCTAAAGGATGCAATCCGTGGGAAGCAATATGCCACCGATCTGGAAGTTCTTGATGCAGTAAGAAGTTGGCTGAGGCACAGACCAGTAGAGAGGTACCGTCAACGGCATACAAGCTCTGATATCTCAGTGTCATAAGGCCATAGACTTGAACGGAGATTATGTTGAAAAATAGTTATTTGTAGCTAAAGAATTGAAGAACAAGGTGATGTATTTAAAACTGTAATGAAGCAAATCTACTTTGAGAAAAAAATTATTGAACAACCCTCCTTTTTACCCCAAGCTTCCTCTTCTATTTGTACTTTGAATGTCACATAAACCTTTCTTGTACACAAATATTTCAGTATCGTTTGTTTTGGCGCATACATATCTTGTTATTTTTAAGTACAAAGGAACCAATTGTTTAACGAATGGAAATCTCACTACAGGGTGGTCGATAACTTCCCGTACCCCTTTTTATAATAAACCCATAATTCGGGGTACGGGAAATTCCCGGCCTCCGTGGATTTCAATATCACGACATGCTGTTATGGTACGTTATTTCATAATTATGTTATCTGCAGTAACTTTAACCAAAGGAAGTTTATCCTGTAAGAAAACGGTTGTAAATATTAATCGTGCCTTAATCATGCTTCATTAAAAATGTGAACAAAATATAAAAGTAAACATGATAACTAAAAAAAAAAAAATTATATTTAAATTTTAAACATGGGTCCGTTCAAGATATAAGGGGTTACACTAATATACAACAAAATACAACAAAGCATTATTTTAAAATAATTCACGAATAAGTTAAAGCGGTTCAATTTTTCAACAATAGATATTGTGAGATATCTTGAATTACTAATCTATTATTATTGTTATTTTATTTACAATTTTATTCTTTTTAACCTGAATTTTACATCATTGATTCTTAATTTTTTTTTTTTTTTTGACGGAAACCTCTTCTGACATTATTTTGATGTCGCGAACCCCACAATCCAAAAATAAAAAAAAAAAAAGACAATATCTCCAAAAAAAACAGAACCCTCCGGAACTTTAAAGTTCGCGAACCACTACATGATTACAATACTGCTATTGTTTGAGACGAATTAATGAAACAGTATATGTAGAACAGAAACTTGAAATACAGTACATTAGAAACCCTATGCATTATCCACGAAATTCTTTGGAACTTCAAAAGTAGGTTCTCACTGACTATGAACTGTGACAGGTTTGGCGGCTGTTATGCTGTGGATTAATTGACATTGGGCTGATCGTAAAATACAGTGAACCAGAATGAAAGCATTAACTCTACAAACAGGAGGTAAAATCGATTGATTAGGGGATTGACTGGCTTCAATTTACGCTTGTAAACAACGGTGAGGTTGTTTGAGAATTACGCACTATTAAGGTCTCTGAAATTTATAACAGTCAGTCAAAATGAAAGTTTATTATACATTTAATATGCTACACTACCGTACACAAAATGTCCAACATCAAAGCAGTATTAAAGATATGTGCCTGATTAATTTACCAATGGTTTACAGCTTGCAAAAATAAAATTTACTTAATTGAGATCTGATAGCCGAAACATGGAGTATGTTTCTCTGGAGGCGGAACTGAATACACTCATTAATAAAAAGACCCCCCCAAAAAGGAGTTGTCCGATTGTAATGAAATTTCGTATGAAAAGACATTGGGACCGCCCATGCAAATGATTAAACTTTGGAGTCCAATGAATGAATAGCGATAGCTATAGCGCATCGGAACTGCGCACTCAGCAGGTGTCTACAAGAAGCGATTCTCAATCTGATGGTCAAACTTTCTGTAGCATTGCGAGTTAGGATACCTTTCAACAGTGGCGAATATAGAATATATTTTTTTTGGGGGGGGGGGCAAGATTAATGTAAGGTTAAGTTACGTAATTTTAAGTGGACACCCCATGGAAACCTATCCGTTCAACCCAAAAAAAAAAAAAAAAACAACGTTGGGAGGATATACCTCATTATTTCGGAGGGCGGCCCCCTTATATACGCCCCTGCCTTTCAACGACTGAAAAAATGCCTCGCCGCAGGATTCGAGCTCATTACGTGCAAATGTCAGAGTTTGAAAGAAGTCTTATCATTGGATTGAAAGAGGTAGGTTGGGCAAATCGGAGAATCGCTCGTCATATGGGTCGAAGTGATGCGGCGATTAGAAGATGCTGGCAGGAATGGGTGGACAATGGCAGATTTCAGCGTCATAAAGGTAGCGGTCGACCTAGGGCCATAGCAGAGCGGGAGGATAGAGTGATTGTCAGATCAGCTGTCACAGCGCCTGAATCATCGTTATCAACCATCAGACGTGCGACCCGCACACGAATGTCCACCATGACCATTCACAGACGGCTGAGAGAGCGACATCTACGCTCGTACCGACCGCTACGCCATCTGCCACTCACGTCTGCACACTGTCGAGCCAGATTACACTGTCGATCCGGTTGGAATGATACTGACTGGGGACGTATAGTTTTTTAGCGACGAATCCCGCTTCCAACTGTGTCCTGACGATCGTCGCAGACGTGTCTGGAGAAGCCAAGGGCAGCGTGCCGATCCTGCTTTCACTATTGCACGCCACACAGGCCCTCAACCAGGAGTTATGGTCTGGGGTGCCATTTCCCTTGATAGCCGGGCCCCTTTGGTCGTCATTAGCGGCACACTTACAGCGGTATGTCGACGACATTCTGAGACCTGTTTTACTACCCTTCCTTTTGCATTTAGCTATGACCTGTCTTGCAGCTTGGGAAACACTTCCTTGGCCAGCGAGATCCCCTGATCTCTCTCCAATCGAGAATGTCTGGGATATGATGGGAAGGCGACTGCTTCCACCAGGGAATGTGGATGACCTAGCCCGACAATTGGAGCAAATTTGGCAAGAAATACCGCAGGAGACCATCAGGGAGCTTTATCACTCTATGCCACGTCGTGTGGCAGCTTGCATTCAGGGTGGGTCAACACCTTATTGAGCTCGTTACTTTGTAACTCTGTAACTCTGAAATAAATCATTCAATTTGTCTGAAATTTTAATCATTTTCTATTCTGTACATAATCTTCCTCTCCACCAATTTTTGTCTCCATTGGACAACTCCTAGGTATGTCTTTTTTTTTTTGTTAATGAGTGTACTACCATTGCATATCAACCGGATGTTGTATAGATATTTCGTTATACCGCTCACACTATAGATTTAAATTAAGAGGGGGGGGGTTATATTAAGAATTGATACTCTGATATATCAATCGCTTTTTTATTTTTATTTTTAAAATATTTTTATATCTAATGTAACACAAATTTTTGTTCTGAATTTTTTCATCGCACCTGCTTTTTTTTTTTTTTTCATTCTCCTAGTTCCGTCTATTTGGACACATGTTGACACGGATTTCTTAAACTTGTAATGACCTCCAGAACGCTATGTTAAAGTTTTGAGATTTCGTTCTAACTTATCCTGTATGTTTAAACATTTTTCATGTAGAAATTAATTACTTATTTAGATGCAAAAAAATTGTAAGTTTTTACAATTTAAAAGAAATACAAAAGAAAAGTGTTGATTCTAATAGGTCAGACATGTTTCCAAACATACACGATACAACTTTAGGCTTGCATTTTTTATAAAAGACTAAAAAATATTGAAAATGAAAACAATGATTCCCTTCAAGATTTCACGTCTCCAGAGGTATTGTTTACAAATGTAGATTTTATTGTTGAAACTTGCACGTGACTTTATTTTCAACCAATTACCAGTGGTAAATCAACCGTGAAGCATCCAATTTAAGTAACGTGTTGGGATTGGTTTAAATTTTAACTGAATTTGAAATCGAATAGTTTCCATATCAATGCTATCAGAGTGCGTTCATTCTTGGTTTTCAAATAAACCACACGAATGTATTGAATCCCGTTGTATTTATATGGAAAGTGATTTTCAATCGACTCCCTTAACTCTAAATTAACATATAAATCAAAGTTCAGTTGCCAATTTCGAATCTGGTTTACCAGAACTACGAGAGCAAACTCGAAGCCACTTTTTCGATGATTTCCGTAGTTTTATTGTTACAATTTAAATTCATTTTCGATGACTTTGCAGTTCGAACTGATTAAACCAGTGTCCTAGGTTCACAGACCTCTAGAAAGTCCGTTTACAGGAGTAAATGAGAAAGTTGAAACTAAGAGTGTTTTTACATGGGTGGTTCCGTGCAGGATCTTTGATGAAAATTTGCTGGAAAACTGGTGAAAAAGCGATTGCCAGCAAATTTCAAACGCTGTTTCTTACACGGCCATCGTCTCCCAACAACAACAACAAAAAAAAAAATCACGTTGTCGGGAAGATTTGATTAGGCATTTCTAGTATAGCATTGAGTTAGGAGTTCTGTTTCAAAATATTTCTTGAATTCTTAAAAAGGATAGGTTTCTAAAAGAATCTTTTACCAAAATTTTAGGTGCCTAATAATTCCACAAAATGATAACTACGAAAGGCACAAAAGAATCAAAAAATTTCGCATCTCGAGCTGTCTCAGGGAGAATCTGGGACGGCCGTTTCGTCCTCTTTAGGACTCATCAGCCATACAACCTCCACCGGACAGGCTCAGATTTGCGAAAATTTAAGAATCCCATTCTCGCTCCCGGAAGCGAGACCCCACAAAAGCAAAACAGAACAAAAAAATTAACAATAATAGAAAAAATGTCCTTGGCCTGCGTTCCTCTAGGCTCCAAAGGAAAGCATAAAACAAAGCTTTTAAACTGACCAGTTTCAGTAATAACAAATTTTAGGTGCCTAATAATTCAACAAAATGATAACTATAGAAGGCACAAAGGAACCAAACAGATTCCGGGAGCGAGAGGGAGATTCTTAAGTGCTCTCACCTTCTGAGTCTGTCATCGGTGGAGTTTGTCTGGCTGATGAGTCCTAAAGAGGACGAAACGGCCGTCCGACTCCCCGGCGACAGCTCGAGGTGCGAAATCTTTTTTGTTCCTTTGTGTCTTCCGTAGTTATCATTTTAATTAAAAATAATTTTGAAATAATATACTATGTAGTCAATGTATTAGAATGATTCTTTATTGAAATGATTATCTTGTTATTGTGGATGTAAATGTCAAATAGTTCTTGGTTTTTTGGTACAACAGATGCCAACCGCCATGTTTCTTATTGTAAGCGGTAGTCATGCAGTGTTTGATGGATCAGTACATTGATGATTACTGTACATCAATATAGTGTTCTTCAGTCATTCATAATTGAAATTGCATGCAGACTACAAATTTTCCAAATTTTTCCCAATTTTTTAGTAAAATAAATGGGAGAGTTTTAATCCAACTAGAACCTTTGTAGAAGCTATTAGTTTTGGTTCTATTTACGACCATAGGCGCTGCTCTCTTTCAAATACCATGCACCCAGCCATCTAAGAAATAGAAAACAATCTAAAAACTGCTGGCCATCAAGAAAATCTTGCACGGAACACTCCAATTCTATCCGTGTAAAGGAATTTAAAGATTTTTTTTCTTCTGTTTTTTTAGAATTTTAATTTTATTCGTTAACTAATTTCACCACTCCTTTATTTTTCACTGCTTTTTAGTCTTATGATACAAGTATCAGAAGACTTATATTTCTGTTTTTGAGGACAAGTATCATTAAAATCTCACTAAATTATCATGAAGCACAACAATTGCAACAATTGCGTCTTTTGCATGCGCAACAATCACATTTATAATAGAGAAATTAAAGCAATATCAATGATATTGTCGTATCAAAAGGCGTTGCGAAGCATTGTGGTTGATTTACTAATCGCTTTCTTTTGCCTTAAATTCTTATTACTTAAAAATTCTTTCTCAACAATTTTTTTCTCAACAAATGTCGCCTCATTAGTTGGGTACAAAGGATTACACATAATTCAGTTCTATAAAGTTGCACTAATGTTTTTATCAATATAATGATTCGGCATCTTTAAAATAGTCCAAACACACCTTTTTGTTATTTTCTTGGGGTGCGTTCTCAAAAGACCTAAATTTCTAATTTTTTTAAAAAATACAAAATAAAACCAGTTTTCCATCGATTACATATCTACTTTGTATTTAAAATCGATTGGTTTCCCCCCCCCCCTCCTCCCTCCGAAACAAAATGAAATAAAATTGTCTTAATTTCAGTGGGTTCTATTTTCTGCGTAATTACCAAAGTTATCCTATATAATTATAAAACACTTGATTTGACAATCATTTTCTTTTCCTTGGCATTTGATTCTGACTAACAACTGTATGGATTTAGCGTAAGAATACATTTAAATTATTTCAACTGAGCTTTGAAGGTTTTCGGAATGTAAATTGATATGAAAATGGTATCACTTAATAAACAAAGAACTTTTGTTTGTTTGTTTGTTTTTGCTTTTCTTTACTCAATTAATGATAATTCAGTTTCTTTTCTCTTTTCAAGACTTTACATGACTTTGTTTCTCATTGCTGTTTATATGCTGACCATTGAACAGGTTAAAGCTAGCTAATAACAATGACTTCGAATGTTTAATTGGTGTGTGTCTTAAAGAATATATTTTTTGTTAATGGAGTGGAGGGTAAGTGTGGTAGGGAACTACCGAAAAATGACAATTTTAGAGAAATGAGTATCTGAAAATGCGAGGGGTTCCAGATTCTACGTAAAAGAAGAGTTTACGTGAAAAATAGAATAATTGTCACTTATGAAGCGGGTATACATGTACTGTGCGTTTATGAAAGGCAGAGCTATCACTGCCGGACGATTTTACTCCTCAGAGGGGTGATACGCTGAGATGGGCACTTTCCTAAGAAATTCTTTTGGACATTTTCGCTTTTAAGAAAAAAATAACGGAGGAGCATTATTGCAATAGTATTTATTCTTTCCATAATTGTTTCCCGAAAAGCGCAAATTGAGCGCAGCTACCAGTAAGCTAACACTGATAAAAAGTAAACATTCCATCTTTGTTTCTCCTAGCCCCTATTTTGAAGAAATCGAAGGAGACCTGACGCATGCGCAAAAGCGTTGAATGCACTCGTAAACAAAACCGAACAGTAAAAGGATAATTCGGACAAAATTTATTTACGGTTTCTGTGTAGGGTATGGATTGCTTTTCTCCTTCTTTTTCTTTAGTGCTATCACTCTTTCTTGTGTTATTGTTGCTGAATAATAATAATAATAATAATAATAATATAATAATAATAATAATGAAATTGAGAAATGTACAAAATACGGAAATCTGGCGATTGAAATACAGCGAATACGGAAGCATCAACAAATTCAAATAATACCTTTAGTGATATCGGAGACCGGAATTGTTTCAAAGAATTTCATTGATAATTTAGAAAAAAAATAGGACTACAACAATATCCAGAAAAGTATATTATTACAAACATGCCACATCACCCGTAGATTTCTACGACAGATGACTTGAGATGAATTTCTCCGCCTACAAAACTCCGTCAGACTTTGTCGGAGATAAAAACAAAAACAATATAATGATAATAATAATTAGAATAACAGCAATAACAATTGCTTTAAGATTTATTTTGTGATAAATCGATTTTCAATTGCTTTTCTTTAATGATATGTGACTTGCAAACAGCCAATAAAACTTTCTGAACGGAATTCTGAGTGTTTAATCCGGATTAGTGGTAGCGCTATTTGGTTTAAACAGATCAAAGAATTTTCTGATGAAATGGATAAAAATAAATCTTGAAATTTACTAGGCGTGATTCTTCTGATTTTAATTTTTTTTAGAATTTTTCAATAAAGTTTCCACAAAATCCTGAAAAGAAACTTCCTAACTGAACATCTAATAGGAAACAGTGAATTTGTGACGGAAATCATGTAAAGTCGTTATTTTATTTTCATTTTTCCAGATTCATTGACAACAACTCCGACGCCAGCTGCTCCCATTTTTTGGGATTACGTAACTATCAATCCATGAACTGAAATCGAACCTAATTTTAATTCAATTTGGATCTGTGTAATTACCTGATAACTTACAGAAACTACAAAATATATCATTTTTTGGGGAATATCATCTTAGTTAGTTTGAATATCGAGATTAAGATATTAATTTAAATAGTACTTGATTATCATCATCATCATCATGATGTGCGATCTTCGTATATACGAAGTTACGCGGTCTACGGAACCTAGTGACCCCCGAAGGGCGAACCCCTAGGAGAAGCCGTGGATATACTAGGGAACAGATACTGGGGGTGGTTTCCCGTTGCCTTCCCCCAGGACGCCATTAAGGAATGACGTCAGACCGAAGAGAAAGTGAAGAAGAGGCTGGACAACACAGGAAAGGAAATTGAAACAGCCATGCCCTTGCCGGGATTCGAACCCAGGAACTAGCGCACTGGACGCCACGGCTGGCCGCCGCCGAGACCGCACGACCACGCCAGCACGGCAGTACTTGATTAAAATTCTTAAATTATCTAATTTTGCTTTCATGTCGAAATAGTGAAACCAGAAATTAAAAAACAAAACAAACAAAACCAAAAAACAACAAACAAAACTGTGAAATTAACAATATGTGGACCTGATAATCCAGTGGCAAAACACTGGACTGCGGGCTGGAGAACTATGGTTCAATTCCCGGCGAAGGGCGGGATTTTTTCCAGGCGGATCTTACGGTTCACCGAGGAGTCCAAAAAATAGGTGCCGGTGTTCTTTCCGGGAAGTTGACGGCGAGCGGGCGTCTGGCTGATCATCTGACCTCTACTTAGCCCGTTGGTCACGGAACGCCGGGAGCCTTACCACAAGGGCCACATAGGTCTGTTGTGGGATTCTAAAAAACAAACAAACAAACAATATAAGGTAGATAGGTTGGTATTTGCGATACTAGTCTTCGTGGTTCTCAGAGTTCCGAATGTATAAACTCCGACGTTTCAGTGACTATCGGGGTTAGTTGAGATTGGGTGATCAGTTCAATGCTCTCTCGCCTTTACTCCCGAAAAAGAAAGCCATCCCTATTTTACAAAGGGCTGAGTGAAACCTAGAGCCCGTCCGGAGGAGATATAGCCTAGGAGAAACATCCCACCGAGGATTAAACACATGACTCACAATTAATAATACAAAACTCATCATATTTCTGTACATTAGGCCTGCAACTTAACTTACGGCTAAAAGCTGATCTTAAAGTGCTTATTTTTTTTTCAGATAGAATAAGTTTGAATAAATAAAATATTTAGTCTTTTCTAGAATAGTTCTCCTTTTTAATTTATTCCACTTTAAACATCGGTCAAGATAGAATTCCAATGAAAGTTATTTTTTTTTAAATAATTAAAGGTTGTATCGTTCACCTTCAGCAAACCAAAATTACCGTCTGTATTTTACAAATTGTATTAACAATGATGATTAACTCTCGTTAGAATTTGTAAAAAGTAAGAAATAAAAATAACCTTATTGGAATTTTTTTTTACTTAATCAGCTTAGTAAAAATAACTCTTGCTTTAAATTGGTTTGTATTTTACTAAAAATACCGGTATTCCTTTTCCTATTTTCATGCTCTTTACTGTTTTATAATTGATTTTCATTCGTTATTTTCTTATTTAACTAGAAGTAAACATTTTCAGAAAATCTCATTTAAATATCTAATGTCCAATATTTTATTAGTAATTCATTTTAACTTTGGATATTAGTAGATATTTTACAATCTTATATTACTAGGCAATATCAACTTCACTGTTTAAAAATATCTTTCAATCATGAACATTTTAAACAAAAGCCCCTTTTCCTTATCTCTCAGGTCTTACTTTCTTCCTTTCTTTCTTTTTTATTTCTTAATTGCATTCCTAAGGTTTTTTTTTAAATTCTTTCAAAGGTAACGGAACATTGCTTTGCTTATAGAAGTAGCCCCAAGCCCACAAATCGCCAACCGGAAATCTTCTCTGCTGGTCACGATATCTGGTGACAGTATCTCTCAGATTTTCCCATAATTACAGTGAATTGGAGGGAATATCTTTAAGAGATTCCAGGAAGACAAAATTGAATCTTGGGTTGAAATTCAAGTAGATTGCATTTTATATGTCGTAATTTCAAAATAGTTTCTATTTTAAAAAGATAAATGTTTATCTTTTTAAAATACAAAAAAAAAGGTAAAAAAAAAGAAAATTATGAATTAAGATTTTTTTTGACTTACAACATTCTTGAGACCTTGATCTTAATATTTCATGATTTTTATCCTTCATCATCCAAAATTATACATTTATTAATGGTCTCGAATTGGATAGGACAAAAGTGGAATAGGGTATTAGTGTGATATTAAGTGATATTTCTAGCAATCGTTTTGTATTTCGTAGGTTTGATGTATTTTTTTTGAAGCAAAGGAGAAAGAACGAAAGTAAAGATTATGCAAAGGTTTTTTTTTTTTTTTAGTTATGAGAAATTGATTTCAAGGAAATTCTATTGCTTACGCATTAGAAACAATTGTCTTAACTGAATGAATTTTCTAAGAATAAAGAAAAGAATGTGTAGAATATATAAACATGTATAGAATTTGTAGAATAATGTATAGAATATATTATTTGTTTCTTAATGAATTACAACACTCTAATTGACTCCCGTTTAATTAAACAAGTTCAATGTGGCTATAAATTTGCAAACTGTTCATCATTCACATTATAAGCGAGAGTATTTAAATGTTATACTGAAAAATATTGTGTAAATATAATTGAAAAAGATAAGAAAAAAATATGATAAAATACCCTATACCAATACTTTAAATGTAGTCAATAACATTCGTCTGTAATTAGCCTAATACAAATACATATAATAATATAAAAAAAATCATTTTTGTAAATATAATTTATGTAATGAAGTGCCAAAAAAACTCATGACCCAAGAGCTCTTCTCTGCGGCATTTATGAGTTTTTACCAGATCTTCTCGAGTCTAAAGGGCATAGGAAGTAAAAAGATAAATAATTGACATAATGTAATGCAGAAACAAGTACATGAAATCGAACTTCATATTGTTCTCATTTTATTGGTCTTTCTGTCCGCTTGTCTGTATGTATGCGCATCACGCTAAAACGGCTTGATTGATTTCCATGAAAATTGGCAAGTAGCTTACTGATGATCCCACTTTAAATATAGGCCATTCTTTGGGTCTCCATCCGCTAAAAATACCCTCTAAACCCTTCCCTGGAATGAGGCTGATTTCTTGTAAAATTTGGTTAAGATGCTTATTTGTGATCTAACTTAGAATAGGAGCACGATTATCTTGACCTCCACGTCTTCCCGTCTTAAAAATGAATCCTTAGCTTCCAATGATCAGTCCCCACTATATACGTATAGAGAAAATATGGTAAAGGAAATGCGATCAAACAATATATTAAAACAATATATGCTGCTCATTTTAATGTATTGAAAGCTGGATTACATGTAGTTGTGGATATCTTCAGTCAAAAAGTAAAGGTCTTCATGTTGAGAAGATTTCAACTTCAGCTTAATTAATTTCACTGAAATGTATCCCAATTAGCAAATAACTACCGTGGTTTGAGCCAAATCTTCGTTTTATTTGTGGTAAAAATGTTAGAAAATTTATTTGTTGGTTTTGTAGTGCTCTTAAGACATCTTCACTTGCCTGTCTTTGTCTAAAATAATTGGTTAATTTTAAGGGCGGGAAAAAGTAGCAGCAAACTGCTTCTCGTCGACATTTCTGAAATAGAAATGCCTTCTCGAATGTATTCTTGCCTTTGGAAATAACTGTCTTAAAGCCAATTTATGTGAGGCCCTGAACAACGCTGGCGGCGCCCAAATGCCTAATCTTCTTCCCCAGATTGTTTTCAACCCGTTGTTTATTGTTTTTGTTTATAATATGCCTATTTTTTTTCTTGCGCGGCCTCTAAAGGGCAAAGGAGCTTTGTGAATACCAGGGTTAAAATCTTCTGCATCTTAGCTCAAGCCGATGAAGGACGGGGCAAAGGAATCAGCTACATTTTAATGTGAAATTTCAAATTACATAATTAATTCGTGGATGAACTGTGGGTATATCAACAGGTTAATTCCTAATTTTATCAAGCTCCTAATTACGTTTATTTTTTCTTGTTATAACTATTTTTGTTTGTTAATTTAACTAGATTTGATAATGTTATCACCATACTTTCTCAGTCTTTCTCTCCATCTGTCCTTATTTCCATTGGTTAGTACAATAGACCTCCGGTCGCAATGCTTGGCTTCTCTGCCACCCACATTCACTATATAACAAAACATGCATAGTTTCACATATATTCAAATGCTGTAATCTAGAATTAATTCTTCGAATCAAAATAACCTGGGCAAGCAGAAATTTGAACTATGTTCTACTTCGTTGTAACATTGAACATTAAAAACTATTAATACCCTGCAAATCAGCTTCAAAAAATAATTCAGGCTGTTTTGAAATGTTTAAAATAGAGTATTACAAGCGAAAAGTCTTTGTTTACTTTGTATTTAGCTGATATTATAATTAAAAACAGTATTTTCTATTATATGAAAAAAAAATTAAAATCAGCATTAAATCTTCAATTGTTGAAATTCGATTTAATTACATTAAAACTCTCTAAGGTATTAATACGGCCGATTTCGCCAAACAGTCTTAACCTAATCTTGGATTAAGTCCAATTGCATCCAAAAAGAGTGACGACATTAGCTAATATTAATCCTGATTAGAGGAATGGGCCTTAAGAGGATTAAAAGACGGATTCTTAAATAGCAATATTTAACAAACATTTTTTACATGTTTGCTACTCAAACGTTTTTATGTCACAGTGCACTTTTTATGTTTGCAGAAGGTCCGCGGAACACCAAACCTTGTTCCTAAATTTCCGCGGTACACCAAACTTTTTCATTTCTTTTATTGATATAATAAAAGATTGACTAACTAATATTATACGATTTACTAATTAAATCTATATGATTTACTAACTAATATTACAGAAGCATTTTTAAACCATTTTAAGATACTTATTTTAAAGCCTACTTGAATGTGATTAAATATCTTAATAATCTTAATTGTTAGAAAAACAATGTAGTTTATATATTAAAAGCATCAAATCTTCACACCACTAAAATATATTCAATAAAATATTTATTCAATGTATTGAAAACAGCAAATTTTCGGAAAGAATATCTTCTGTCCTTTTTCAAGCTTATTCAAAAACAACAATTTCTGGCTGAAACAAATCATTTGACATGAATATACTTTACAATTCATGAACATGAATATACTTTACAACAAGTAATATTGTTAAAATTTAACAATCTTAAATATCAAATTTTTATTATTAACACAAACAACCCAATAATAGTAAAAACTAAATAATTCAATTCTTCAAATCTTGCAGTTTTTTTGGGAATCAAAACAAACATTCACCATACCTCCTGCTAGTTTCACAAAACTGCTATTAACATCCACTCCTTCATTTCTATTAAAATTTTGACCTTTACTATTTCTTATTATTATACTTTCCATAATTTTCCTAATCCTTGAGTCTTTTTCCCCACACAGTGTTTTCATTTTACTGTTCATACAATGCCCCCACTTATAACAATGTTCTGCTATTTCTGATTTATCTATTTGCTTATTTTTTATATAGTTACCACGTGGTGCTTTTAATAATATGACGAATAGAGAGAGGAGATTAGAAAGAAACATGGCTATTTATAATGTAGTTTATAGTTCTTTTTGCCTACATTAATGGACGTCAAGATTTTATTCTACAGTAGATATGAGCATATGTGAAGCTAAAAGCTACACATGCACTCAGAGTTATCGAGTCCCACTGGTTGAGAAACTCTGGTTTAAGACATCGATTGAAATCCACTAATTTTGTTGTAATGCTTTTCTGCAGGTTTTTGTAATTTTCTTGCAGATATTTCTCGTAACAACCCTCAGGAAAAAAATCAAATATAAAAATAAGTTAGAGCGAGTCTTGCCTTTAAATTTGTATGCCGAGAATATCCATCGAGCTGTTCAAAAGTTACAAAGGTGTGGGTGGGTGGGGGCATCCGGACATCGGGCACATTAATATTAGATGAATTTAAAATTCATTCTGAAGCTTTTAGAATTTTTTTTTTTATTATTATATCCCATGGACTTTCTATGTATTATGAACATTCAATCAAATCCTAAAATCATGCCTGCGAATACATCACAAGTACAAACTTCACAATTGCCATAAAAAAAAATGTTTTGTCTGAGCGACAGGCTTAGAAACGCCTAAACACAACCACCCACCACTGCAAAGTAAGTGTAAAGATTTAATGATTTAACTTTTACATATTAGTGTAGGGAAATTAGACAAAAAAGTGGCCGAACCCGGACATTTGAAATATCAAGCTGAAAAT
>JAFIDM010000001.1:18939417-18950504 GCA_023159025.1 Thereuonema tuberculata
CCGAACCCGGACATTTGAAATATCAAGCTGAAAATTGGTAGAAATGTTGAGAATAGTGTTCTGATTGATATCCCAAAATTCCCAAAAAATCCATCTTGGGGAAAATCCGCCATTTTGAAAAAACCACCCCCATCGTGGATTTGTCGAGTTTTAAGCATAGCGACTGAACCGAGTGTCTGATTGTATTCGTTTTTGCACCAACTTAATTCAGGCTGCGCTCTCATCCAAAATTAATAATTATAGACCAATTCTGGTGCTTGAGAAAAAATAATATTTATTTAAATGCGACAAACGAAAATTGGTCTAAATTTATAATAAATATTTCGTAACATACAAAAAAATGAATCAAAGAAAACTTCAAACACAAGCCATGAAGTACAGGCAAAAGCAGCAATACAAATACACTCATGGACAAAAAAATTAGCGCACCAAGAAGGAGTCGTCAAAATGAAATGAAAATTTACATACGTAATGACTACTTTGATATAAGTAAATGATTAGAAAATCAAAGAAAAAGGATAATTTATTTCAGAGAAAAAGGCAAAAGAACGGAGGAGTTAATACTCCGTTGGACCCCCTCTAGCGCGAATGCACGATGCGATACGATCGGGCATTGAGTCATACAAGTTCTGTATGGTGTCTTGAGACATTTCGTTCCATATTTGCTGTAACCTTGCCTCTAGTTCGTTCAAACTCGTGGGATGCCCAACTCGTCGTCCCAAATGATCCCAGATATGCTCGATTGGAGACAAATCTGGGGATCGGGCAGGCCAAGCAAGGGTAGTAACAGTGCGGAGACAGTCTTGTGACACCCTTGCCGTATGAGGCCGAGCATTGTCTTGTTGAAAAATGGCTCCTGGGAGCCGTTGCATGAGTGGCAACACATGTGGTTGCAGGATTTCATGAACATCCGCTGGGCTGTCATGGTGCCACGGAACAATACTAGGGGTGACCGTGTATTGTAGGCAATGGCACCCCATACCATCACACCAGCTGTGGGAGCGGTGTGTCGCTGTACAGCAAAGGCAGGATTGAAGCGTTCACCACGGGCTCTCCACACACGAACACGATTGTCATCACTGCCGAGATTGAATCTGGATTCGTCGCTAAAAACGACCTGGTTCCATTCCGCTGCAGTCCAGTTTCCTCGTGCGCGGCAAAACTCCAAACGGAGGCGTCGATGGGTGGGCGTCAAGGGCACTACATGTAATGGGCGCCGCGATACCAACTGTCCTTCAGCCAGGTGCCTTCGTATGGTTCGAGAAGACACAGCGGCCCCTAGTGAAGGTGCTACTTGTGCCTGGATGGCGGCCGATGAATCAGTTGGCTGTACGCGTGCATTTCTGACTATGTGGCGGTCTTCTCGACGACTGGTCTGTCGAGGGCCTCCTGAGCCTGGTCTTCGTGTACATGACATCTCTCGGGTCCATTGGTCAAAACACCTCCTCACAACACAATCAGAGCGGCCTAATTGACGAGCTACTAGCCTAGCTGACCACCCAGCTTCCATCATCCCGACGATTCTCCCTCTCTCAAACTGCGACAACTGCGTATACTGTCTTCGAACACGGCGTAATGGCATGTCTACCTCAGCTCTTCCTTTGTAAATGATTCAGCACACTCAAACAAGCTTTGGTTACCTGTTTTATATTCCACAGAGTACGATGTTCAACGCCCTCTACCGGCTATACGTAATGCGCAATCACGCTGCATTTCTAATCATTTGCATATCTCTCCGACATGTACCTTCACTGCAAGTTTCGTTACGATCCCGCAATTATTTCTTGGTGCGCTAATTTTTTTGTCTATGAGTATACATTATGAAGGGTAAAAGTTAGGTAGCTTATTTCGTGTTGTCACTGGAGCTCGACTGGCTGTTCACTCACTGGCGAAAATCTTTCACTCACTGGTAATGCATGATCTGAAAAATTGTAACCTAAATTAGCGTCGATTTAATAACAGTAAAAAGTAGTCTTTAAATTTTGCAGTTATTTACCGTTACTATGACAACACGTCGGCCAAAGGTTCAACGTCATCATCGCTATGTCAACCACAGTTACAGTTGCAGGATATGATGTTCGGTATCCGCTCCGGTGCTGGTTCTTCTTTAGTTGGAATGGGTGTCAGCTGACTTGCATGATTCATCCATCCCCACTCTGCTTCCGGCAGGCGATTCTCCATCCAAACCTAGAATTATTAGTTGACGACCGACACTGTCTCCCTTAAACAAACTTGAACTTCTTGAAAGATCCCTTTGTGCCTTTTCAGAACGGAGCAGAAGTGGTATTACATCCACTGATTTTCCACGTACTTCACATACTGGAGACAGATGTGGCTGAAATTCCCTGGACGCGCCCACGCAACCCGGTGCAGGAGGAACTGTAAAATCTGCGTTCACTGGAAAGTTTGTCTTGGACGGCGCTATCTCTTCTAAAACGTTGATCAATCCAGACATAGTGCCTTTCCGCATCAACATCCCGTCAAACACCGCTGGAGGCCTTGCTGCAAGTTCATATGTCAGGTACTTCTCGAGGTCAACGATTCAGTAAAGTCCACTTAAAACGAAACAACAAAGTCACGACTTTTGCCATTGCATCTAAAACGGCCAAGATCAAAGACACTGTCGTCGAAATCAACCCTAACCAACTTTTTCACCGATTGCTGTGTTGTGCGTGACGATGTTTCGTTTTAAGTGGACTTTACTGAATCGTTGACCTGTGATTGATTTCCTTGCTTGCAAACCACGGGAGAGAGCCTCATCACAGTTAACTGTATCGTCGGCTACTATACCTGTAGACAAGAACATTAGAAAGTTCGTTGAGTCGTTGAAAGGATGGTGGGATTGGAGCCAGTCTACCATCTTGCGAACGTCTGCCTTATCTCTCACTTGCGAAGACTCTCTTAGCTCCACATGTTGGTCGGAGGTTTCGGCGAAGACTCCACAAAATCTTTCAGTGGCGTCGATTACATGTGCAGATGAAGGCATTGCACAAACCCATCGAGCAATGAGTTATCTGTCAATCCACGTCCATGTGTGAGCCCACCCGCCGTCTTCATGTTTCTCATCAACACTTGCTCTATAATTATATCGGTCCATATGCCTGACCAGAACTTTGCAGATCTCCTGACAGTGAAGCAGCCTTTCTTAACAAATTGCCGGAACTCCAAGGGAGTCATAACATCCTCGAGCTGAGATGTCCCGCAGAGTGGAAATACGGAATCATTCTTTGGACACACAGCAAGTGAAGAACCCAAACTCAAGAAAGTTCAGCTCTGACAAGCAGACACATGATGCCAACCATCTTAAAAGAATCGCATCCACAGCTTCGCAAGGAGCCGTCCAGATGAAAAGAGGGCTTTCAGCTTTGCTTCGAACAACTCTGCTGGCTGGACGATGTACTCTGACGACAAAACGTCATCCACCGAAGTCGTTCCAGAGTGTGGTCTGAGTGTGTTCGTTTCTAGTGATCGCTGAGAAGAGAGTCTGCGTCTTGTATATCCTGAATATCGCCAACGACAGCTGCATCAGAAGATGTGCGCGGACAGTTAGAGCGTAGGCATGGCCGTTTACCATCTCGGTCACTGTGATCTTTGCGTACACCGTCTCCCACAATTCTTCCAAGCAGGAGAACTACGTGATAGCCAAACACTGTGCGAGTTGAGCCATGCGCAAACTCTGCTAATTTAAAACTTGCTCATTGGCGCATCTTTTTTTGTTTTGTTTTAAAACTGCAGTTAGGAGGGTTTTTATCAACAACGACAGCTTTTTAAACAGGCTGTTCAATGTTTAATTCCCCATTCTAGGTTCCAGTTTGGATGGGGAATCGCCTACCGGAAGCAGAGTGGGGATGGATGGCTCATGCAGTTCAGCTGACACCCATTCCAACTAAAGAAGAACCAGTACCGGAGCGGGTACTGAATATCATATTCGGAAACTGTCACTGTGGTTGCGAGAAGGATGCAGGTGCAGAAGAAACGATTTTCCTTGCGCATGTATGTGCGCCTACTGCCCAGGACATGGCTGCACAAAACGTATGGACTGCTCTAACTCGGATAGCGATGACGACGTTGAACCTTTGGCAGACATATTGTCGTAGAAAAGTTAAATACCTATAAAATTTAAAGAACACTGTTTTACTTGTCTTAAATTGACGCTAATATAGGTTATATTTCTTCAGATCATGCATTACCGTCAAAGATTTTGGCCAGGCAGATTAGTGAACAGGCAGTCGAGCTCCAGTGATAACACGAAACAGGCTACCTAACTTTTACCCTTAATAATGTATTTCTATTGCTGCTTATGCCTATATTTCACGCCTTGTGTTATGAAGTCTTCTTTGATTATTTTTTTATGTTACAATAACATTTATTATAATTTTAGATCAATTTTCGTTTGTCGCATTTTCATAATTATTATTATTTCTCAAGAACCACAATTGGTCTATAATTATTAAGTTTTAGTGTTTCGGAAGGTAATGCAGCCTGAATTACGTAATTTGACGCAAAAACGAATACATTCAGATGCTCGGTTCAGTTGCTATGCTTAAAACTCAAAATATCCACGATGGGGGCGGTTTTTTTAAAATGGCGGATTTTCCCCAAGATGGATTTTGGGAATTTTGGGATAACAATCAGAACACTATTCTCAACATTTCTACCAATTTTCAGCTTGATATTTCAAATGTCAAAGTAATGAAGACGAAGATGAAACACATGAAGAATTAAATCAAATAGGCTCGGCAAATCTCCCAATCTCCCGTGACAAAGAAATGAACTCTGCCTATAATGAAATAAGTACAGATCTGGGACAAACCATTTTGAAAGAACTTACAGGAACAAGAGAGTCAATCAACTTCATAAATAAACAGTATGAAGAAATATTAACCAAATTGGATAAATTTCAAACTGATCAAAAGGTTATTACCGAAAGAATAAACGAAATGGAAAATGAAAATAATATTCAAAGGGAAAACATTAAACAACTGGAAATAACTCTCGATAGACTAGAATCCCAACAGAGAAAAAACAATATTGAAATAATAGGGGTGGTAAAAATAGGTAAAAAATAAAAAAAAATGACTTTGATGGTATGATTTGGACAGCATTTCCTTATCATCCCAGCACCTATAAAAGATTACAACAAATTTTTCGAAATACGGATATTAGAGTAGGATACCAGTTAAAAAATAAATTAACGTATTCCTTATCCAATAACAAAGATAAAGTATTAGACGAGAACAAAAAAGGATGTATATATTTAATTCCTTGCATGAAACATGATTGTTTCTACGTAGGAAACACTGGACAAAGTATAAAAAAACGGATGTCTGGACTTAAAAGTTGTATAAAAACCGGTAACATTAATGGTTCCGGGATAGCATATCATACTTACAATACAAACCACGTAGGTGAATTTAATATTAGGCAACAACAAGAAAAAAGACACCAGAGAAATGTTGGAATCTTATTTTATTACTTCATTAGGTTCTTACAACACAACTGTACCTAATAAAAACATTTATAAATATATTGACAATTATAAGTTTCAGGTTCATTCATCTAAACAGAGGAGAAATATTCAAGAACGCATCAAAAAACGAAGAGCTGAAACACAACAGACAACGTCATGATAGCATCCTTATTCTTCAAAGTGCCGAAAAAAGATAGACGACGTCATGATGACCGAATACCAAGTCTTTGAAGAACGGAAACCAAACAGATGACGTCATGATGACTTAATTCCAATTCTTCCGACAGATGGCAGTCAGAAACCCCTTTTCCACACCAAAAGACGTAACTTCAAGTTGGCACCAATTAGAAGCTGAATATTTAAATTGTAATTTTATTGGTTGTTTTGTGTTTGAAATCATGTATAAAATCAGAACCTATGTAAGAGTCCATTGTGTTGAAAAGGAGTTCTGCGGAAGAACTCGAAAGGCTCCAATAAGTATTTTTAAATGTTTTTATAAACTTTTTTAAAAAATTTTTGTGTGCTGTTTTTTATCGTAATTTTTTGATCAAACAGCAGGTACTGAACGTTTTTCCTTTGCGCTATCACCTTAAACTGACAAAAACAGTACAGAAAAACAGCTTTAAAAATTGATGAAACTCTTCCAAAGGTTTATGAACTGGATTCCCGTGGCACATAAATCTAGCAACATTCAATCTTTTTCCAGATAATTTCGTCCTCCTATGATATTTTAACTCCGATATTAACTGTGCCTTTGCTGATGAAGCATGGGGCCTAATTGGTCACCTTAATGGCAGTGTGCCAGGGATGAAAGAGATGGGTGAAAAACGCCGAGGGAGGCAAGAGATAAATTGGGTCAGAATCTCTGACACCGTAATTCCGGGAAATATTGTGAGAAAAGCGCGGAACCTGAGGAGGTGTGAATAGATCATTATGGAAATAAATTATTTACGAAGGCAGTCGGCAGACGGCAGCAGTGTCGCGTGACGACAACAAACAAAATATGAATTGAAAGCGAAATTGAAAACTTATCAGCTGAATAAGCAGCTTTTTACCTCGGGTGAAAGCCATTTTCCTTTTTCAGCAACGGATTTCAGGAATCAGTGAAGAAAACAAAACAAAATGAAGGTAGTTTTTATTCATAAACCAAGAAAAATATAAGCATGCAAGTTGAATACGTACAGGTAAGAAAATATTCACAATTCTGCACTAATTTATGTAGCTTTTCCTTTTTTTTTACTTAAAATTGTTTTAAAATCTTGTTAAAATTAACATTCTTTCACAGTTAAAACGCCTGTCAAAAAATGCTAAGGATTTAAACAGATTTTATCAAAAAATAACTTCTTATATAATTTCATAAGATTCCAGGCAAACTTTTATAAACATTACTCATTTTTTTGCAGACAGAAACCACGACTGAGTAACCCACAGTGGTTTATCAGATAAAGAATGACTGGATATCATTGCATGAATTACAACAGTACCTGACTTACGATGTCTATGCTATTAGTGTTTATGCTTATTATATGATGTCTATGCTTATTTTTGCAAAGGAACAGTTGAAGGGGCTATCTGAACAGATGAGCCCGAGACCTTGTGATAAGCTGCGATCAGAGATCCTAGATCACGAATATATAATTATGCTATTGAAATGCTTCTTCCCACGATGTATATGTATTCACACACACATATTATATATATATATATATATATATAATCTTCCACTTTTTGTCGATTTTTCCTGTTTTCACATTCGTATACTCACGTTGTTTTTATAGCTTTACCCACAACGTTTTAGATCCTTTAGGGAATTGGTTTAACTACAAATAAGTAAAAAAAAAATAAATAAATCGAAATCTGTACACGGGATTTTAGGGGACCGGCCTCAGAAGTGGTGCGTACCTCAAATTTGTGACCTCGATAACTTTTGAGATTTTGAACATAAACTTTTATGGGTGCTACTGCGTCGGTTCCCCAAGTTGATAACTCTTACTTTTACTATCTTTATTCTATTACTCATTAAATGTCCTTTTGTGACAATGCTACAAGCTGAAAAAAAAAATCAGGAAGATTATGGAGAGCATCTTAATAAAAAAATACTAAAGAAAGTAACTTTAATAAAAGTGAAGGTGTAGGAGTACATGGAAGTATAGAAACTTTAGCTAAATACTCAATGTCACAACATATTAAATCTTATAAAACTGCAGAGATAAATAGTTTATATTATTAAGGTAACATTGTATTGTAGAATTTAATGTTTTAATATTGTAAAAGTGTAACAAAAAGTTAGCCTTTTCCCGTTGATTACTTTTCTTTGTTAATTTTAAATTTGGCAGCTTGACAAAGGAATGGTGTTGATTCTTTCCTATTTAAAAAAAATTCGCTATTTTTTTTACTAAATATTTAAATAGCATACAGATGGTGTAGAATTATTTTACGTTTAGTATCACGTTATGCGTTCATATAACATATACTAAGGTATGATGTAACTAAATGAAAACTGAACACAAGAAAAATAAAAACAGAATCTGGATATGTTCAGTAAGTTTAATGGAAGGTGATGTATGTTTTCGTGGAATAACATATCGAAATAACATTTCATAATCCTGTATATATTTGTGGTGGATACTTGTTATGTATAAGCAAAAGCTACAAAACTAATTGTTTTAACAAAATCAAAGTTACGTTTTGAATATATATATAATAAGAATAAGAATTTTTTATTACCTATAATGAGATAAGAAAACTTTCAAAAGATGGGACAAGTGTTAATTAATGTCCCATTCTAGAACCTTCGATTAACTTTAGGGGTAATATAATACTGAAACCTTTAAGTACTATGTGGCTTGGATTTGTTTCTTAAGAGTTTTATTTCTTTCTTTATGTATTTATTTATTTACTTATTTATTTGTTTACTTGATAAAATTTTGATGAGTATATTTTCATCTTGAAAGCTTATACAAATGGACAACATGTGTATACATATTTTGTGTAACCTATACTGGCTATGCCGTGCTGGCGTGGTCGTGCGGTCTCGGCGGCGGCCAGCCGTGGCGGCCAGTGCGCCAATACCTGGGTTCGAATCCCGGCAGTGGCATGGCTGTTTCAATTTCCTTTCCTGTGTTGTCCAGCCTCTTCTTCACTTTCTCTTCGGTCTGACGTCATTCCTTAATGGCGTCCTGGGGAAGGCCACGGGAAACCACCCCAGCATCTTTCCCTTGAAATTCTAGGGAGTCTGTTAGGGGTTCGCCATCTTGGGAACACTAGCGCTCCCTGGAACACGGAGGCTTCGGATACGAAGCCCACACTTCGGTGCGTACCGGCCATACATACTGGCTATAAGTTATGATACGTAATTAGGTATGTAAATGTAATCTTTTAAAGTTTTGATATTGAAAAAATATCGACCAGGTTTTTTTTTTTTAAGACAAATGTTATAAAAAAGATCACAGCTCTTAAAGATAGCGTAATGAAACGATTAAAGGTAAGTTTGAAGGAAACTGGTCCATGGCTTTGCTTTCATGTTTTTCAAGATTCTGAAATGAACAGGACATATCGGGTATCAACTTTAAAATCACGAATCGATGACATGTTGGTCCGAATGACCTTTTCAACTGTTTGGATATAATCCAGTTGTTATCCGGCTGATGTTCAATTTGTACTGAAACAGCGAATAAGAAGCGTCTACAGAATGAGGTTAAAAGAGATGGCAATTGAAGGACAATTGTTGTCTGATATCAAAGTATCCCGTGACAGGTGAAATTGAGAAGAAGGCAGAATAATAAAGGGAAGACAGTGATCCTTCGAAAATAGTGTACCAGGAAATCAACGGGGGCTTCTCAGACTTTCTCTTTAAGCTGCTCATCTCTTGGGGAGAAGAAAGAATCATTTGTCAATGCTAAAACAGATAAAAATTGAATTGTAGTTTGCATTTAAAGCAACAAGAAATAATGTTTCTTTTGTATTTGTTTCTGAAATCGGAATTGATGAATGTTATCTTATTTGGAATGCACTCCCATAACTACATAGACTAATGAATAAATCTTTGTTTAACTGTCTTGAAATATTTTTTGTGTAGTAGAATGATAACTAATTTTATTGAATACCATATTTGAACACGAAGAATAGTGAGAATATAGACTTCGCCACTAAAAACAATGCCTATTTCTGTGGTATTGGATTTTAGCACTTTTTAAATATTAAGATCGTCATGAAAAGTATTGCAAAATTCTGCTACAAACAATGTTCTGTTAAACAGGCTTTCATAGAATTTCAGATGATCAAAGCACATATGATAAAGCAAGAACAATAACTGTTGCTGTAAATACATTTACTGACTTTCCAACAGTCAGTAAAAGCTTTACGTGCTTTTGAAAATACGACATTACAATTCAACAGGATGTTTCTTTGCAAATTGTAAACGGCTTTCATACATTCCTTTTCATGTACGGCTTTTCGTACATGATACTTTACATTAAATATGCATTCTATTTATCAAATTTATGGTCAAACTTCCTTCAACTCCGTTAACTTTTACTTTAAATAGATCTACGTAAGTAGATCTTCCAATCTTCCACACTTTCTGTCACAGCTTGTTACTCATAATTTACATATCACCTTTATTAAAAGCACAGCCATTTGTACATTACACTGTTAATACGTATTATGTAAAAAGTGAATAACACTTGCATTTGCTGGTATTATCCTATCATGAAGATAAAGATTTTAAGATATAAAATTGTGTATACTATTTTAGACTTTTTTATTATTTTTTAGAATATTAAATTACCAAAAACTGAAAAAAATGATATTGCTAACAATATTACCAGAAGTACCTGCTTTCATGATTAAAAAAAAAAAAAAAAGTTGTGTGGTGGCGAAACCGGCAAGAATGAAAAATTTACGTAAAATTGACAAAGAAATGCTAATTTAAATGTTTACAAAGCTAGATAAAAACGCTGAAATAATAAACTGTTTTTACATAAAATCTTTCATAACTCCCCCTCTCCCCATTCTCGAAATTTATTCATGAAATTTTATACTTTTTTTCTACTGCAAATTTTCGTCTTATAATTCAATTATGGATGCAGTAACAAACATAACCATTTTTCACACCATTCCTATTCTCATAAAAAAGCATCCTGAACCATTCAATCACTTTTAAAACTGATACAATCTATTACAATTTCTATCTAAGTAATCGTTATCCAATCTAATTATCCGCACGTATCAAATAGTGAAATTTTGCTGAAATTTCATATTATTAGCTTACAGCAAATTCATTGATTAAGATGTTAAACCAATCAGAGACTCCTCACAAAGTAACTGAAGCACATTGACATTTAATTTTTTATAATAAAACTTTATATAGATTTAATATAATTTATTGTTTAAAGCATAATTCTATTGTGTTAGAATCGTGATAAATGGCTTTGTTAGAATAAATTTCGTTGTTTTTTTTTCTTTTGTTTCTTTTTTTTACTACTTGTAGGTTTAACGTTTGTTTATAGTAATATGGATGAAATTAAGGCCACCCCACATGGATGATTGATGAAATTTTATATACAAATTAAAGAATACACGAGATCTTTCGGAGTGATCGACACCCCCTCTTCAG
>JAFIDM010000001.1:18960504-18973461 GCA_023159025.1 Thereuonema tuberculata
AAGGTCTATCTGTCTGTCCGTTACTATCTCTCCAGTCTAAACTTCAAGCCATTCAGACCTCAGTGACATCTTATTGGAACATGTATAACTTGTAAAGGTATGGAAAAGTACGAGTTCTGATCTTTTACTTTCTGTCGTTCATTTGACATGACAGAAAATGAAACATGCACTTGATAGCTATGGCTTCGTGTACAATATGTAAACAGTGTTTTTCTTTTTTTCACAAATCAATAAATGCACTGTACTGCAATTGCCATAGAAGTGCATAAATGATATATAAACCTTTTCTAACCAAAATAAACACAGTATGCAATTATGCCAAATTACAATTCATCTTTAACTTAATTTGTTAAAAAGGGTAATCACTAGAAAAAAAGAAGGAAATGAAATAAAAATCGTATAAAATTCTCTTAATCACAGAATAGAACACACAGAGATGTAGTGAGTATCATGTCTATAAGCAAATTGAGGCCAACTATTCGCCAAAGAGAAAATGAATTCATCTTCCATAAAGTGGAAGATAAAGTGGAAAATTGCCTTTCAAGTAATTTAAATTAATCAGATAATGACGGCTCGTTTGCTTCTGAGAGATCACAGATGCGAGTTCCAGAAAATACGAATTGTCAACATCGATATTCTTCGAGAGTCATCACCAAATATGGAAATTGTCTCCATATTACAACATGCACTAAACTCTCCTAACACAACTTACCAAACATATTAAGAGTAATCTGAATGAAATATCAGGCCTAATTCTAATTATCAGAGTGCAAAGTTTTCTAATTATCAAATTAGGTTTGCCGCAACCCAAAAACGTATATAAATAAAGATTAAACAACCTTCATTTTTAAAAATCAAGAAAAGAAGTTCGGATGGGTTAAAGTATAGAGAGAAGATACGTATTTTCCACACGGAGCTGAATCTAAGAACATCAAATAAAACCCATCTGTACTCACTTAAGCAAGCTTTTTTTTTTTACTGAATTAAAACTATTCCCTTTTTCTTTCTTGTATAAGATCATTTGTATACTGCTAAGCACCTGTCCTTCCGTCTCGAATACTAGAGTTTCAATGTGAATGACTCCCACGCTATAATCCTTCATGCGGCCATCCACTGCACCTGCCGCTGCTCGGACTGTTCCCTCGATCACTTCCGACTTGGGCCTGCTAAGCGTATTTGCAGAGAAAGAACGGAAAATCTCAAATGGGAAGCTAACAGAATAACAACGCGGACGTCCCAATATGTTAAAGCCACGTCTAAGCGCTTTAAGGAAATGAAATATTAAAGTCGAGACTGAATTACAAGTCAACGTAAAGCTGAAAGTCTAACATATTGCCATCAAATAATACATACTGCAGCTTAGCTTTGCAACTCATCTGCCAACGTTATAATGGAAAACATTCCTATGAGAATCCATCTTTAGAAGATGATAATGAACGAAGAAGATTAGTTTATTAAAGATGTCTTATTGTTAAAAATATTTTTTATTCGCCAATAGAAAATAGACGCATAGCTTTGTTTATTCTTTTTAACCCCCATTTGGGAGCTATTGTGATAGCGACCAAAATCGATAGCTGTTGTATTTGTTCTATCCGTCCGTCCGCGTCTGTCCACTCTAACAACTCCCGAACGGAAGGTCGGATCTACGAACAGATTTCATGTGTTCAGAGGACCAAACAACGTAGGAACAGGGTATTTACAGGGGCCAACGCCCCCCACCCCATGTTCGAGATATTCGCATTGCTTTCATTGGATTTCTTCTGTTAGCTAAATGTAAGCAATGCCACCATCTCATTTCGGTTCTCAGCTTGATGCTTAAGGTCTCCGACTCTTCTATTGCAGGTTGTCGGTTCGAATCCGTATATCTATTTTTTTTTTTTTTATTCTCCATGTCCGAGTGTTTTTTTTCCTTATTTTTCCTAATTTTTTAAAACTTTTTTCCAAACTTTTTTTTTTTTACTTTTCCTTACGTTAATGTACTTTTTTTTTTAATTATTTTTAATTTTTTTTATTATTACGTGTCGTATAATTTATGCTTAAATTTATGCTTTAGCACAAAGTTACATTCACTTGTTTTTTTGTTTTTTTTAGCTATTTTTTCAGTTAAAAAAAATCAATCAGTCTGTGTGTGTGTTTGTGTCGCTTTTACTAACTTTGGAACCGTTGGGTGGATCTTCTTGAAACGTGGTATGCCTATTCGAGGACTAAGGATGATCTACCTTTTACATTTGAAATGACTTTTAAGTGGTCCTTGTCTAGAAATAGTTTAAATTCCATTGCATTTCTATGAGAATTTTTCTCGCCTTCTCGCTCTACGGAGACAAAAAAATTCTCATAGAAATACTTTGGAATTTAACCAATGGATCTTTAGACTATTTATGTTATTCTCTCTCAAATAACGATTAATAAATCTTAGTTTTATCCATTGCGATACGATTTAACATTACCCGCTTTAACAATTTATGTAAATAATGTAGATTTAATCCATTTTTTTTTTTAAAGAAAATGGAAAATATGTATTGTTTGTATTTCAGTAACTATTAGAACGTGATATAAATATTAGGGTTATCACGACTTAAAAATTAATAAATAAATAAATAAATTTTAAGATATTAAGTTATTAAGTTGGAAAGTTGGCTTTAAGTTCGTTTTGTTTAATTGAATAATTCACTGAAAATAGGAATTGGTCGAAACTAAATTCCATTCGTCTGACACTGAAAATTAATTTTTTCCTTTTTAATTAAAAAAATGAGTTGGTTTATTAAATTACATTACATTTCAGAAGTGAATCTGAATTGTTTTGTTGAAATAGATTTAAGTTGCTTTGATCCTACGAAATAATTTAGTCAGGAATACGATGTTGTATTTGACAAAGAGAATTATTTATGTTGTGTCTTGCTTGTGGAATGTCCTCAGATCATAAGATAGGTGCCGAATTGGGATGGATTAATCAAATGGTAGAACCTAACAATAGCCACAAACGACAGGAACCCCTGAATTTTGAATACCTGTTTTTCAAAAAATAATCCTTTAGAGAAAGCTAGATGGATTTTGATTTCTTTTTCAAAAATATTATTTATTTAGAATTCCTTAATAATTCTGTCAGAGACGGATCTGAAAAATGCTCCGTCGTCGAATGGATTACAGATTAAGATATATATATATATATATATACAAAAAGAGTCAACAAGTCACAAAAACAAAGATTGAACATTAGAATAGGAACCAAATGAAATTAAGAAAAAGTCTCTGATAAGATGGAGTTTCCTTGCAAATTCGAAATGCTGCTCTTAAACATAGCCTGAAGCTAAATAAAGACAGAAGTTCAATAAATCTAAAATTAAAAAAAAATTCATTTACTTAAAGATGTGCTTCTATTTTCTTTTTATTTTTAAGATAAAATATGGTACCTCTCAAACCTATAATTATCACAAAAAATACACATTAACAAGAAAATAAAGAAATTCTGTGATGGCCTCCGCCAGCCTCACTCAATTTTGTCTGCGCAATTAAATAAAAGCGCCAAAAAAATATTAAAAATATAAAAGTTAAGAGCAATTAAGGGAGAAACAGTTGTTCTTGGATGCTACCTAGAAAACATATGTTCTCATCCTTTAATGTACTTAAATATTTTTGTAGGCGCTTTTGTTTTTGTTTTTTAAATGCGCATAGAAAACTCATTGAGGTTGGCGAAGGCCAGCAAAGGAATTTCTTTATTTTACTTTTAGTGTATTTTTTTGGGATAAGTTTAGATTTCGGAAGTTCCATATTTTTCCGTATTTCTTATAGATATTTCCATTCGTCTCCCGATTGACATCTTACCGTTTACTGATGATTCCTCCCAGCTGATGATCGGCAAATAAGCCAAGAAAGAACTGTTGTGGAATGTCACCTAATAAACACTTGGTCTTTAATGTTTTCTTTTCAATTTTTACATTTCTTTAAAAAATGTAATATTTATTGAAATAAACTGTAAAACGATATTTCTTTGTCAGAATGCAATGAAACTTTTATAATTATTTAAAGATCTTGATTAAATAACTCTCAATATATATTATTTATCAGTGAATATGCAACGAAATTAGCCTATTTTTATAGTGAGGATATAAACCAGTCATTCATCCTGTGTTTATTTGAACTACTGAACGGATCTTCTTAAAACTTTGTCTCCTATACATAAAATGCATGCTATCTTAATTTTGTATTTTCAAAAATTTTTTCATGCGAGTCCTTATCTAGAAATTAGCGAGTGAAATTAGCACAAAATCTATTTCCTAGTAAAGTAAGTTAAGTAAGTATACGGATACTTTTCGTCTGTGTTTAGCAACATTAATGCTATCTGGAAGAAGCTGTGCACGATAAGTTTTTGCTAATTCAGTTCATTTTTCTTGAAACCATTATAATGATATGGATATAAGAATTCTTTAATGGTAAATCACCGATAGAAGTAAATAAAATTATTATTTTTTATTGTAACGGAGATCTAGTAGGAGGGAAAGTTAGGTAGGGAAATATTTTCTCATTTGAGCCTCTGGGGATCACGACAGCACCGTAGGTGTAGGTTCCAACGGTTCCATGAACAAACGGAAATAGTGAAGATTGGATGGCTAGTACAGTACTCGCTCACTTTTCAGCCTCTGTAAAGATAGCCGGCATCCATCTTACTGAAGACTGGGTAGACCTGGGAACCGCCTGACTAAGAATCTACTAGGCAAAAATCTCGTCGGCCTCTCCTCACACATACCAGTGCCTATAAGGAAAAGAAAAGCGTATATTAATTCATTTTTAACTATCTAACAATGTTTTTAAATAGTTAATAATTAGTTATAGTGTTCTTCTATTTTTTGTTACAAAAGTTACAATAACATTGAAATTGTTATTAATGAGATACTGGTTCTGACAATGATGCTTACGACTTATTGCTGTACTTTCTAATTTTAATGCATAATGATTAAAATTTCAGATTCAAGGTAAATAAAGCACGTTTATATTTAATTAATATTATGTTTATCTAAAAGACAAGAAAAAAGAGTATTATTTCAAATTATTTTTCGTAACACTACTTAATATCTATCATGAAAGTGAACCGAAAGCAACATATCTTCAGAGTTTTTCAATGTTGTTTTTATTGTAATGTAGAGACATAGAAACTTTAGTTTAGGAGCCTTCTTCTGCAATCTTCTTGGGCCGAAACTGGTACAATGGTTTTTTTAAATGTAAATAGTTTGTATTTTTAATAAATGTAATTTAAATTTTAAACAGATGCACGTGCTTCTAATTCAATGACTTTTTAAAGATATTCAGTGCATGTAAAATGTATATTATAGTATTAAGCAACATTAACTTTCTAAAATTTGTATGTTTCGATTTTTGATAATTTTTATCAAAAAAATTCTTTCTTTGCTTCCTAAATGTTTTGCTTTTTCCTCCCCGAGTGATCTTTCTGTTTAGTTTTACTTGTGTTTGAGAATTTGTGGTTATAAAAAGTTCAAAAATAACGTAATCGATCAACGCCAAATCTCAAACTGAGGAAGCTTCATCCACTCTACGTAAGAACCAAAACTCTGTAAAATGAAGAAACTTAAAGAATAATGCACTGATCAACATCAAACTTTACTTCAGAATTATTATCTAATTTTTAGGGTTTAATATAAAGCCCATATTACAAAATAGCCACTTTCAGGAGTTACTTTATAATCTGGGCTTTAAGTAACTCAAAGAATAATCACTAATTTATTTATAATATTGCAGTTAATGTTAGAACTACTGTTTATGACAAACGTTCTGGTTGCATAACTTATAAAACATTTTGTTCCCCAACTTCTTGAAATTACGTAAGACTTCTTAGTTTTGCAATGGTTGCACCACTATTTATCAAGCTTTTAAATCCATCTACGCTGCTACGAAGAAAAAAAAATGTTTTTGTTTTTGTAAATGGGTCTTTTTCCTCCCTTGGCGAAAATCCATTTTAAGATCTAAATAAGCCAAGCTTCATCTTCGCCATTTCTTCATCTTCCAAAACTATAGTCTACTTAATTTATCAAACATTTACCAAATTCTCTGATTCTTAAAAAAAAATAAGTAAATAAATAAATAAATAAAGTTGTAATAGACTTAGCAAGATCACTATCCGTTGTATGTCAGATTAAAATTAACATATTACAAAGTAATATCTATAGAATTATAATTGTTCTTATTTTAAGCGCAATTATCAAAGCAAAATGTGCCTTAAAAAATTAATTTCAGCTTTATTTTTTATTTGTAATTCGTTAGTTGTTCTTACAACATTAGAATTGAATGATGTTATGCATCGTTTGAGCAAGCGCAAATTAGATTTTTTTTTTATTAATGCTCTATCAACTAGCGAAAAGTGTAAACTCTTTATAAAAAATTGTTCCTGTTTGTTATCTCAGTATAATTCTGCAGAAAACTAATTTTGAATAAACGCCAATCGACTAATCGCAACGGATAAGATTGGCATCGTGTGACCTTTGAAGAATATTATTAAGTTTGATAATGATCAGAATTGTCCTGTGAAAGTATCTTTATTTTGGTATACAACACTCTTCATTCCATAAAAAATGTGAAGTTATACATAAGCTACATACGTAATACATATATTATCCATAGTTATAACCAGGATTTTTCCACCACAAATATTTTAGAATATGGTTTTTTAATCGATTTTATTTTTCTGTTCATTAATCGGTAGCAAACTGCTTTTTCCGCTTCACTATCTTTGGAGATGAACACCAGGGGGAACTTTAGTCTTCCGCTTTGTCTGTTCCATGTCTTGTTTGTATTTACGAACATCTGGATAAGGGATCAACACTTGACAAGGGATCCCTATAAGCAGAGGGTTCGAAACGTATGTTGTGACTTTTTTTATTGTGTTATATTGATATGGTGTCTTAAATAGTCGGCTTTATAATAATACATAAGCTTTGCTTTATGAGAATATATCAAAATCGAATTTGGGCGCTTGGTCAAATGATGCATAACACCACCCAATTAAATTAGATTAACTTTATAAGTGAAAAATATTTATTTTGTAATACATCTTGAAATTTTTTAATTATATTTAATGCGCTAGTTCAGGATATTAAGAATATGATGTTATAGATTTTTTAAATTTCAAGTAAAAAACATTTTCTAATTTCTACAGTTGTCTTTTCTCATTATTTTAAATAAATTCTATATTTCTGAATTCAAATTTTTCATAAAATCAATATCGTTGTAAACGAATTTCTATCTGATGATTGTCAATAAATCTATAGTATATAAGTAAAATGTAAATAATCTACGGTATGTGAAAAATGTGTCGCACATTGACTGTTCAGTTGGGTGTATGGTCACCTAAAACTTCTACAACACACTGACAGCGATGAGGCATGGAGACGATCAAATTGTCCAGCAGTTCCTGTGGGATTCGAGGCCACTCGCGCACCAGGGCAACTTCCAGCTGAGGAAGTCTTATGGGAGGTGATTGGTGACTGGCAACACATCTCCCTAGTGCATCCCAAGCATCCCAAGCGAAGGGATTCAGGTCTGGAGAATTTGAAGGCCAATTCATGCGCTTGATTTCAGCCTCTTGCAGCATGTTGTTGATGAGATGCGCACGTTGGGGGCGTACATTATCGTCCATAAAAACAAAGTTTGTCCCAACTACTCCAGCGTACGATACCACTATAGGCTGTAGAATTTCATCCCGATATCGTACAGCATTCACCGTTCCATTTCTAACAACATGGAGATCGGTTTGACCACCAGCGATGATGCCTGCCATTACACCTCCACCAAAAGAATGTCTTTCTTGCACGAAACGTGGATTCTCCGGTGCTCCAAGTCACGCCAGATCATTGCACGACGTTTGTCAGGCTGTAGGCTGGATCCAAGTAAGATACATTTCAGCCAACCTTCTGTGGGGTCTGCGATGTTCAGCAGTTAACGGAATACATAACTTACTATTGGTCGCCGGGCGTACAGTCTACCGTGACGGAGTCGATTTCCGTCCAATAGTAGCGAGGGACTGTCCCCGCAGGTCAGTCGCATTGCTTCGCCGGTTCCTTCTGCTATTGTGCCATCTCCTGCAAGAGCGATCAAGTAGCGATCTCTTGTAGTGGTGGCACGTGGGCGGCCCTGCCTTTGTTTTCTTCGTATTGTGCCCGTCTCCTGAAGCGATTCCAGAGTCTGCAAATCACGCTTTGGGAGATTTCAGCCGCTGCTGCCACTGTCATCTGTATTTGGCTAGCTTCACAACACCCTTTGACTCTCCATGCTTCAGATTCGGGTAAATCACGTTGCAGGGGCATTTTCAGGTGACACTCAACGATTCTGCCACTTGTTGTTGATCTAGGAAAGTGGAGATAACCCAGCAGCACTAACCTTCTTATACAGGATTGTGAATAAACATGCAAATTAACTTTTTGTATACTGAAATACCTCTGTTTTTTGGTGTATTATATTCATTTCGCAATATCCTCTGAATTTTGTGAGCAGTGTAGTTCCCATCTAACGGATATTGTAATAACAAAAGAATCGGATTAATTTATTAAATATAGGGGAATCTTCCATCATGCCTAAACCTTGTCAACGAAGTGGAGTTTGAAACCGCAATTTCATCGTTTTTACGAATCTTCAGCCAAATTCACCTTTGACAAGCAGTGAAGGCATGAACGTAAGTGGAACCCATATCCGCTCCCTGCTGTGAGTTCTGACAGAAACATACAACAAAAGAAAAATACCTGTTACTTAACAGGATTTAAGAAATTGACCCTCATCCTTCGGATACAAGTGGCGATTAAATTACAAACAAAAAGCCACAGAAATATAATTAATGATAAAGAAAATATATAGTGGTAAGTTTGGCTGAAGATTCGTAAAAACGATTAAACGATCGTTCGAAACTTCACTTCGTTGACAAGCTTTAGGCATGAATTTGTTTTGTTTCTTTGGTGCATGATAAGAGACATAGGCGTAATTTGGAGGGGCAAGGGGGAATTGGGAGGTAAAAAAAGTAAATATAACTCGAGAAGCATCATTCACTTTTGACCCTAATCAAAATCAAAACATTGAAATTTCACTGATGATGTGAAATTCCCCTATTCCTTAACAATATCCTCTGTACCTTAAGCCTATTTTCTTTATAATCGGATTAATTATTTGGGCTTTGTAACACTATTTATAGGACAAATTTTTGCGTTATTAATTAAGTTCCTTATATTAGTGTTTGGCTTATAATTGCGAACTTAAAAGATATTTAGCTCACAGAAATAGGTGGAGGCATTGCCTAAGTTTCTTATTAATAAATTATTAAAGTACTTCATCACAGGTCGCTAAAGGAAAGGCTCCCGGCGTTTCACGACCAACGGGAATAAGTTGAGGCCGGATCGTCAGTCCGACGCATGCCCGGGAAAGAAGTCTGATACCCACCTCCAGAGGGCTGGGTGGGACTTTGGAACCCGTCTGGAGGTATATTTAGCCGTGGAAAAATCTGTGACCTCCAATTGAATCGGGGATTGAACCCGGCTTCTCCAGGCTGCAGTCAAAGTAAATAACTTTACTTTTGGGTCCATATTTATTCTACATTAATTTACTGTCAATTATTATTATGTAGTAAATGTTAATAGTTATATTTTTCATGTAGTAAATTCGTTATTAGTTTTTATTTAATTATTAAATGTTAGTAAGTAGCGTTATTCGTTATGATTGCATTACAATTTACACAGGAATTTGTTATAAGTGGGAGATTATTTAAAAAAATCTACGCACGGCTGTAAGAATATTCTGGAATATTCTCAACTTCTACCACAATTTGTAGAACATTGTCCAGTAATGTATTAGGCCTATATTATATATATTAAGAAAAATTCTAAAGATATAGGAATGCAGACCAATTATGATAATATTCTACATACTGTAGGAAGAAATTGTCTTTCCAGAATATTCTTACAGCAGTAATCTGTGAGAATATTCAGAAGGGTTTCATAAAAATTCTGGACCTTTCTATTGTATTATCCTAAATAAAAATTCGGTTTTCCCTTCAAACGTTTGTATGAGGATTTGATAATTAGAAGAGGCTGAATTTTTTAAGTTCTTAAACTCTGAATTAGACATTGGAGATTAAGCTGTAACTGTCTGTAACCTAATTGGATTCTTAATTTCGGATTAAAGAGGATTAGGTCTTTTGAGCTGCATCCTTTCTTTTTTATAGCCTTACAATATTAAGAAAACAAAAAAAAAAAGAAATCCAAACAAATCCGAGCTTAGGTTCTCCATTTACTTTGTTATTTCTGCTTAAAAACAAGGGCTTAGTTTCACTTTAAGTTCCTTTCAAATTCGCTCGGCGGACGTAAACTTTATAGCGTCATTTTCATACCCAAATCTCTCTTCAAATTTGGCCAAACAATTACAAAGCTCCTGCTTCTTCTTTGCAGGGTTAAGCTGGAGAAAAACTATCCCTTCTGCATCTTTTTATGTGAGGAGAGGGGACATTGAGCTAGGAAAGTGGTTCTAATTGGTCCATTCCTGTGGTTTCATTGCATTTGGCGAAATACTTGCTTTCATTTCTGTATTTCCAATTTAAATTAATACAATGAATTAAACATAATATCTAAATTGCTCGTTGTGTTTACAAATTAAACAAGAAAAATAAACATAACATTTAAATCATGCATTATTAATTACTCCAATCAACTGCAGCCTTGAATAACCATATTGCGGTTGAGTGGAAGTAAATAAATTACTGAAGCTCGGAATCCTCACGCCATACCCTATATTTTCAAGGAATAATAATAATTGACGGTGCATGCGAAGCATTACTATTCCACTTTAATAGAACTGTTTCTATTTGTCCACTCATCACACTAAAACGGCTGAACGGATTTCGGTAAAATTTGATGATGCTTATTTATAGTTCAAAGTGATTGTTACATGAAAATGAGCGTTTCAATCTGTACCCTCCCTCCGCACGGTCCTCAAAATGGACTCTCCAGAACAATCTACTGAGTTCCACTATGCAATGGATGCTGAGAATGTTTATATTTCCTAGTTATATGCTCAGGTATCCATCGCAGAGTGGGGTATTAGCATGCAGCACTGGGTAATGAACTGTATGGAGTAGGGATGAGAAGAAAGAGTGGAAACCAAAAATATCGTGCTGAGAGACCCATTCCTGAGAATGGGCTGAAAAATACGTATTTTAAAGGTAATGACATCAGCTGATGCAATAATATGTAACAGTACTGAGCTTGTGAATCGGTGGTCCAGTGATATAAGCAGTGATGCGGCCTGCAGGAACAATCACTACCGGAGGATTGGGATTTTTTTCTGGACGGGCTCAAAGGTTCACCCAGTCCTCTGTAAAATAAGAACTGAATTTCTCTCCCGAAATTGGAAAGAACCAGTCTTTGAAACGTTGGAGACGTTCATGTCCCTTCGCCACCCAAAAAATGTAAGTCGTGAAATGAAATGAGTGATATCTTCATGAGAAACTTTTGACTTAGAGAAGAGGGAAATATGAGTTCCTGTCTGCGAAAAGACATATTTACGTAACCAGCTCTTCAGCCAAAATTACAAGTCGGCTAGACAAGACTGATATCTTATTAGAACCCTGTTGCATCTGCCTGCTGGGGAAATTCTATGTTCAATTGTCCATAAAATTCTACGGTTGATCCTGAAATTCAGAAAACGCAGGAGTTCCAATCACGTTACCCTGAACCAATGTCACATTGCGATTTTTGATGAGGATGCAGCTGATGATACAGACCGATGAAGCGCATTTTTCCTTACAAGCAGCAGTGAAGACGCACAACTGCGAATATGTGGTCCGATGTGTCCGAATGCTGTGATTGCTGAGCCCTCCACTCTGACAATAAAACTGTAATGTAGGGATTTACTAAAAACTTTACAATCTGATCATTTTTCTGTGAGGAGATTACGCTTTAAGGCCCCATGCATCGATCGGTAAATGGACCACGTTACACAGATCTACTCCGCTGCAAGATGATTCCGGCTTCCGCAAGAGTACAATTGCTTAGATTTCATAACCTTCATGCACATTTTACGTACTGATACTCATAATTCTTGAGTAACACATTTGGTGAGGACAGAGTAATTTCTCGAAAGTTTTCCAATGCTTGGTCACCACGATCCCCCGATCTCACTCCATCCGATTTTTTGATTATGAGATTATTTAAAAAGCAAAATTCATCAAAGCAAAATTGAATCGGCTGCTGAACTGAAGTATGAAATTCTTTTACGAGCTAGGTTTACTCGTTAAATAAAAGGTCCACGTCTTTTGCTGTCCTGATTCATCCAATCTTATAACTTAAAAGAAAACTCAATCCAAGGAATTACAAAACTAAATAATTTATTTTAAGTATAAAATATGGAATTAACAAAATGAAAATAATAAGACTAAATTAATACATATATTAACAATGGACCACGGGTTTTATAACACAGGAGTCGTATCTGAGATCGTATGTGATCTAAATCTTCAAATCATTTAACCCAAAGACAGGAGGTAAGGAAATTTTAATTTACCTCATCAGCTTACACATTTGGTCACTCAAACCCTTGAGGATTCTGAACTGGTCGGCCTAAGATAGACAGCACAGCACAGCTAGTCTTATAGGTGCTAAAAACAGAGCAGAAGTATCCCGTAAGGTCTTCGCAGCAACAATGGTCGAGTCCCGAGGCTTACCATTGGAACCCTTGTTTTTAAACCTTCGTTTCCTAGCAGGTCGGGTTCTCTTTTTCTATTTTTAGCCAGGTTGAACCCCCCCCCCCCCCCGCTATTAATTTTAACTCAAGGGTTCATTTCGAATGAGTGACTTAGTTCTAAGTTTAAAGATAGATTACAACCTCAAACACAACCCTTCGGGTTCTTTAACAACATATTATCAATTTCTCTAAAACTTATTATGTTAGAAATAAAAATAACTTCATAATTAG
>JAFIDM010000001.1:18983461-19002677 GCA_023159025.1 Thereuonema tuberculata
ATGAATGCACTTTAATAGCTCATAAAAACATCCGGGAAAAATACTCCGAAGAAACGAACTGCATTTGTAAGATGTAGACGAGATTTGCTGACTGGTGTGAGTTAAACAGCGCACGCGTTGTCGGAAAAAAATAACTCATTCCAGCAATTTTACTGCTTTTCAATTGGTATTTAACTATAGCTTGGAGAATTATATTTCGTTTCGCAAAAAGTTGGCAAGATTTCACTACTTTGCATAATACCGCAAACAAAATAGTTCCAATCCAAATCTTTAAATAGAGCTATTTTCCGTGGATTTATAACATTCTGAATAACGTTGCACGCATCTTTATCAATCTGTGAATGGCCAATTTATTTCTTATTGTTCTTAATTTAGTACTGGAAACGTTATTCGTAATGTGACGAATGATTTTTGATTAACATAATGAAAAACATTAACGAAGTTTTCAAATACTAGTAACAAAAAACGTAACGAAAACGAAAAAAATAAATTCGGTTTTTTGTTAAAAGATGAGACATTGCTTCTAATTTAATAAGGCTTAATCTTATGCGTGTTATTATCTTTCGCGAAAATTACCTTGTCGTTTTTTCTCATGTTTTGATAACTCAAGAGGGGGATAGGTTCGATGGAAAAAGATGCTAAAAATAGAAAAAAGAAATCTCAATAAATTATTTATGAATCAGCAACGTTAACTGAATAAGAATAAAATTATGCAGTATTAACAGTATATTATTATTTAATGTTTCTATAGATATTTTTTTCTAATCCCCGTCCCACCACAATCGCGAAATGTCGCGATGTACCTTTAAATAAACCTATTTGCAGTTGATATGGAACCTCTAAAAAAAAAGCCTAAGAATGACAGAATGCCTTTATTTATTTATAATACTAATACTAATATTACTACTACTAATTTTTTTTTTTTTATTATGATTCTAAATACAAAAGTTACAGTCCCGTTAGGAATGACAAATTCCTATCAACAGGTTCTGACTATAGGTATACTACAAATATTTAATTAATTTTGAATACATTGTTAAAAAATATGAAATTACTTACATAGTATTGTTTTTACAAGTGATTTTTGTCAGGTAGACCGCTAGGTGATAATTTTCAAAAATTTTAAATTAGACAGTAACATGATTTAAAAGTTAAAATAATTTTCTGATTTAACTCTATATATAATTATTCCATATGTATATTAAAGTTACCTATGTTTAGCTTATTTTTATCGAGTACAGTAAGAACTAGTAACAATAAATATTAAGGACATTGGTAGTAAATTGAACAAAATACTTAAGTGAGACATTACGAACAGGATTTACAATTACAAAGAAAACAATTGAAACAATTACTAAGAAAACAATTGAAACAAAAGAAATTCATATTAATTACATTCTATCAGCCACTTTTTTAATAGTTTCTTAACATACGATATTCTTCCATTTTTTATATATATTTCTTTTTCATCTATAGTGTTGAATATATTTTCAAGTATATAGTTGAAATGCCTCTTACCATAGTCATTGTATACTAGTGGATAGGGAAGATGGATATTTTTCTTGTTTCTTAGATTATATGAGGATTTTTGTTTTTCTTCTTTCTTGTGCTCAAAGATTTTATAATAGTTTTTAATTAATATGTTGTATATGAATTTTTGTTTGGGATCTAGTATTCTGTATTGAAGTCTTTTCTTTAATATTATACTTTTATCGTTTACATTTTGCCTGAAGAAAATTATCTTTAAAATTTTATTTTGCAGGTTAATTATAGGTTTTAAACAATTGTCATTGGTGTTGGCCCAAATGTTAGCAGCGTAATTTATGTTCGAATCGAATAAAGCATTATATAATAACATTTTAATCCGCGTTGGAAGTATGTCTTTTATATGATAGAATATGTATGACAGTTTGTTTAGCTTTTTATGTAACATTTTAATGTGATTATTCCAACAAAATTTTTCATTTATTATTAAGCCCAGATATTTAATTGTTTTTGTGTACTGTAGTACTGAACAGCCTTTACATTCATATGGTGAATTGTGAAGACAGTTGTGATGGTGAAAAAAGATTTTTGGCTTATCTGTTATTAGTCTTTTTTTTGGACATGTAAGCATTATTTTTGTTTTGTCTTCATTTATCTGAAGTCTGTTGTCATGCATCCAATTTTGTATTCGAATTAAATCTTTTTGTAATTTATCTCTTATTTCTGTAGTGCAGTTCCCATTCGAATAAATCATTATATCATCTGCATAAATATGTATGTAACATGATTTTATTACCTGAAATATATCCTTGATGAAAAGTAAGAAAAACAAAGGGCCTAGTTGTGAACCTTGAGGAACTCCATTTTGGATAGTTTTCATGTCACTGTAAATATTGTCAATTGACACAAAGATTTTTCTATTCTTAAAGTAGTCTTTAATGATTTCATATAGTGAGCCTCTGATTCCAATATTGTACAGTTTTTTTAATAGTATTTTCGTATCAATGCTATCGAATGCTTTGCTTAGATCAATGGATATAAGAAGAATTAATTTATTTTTATTTAGGTTGTTATTTATAAGTTTTCAAATAAGTTATTCGTACCTTTGTTTTTCTGGTATGCATATTGTTCTGAGTTTATGATTTGATATTTAATTAGGTAATTATTCATTTTTAGGCAAATATAGTTTTCGATAATTTTATTTATTATCGGCTGAATAGAAATTGGTCTGTAGTTTTTAAAATTTAATATATCACTTCCTTTGTAGATAGGAACAACTTTTGAAATTTTTAGGTTGTCCGGATATTTTTTATTATCTATAATTTTCATCAATAGCAACGTACTTATATGTGCAAAAATTTCTTTATTATCCTTGATTTCTCTGATTTTGAGATTATCAAAACCAACAGATTTTTTGTTTTTTAGCTTATTGATTATATTCAACATTTCTTGATAGTTAGGTTTCTCAAAGACAATAGAGTTTTGCACATATAAATTTACCTCATTGCATAATCTTTTATCACATTTTAATACATTTCTTCCAACGATTGAGAATTGGTTGCAAAACTTGTCACTAACAATTTTTTCTTTATTGTAAGATTTAAAGCTTTCTGTTAGCTGTTTTAATTCTATATTTTCAGGTATTTTGCTGTTCTTCCCTAATATTTTGTTTATTTCATTCCATTGGCTTTTTGGAGAATTTAATTCATTATTGAATTTATTTTTATAGTATTCTTTTTTAAGCCTTTTCAATTTGCTATTTAGTTTATTTCTTAATAATTTATAATTATTGTAAAAGTTCATATTAGTTTTGTTATTTTTCCATTTCCTAAACAAATAGTCTCTCTCATTGATTTCTTTTATGATGTCGCAGGTGATCCATGATTTGTTGTTCGTTCGTTTCTTTTTGTTCTCTAGTTTAATATATTTTGTTGTTTTTGATTCAGTTATTTCTGTTATTATCTTATTATAGATTTCGTTAGTATCATTAATGTTATTTTCGGAGATTTCCTGTAATACATTATTTATGCCTAACTCTAGTTTATTTTTGTTCAAATATGTAGTTTTTTGGCTTTGTTGGTTTCTTTTATCGTCAACTTTATCGTTTTTAGTTAGATTTTTGTTGTTAGAGATAATATTTTGTACAAATACTATGAAGTGATCGGATATTACATCTTTACATATAATTCCCGTACTTCTACTATCAATACATTTGTCTCTTAAGAATATATGATCTATACAGGATTTTGTGGCTTTTTTATTTGTTATGATATGTCTGGTTACACCATTTATACAATTTTTGAAACCATTGGAATATAGGCATTCCAGATATTTTAAAGTAGTTAAATCTTTATTTTTCTTCCATAGATCAATATTGATATCTCCAATGAAAAAAACTGAATTTTTATAATTCTTTATATTGTCATTGAGTAAATTATTCATTTCTTCAATGAAAGATATTCTACTTAAATTTGGAGGTCTGTATATTCCAATTATTATAAACGTTTCGTTATTAGTTGAATCCTTGAATTCTGCAATACAATTTTCACAGTGTTTTGTGCCAATTTTGATTTCTTTAAAGGTAAATTTCTTTTTAAAAAAGATGATTATTCCTCCCCCTTTTTTGTTATTTTCTCTAACTTTTACTAAAGAATTCCAGTTTTCTAATTTATATAGGTTCTTCTCTTTGTTGGTTATGTTTACTTTAGTTAAAATTATTACGTCAATCACAGGAAGAGAATTATTTATTTTGCAAGAAAACAGATCCCAGTTTAGTCTGAGTGAGCGAATATTTAGGTGCAGAATGATTTTGGAAGAATTGGTAGGGTTATTGATATTTTTCATTAGATCAGAATTATCTTTTATATTTGAGATTGATTTTAGGATTACTGTGTATAATAACAATAATAATAATAATAATAATGGTGCAGACGGCGTTCAGAACTTCTGGATCAAGAGGTTCACGTCCCTGCATGGGAAGCTAGCTGTTGCACTCACTGACATAATCCAACACCCAGAACATATGCCTCTTTTCCTCACACAGGGTGTCATTTACCTACAGAGCAAGAACACTGAAACAGCACACCCTGCAAATTACCGTCCAATCACTTGCCTCCCCACACTTTACAAACTCCTCACCTCCTGCCTTAAAGACAAAATTTACACACACATCGAGACACATAACATTCTTTCCGAATAGCAGAAGGGCTGTCGCAGAAATTCCCAGGGTTGTAAGGAGCAACTCCTTATTGAGTCTGTAATCCGGCGCGCGCGAAGAATAGGAACTTACACATCGCGTACATCGACTACAAGAAGGCATTTGACTCAGTCCCCCATTCCTGGCTTTTGCACACTCTTCAACTCTACAAAGTACACCCCAAGATCACGGCATTCTTGGATGCCACGATGAAGAGTTGGAACACAACACTACACCTACGCACCTCCAACACCTCCATCACTACAGTCCCCATTCCCACAAGGAGAGGTATTTTCCAGGGAGATTCATTGAGTCCTCTTTGGTTCTGCCTCGCCTTGAATCCATTAAGCCACATGCTAGACAACACAAAACACGGTTATAAGCTTACCTCAGGCACTCTGACACCATACAAAATCACACACTTACTCTACATGGATGACATTAAACTCTATGCCACAAACAGTGCACAACTTACTAATTTATTACAAGTCACAACACAGTTCACCAAAGACATTGGGATGGAATTTGGAATCGACAAATGCCGCAAGCTACATATAACACGCGGGAAGACTACGAATTTGGAGGGTTTTGAACTGGACCATGGGTTGGCCATCCAATCCATGGAAGAGGGAGAGACCTACAGGTATCTGGCAAACATCAGAAACGCACTCAAGAAAACATACTGTGCTCGCGTCCACAACATCCTCAAAACACAACTCAATGCCAGAAATAAAATTAAAGCCATTAACACTTTTGCCGTCCCCACACTAACATATTCGTTCGGCATAATTTCATGGACAAACACTGAACTCGAAGCACTACAACGCACAACACGCACTACATTCACGAAACACAACATGCACCACCCCAAGTCCGCTACGGAAAGGATGACTCTTCCCCGCAAGGAGGGAGGCCGAGGATTCATCAATCTCATCACCCTACACGAAAAACAAGTACACACACTTAGGGAACACTTCCACCAAAGAGCACAACACTCCTCACTCCACTCAGCCATTGTCAAGGCTGACACACACTTCACACCCCTGGACCTCGCAAACCCTTCTCTAACACTCACCACTCCCGACACCCACACACAGCAGCTGCGTGAATCATGGGCTCGTAAGGAACTCCATGGCAGACATCGCCACGAACTCAGCCAACCTCATGTCGACATGGAAGCGTCGAACAGATGGCTGATGAGTGGTGAGCTGTTTGGGGAGACCGAAGGGTTCATGATCGCGATACAGGATCAAGTCATTCCCACACTCAATTACAAGAAACACATTCTACACGACGCAAACACACACGACGACAGATGCAGGAAATGCCACACTACACATGAGACGATCGACCACATAATATCTGGCTGTCCCCTTCTGTCCCAAACAGACTACCTCCACCGACACAATCAGGTAGCGTCGATCGTTCATCAACAGCTAGCACACAAACACTCACTTATTAATAACACGGTCCCATACTACAAGTACACACCACAAAGCGTACTAGAGTCACCCTCACATAAGCTGTACTGGGACCGTCCCATTCATACAGACAAAACCATACATCACAACAGACCTGATATCATACTTTATCAACAAGGTCAACAAAGAGACCTATCTCATTGATATTGCAGTGCCTATTAGCAAGAACATGCAGAAAACTCACGCTGACAAGATAAGTAAATACACAGACCCAGCACACGAGCTCCAGAAGCAGTGGAGGCAGGACCGAGTACGTGTTGTACCCATCATCCTGTCCGCTACTGGTCTGGTGCCTCACACATTGCATCACAGCCTCAACACACTAGGACTTCATAAAAACACTTATGCACAACTCCAGAAGGCTGTGGTACTCAACACAACACGCATAGTTCGGAAATTTAAGGACACAACCACACAACCCTAATTATTCTTCCAAATTTTTTTTTTTAATACACTTGGCAATATGTGCTTTGGTCCTTGACCCGCCATATTGTCTTAGCTGGGGAATCCCATGGTTTGAAACTTTTTCGATATAATAATAATAATAATATCTAATTAAACTTCTTCTCATTGGTTAACTTAAACATATAAAATAACCCGCAGTATACGTATATTCACATACTTTTTCTTCTTCCACACCTTGATAATGGGTATCTGAGGATATTTGAACGTTGATTCACTATTCCCCCTCACCCCTTCCCTCCCTAGCTATTTTATTTAAAATATTTTGAATCCCTTTTTGACTTCCCAACAATTCGTGGGGCAATTTTTATCTCGCTTCTTGTAATGAAAAACTTAGCGGAAAAAAAAAACAACACACGTTTTATCTGAAATAGTTTTTGTTTTTTGTTTGCTGGCAAATATAATTTATTACGTAATGAAACTGTGATCATTGTACAGACAATCATTGTACAGACAATATTAGCTGGCTGATCTAGAGGCGGAAGTCATTTAAAAAATTCGTTCAGCGAAACTGAATATAATATTTAACATGACCAAATTTTTATGTTGCATATAACAAGTTATAAAAGAAGAGAAATATATTGTCTAACAAAATTAAATATTTGCAGATTACTATAATAAGTCTAATCTTAAATTTTGTAATGATTGCTAGTAAAGAGATGTAGACAAAGCGCAAATAAAAAGTTTATTTGTAAGAATATTAATCCAACATAAGCAAAGCGTTTTCCTCAAATCAATTGCTCTGTGTTTCTATAAACGATTAAAGAATTCGAAGATTTTATTTCAGCCCATTTTCATCTTCACTAACTGAATACATTAGTTTTTAATCAGTTTTAATTTTGAGGCTAGCAACACAGCAACTCTCAACATCCGATTCGACATGGAAGAATTGCTTCTCAGAAGGAACAATCTTGTAATAGTTGAATTTTGTGGTAGTGTACAGAAAGCTTGCAAGAGGACGACAGGAGAAGTATTGATAGAGAGAGAAACAGATGGTTTGAACAAGTAGAAGATTGTGGAAGACAGAGGTACGAGATTGAAGAAGCAGAGGAAAGGGATATAGTGGTAATGCAAAGAAGGCTAAGATCATGAAAGGACTGCAGTGCTATGAAGTAAGTAATGAGTGCAAATGCTAATATTGTGAGAATGATTTGACAGACCTAAGCCGTTGGGGCTTGTGAGAAACAAAAAGTGTGAAATATTGGTTTCTGTCAACCCTCTAACTCACATTGTTGTTGTTCTACTGCTAACATACACACTTTAATGAAACTTGTTATATCCAATGCAACAATATCCGATTGTAATAATGCAAGAAATAAAGAGAATACGTTAAACTTGCAGTGCCAATGGCTTAGTCTAAATTCATAGAACATTTCGAGAACATGTTTGAAATTTCTAACAGTCTTAAATTTTTTATATTTTCATTTTATTTTGATCATAAAGTTTTTACTCTTTGGGAAAAGCTATCATTTTATAAAACTTTAATTTCTTTTACATACATTTTTAAATATAATCACAATGTTATTTTGAATCCACCCAAAAAATCAAACTTAAATTTAAAATTGCTAAGTAAGTTGGGTAGTATCCCGCATTAAATTAAGAGATTAAGTTACCCGACTGACTTAGCAAGTCAATTTCATCTGATTTCTATACAGCTGTTAATGATAATGTTCCTTCATTAAGTTCTGTTCATAAATGATGAAAGTGCACGAATCAGATTTTTTACTCAGTTTTTATTCTGTTTTTAAATCTTATACGAATTTTACGAAGTAAATACGAATGACTGCACGGTCGGGGATACATAATTACATTTTTTTAAAAAAAGTAAAATAAAGAAACAAGCATATAATTTTTTACCAAAAATGTGAAACATAAAACTACAATCATCAAAAATAAGTTTATTTATTTATTTATTTATTTATTATTCAAACTATCTTATTATTTTAAATTTAATGTTAATAAGTAAATTTAAACGCCGTCATTAATCACCTAACAATAATACAAATAAATTTTTAAAATCATCATAGATTTTACATTTAAATATCAAATATCCAAATTACTTCCTATTTTCAGGAGCACTAAGCTGGTAAAGCGCATCATGAGTTCATTATCTTTTAAGTGTTTTTGCATTATTTATATTCTCATTATTATTGGATAAAAGAAATGAAGTCTGTAATAGTTATTGAAAATTAAGTTATTTTATAATTAATTTAATTTTAGATAATTATTACAGACTTCATTTCTTTTATCCGCAAAATTCTTCATTTTTTAAATTATTATTGACGAAGAAATATTAAAAAAACAATCCTTCTCTCGAAAATATAATTCTATTTTATGGATAAAGACTTGAAAGCTTCTGATCGCTATTAGTTAACTTGGACGGATTAACATTTGCCGGAATTAATCTTCAACTCAAACTAATCCAATGGATCTCAATATCCTTCCGGTTCTAATCCTGCTCAAACTATTTGTCCTGCCATCAAAGTCCAGAGGTAATCCAGATTGAAATGCATTTCCTTCCCATCTTTCCGGGTTTGACACTTCCTAAATCTAAGCTGAAATCCCAAAACCGAATTAATGCTGAAGTTGTATTTACTACAACTAAAGACACCTTCTCAAACGAAAATATGTACTCTACTATTAAGATCTGATTTTAAAATCACCTCGAAATATATTGATAATACGTTGAAGGGAAAAGTGAATTGTAAGTTCGATTGAATTAAAATCTTTTTTTTATATGCAATTAGAATGCGTGAACTGTTTAAATGATTGATCCAAATGTCTTAATAAAGTTATTTATATTAATAATCGGAACCGCAGTGACGCCTCAAAAGCAAAAAACAGCAATAAAAAAAACGCGTGTAAATATTAATAATACGATAGTGTATAATCTATTAATAGTAACACCAACATACATCCAAACCAATATTTCGTCTATTATTTCAAAGACTTCTTCGAGGTTTTATAAGTGTAAAATAAGAGAAAACATATAAATAAATGGAAAGAGAAAATTCTCTTTTAACCAAACAAAAACCTTAGCCAGGAAAATAAAATAACAAACTTAAATTGGTGGATCATTGACAATCAAAGCAGGATTTGGTAATCAATTAAAATCTAAAATTTCTTTTAGAATCCGATGATTATTCAGAATAGCCTCAATACCGACATCTCGCTGCTTACTAGTTGACGATCGCCAAAGAGCGTGAAACAGCTGTTGTAGGATGTCACTTAGTAAACACGTGATCTCAGCCATTGTTGTTTATATATATTTTTTTTTATTTAATTACTGAAGAAACTCTAAAACTTAGATAAGGGACATGGAAATTGAGGCCGTTCTGGACACGGTGCTTTTATATTGTTGTGTTGATTTGTTGGGGTGGCGTTCAGGGAGCTGAAATGGTATCCTTAACTTTGTTACGCACTCTAAGCTATCATCAAGAGTAAATCTGGTTGATGACGCCTAATAAGGCAGAAACAGCTGTCCCAGATTCTCGTGATGATAGCTTAGGATGCGAGAACCTTACTTTTTTGTGTGCATTTTGATTTTTTTTTTCTTACTTTGTTTTTGTAAGCGCTTATTTGAAGTACGGTCTAAGCTTGTAAACAGAATTAATATGCAACAGAGAACAATTCAGTGTTTTACTAAACACAAAACCAAGCGATAAAATAGTGAAATTCCACGGGATTTTTGGCGACTCTTGAGTAGTTGGCTCTTTTGAACCACGTTGGATCGAGAATATCATATCTCTCTCAACATACACCAATTGGATATACACCAATTTTGTCCAAATATTATTGTTATTTCTCAGGCTATCAGTGGCTAGCTGAAACTGGATTTAGTCTAGACCAGACTTCTTAGGGCTCCGATTTGTGGTTTTGACTATGGAGGATGTTACACATACAGATATGGAACATCTGAAAGTTTCTCACTACAGAATCGCTAAAAAAGAGACTTGGAACAAAAGATTGCTTAATTTCAATTAAGGTTAAATTCAAATTCGTCGTTTATGATCGCGATAAGGCAAATCTTAGGAAGCTGAAATCTTAGAAGTAAATGTATACTGCTGTAAGGATGGTATCTAGTGATGGAATTGATTTCCTGCAACTTAATTGCATTGAAAAATAATTACAGTCGAACCCCGCTATAGTGAACCGTCTGGGGATCCAACAATAAGTCGATGGTTCACTATATCCAAATTTTTTGAAAAAATATTTTTTAGCATATGATAGTAGTATTGTTGGAAATAGTGATTGCGATAGTACATAATTTCTTACAAATTATTAATTAATTAAATATTAATCAAATAGAAGAAAAATGTAGGCTTAAATCAATAAAATCTTAGATTCTTCTATTTGTATATCACAATCCTTACAAAAAACTCCAAAACACTGCACCACAGACCAATAAGACGAAATATTGGTCTGTGGTGCAGTGTTTTGGAGTTTTTTTATAAGGATTGTGATATACAAATAGAAGAAAAATGTATTTACACACCTAAAACTTGATTTTATTTTTACATTCTATGGAAGAAATTAGTTATTTTCGATTGAATACAATTCGACTTTAAGAAGAGTTCATCAATTTTTTTATCAACAATTACTACAGAATCCGTTGTTTTCTTGTCCACATTTTCTGTAGGAAAAAAAAAAGTTCAGGATATTCACAGCCGATTTCACTTCAGAAGGTGTCGAAATTTCACATTCTTCTTCAGCATCATCTTCTAAGTCTTCTTCAGCATTATTCTTTTGTTTAACTTCAGATACAATGTCATCATATGTAGGGGTTACCGAAGTGCACACGTCGTCATCGCAAGATTCGAATTGTTCAGTAACTTCCCTTGGAAAAATGTCCACACCATGCTTTTCCAGCCACAGAGATAGTGGTAGGTTTTCTTTGTCATCTTCGTCCTCCACAGTGGCGTCTTTTCCTACTAACAACACATCCTTCGAAAAACCGGCATGCCGGAAAGCATAGCGGATTGTTGCTGATATCACCTGTCTCCATAACTTTTCCAAAAAAATATTGCTTCCAATAGAGAGATGTTGTATTCCGTGTTGTTCCCTTCGTAGTTCTCTAAAATACGCATTACTAGCTGCTTCCTATAGTGGGACTTCGCCCTGGTCCATGGGCTGCAGCACAGAAGTCGTATTTGGGGGCAAAAAAAATGAGCTTAATGCACTTCAGCTTGTCTAATTGGGCATGAGCTGTGCAATTGTCGACAAGGAGGACAATTTTACGGTTTTTTTCCAACAAATCATTGTCCCATTGTCGAAGTTCTTCTTCAAAAAGATTGGAAATCATCCACGCGTTTTTATTGGCTTTGTAGTTGACGGGCAGTTTTTTTACATTTTTAAAACACCTCGGTTTTTGGGATTTACCTACGACAGTTAGTTTTCGTTTTTCCAACTCGTGCAAGTTTAAAGTTGGAGAATTGACCAAAAAAAAAAAATCTGTGGAAATGAAATTTGAGTCCACTATAACCGAACTGCCATTTTCTCAGCTGTCCACTATAAGCGTATAAAATAACATTAGTTAAATGGGAGTCCGGTCGGGACCATTAAAAATGTTCACTATACCCGAGTGTTCACTATATCCCGGGTTCATTACAGCGGGGTTCGACTGTAAAACGATCGGAGAAAATTGGGTACAGTTAACTAAAATTTTAAAGCCACTGAGACAAGGATAAAATTATTTTTGAAAGGTATAAATAGATAAAATTATGGTAAAACGGGTAAATTTACCATTCAAAAATCGAAAATCTCAGAGTAATAGCTTTCTACAAGGGAATAAAAACGCACAATAAATAACAATCACTGAGCTGCTTTTGGTAATTTTGGCACGTACGTTAAAATTTCCTGATGTATCTGTCTTGCCTATGGTTAATCCTTCATAAGCTAGCAGTTGACTAGCGGGGATTGACTAATTGCCCTTTTTTATTTTTTATTTATTTTTTTATGTTTTTTTATATGAAGGGCCGTTTTTATATTTACTTGTCTTTTATTCATATTTCTTTTGATCTCACTGAGCTGTAGACACTGTTGGTGAATCCAACTGAGGACGGATAATAACCCTGAAACAGGCTTGTGTCAAAATTACCAAAAGCAGTTCAGTGATTGTTATTTGTTGTGCGTTATTATTACCTTATATAATTATTTCACGCACGTTAAAATTTCCTTATGTAACAACTTTCTTTTTTTCTTTCAACAAGAAAATGACTCTTGATCAATTCAACCGAGGATATCAGTACCCAGAGAATACTACAGTGCAAGACGTGCCACGTATTCGCACAATCATAGAAGTAGATGACGATGTGGATGAATGATGAATTAACCTAAAGCATTAGAGCATTTAGTAATTGAAGCATTCTTAAATGTTTGGGACAATAAGCGAGAATACTAAAGAAGCAAAAGATGCTTCCACCAAGGGCTTTAAGATTCAGCAGGAATTAACCCAGATGATCAATTAGATCAAACGTATCAAAAATGATTTTTCAATATTGCGTAACTGACCACAACAAAAGAAATAAATGACAGTTAAAAATGGTACATCTGATCAACTACCATCAATTGATAAATCGCTGGAATCGATAGTAGATAAGAGTACAATGTTTGATATTGAGTGAAGCAAAGTTAAATGAGCTTCTAAATGCTTCAAACTGCACATAAATGATATAAATTGATGCAAAGTTTCTTAAACAACACGAAGAAACGATTTTGTTAGTTGTTTCTTTGTCAAGCATTTTGAAATTGTACATGTTACAAATTTTAAACAATTGTTGAGTTTGCTTACACTATTCTATCGATCCAGTTGTAATAATTTAAATATATACATATTTAAATATACATATACAGAGTTACAATAATGTGAAAGTTGTTTGTAAAAGACCTCTTTCGTTAGTTGGAGGAGTAAAAACAAATGAAAAATAAAGAATGAACTTTTCAGAAATAATGTTTTCTCTTATTATAAACGCATTACTATGACCAACGCGTATAACAAGACTCAAGTCGATAGAATTGGTGTGATTTGTAACAATTGTTCTGATAACTGTGTTAGAATAACGTAATTTTGTAGTTAAAATTTGATACAACTTTCTATATGTTAAGCAATTCACAACTTTCACATTTTCAGCTTTCACATACTAGCCAATAAAAGAAAACGTGATTTCTGACAAGTTCATTTACTTATATTCATGTCTCATACTTTATTTCTCATTTATTTATACTTTATTTCGCATTTGTTTTTACTCCTCCAACTAACGAAAGAGGTCTTTTACAAATAACCTTCACATTATTGTAACTCCTTCTGCATCATCCTGAATAAAAGTTGCTTACTTATATCTACATATACACACACACACACAGACAGACTTACATACGGGCACCTAGAAACTATTTAATTAGCCACAAATCGGAAAATCCTAGGAAAATCGGATAAAATTTCTTCCAATGTCTTCATCTTCACTATTGAACGAAGAGAATCGTATTCTTGTGTTAAGTTGATGCAATTTCTGCCAATCTAAGTTCATGAGGGAGCTCTACAGCATCCACTGATATTCCAATCTAATTAATTCTTAGAATTTAAAATCTTTCTGGAAAAGAGACGAAACTTCTAGACGATGCTTCCCTCTCCCCATTATTAATCTGGCTAATTTAACCTTATCTGATCTTCTGGATAAATATTGAAAGAAGAACAAGAAAACGAACTTAAATATTTATCCTTGGGAGTTGCGTTACAATCAATCTTTTAGGTTTGACCTTTTCAAATGTGGCTCAATGGTATCATCAGCAAACTGCCCTTCTTTCCTACGTCTTCTTATCGGATCAATTAATTGATAACTTTTTTTTTTTTGTTTCCAAACTCAAAATCAGAAACTCGTTTGCGTTATCACTTGTATGTAAATGTAGAACTCTTATCGCAGTCCTCAATTTGGAATATTCTATTTTTACATCCGAAAAAGAATGAGATAAAATAAAGGGATGTTAACATTGAATGCAGAGCTTGGAGAATCTTAAGCTGCAATATTTTGACTTTGATACATGATATGATACTAACACAGAAACAGAGTCAATTTACTCACAGAAGTAAACGGAGTTCTTAAAACAGCCTTCATTTCTAGAAATTTAGTTTCCGAAATTTCTTTTTTCATATTATTTTTTTAAAAGCTGACAGAAGCAAAATTATAATGTTTGAAAACAAACAGTAGAAATTTCTCATTTTCCCAAAAACAAATTAAATCATTATTATTATTAAGAAAAATAAGATTTAGTTATTCTTACGTTGCTTCAATCCGATCAATTTTAATCATATCAAAGTACGTGGAAATTAATGGACTACTAAATTAATTAACGTTCATTGTAAGACATCATTTTCTCAAAAAAAATAATTAAATCATAATTGTTTTTCTGTAGTTATTTCAATCCAATTAATTTTAATGTGAAAGCACATGCACATTAATGGATAACTGAATTAATTAACTTCCATCGTTAGAAATTATTGTTTCGTTTCTAAATGTTTTTCTATGGAATTTCGTCAAGAAATTAAAAAAAGAATGATCTTGCTACTTAACTATATCATATTATTGAGTTTTTAACCATTAATCTTTTAATGGTTAATTTTTTGGTCAACAGGAAACGCGAAGAAAGGACCTGTTTCACTGTTGTGATGACATTCTGATGCGAACATCTATATTTTCCCGCAAAAAACAAAAACAAGAATTTGTTATTTCAAGTCGAGCATCTCGTAGCAACAGATTCATGAGGTTAATCTAGCTTGGATAATAAAAAAGTTGGCAAATAAAAAATTGCTTGAAGTAGTATACTTAACAAATAAATTTCAAGTGTGAAATTACAACTTTTATTATTAATAATTATTAATAATTATTACAACTTTTGTTATTAAGTGCACATCAACAGCTATTGGATGTTAAGTGGTATAAACCTGAAAAATATGTAAACATGAAGCTTGCTTCGTATTGATGAATTAACTAAAATTCACAAGAATAAAAAAAAAATTAAAAAAATAAACAAACGGACCCCCTCTCACCCATTAAGCTGAGCTTTCTTGAACTCTGAAACATTGGTCAAAACAAACAAGAAAACTTGCCAATTGCCTGGTGATGTTCAATGAAATGGCGTCGTTTTACACAGGCACTGAAACTTCCATTGGCAATTCAAGCTTTGTTTTCGTTGATAAAGCGATTAAACATGGCATAGTGACGAAGAAATTTTTACTGCTTTATTTTTGATAGATACATTCTTCCTTTAGCAAAGTTGAAGGAAGAAAGAAAGATCTCGGAAGAAGATGGTGAATGAAGTTGTGGATGGAAATTCAACAAGGAACATCAGCACTCCATTGTGCAGCTTTAGCTGTCGCAGTTACTCGGAAGAATTTTCTCGCCGCTAGGGGCGCTGCGTTGAGTTGTTGCTAAAACTTACAGGTTACAGTAGAAACTTAGGCAATTTTGTTTAGCATCCAATTGTCTGTGGATTATTAAAACACAAGCAATCTTAAAACAACCTGTATATTTATTTCAATATATTTACACAATATTTACTTGATATTTATTTGATCACAGCTTCATTCAAACCATCTATTGGTGGAAAAACAAAAACAAAAAACAAAAACATATTTCAAGAATAAGTCGATGGGATCTGAATGCAGTTCCTCTGAAACCAAACCCAATTGACAGTCCAAGTTCGACAATTTTTGGTAAATTACCACTTTATCAACATAAATCGTAAAACTATACACTGCCGTAAAATAAAGTAAGTAAGTTTATTTATTTAATGAAAATTCAGAAATCATGTCAAAATCATAGTAAGAACTTAGTACTTGCGGAGTCAAAATCGTGGGGCTGAAAAGTCAAGAAAAACTATGCCTCTACCTTTTGAATAATATATGTGGGTGTGTTATCACAGCAGCCCAAATAAAAATACATCTCTCTATTTGTTGATGCCTAAGTTCTAAATTTAATCGCTAATAAAACAAATTATTATCATCACTACCGATGTTTAGACCGAATAATTACATTGCATATATTTTCATTTCACAAAACAAAGGAAAAAAGAGATTTTGACCTAGATCGCTTACGAAGTCCTCCTGTTAGCAATATCTCCATAGGAATATCATTCCCATATAAGATAACTGTCCAATTTAACGATTTTCGTTTTTTAGTTATCTGAATTTTCAAAATAGTTAAATATTTGCATGGAAATTTTCTTAATAGACAAGTACCATGAAAATAAATATTTTTAAATAATTCGTTGATAATGAAACGTGGCTTTACACGGTCTCAGGCTTCTGTGAATCACTGACAGATGACTAACACTGACGTATGCTTTCTCTTTATTAAGTCAATGCAGAATTGGACAATGCTAAGAAAAGTTATGCTAAAATAACAGAAGAAAGCTTACGTCATTGTTATTCTTAGCTACATAACAATTGTTAACAGACCATCAGAAACGGATTGTCAAAATTAAATGTTCTGTATGTTCTCAAGTTGCGTCTATTTTTAGCTTGGGCATTTTTTAAAACATTAAAACTGTGTAATGATAAATTTAACTTGCGTATAAACATTTTACAAAGCAATAAAAAGGGATAAAACGCACAACAAATAAAATCACTGAGGTACTTTTGGAATATTTGACACTGGGAATCCAGGACAGTCTGTTTCAAGGTTATTACCTTTCCTCAGCTGGATTCACCCAGTATCTGCAGCTCAGTGATATCAAAGGAAATATAAACAAAAGACAAGTAAACACAGGAATGGCCCATCATATAAAAAAACATCAAAAATAAATAAAAAATAAAAAAGGGCAATTAGTCAATTCCAGCCAGTCAACTGTTGGCTTATAAAGGATTAGACTATAAGAAAGACATATACATAATGATAAATTTAACGTGCGTAGAAACATTTTATAAAGCAATAAAAAGGGATAAAAACGCACAACAAATAAAATCATTGAGCTACTTTTGGAATATTTGACACCGGGAATCCAGGAAGTAGCTCAGTGATTTTATTTGTTGTGCGTTTTTATCCCTTTTTGTTAAAACTTTGTGGAAATTATAATATTCTTTGTAATTATAATATCCTCCTTTCGTTCACGTTTAATTTTAAGAAGATGGTTTTGGTTAAGAATAATGGTTATAAAGAAATAACAGAAATAATAATATTCAATAAACAATATAAATTATGTAGATAAAATACAATTTTTGCAGATGTTCAAAGAATAAGCCTTCAACACAAATCGAAAAGAAGAAAGATGTACGTTTCAAGTGAGGATAAGAATTATCTTGCAAATACGACACAGACGATTACTTTGTTCGTTCAAAAGTTAAAGAAAGGTCTTGTCATTGTGTCCACAGCATAATTATAAGCAGTGGTTTTTCGTCATTTCCTGTTGGTCTAGTTTATTTATCTCTAAAAATAATAGAAGCTGAAAAGAAACAGGTCCTGCGTAGGAGCACAGTGGTGTGATGGATTCCACCAATGACCTTTTTGTTCTGTTTCCTCCTTTTTTTTCTTTTTTTTTTTTGGCTTCTTTGAAAAAGATGACGACCGAAGGGATGAAAAACTCTGCGGGTTTCTCTTTTCTTTTCTTTGCAGCAATGATTAGCTTGATTTTCTTTCTTCCTTTTCTTCCGATAAAAAGAAGCACGAACAAAGATGCTTCTCTGTCTTGTTCTCACTCTTCTTCGTCGCTGTGGTCTTGTCTCAACTCAAGTTTGTGTTGTAATGTTGGTTTAGAAGCTTTTTTTTTAATGAAAAGTAGTATTTAATTAGAAGCTAGGCTTTTGCTACCTTTAAAAGAAAGAAAGAAAAAAAAAAAAACGCGTAAAACAAAACAGTTGAAGATTAAGCAAAACATGCGTCACGCTGGTACAGTTTCTTCTAGTTCATTAACAAACACGAAATTTACAGTTTCCATACGAATTTAGGAATCACATCCTGATAGCGTTCATTTTAAATACTGTTTTTTTTGTGTTCTTAGGCATTTACGAGATCCAAACGTTTGGAAAATTTACAAATGAATTTGGTGCAACACAATTGCTAAACCACGGAGGAGCCTAGCATTTAGTCCCCAAACAAATATATTAGATATTTAAAATAGCCCTATTCAGCGCTCTCTACAGCTCTATCTAATAAGTGGAATGCCGGCAGAATTAGAAAATAGACTACTCCATGCATGGAGAGAAGGATTCCGGGAAAAAATAATATTAGTTCCAAAATCTGTCAATAGGATGAAATATGGTGCTTCTTAAGGGAAATGCAAGACAAAGTATCAACAAGTATGTAACGAAGAAAAAGCTGAGATGAAATTTCAAATTTTTACGTTTGCTTCTTTCTAAAAATAACACTAAAACTGAATTGGACTGAAATTCTATGTTCCAAACAAAAAAAAAGAAGTGCCGTACTGCACCAAAGAGAATATGAACTGTGCAAGAAAGAGCTGTAAAGGCAAAGGTCGAATATCATAAGCGTATTCTGTGCGTTTACTGTTAAAAATGAGACTCGCCTATCTAAACGTGACTATCTTTTCACCTATCTTTTATTGACTATCTTTTAAAAGACTATCTTTTATTGTGAAGCTC
>JAFIDM010000001.1:19002687-19045020 GCA_023159025.1 Thereuonema tuberculata
TCTTTTATTGACTATCTTTTAAAAGACTATCTTTTATTGTGAAGCTCTATATGAATTGTATCTCTCTGAGAACTACAGCTGTGGAAGTTCGAAGGATAATTAACAAATTTGAAGAAACTGGATCTTTGCCAGTTGAGCCTGGAGAGAAACTGCCGTAATCGACCGACCTACGCATAAAACTGCTGAAACTAGCAGCGCACGGGAATATCGAGGCAATTGGATGTTTCTTATTCCTCTGTGTTAAAGCTTCTGCGGAAACTCATCCACAGTTATCCACAGAAGAGCAGTCGCCAGCAGCACCTGCAAGGACATGATCCTCAAAGACGACCAAATCATTAGCTATAACATTTTTGGCCAGAACAGAAGTGGATGATGCCTGGTCCTGGTACAGTCATTGGCGTGATGAGACAACTCTTATCTCAACTGTCAACACTCGCAACTGCCGCATATAGGTTTCAGAGGTACCACCATTTGTTATTCAGCAAATCCCAAACACTCCATGAAATAAAAATGTTAAAATGAATAGTCGTTAAAATGAATTGATTCAAAATGAAAAACTAGGTCTATATATAATGAGAATTTACAAGGTCGCTTCTCACAGAGTTTATTCGTTTTTGCCCTTCTTACATAGAACGTACGTTAACTAGTTCAATGATTAAAATCGTTTACGACATCCCATGTTATTAATATTATCATCATCAGTTCGGTGGAGGTCCTTACAAGTTACAAGGCCTACACGTCCAAATCATGAAAAAGAGAAAACTAGAAGATTTTAAAGGAATTAATAACATGGCTTCTTTACAAGAAACTTGCAAAAAAAGAAGATATTTCTTTATTTGGAACAAATTGTATTTGGGGAATCTACGTATTGTCTCTCATACGGAATTTGTTGAAAGATTTCCTGACCGCTATCTCCAGATGGAGAGCGCTGATGGATCAGGGGAGGACTTGTACTGAAGGTAGAGATGAATACTTTACAACCTTATTATTTACACTTTTTTTAAATTTCTTTCTTTTAAAACCAAGAAGCTTTCATTTTATGAACTATAAAAACTTTAAAAGTTTAATGAATTATTTTTTTGTTTTTTGTAAATGTTGCTTAATACGAGTAGTTTATGCTCATCTTGTTGATTTAATCTCCCTAGCCTGCATAAACCACTTTAGCAAGATGAGAAAAGTTTTATGGGTTCCAATCTATCAAAGAAATTTGTGCCAGGTATTGTTTGAAAGTATTCCATTCCATTATTAACCTTTCTTTAACGTGCGGAGTGAACTATCTAGGAACACAATTGACACGCACAATTTACGCAAAGGATTCGCACCCCGAGCTGTCATCGTGAAGAGACTGGGACGGACCGTTTCGCACTTGTTATGTGCTCATCAGCCAGCCAAACTCCACCGATAACATGCTCAGGAGGTGCGACACTTTAGCTATCCCGGCTCTTGCAAGAGCCGGGATGAGCAAGAGCCAGGATAGCTAAAGTGTCGCACCTCCTGAGCATGTTATCGGTGGAGTCTGGCTGGCTGATGAGCACATAACAAGTGCGAAACGTCCGTCCCGGTCTCTTCATGATGACAGCTCGGGGTGCGAATCCTTTGCGCAAATTGTGCGTGTCAATTGTGTTCCTAGATATTCCATTGCATATCATCAGATGTAGTGGATTACTTTCCAACTCCTTCAAGTAATGGTGGTTCTTCGTCTTACAAAAATGAATATCCTTATATAATTTGCATTATGCTCTACACTATCCATGTGCTCTTGATGATTCGTTCTTTCAATATCTAAGATGTCAGAAAAATATCGTAAACTAGAATTGCTTACAGAAACATTGCTTTCGTCTAACTCTACAGAAAGTACTTTTTAGTAGAAAATTTTTTTATAAAGAATATCCCTATTTTTTTTACATATCGTACAAAATAATAAGGAACTATAGATCAAAAACCATCAAAATACGTTGGAATTCAATTCCATTATCACTTTAAATAAAGAAAGGAAAAAAAAAATACTTTTCACAGTGTTACAGAAAATCATAGTGACTTCGTATATGTTTCGTTTTTAGCCACTTCCGATGAGATAGAAAGTAACCGTAAACCGGAACTCGTATTTTTTCCCATCTCTAGAAGTAATTCCAATAAGATATGACTCATGTCCGTCCGACTTTAAGTTTGGTTTGTGGAGGCGATGGCAGACAAACAGAATGAACGTAGAAACTCCTCCCCATTACACTGAAATGTATGGAGTCACTAAAAAACAAAAACAAAAGCAAACAAAACTATATTTCGCTTTGTTGGAAATTTGTTGCTCTCTTCTCCTGAAAGATCTTTCATACCGTTCCGTTCTGTTACTTCCTCTCAATTTTTGTTAGCCTTCAAATTCCTACAATACCAAAATTACACACCACAGATATACACAGAGTGGCCCAAAAGTAGGTTTACAGTTAGTTTTTAGTAAATTTTTCGTAAAGCTGACCTTTGATTTTACAAATTTTAGTATTCTCTAGGTGATGGCAAACATTCTCAATGAAGAACAAAGGAAATGGATATTGAAGCAGTAGTGGAAGTCTGAAAATGCCGAGAAAGTACATACAGCATGGCAAGAAGCTTTTCACACATGTCCACCGTCACGCCAAACAATTTATCGCTTAAGGAAGAAATTTGATGAAACTGGTTCAGTGAGTAATGCACCGAAATCTGGACGTCCTAAGTCTTCTGCTACTGAGGAAAATGAGATGTTAGTGGCTACGACATTTGTGAACAGTCCTAAGAAATCCACTCGTCCTGCATCTGCAGAACTATCCAAACTAAGAACATTATTGTAACGCTTAATGCATAAATTGAAATTAAAACTTTACCGACCATGACTAGTATATGGTCTTTGGGAGGACGATTCAGATCGCCGCGCCGGTTGCAATTTTGCGAAATGATACGTCAGCAATTTGCTGGAGTTTTCTAGTCTGGTCGCTAGGGTGTAGATTGGAAACGTCGCTGTTATAGGCCTTAATCCAGATCGTTTGTTTTTCTTTTTCTTTTATTCTTGTGTTTACTTGAAAATAGAATCTGTTACGGGGTTCTGAAACGTACGTCATATTTGTTTTATATTTATATGTAATTGTCTTATTTTTTGTTTGTTTTCTTTTAATTATTTGAGTGCTAATGTAGTTGGCAATGTGTTAAAAACAATTAGACTCTTTGGATAAGATTATCTGGTCCGATGAGGCTTACTTCAAATTATCTGGCCATGTGAACATGCATAACTGTGTGTACTGGGCTGACGAAAATCCCCATTTAACCATAGAAACCGAAATAAACAAACCTGGCATTACAGTTGGGGTTGTATTATCAAACGAAGGTGTTGTTGGAAAATCGAACTTTATGTCGTACTGTGTGTCGGAGTGTTCTGAAAAGGTTTGAAGAATGTTGAAATGTTTGATGAGGACATTTTGAATACCAGAGAGATTAAATAGTTGATGTTTAGTGCTTCAAACATGCTTATATTTTGAAATCAATTGCCTACGTAAACATGATACTTTAACTGTTAGCCTAAATTTGGGCCACCCTGTACAATATATATATATACGTGTATCGTTTTGCATACATTTAACTGTAACTTTATAAATCAAACACCATGCCGACACACCTGCTTATTTTAAATAATATATTTAAAAAACAATTTAAAATATATACAACGACCAAGGTTTCAGTCACTATAGCCTGACTATTATCCAACGATAATAGTCACTCTATAGTGACTGAAACCTTGGTCGTTGTATATATTTTAAATTGTTTTTTAAATATATTATTTAAAATAAGCAGGTGTGTCGGCTTGGTGTTTGATTTATAAAGACATTAACTGTAACTGTTTATATCAAAAACTAGATATTATATTATTAGGTAGATATTATAAATATTATTATTATACATTTTATTACTATTATTAGATATTATATATTTTATTACTATTATTAGATATTATATTCAATATATCGGCAAGATAGAAAATCGGGCTGTATGTAGAATATCTTATTTATTTATTTAATCTAATGCTCAGACATTTGGAACATAAGCCATTAGTCTTCTGGCTTCCCAGTAAATTTGTCCATCGGATCTCGTCCAGTAAAGTTGTATTTGTAAAGTAAAGTTGGTCACAATTCATTGTAGAGAATGCCTAGATAGTGTACACAATGCCAGGACAAAGTAGATAATAGCATACTCATCTCCAACTTTGCCTACCAATATCAGGCATTGTTTACATTTCCGAGGCATTCTCTACAACGCCTGAATTTCCTATTGTATCGGTAGCATACATATGAATTTCCTATTGTATCGGTAGCATACATATGCAGAGTCAGACAGAAATGTGAAATCTGCAGAGTAATTAGAATTGAGGTTCTTATAATTCAAAAATAATGAAAATAAACCAAAATAAAATGTAGTGATAAACATTGATAACGCCTATTTTAGTTTTGTAAAGCAACTTAATTTATTCTTATATTCTTTACTATTTCAAATTGCAGTTGATTAAATGAAATCTTTGCAACGAGAAACTAAAATTATAGGTTGTTGCATATATATTAATATATATATATATATTAATATATATATATATATATATATATATATATATATATATATATATTTTCTTTAAGACATAACAACACCTAAGTGTTTTCTGGTCTGGGGATTGTTTCATTATCGACTCCTTTGTGGTGACGGCAATGGTAATGATTACGTTATGAAATGGACGTAAATGCTTAACCAATGACAACTTGTGAGTGTTGCGCGTATTAATTACCTGTGCTTGCTCGTCAAGCGAATTATAAATGAATCCATGCAAATATTTAATTGGGTTCCATTGTTGTCATTTCAATTAACTTATTAACCATTCGCCAGTTCAATTGTGCTGACGCAAACTCCAATCATAAATTCTATTTGGCCAAACATTCACACATACTAAACGACTGACGTAAATCAGATTGAATAGTTCAGCCTCTAATCAACCCAAGCAAACCCCCGTCCCTCTTCACACCCACCATTGGCAGCCTTAATTCAGTCATTTTGGCCAAACGCTGTTTCAATTTTCATCATTAAAAATCGTAAATATGTAATTTTATATTTTGATATTTATATTTCTTAATTTTATATTTCTAATATAATTAAAGCTTTTTTGTTAATCACGACATAGGCCTAATCCATAATCATTTTACGTTTGTTTTGTTGACATTAATTCTAAAATCAAAGGCATTGATTTATTTTCTTTGAAAGTTCGTGTTTGTCGATACAACATTTAATAATGTCAGAAGATTCCAAAGATTAATTTTTTATTTTGGCAATAAAATAAGTGAGGTTATAGTTTCTCTAATCAAGAAGTTACTAGAAATGTCGCTTCATCTAACATGAAAATCCCTCAGGACCATAAAAAATCTTTTTTAAAAAACACATATGATTACACATATGAATACACACATACATACATCCACATACAGTAAAGAAAATTAATTTTCATTCATTGTATGCAATATTGTTAAAAAAATTTTGAATTATATAGCAGATCAAGAATACATTTATATTTGGAAAAGCGCACAAATCCTCGCTGGCATGAAGCGTTTAGTCGATTCCGTGAAAAGCATGGAATATATATTTTTAGGACGATACTAGATTTTATCAAATTCAATGTAAACTTCGCTGATCTGTCTACATACTCTGCACAACAAAGTAACTGGTGACACCGTAGATCAGAACCCTCTGCTTATGGACTTAGGCAGTAATCCATTACTGCCAAAGTCTGACGGTGGAGACATATCTGTTCCCAGTACCTACAAGGATATGTAGACTGTGGACTTGGTAATCCAACTTCATTTGTGTGTGTCATCGGATGATCCTCGTGGAACTGAGAATGCAATGCAGGTGTCACAGAAAGCCGGGGTAATTTCTGGATTTCCGTCAGGTACTTCGCATGTTGTTGCCGAATAAGGCAATATTCCCTTTCTGTGAAAGAAAGAAAATAGGTGGAGGTAAAGTATATGTTCAATATTTATAGCGCAATCAATTGGCTGTGTGATACGTGTACCATCCTCATGCATATCCATGAAATATGGATCGGTTCAGATGGGTTTTGTGCTGATAATATCTTTGTTTTCGATAGCTAGTTGAAGTGACATCTAGTGGAAATCTGGTTAGACTCTCTAACTATTGCTTGCTCTCTATAATATCACTTCCTACGATTTTATCTTGCAAATTTGATCTTTTACATAAAATCTCCCATAATGCTTTTCCAGATGAGCTCTGTATCAGTGTTGCTATTTTTTTAAAGTGTGGCAATATATGTTAATTAATCAATAATATATTCTTGATTGCATTAAAAAAGCAAATGTATGAACTTGGAAACGGGAATCTCGAACTGCATTAGATTCGAAAGTTCGTAGACTCAATAAATAAAGTCACTAAAATAAAACTCAACAATATGTAAAGAATATTGCCAAAGATCGGGGAGCTGGTCTCCTTTTTTTTTTTTGAAGAAAGAATATGGCTGAGGAAACTGTCAAACTTTTAAAGGACTTGCTTTGTAGTGTCCTGTTTGTGGAAATGTTCGTTTTCAAAGTCTTACTGCAAATGAAAGGTGGAGAGAGTCGAGCATTGGAAGCATTGTTTGGTCAAAGAGTGCAGGCCAAAGAATGGGAAGGAAACTCTAGAGCATAATATCCAATCATCTTGATTGCCTGATTACTTTCCATTGTAACGTGGATTGGCGCATTATTGCAGATCCCAGCTTTTGACCATGTTCCGATACTATTTTTTCTTGTTTTTGGACACAAGCTCGAAGTTTGAACACTACACTGTTAGTATGAGCGGTTTTAAGAAAGTGCAGGAGATTATTGCGTCTATGGTAACTTGAAAATTCAAGGTGAGAGAAAAGCGGTTGCATATCGAGCTTTTCTACAAGCTCTCAAACAGTTTGACACAGATCTTCTTCCTCAGATACCGCAACTGACAATGAATAATGAAGGCCTACCGAAGTTATGTCACCCTCATGGTCATACTCAATTTAGAATCAGCGAGGATATACAATACTTTTGAAAACAGTTTATTTCGAAAAATGATGTTTTCGGCGATCTTGTTTGCATTGCTGCTCATTTTCCCACTTACAGAGATAAATGATCCGATTATTTCAATTCTACACCTTAATCGTTAATGGCTTGAAGACAACCAACGTGCTTGGACATGTTCGATGGCTTAGGCTTCAAAAAGGACTGAAATTGCTCTGCTGATATTTAGTTGTTCTAAGAATCACGTGATGTATCGTATTGCTACTATATTACATAGCAAACAGAATGATTGAATCTAAAGCGCTTTACATCAATGCATTCAAATGTTATGTTTAGTTTTAATATTGAATTGAATTTAGAATTGAAATTTGGAAAAGAATATACTATTATATGCAAATTATACGAATTGTATTCAATAATGAGGCACTAGACTAGTATCATAAGGCCAATGTACCGAAGGAAACTAAGGATATTAATTAAGAAGACAAACAAAATTGTTGAGAGTGATGGATAAAAATAAAGGCTCATTTTTTGGAAGTTCTCTGACAACATTACGACACAAAAACTGTAAAACCGTCAAAGAAAAATGTCATTGATAAGTTATTGAAGGAACCTGACATTGTACGAGAAAAGAAAAAGAAAATTGGCAAGAATTTGATGATGGAAAATATGAAGAGAGCAGCAGAGATTGCACTGTTAATAGTCTGGAAAGAAAAGCCACAAGGACGACCACAATATAGAGACAAGCTTCGACAAAAACCTAAAACCAGTTGGTTGACAATATTAGAGATAGAATGCATGAATGTCGGAGTCCAAAACCTCAGAATGTTAATCTTTTCACAACGATAATTAGACTTAGGATTTTCGTATGGAGAATGTAATTAATTACTGTTTTTTTTAAATAAAAGTTTTTTAATATTTCAATTTGCTTAATCTATATTACTAAAATCTTTTATTTCTCTGTGTGTTTGTCCGGCGCAGTTTTGTGTGAGAATGAAAAATAGAAAGTTTTTTTACAATGAAACATCCGCGACAGGAATCGAACCTCCAACCTTCTGATCCGAAGTCAGACATCTTATCCATTAGGCCATGGGAACTACAACTCTCTGCATATTATTTTTTGACTTATCTGTCAAAACTGAACTGACATTGACTGAAAAGTAACAATCTATATTACTAAAATCTTTTATTTCTCTGTGTGTCTGTCCGGCGCAGTTTTGTGTGGGAATGAAAAATAGAAAGATTTTTTACAATGAAACATCCGCGACAGGAATCGAACCTGCAACCTTCTGATCCGAAGTCACACATCTTATCCATTAGGCCATGGGAAATACAACTCTCTGCATATAATTTTTTTTACTTATCTGTCAAAACTGAACTGACTTTGACTGAAAAGTAACAATTGTAATAAAAAAGAAAGTCAAAAAAGAAAGAAGCAATACTTCATTAGGTAGAATACTGAGAAATCACTATTTGTAAGTTAAATCCACTGAAAAGTATCAATTGGAATGAAAAAAAGAGTCAAGAAAGAAAGAAGCTGTATTCCTATTAAGTAAAATACTGAAAAATCATTATTTGTAACTCAAAAACCATCATTATTTGTAACTCAAGAACCACTCAAAAGTATCAATTGGGAAAAAAAAGAGAGTCAAGAAATAAAGAAGCACTATTTCTATTAGATAGATTTCTGAAAAATCACTATTTGTAACTCAAAAAGCTAGAATCACATCAAAGTAAAAAAACTAACGATAAATATGCAGCTCATCAACCAAGATGAACGAGAGTGTCGATAACATCAATCGAATGATAAGTCTAAGAATAAAAGGAGAGACTATAGAGCATACAAGTGCGAATAAAATTGATACTTCTGATAATCCACCACATGAACATCTCTATCGCCCGAGTATCTGAATGCATTGAATCTCAGCGGTATTTCTCAACATCTTTTGTCATTGAAGATTGGGTCTCCAATAATATTGTTGCGAAACATCAATCCTAAGTTTGCATACTGCAATGGAACTCAACTTAAATGCCGTTCATTCGATAATGATCTCATAGAAACCGAAATTATAACAGGAACTCACAAATGAGATTTTGTTTTCATCAATAGGATGTCTATGCAACCATGCGATAATCTACTTCCATTCACTTTCACAAGAAAACAATTTCCGATCAGACCTTCTTATGCGATGTTTATCAATAAAGCTCAAGGACAAATTCTAAATAAAGTTGCCATATATTTGGAAAACGTTGTCTTTACTCACGTACAACTTTATGTCTTTGAGTCACAATTCAACAGAATTTGGTTATCTACTACAACTCTCTTCATATTGTTTTTGGACTTATCTGTCCTTCCCCTTCCCCCATCAATAAGGAATGTATTCAACCTTTTTTTTTGAATCTCAAGATTGTTTATTTATTTCCCATCCGTCAGTTTATTTGTAAGTCGAAAATGACAATTAAAACTATAATTACCGAAACGTTGCAATATTTTAAATATAATATTCTGACTTAACCTAATTCTGTGTGATATTGAAAAATAAGCGCGTGTACATGGAAGATTTTGGAATATAAAAAAGATCGTCAAGAAAGAAAGAAGCTCTATTTCTATTAGGTAGAATACTGAAAAATCGTTATTTGTAATTCAAAAACCACTAAAAATTATCAACCAATATTACTAAAAATTTGCATTTGTTATAATTTGTGAAATAGAAATAATTTCTACAAGTTCACTTCCTGAATCGAAATGCAACTTTCTGCTCCGAAGTTAGACGTCTTAGCCATTAGACCACGAGGACTACATTCTAATCCATAAAAACTAAAAATATATCATAGATATATGATTCACACGCTGGTTCTAAAAGCAGTCGTAGATTAAGAGAATATAGACATCAAAAATTTAATTAAAAAAAAAAAAACTTTTAAAAAATTTTAGTTTTAGTTTTCTTGATGTAATTTGTGTGTGTGTGTGTGTTTTTTAATAAATAAAAAGTTGTTTTCCGTTACATAAGCGAGGCTTCCGGAGCGAAGCGACGGGTAGCCGACTAGTTTAAATTGAAATATTAAAAAAACTATAACAGTGTCCTGATCTAAGTATTTCCTGTTCTGAATATTGTGGCTACTAAGTTATATATTATATTGTATACATATTACTTTTTATATACAATGATGCATATTTATATAACGATGTGATCTTTAAACTAACTAAAGTCAAAGTTTAGAAAGAATTAAGAGTCAGCAACACAATAGACAAGTACATGGAATAATTATAATTATATGGAAACAATAGACAGATTGAAGGGAAATTACTGAAAATAACATTTTAGGATGTTATAGTTGCTTTCATCAGTGTGATAAATGAAGAAATGAAATGATCATTATAATTAAGTCATATCTGAAATCCACAAGACAGCAGTTATTCAAAATCTCAATTAAATAAATCAATTAATAATTAAAATTATATTTAATTATATCAATTTCTATATCAACAAGTAAAATATATTAAAAAAATAAAGGTACTATTTGTAATTATAATTTAAATTTTTTTAGGCCTATGCAAGGTGTTAGGTAATATCAAAATATGTTTAAATTCATTCAGTTTTTCCAATACTTAGATACCTGGAAGGATTCATCCATTTCTAATCGCCACGTCCCGTTTACATTCTTTCGTGAAGTGAACTACAACAAAGCTATAAAACTTCTGATTCTTGAAATAAGTTGTTTGATTCTCAGCCCATATCCAAAAATCACTGAATTACATAAATTATTGAAAATGTCTGTTAAGTCCAGCACAGAATAAACAAAACAATTGCCTTTTTAACAGACATTTTCAGTGAAATTTGTCAGCACGTTAACCCTTTCTTTTGTTTACATAAATTATTTTATCAGATTTATCGTAATACCTGAAAATGACTTTACGACTTTACAATGATAAAACAAAAAACAAAACAAAATAAAGAAAAAACGAAATAAGAAATAAAATTTTAAGGAAAGTAGGCTTTATGTTCATCGAACTTCTTATTTATTTGTATCATTCTCTTTGTGGTCTAACATAAAAGTTAGATTTTTCACTTCGTAGATTGACGTGGAGACACGGCCTGTATGTAGATGGGTATCCTATTCTAGAATAATCATTGCTTAAATCTTATTACTAACGACTCGAAAACTTAACGAAAACACGTTATTTTAATTCGGCTTTCTAACATGTTCAAATTCCCTAAAGAAAAAAAAAAGACAGACACCAACTTATCACCAAGTTCCATCGGCTCAACGCAAGCTGCAGTTTTTAAAAGCTAGTTAAGATTCAAAAATCCAGATTCAACCGACAAAGCAAATAATTAAAAGCCCGCCATTTAATATCCTTTTCGCAAACCGTTCTTGCAAATAATAAGCTTTAATGGCTCTTTTTCTCGTCTTTTGTAGCAGCTCGGATCTTTTTGTGAACGTCAGCAACCCATTTAAGTGGAAAGCCGCCATATGTGTCCTACATCAAAAGCGCCTCCACTTGCTATCTGATTTTTATTTCGCTATGGAAATAAAAAAAGAATCTTAGAATCGCTTCGTTCGAATGAGTTCATTAAGTAACTGTTGCTTTTGAATACCTCGTTTCACTGTTGTAAGGACAGGGAAACAGCTTTCTGTAGATCAGAGATTCCGAAACCGTGGAGCGCGAAGTTGATAGATTTCCAGAACGATTTTTAGCCTATTTTATCAGGATTGCGTAAAATCATATTGTCTCACTCCGCCTCCTCCCCAGCCGTTTTTCATCGCCAATCTCTGGGAAAAAAAAACAAAAAAACAAACAACAAAAACACTTTGCATATGACTCGATAGACCGTCAGACGCCCATCAATGTCTTGGAAGAATTCAGCGTGGATAAAAAAACAAGATCTACCATCAAGCAAACATTAATGGATACTGTCTCTAAAGTTAAATTTCAGGAGGAAATTTCAGAGCCCTTTCAGATTAAGACAGGAGTTAGGCAAGGGGATGGACTTTCACCAATTCTGTTTAATATCGTACTAGAAAAAATTATGAGAACATGGAAGAATGCCATGGCGGAAAGCGGAATTGAAGGAATCTGTTTAGGTGCGAAGAAGAAGGGGTTAAAAGTTGAGTGTCTAGCATTCGCATTTGGCGTTGTTAACAGATAAGAAGGAGAATGCCAAGATAATGCTTGAAAAACTGCACGAGATCGCAGAAAAAACAGGACTCAAGATCTTATATGAGAAAACTGAATAGATGGAATATAAACATTACAGAGAAACGCATCTGAATACAAGATATGGAAAGGTTAAAAGAACTGACAAATTTAAGTATCTAGGAGAATGGATTCAGCCAAATGGTCTTGATAAAGAAGCAATCAAAGGACGCATCAGGAAGTTGGAACTGGCATACATGTTAGTATAAAATATATATAATAAAAAAGCTCTCTCCTACAACGCAAAATTCAGACACTGTACAGAAGGGATCTACAGTTCAGAGTGCCTAATTTTAAACAAAAAAGGGGAAATAGAGGAACTTGAAAAGAGAGAAAGAAAAATTTTAAGGAAGATACTCGGACCGGAAAAAAGAGAGGATGGTACATAGAGGAAGAAGAAAAATGTGGATTTATACAAACGGGTGGAAAAGATTACAGACACGATACGTAAGAGAAGACTGATATTTTATGGTCACCTCGTAAGAATGAGCGAATCTAGATTGACAAAGAAGATCTTCAACTATATCACCAACTTGAAGTCGACGACGAAATGGGTTGAGGAAACTAGAAGAGACATGGAACAAGTTGGGATTAATTCAGAAGAGATCTTGAATAGGAAAATGTTTAGAATGAGAGTTAATGGATTCAAGGGGTTCCAGGGTAAACAAACTACGAGGACCAAAGTAATCTGGTCAGATGATAGAAGGCGGAAGCAGAGTGAGAGAATGAAGAAATACTGGAAGGAGAGGAAAAGACTATTCATCTAGTCAATTGTTTCCCGCGGTCCATAGTAGGCCAAACTCGAAAGAAGAAGAAAAACACTTTAAAGAGGGTTGGGTGAACCTTAGGATCGAGTGGAGGAAAAGCATACACCAGAGGCAGGTTTGTACAATTTGTACAGTTTGTCACCTGAAGAGACCGGATATATTCCCCGGCGAAACTAGTAGTGCTTATATTTTACTTGCAAATATATCTTTATTTTTGATGGCTATGGCTGTAACTTCACTTAATTACTTAAATACTACGACACATCTTCACAACTAAAATTGATTGATCAATTCTAAATATACCTTATGTATTCTGGTATTATTAAATATTTTGCTATTTGTCAGAATTATTTTTTATTTTTTCAGTTAACTCAGGTCTACTTTATTCAACTGAGAATTTACAAATACATAATTTTGGGTTTGCCCCTCCTAACCGCTAAAAAGAAATGGTTTGTTGTTCAGCAGCTGATGTGTGATAGATTTAACCAAATACTAATATAAAGTAGGAATTATAATAAGCAATTTATCTTATGCTGAACTCTGTTTAAATTGTTTTATGAGCAGAGATTATTTTGACTGCACTCTGATAAATGACAGAGAAACACAATCTAATGGAAATATTCGAGTCATAAGAGACTTGATTTATGAAAACAATCAAGATGTATATATATGAGTGTGTGTGCATATATATATATATATATATAGCCGGACAGTGTTTTGGGATTTGAAAACGCTAATATAAAAAAAAAAATCACTTTTTCTATGGAGATATAATCTACTTACCTCCACGTCTTCAGCGGCAAAATTTGGAAACAACTTAGAAACCTAAAACGCAATATATTTAGACTTTGCTCTTTTTTAAAAATTAAAAACCAACTACTTAAAGTTTAAAATTGTTTCCAATATTATATGTTTAGTAATATAAGTGAATTTTATTCTTATATTCTATACTTTCTAAATTTCAAAATTGCAAATGATTGATTGAAATCTTTGCTTTGCGAAACTCGAAGAGGTTGCTTTGAGTTTTGCCTGTCAGATTTATATATATGTATATATAAATATGCTTCTGTTGAGTTTTACTTTAAATTTCTATTGAAAACAGAATTTTAAATTAATAGAGAAATTTTTAAACTCTAATTGGATCAATAACGAAAAAGAAGCTCCAACTTTAGTTCTTGTTATTAGGATTAAATTTCTGAAAATTGAAAAGTTATGTAATAATATCAAAATGACGTAATCTCAGTGGATCTCAGTGGATGATGAAGCCGAAGGGTACAAAAAAATGAAAGACAATAAAATCCTAATATTGAAGAAATCTGTAAAATTGAAGCAAGCTGAGCGGAGATTGGTAAAAAAAATATTAAGCTATAAGCAACAGTTTTTAAAATAAAATCTCAGAATTAGATCTTTGTTATGGGAAGTTTATTTAATCTTTAAGAAGATAAACGAAGCTTAAGCCATCATATCTTAAAGATATTTGAAATATATCACGGACAAGGAATATAAAATGCAAGAAGCAAATATAAAACCAGAATTAGGCTAGTATATGAAAGGAAAACTGAAAAGAAAAAAATGTCTTGAATTGTTGCAAATTGATGCCATTCGATATTGTTGAAGCAAAATATAAAATTATATCAAAGAAAAGGAACTGAAATTGATAAATCTTAAAAGATATACTTTAATTAAAAGCATTACCGAGAGTCAGATAGTCTATATCGAAAGGAGATAAGCTATATTAAAATGAACTTAATTAACATAGTAACACCTGTGAGTTTTATTTCTTAAGAAAGTTAAAAGAAAGTACATCAAGGATAAGGCAGTTATTTATAAAATTCAAAAAAAAAAATTTCTAGAATGTAGAACTTGAGGAAGAATAAAAGGTAGGAAATCACTATTAGTTTCTAATTTGCAAACACGGGAATCACATGAGAAGCAAGAAATACATTTTACAATTAAATAATGTATCAGATAGGACTTTTGGTAGTTCTATTTGTTTATTTATATTTATTAATAAAATGGGAGGATTGAGATGCAAATTGAGAATTTGCCTAAATAAATCTTTTAAAAAACAGTATTACTAAAACTGCAAATCTAAAATACAACAAGAATAATATTAACATCGTATGATAGCTTATAACTTTTCAAGCTTTCATATAAACCTAAATGTGGTGACTTAATTGGATTCTGAGTATATGTAGGTTTGAATTGAAATACTTACCTGAATTATTTCCAGAGAATTATCAAACAGAATGCAATTCAAAGATTAGTCAAGATTTTTCCGTGAATAATCTAAGTTGAAAGATTAAAACAAAAGAACAACGGAACAATAAAAGGCGTGATACACTCGATGCGATGCAGTATCGATTGTTAAACAATGAACTCGTGTGACGATAGAGTTTGGTTGTTGTGGATGTGAATGTGAATTGAGAAGAATGGAAAAATGGCGGTAGATGATAACGAACATGAGTGTGTACTAAAGTTATCTCGTTATAAGATGCAAGGGAATATGAAAGCTGAATATTCCTTGATCCTGAAAGTAAGTGGCAGTGAAACAAAATAGGTACAGCTGGAAAGTAGATTGGAAGTTCGTTCGAATCAAGAAGTATTTAAGAAGTTACCTGGTTCGAATACTTATCTTCAACGGAGTTCGAAAGTCAGCGAATAGGAAGACAACGTCAAGTATTCCTAGAAGGCTATTCAATACCGGACGAGTAGACGGAAGATATTAGAACTTCAAGAAATTGTAAGTAACCTTTGATTTGTTCACACGGACGGGCCAATTACACAAGAATACCGTTATTTACTCAAGAAGGTCACATCACAAGACACAAGTAAAGATTACAAAGTAAAGATTTAGGGCGATAATACAAGTCCACATAAAGTTGACAGAAAGAGATTTTTAAACGTCAATTTAAGAAGAGTATTGTACATGCCTTTAACGTGAGATACTTCGTATCATAACACGTGAATTCGAGCAAGTGATTAAAGCAAACATATTTATGTAACAAGAACTATTGAAAGAATATATACATAGATTTGTTTTAAATGTATTGGCTTTGTTTTTATTTACAACAGGTTAGCTACACATAAGTATTATCTTGATGCGTTATATTATTCGTATATTCTCTGCCGGAGTAAAGGTTTTAAAAAATAACAGCTTCATTAGGAAGCATTAAGTAATCGCTTCTACAGTATAAAGAGAAAGTTTTTTTTTTCTCCTCTTATTTCTCTTATAAAGGAAAAAAAACACAAATCTTTCCTTTCCTTGAAAGGATTCTATATAAATTTAATTCAGTAACAAAAAGTAGTGATATTGTACAATGAATGACTGAAAACTGCAAACTTATTCTAAAAGTAAGTTTGATAACAATTATTTTAAAAAGCAACATACATTTTGAAGTTGGAATTCACAAAGTTGCTTATTGTATTTAATTACATAAACAGAAAAAATATTTTTATTTAAATATGATGATATCTTGATAATACATAATCCACATGAAAAAATTGAAGATGGTCAAACAAATCGACAAAACTCTACCTTAAGAAAGAGACATTTTCTTTAGCCTTTCTGTAAGACACGAGGTTTGTAAAACGATCGATCTTTTTCCTATTGTTTGTGAGGAAATCGATTTTCTTTCATTTTATTAAAAGAAGATCCTCCATTTTTTTCTTCTTCTTAATTTCGTTTTGACATAGACAGAGCTTTCTTCATACCTTTCTTGGATCTATTAACTTTGTCGGTGACTGCCTTTCTGTAAGCAAATGTCAGCTGCCTTTGACGACATTCTGGTAAAACAGACCCCCTATTTGGATGCAGGTAGCAGTTATTCAGTCAAATTAGATGTAGAACATTCTAAATGAAGTTTTGGTTTCATTTACATTTCTAAAAAAACTTCTAGAAATTTCTGGAAATTTCTAAAAAAATTTTTAGAATATATCTTTGATGTTATGAATATTTTTTTTTCAGTAAAATTCTTAATCTCATTGCCTTAGACAAAAAAATTAGTAAGCTTATTATTCTCTATAGTTCAGTTCATGAAAAAAGAGCTTTTGATGACGTAATTTCCTTATAGATTGATGTTTCCAGGACGTAACAGCGCCAACTATTGCTCAAATTCATAACTTATAAACATTATGAAAAAATTCTGGTTTTTGTATTTTCTGCAGTTACGAATATATAGTAATAATTAAAAGACGTTTGTAATTCACAGGATTCCCCTTGCTTGGCTATGCAAAGTTTATCCGTTCTTGGTCACGCTTTTGTGATCACAAAACGATCTTGGACTGACTGCTCGGAGTTCAAGTTGATGACGTCATGACTGGTGACGTTTGTTCCAGACAAAATCGATCGCTACATAATTACGATATATGGCCCTTCTTTTTGAAAACTACTATAGTTTCTCAGGCAATGGTAAATTTGTTAAAGATGTTCATAGCAGCTATCACGGAAAGTAAGCCACAGAAATCTCAGCCATTGAAATTAAAGATATGTAATTTCAGATTCTGTTAACGAATACTGAAAATATAGTTGGTATGAAATGTTCAGGGAATATGTAGTAAATGCTTGATTGGTATACGAATTACAGTGTTATTTCACCTAAGAAAGCTTGGCACATAAGGAAATGGCCAGAACTTTTAATCAAGCCAGCAAATCTACATGACCGCAATTATCGAAAATACGAATAAATCAATCAATAAATAAGGAAAATTCGTAAATAAAACATAAAGCTATTATTTTAATTTACAATTATGGATAAGAAGATATAAGAAAGATAAATAATAAATACGATATAGTAAATACAATAATTAGTCATGTTTTTACACTAATTTTTACATTCTTCTAAGTTCAGTTTTTCAACAGTAGATGCCGCTGCATTATCTAATTAATCTATTAGTAATTGTTACGCCATTTTTGTATTCTTTCATGAACTATCGTTTTTCTGATAATCAAACATTCGTGAACCCATCAAACATTTACTAATATTCACTGAAAATTCTATACAATACTATATTCGTCAATTTTTGTTAACAAAATCTTAAATTAAATGCTTTTCATTCCAATTCCTGTTCTAACTTGTCTGAATTGTTTACTTTTGCCTCGATTTGGTGGTTAATTTGTTGCAAGCATGAAAGTCTGTGAACGGACACAAAAATAAATGGAAGAAACATTCTTAAAATTTGCCTTTTAAAAATGTTACAGGCCTTTTTATTTCTATACCATTTTTATTTTTTAGATGACTAATAAAAACTTTGAATATCGTTGAACTAAAAAACATTGAACAAAAACACTTTTTTATGAGGTCGCCCTGAACAAAATGATCTGCTTAACAAAAAACAACTTCAGTATCAGAACGAAGATAAATAAAAAAATTTAAATTTTGTAAGTAGTTTTGATATTATACGAAGATTTATTTAAGGTGGAATTTGTAAAAAATTATTTAGCTGAATTGCTAATAAAATTGAAATTGTCAATATACTACTTAAAGCAGCCTTTGATTTTTATAGTAAAGTTTTTTATTGGACTTATCCATCTAAATATGGTCTGTAGAAATAAAAACGGACTGTATATCCTTATTAGAACTCACTTGATTTCCTATTGTTAACAAAGTAGCATGAAGAGCATTATTTCAAAATTAATATTTTTTCACATCGTAAATTACACAATGAATTTGTATTAAGAGAGACAGTATTAAAAATAAGAAGAAGATAAAGTAAGATTGAATGGCTTTAACTTGAATTACATAAAATATGCTACTGTTCTAATAGTTGCTGATACAAAGAATAAATTAATGAACTTAATAAATAAGTTAAATATTACGTTTAAAAGCTTTAACCTTGCCATTAGGATGTAGTTAAACCAAAGCCATGGTAATTGGAAAAAATAAAGAAAAATTAAACACTCAATGAGACAGAAATACGTAGGTCAAGACTTAATTACCTTGAAAACATAATTACTGAGAATTGAGATTTGGTCATAAAGTTTGTCAAAAGTGGACTAATTTACAGTTCTGTCAATAATGCAGCATAAATAAAAAATAACGTAAGTAGCAGGGAACAAATCAAAAAACATCTTCAAACATGACACCGTTTCATGGTATATAAAACACAGAATTTCAGTAGCTGCATTTCGTAACCTAAACGAAATCTGGAAAAAGAATAAAATATCAAAACCTTTAAAAAACTTTAATACCCATCTTTCTCTACTAATCCGAAACCTGGACAGTAAAGAAAACAAGAAACAATGAGACTGGCAGCATTTAAAATGGAACATTAAGAAAATAAATAAAACTACTAGGAAAGATTTGAAAACAAATAGTCCTGCAAGAATTAAATTATAGTGACTTAATAATGGACATAATTCATAGAAACCAACTCCAAGGTTGCGACTAAACAGAAAGTGGCTCCTCACACAAATCAAGATTGAAAGTAGATACACGATGGATCCAATATACACTCAAAAAGCTCATCGAATTCACAAAAGATATCATCCGGAAGAATCTGGGCAGATTTGGAGGACTCAATACGTCTTCAATGGAAGAGGGTGAGTGAGTGAGTGAGTAGTTTATTTTAATATCCCTTCTTAATATAGCAAGTATCTTTATTGTGAACTTATAATCCTTCTCCATCTTTTGAGCTGATGAATATTCAGGGAACCTTAATATGTTAGGAAATTTTTGTCTTAGAATTCTTTTGAAATAGCTACTTATGAAATACGAAAGCATAATTTTTTTATCATAATGTTTGATTACATATTTTCAAATATTAAAAGTAAATAATAATCTTTATTTTATAAATCCGTTTCATCCGGGATTAATCAATTAAACTCTAATTAAAATAACCGTATATACAAATAAGCAATCTAAAAATAACTTAAATTTGAAAAGTAGATCATTCACAGTCACAATATGTATAGAACAATGTAGAATTCTTCGATTCTGTTATACAAATGTCAGTAGTGCCATTATTTTCAGGATAGCTTGCATTGCATTCATAATAGTTAATAGTGCCGATGTTTCAATAAGATACAATGTCCAAGCCGACGCACCTGTTTAAACTGTTTTTTCAGTTTAAACAGGTGCGTTGGCTTGGACAGTATCTTATTAACATTCAACGCACGTTAAAAATGATTCATGAGTGCTGATGTTTTCTTCGCTATTTTATAGAGAATATATTTCCCGAGACCATTGAATAAAAATTGTTTTTTTTTACGTGCGCTGTTTAAAATTGAATGGGATGATGCCGACGCATTGGTCAAAAAATAAAAATCTGAAAAAATTAAGAAAAGAAGGAATAAATTATTTGAAAATAATGTAAGGTTTAAAGTGCAAAACTTAATACGAAGAATGCTCTATTACATTAAGTTAAAGGATTCCAACAGACCTTTAAGTAAAGCGTTTCGTTACCAACTGGCGGAAGTAAAGCGTTTCGTTACCAACTGGAGTAAGGTTGAGAGCAGGTGGTTAGCCTGAAACGGGAAAGGAATCCACCCCGTGGGCTGGGAGGACTCCAGGACTCGTTCTAACCCACAGTAAAGTGCCTTACCACTTGACTATGTATTATTGTCTCCATATTATTTCTTATTATTACCAGACTGTAAATGATATCTTACCCTCTTGATTATTTTAATTTTTGCTCAATGATTCAAGAATTTGAATTTTTTCATTACTTTTTTTAAATATTTTAATGATTTAATTAAGCTGCATCTAAACCTCACAAAAGCATCTTTCCTATATCTTGTAAAATAATTACTCCTTGAACTGCTATTAATATTGTAATACTCTTCTAATTCCACAATATTTCGTCCTTCTTAGCGAAGGACTTCTTCTGCTGATACCAGAATATTGTAATCCTTGTGAAATGTAGAGGAAGGAAATTAGTTTCTTGTCCTCTGGTACCACCTGAAGAAGTCCTTCGCTAAGAAGGATGAGATATTGTGAAATTAAAAGAGTATTATAATATTAATATGATTTCAAGGAGTAATTATATCTAAACCTTAAATTGAAAGCTGAGTTTCGTCAAATCAAGGGAATATACCAAAATCATCAGTTCTAAATTCCCTTATCAAAATAAAACTTTCATTTCTATGGTGGTATACTGTTGAAATATGAAAACAAAGAATTAAAAGTTAAATACCGTTAGTAATTCTATTCCAAAGTTTTGCAACCGAAAAGCAAAGCTCATTCAAATGATTAACTTAACTTTTTGAGGAAAAGAATATCTCAAAGCCCGTATGAAATATAACTGACTTCTGGAACATTCATGTAGAACAAATCAATTCACAGTTTTGTAATAAACCCAAAATTAATATGCGTTTTGCAATCTATCAAACGCTTGAAAGAACTAGTATCGATTGGCGCGTTGCAATTCTGGGGTCAAGTATAATTTCATCAGGACCTCTAAAGTACAACATTAACATACAAATGGGTTTGCAGGAGGATAGGTACAGCATTCCCAGTGGAAGACATATTGAGTGCATTTAGTATGTCTAGATCTATATTTTTGCACCAATCGCATTAGTAAGTGGGTAATCGAGTAAGTGGTTATTGCCATTGCGTCAATGATATCGTATTCTTTCTCAGAGTAATTGATTAGACATTCCCCAATTTTCTCCAAGTATTACTATTTTCCTGACACTGTCAATGGTCTTTTAAAAGCGGAAGTGGCTTGAACCGGAAATCGATTTTTTTTCCCAAATCTCTAGGCTTTGGAGAGTCCAACGAGGGCATTACACAATAGAGAGGCAAGGAACTCTACTTGCTCCTCCGTATATAGCGTCGGTAAAAATGTGAATTATTATTATATTCTATAACTCCCAATGATAAAGAGAAAGCCATTTTGGTTTTGCAAATACAACTCTGTAACATCATATGTAATATCTATAAGATCTAATTGTTTATGGAGTCAAATTGCATTGGTTGTGAACCGTGTAAAGAACGTATAGCAGAGAAAAATACAATAAACAAATTTAGATCAGCTCGAAAAGAAATTAAGTAAAATAAATATCGATGGAACGGTTTAATTTAAGTTAAGGATTTAAGGACATTCTTTAAATTTAGTAAATTAAGTCATACTGAACTGCTAACAATGATTATACGCGATGTTAATGCAGCAAATATGAAACAGAGTTGTCTAGTCGAATTCTAAAAATAGATAAAAAAAATAATGGTTTTTGTTCTTTTTATTGTTTTATTATCTTTATTATTAACTACAAGCACATTAAAACTTTCTTCCCACATGAAGAATATTTCAAACATAAAATTTAGAGCTTTTCTAGTCCATAAATATTAGTATCAAGTTTCAGGAAGACCCATCCAGCAATTCAAAAAGTATTAGGACACAAACTGACACAAATTCGATGTATAAAAGGAATAGAATGGAAAAGGACTTCAGGTGACTTCTTGATATTCATTCGGAAAGAAAAACTGAAAAATGTTTGTTCCTATAATTTTGTAGCAATGTAATTTTGTTATTTTTCAATTATGATACTTTTTTTAAAATTGAAATCTTAACGCATTTATTGTTCTGTTCCAATACATTGACTTTAATCTTCGTAATAACTTATTTGAAATTCTAAGTATTAAAGTAATATATTTTCCTTCAAGTGGAGAAAACATTGCGAATTCCTTTCCCGCCTTCTTCTTATTAAAGCTCTGTTTCTTAAATACTTCTCGGGTTGACCTCCTCTTCAGAGGTTCAGAACTGGTCTTGAATTACAAATTCATTCTTGGCTAACATGAACTCAAAAACTATAGACACTTCAAACATTTTCTTTTTCTGCTACATTCGACAGAAAATATGGCAGTAATGCTGACAGCATACAAATTAGTGCAATTATTATAATATTTCTAATCGTTTTCATTTTTTAAAACTGCTATATCAGATATTACAATAAAATAAAAAACAAGGACAAAATGTGGAATCCCAATCCTTGGGCAGCACTCAGGCTACCACAAAAGGTATTTGATCACAAAGGGAAAAAAAATAAAATAAAATAAATAAACAAATAAATAACAAGCCCTCTAATGGGCAAAAGAAAAGCAATAATTCAAATAAGCACTCCTTTTTGAGTCGAGCTGATACTCTGGGACGGCCATTTTGAGCTTGTTAGGCTCTCCTCAGCCAGAGCTAATCAGCCAGTGCAGGACTCAAAAGGCGTTATTTTATTTTTTTATTTTTTTTCCCTTTGTGATCAAATATCTTGTGGTAGCCTGAGTGCTGCCCAAGGATTTGGATTCCACATTTTGTTCTTGTTTTTTATATTCTGGATTTTAGTCTTTGAGGGGTCAGATATTACAATAATAATACTTAAGTATTACTTTCTAATTTTCATAGAAGTTTACTTTATCCGGTCTTTAGAAAATAATTAAACTATTTTTTTGTGATATATAGGTTGGATGTAATAAACCCTTCTACATCAAACTTGAAATTTAAGAGTTTATTATACTGTCTAAGTATAGGTAATAGTTTCTTGTTTGTAACCCCTACAGCGACTTACCGTAAGGACTAAAATACTGAAAAAATGCTTGTTGTTTTTAAGATTTATTTTTAAAAATGCAAATTAAGATTTTCAAATGTATCAGATTCTTCAATAATATTTTTTTTTTTTTTTATAAAATAACGTATCGCTTCTTTTTTGTTGCTGTCGTTTCAGTAATTTACATAACATAGTTGTTGTTGTGACGAATCTCCAGAACCATTATTCGAATCATTAGTCCTAGAACTAAATCTTTAATGGGATAATTAATGCTGCTGTCGTTTGGATAACTACCCAAGATGCACTTTGCCTCCTATGAAGAGAAACAAACACAGTAAAAGTAAGAAACATCCAAACCCCATGCGGGATTCGAATCCAGATTCAGACGTATCAGTCTCATGGTAGATCGTCGCCTCGACCACAAGACTGTACCTAAAGGGCACATAGTGATTACCATACCTAAACATGTCTGATTCTTTTACGGCTAAATAAACTTTACTAAATTAATTACATATCAGTAACAGTTTACAAATTAAAAACAAAACAAAAACAAACATAAAAAAAGTGCTTTATTTGATAAGCAATCAAATATCTTTTTTTTTAAATATTAGAAAAGAAACATTTTAAAATTTTACTTTGAAGTTTTCACTGATCAAAGATCTGAAAATTTATGAAAAACAATTTTTCACTAACCAATGTTGTGGTTGGTTCCATTTTTTTTCTTTTTTCTTTCTTTCTTTTATAGTAAGGCATATATTTATCATATATTTTTATCAGTTTTCTGTAGATTTTGCTTTAATAATATTTGAATCTTCATTTTTCTTTATTTAGTTTTTTTTTTGATGTTTTATTTAAAATATATTTATAATTTATTTCATAATTAATAGTTATCCTCTCCAAAAAATACTTTTCTTTGTAGTAAGATCTTCATTTACAAGGATATATCACTCATCATTCGTATTAAATATTTCACTATTTTGGATATTTGTCTTTTTTTATGTATTCAATTACACATAAAGCTTCGTCGCTCCATAGGATGTCCCATGGCCACAGCATATCAATTTCCATCCTCACCAGAAAGGTCAATGCAAAAGTGAGTCGTTTCTTCTAGTCGCCTGGAAGCAGTTCTTGTCTGTGACTGATGTTGAGTAGAAAAAAAATGAATTAAGTTCTCAGGATCTTTCTAGCTGTGCTCCAGGGTAGATCTAATTGTCGTGATGCGGCTCGGGCACTACCTGAATCTGCAGCATTCTCCAACGACTGCTGAACGATTGATGTGGCAACGTCTTCAATAACGGGGTCACCGATACACTTTCGTCCTCTGCCATTTTGCACGCTTAAAATCCGGTTTCTTCAAATTTTTTCATCATTTTTCTCACACCTTATGGTGACATCGGTCCACGACGTACTTATTAGCCGGACGAAATTCACGAATCGCAGCTACTACATTACTATTATCTTTCGTAATAAAACTTGACCATCAACATATGTTCTTGTAAAGTCATCGTCATCGCGGCTGTTGCTAATAACACGTTCTCAGTTATTTACAGCCCGATGTCAGCTGCGTTCCAGATGTATTTGCAAATCAGATTGTTTTCTCTTTACATAAAGATTAATCCTATGCAATTGTGATGACATTTGGACTACTTTTACAATAAAAAAAACCGAAACATGATAATTAAAACCGTACTCTGTTGTTATAGCATTGCATGCTTAATGTTTTACTACAATTATTTTCATTGTTGTAGCAAAAATCTAGAGGACGTTTTTATAACTAATTTGTTTTTTTGCCGAATCGTTGAGCGCATCCTTTGAATAGTATATGTACAACTTTTGGTGTTTCTGCGACTGTTGGTTGCAGCTGCAGGATGCTCTAAATAGGCCAACTTTAATTATAACCTCTTTGTACATCCACATTTAAGTGGAAGAGATATGATTTAAGTGGAAGAGATATAGTGGAAGAAGAGGTGATTTATAAAGATGTAGAGAGATTCTTTTTACTTTTTAGCTCTTATAAAAATTATTAATATTCTTAAGTAATGTAGGAAGCTATTTTCTTTCTTTACTTCTTCATTTGCAACACAATACAACATTTCGATTAGCCCATTGTTTTTCTAAATTTTATTTTTCCTATTATTAATATTGATTTCTTTCCTAGGACTTTATATATTGTTGGCGTTTTTTTAAATTTAAAGGAATGATGTTTTTTGTTTCCGGTAGATCTATGATATGTTGTATTTTAATAATTGATAACTTTAATAAGAAATTTTATATTATTGGTATTTAAGTATTTGTAATAGATTATACTTGAAAACGATTAGTAAGGATTTAATCGAAATATTGTATTGTAAATGAAGAAGAAAAAAAGGATTTGAAATACTAATAAGAAGTAAGAAACAACAATGGGTGAGACCAAAATATTTACCAAGTAATATCCTGGAACAGCTGTTTCATGCTCTTTATCGATCATCAGCCAGGAGCAGTCACCAGTAAACAACGAGGTCTACGTACTGAGGCTGATATGAATAAACGTCAGAATCGCAGTGATGCCTCAAAAGCAACAATAAACAAACAAAAGCTCAGTAACGAAATAATAGTGAGAAAATTCATGTGCCAGCAGTCCACCGGCTTCAAAGATTTTTTTTTTTTAATTGGCGACTGCTCATGCTTTTTTTAACTGGTGACTGGTTGTTTACTGGTGATGATCTCCAAAGAACGTGAAACAGCTGTTCCACAATGTCACTTAACAATTTGGTCTCAGTCATTGTTGTTGATTAATAATTCAATGCGCAGATTTGAACTTTCTATGCTAAAAAACTTCATTGAGGCCAGCGAACTGCTGGCACATGCATTTTCTCAATATTATTTCATTAGTGAGTTTTTTAATTGTTTTTTTTTTTGCTTTTGAGGCACCACTGCCATTCCAGATTACTAGTTAGAAGTGTTAATGATACCTGTAAATGAAGTTTTCTTAGGACATTTAAAAAATTTCGAGTTTTATAAAAAAAAAAAAAAAAATTAAAAAAAAAGGATAATAATTTTGATTTACAAAACTATAAATTTTTCTAAATTTTATCCTGACAGTAATGAAGTATAAAATTTATGGAATTTACAATCCAGCAACATCTTCTAAATATCTGAGTCCAAAAGAATTATAAAGGAAACCGAGATCATGGGAGGGTGGTATCTTAGAAGGTAGAGAGAGAGTGGGGGATCGAAATGTTATCCTTTGCGATTAAATAGACTCCCCCTCCCTAATGGAAGAGGGATGTGTTCCGTTTAAGTCTTAGGTATTATGGGTGAGAATTAGACTTAAGATCTATCTAAGTAGGCCTCACTTCAATAGATAGACCTATCCGAAATAACATAACGTTTTGTGTTTAATGTATATATAATAACAGTATCAACAGTAATAAAATTACTGTATTTTCAATTATTTATTATTTTGACAACGTTATTATATAATTTATTATATAATATCATTGTATAACTCTTAGTATCATTCCTTTTTATGCTAATAATATGTTCATGGAGAACCCGTTCAAATAAGGTTCTTCGGGTTTCTCCAATATATACCATAGAACATGTTTACATGTCAAACAGTAAATGACACCCTTATTATATAATTTATTGCTGACATCAATACTTTTATCAGTTATTAAATCTTTTATATTCCTGCCTACATTGTAACATAATCCTATCTGATTTTTCTTATATGCTTCCTTAAATTGAAGAGCAATAAAAATTGCTGGATTTACGTTTAGAACATTTTAAATTTCTTTTCAGATTTTTGTCCATCCATTTTATATTGTGACCTTATTAATAAAAAGATAAAATAAACGCCGACACACTGCAGGACTTGTTATTTGTTGCTTATTTTTATGTTTAATTTTAATTCTTATTGATCAGTTTTTAACCTTTTGTACTCATGTTTTCTTCGATCTTTCGATCTTTTACTTTAAATGATTTGTGGAAAATCGAAAGCAGTTGTATTATATTTCATGTGTTAAACCTTTTTAATAATAATTTCAGTGTGTCAGCTTTAATTTTATTTATTATTCATTTGCACACGTTAAACTTATTAATAAATTGTATACAGTAGGATATTCATTGAACATAAAAATCTCTTTCATCTTGTTAATATAGGATTTTCTGCTTTGTTCATCTATAGTAGTGCAATGAATTCTTCTAATGTGATTATTTATCAATGCTTTCTTAACGTGCCATCCATGATTGGAATTAAAGTTAATAACATGCTTGCTTCTGTAAGTTTTAGAAAAATATTCAGTTTCCAATTTTTCATTTCTGTTAAAGAGTTCCAAAAAGTTTATTCGGTTTTCTACTTCACCTTCCCAAGTAAGTTTTTACGTATTCATCAATAGTGTTCACTTTATCATAGAATTTGATAAATTGCCTGTGTGTACCATACCATATTAAAAGATAGTCATCTACATAACGGAATTATTCGAATTGGGATATTTTTAATTTTAAAATTGTATTACTTTCAAGAAAATTCATTTAAATGTTACACAAATATCTAGAATTAGGACCCCCCCCCCCCAACAGGGAAACCGTTTATACGTTGTGTCCTGATAGTTACATAGAAAAACTATTATTACATATAAGATTCGACAAATGTATCAGTAGAAATATTAAAGTTGTTTACAATATTCATATTAGCTTCATTAAGGTTTCTAACCAATTCAATATTTGAATTGGTCAGAAATTTGAAAAAAATTGAAAATTGGTCATGATAAATAACGTAGAAAATTCAAGAAATTCTTGAAGAACTTATTACTTACTGTCCTTATTATTTTTTTCTTTATATAAATTTTAATTTTAATTTTGTTTTGAAGTCGTTAATACCCCAAAAAAGGAAATATCAACGTTTTCGTTTACAACATCTGCTGAATATATACAGTAGAAATGTTTGATTTTCTGAAAAAAAATTGCTCATTACTTTACTTAAATCCAATTTAGTTTAATCACTTCAAAACACGCTTATTAAACTACTTTATAACTTTAACCAGATGTATCGGCTCAAATTCTAGGACCTAAAATATGTTCAGTACACGTAAAAGATTTTCTATTCTCATCAAATGAGTATATTTGAATAAATTACATAAATTAAAATCACAACAATTTGGGCCCATTATTTGCATTTATAAAATATATGTTTTTTTTTTTTCTTTTAATTTTAATTCTTACTCTGGTTGAGAGCCCCGCAACTTAAATGCGACTCGGGAAGGGTCCAGTAGAGATCATGTATAAAATTGCAAGAAAAGAGAATTCAATGGGGAATTGTATAATTACAAATGCAATTCTATTGTCTTGCAATGTCTTGCAATGAACTCTCTGCTGTTATATCCAAGAATATGTTTTTAACTCTAGAAATTTCTGGTTTTGGCGTTCAGGTTCAAGCTAAATCAACCAAGCATTAAATATTGGAATTGAGTTATTATGATAATTACGAAGAATTCGCTTTGGTTCTCATTGTTCAGTTATTAACCATTTCATCGTTAATCCTCATTTACATGTTGATTACGCTTGATTACATTTACATATTTCCCTTCTAAATTTTCACTTTTAAGCTATTTCTATTGCTTGTCCACTGATGTGATTTCGGGAGACCTCAACTTCACACAAGAAAGACGGATAATCCCGGATTTGCGCAGATTTTTAATTACAACAGTTTGAATTTTAATTTTGGATAATAATTACGCCGTGTATGGCGTACATCCGTTACTTACCAGCGATTCGGAAGCTGATGGTTAATAAGGTACTAATGGTTACCTTGTTCTTTAACTAAAAACTTCTAAAATACTTAGAAATTTAGTTGACGTTCTTTCTGAAGACTAGATCAATATAGGATGGCGGGAAATTACTGCTGAAATTAAGGATTATTGAGAACAGTCTTTGAAATAAGGGTTATTCCGAAATTTCAAAAATTGAGGTGATTTTCAGAGAAACTATTCCTTTAGGCCTTAACAATGAAATCCCCCCCCCCTACAATAGTAAACGTTGAAAACTGAAATAATGAAAATAAGATAGATTCATATTTTGGCGTCCGCTATGTTTTACAGTGAAACACTCCATCCCGCCATCTTGATCCGCTGCCTGTTAGAAGAGTTTCTGGTAATTCTCGAATTTTCTTAAGTCAAGGAAAACAGAAAGCACATGAATACTGTATTAAAGATGTGCTTTCGAATCTTTTCGTTGCAAATTAACTTCTCTCTTAATTCTGTGGTTCGGTGTTCTGTATTATTTGGATTATTCCAAATTAGAAAATTTGAAATGTCGTATGTCAAAATTACGAAAAAGGTTTTATTGAGGAAAAACACTTGTATTTGTTAGCTATATTTGCTCTCAAATAGTTACGTATGATCAGGTTATAGAACTCAAGTTACAGATTATAAACAAAACGCATGTTAACTTAAAAAAATAATTGCAAAACATTGTTTGTAAGCAACAGGAAACTACAAAAAGAAATTTGTTAAAACCAGTACCTAAACATTGCATAATGTGCCAACCAAAGTTTAAAATTATGGTATCAAGTATTTAGGGTTAATACAAAATGAAAACAGAAACTTTTCTTAGCTACTGAGAAGTGCAGAGTTTGATATATGACATTAACAACAGGAACGATATGTAAAATACTGTTGATCTTCGTCTGAATTTCGCTGTCGGTCACACGAGAGCCAAATTCTGCCCTCTGCTGGCGCTTTCTATAACTATATACTAGCAGTCCAGCGATGTTTCTTTGTTTTTATTAATAATAAACTCCAATTTTTGTTATACACTGACGGCAGCAACTTATAATCACAAAACAGTAGAAGACGATGAAAAATACAACAGCAAACTGCGAGAAGTCTTTGATACTGAACAACATGCAACATTTAGACACACAGTAATAGAAGAGCCAACAGAATACGTGACAGAAGCAGAGAGAAAATATTTAGTTCGTCTTTTCAGCAAAAGAACTCTGATTACACTACACGAGTTTTCGCAATACGAAACTTTTAGAAACATCTAAAAAGGGTTATCGGTCTAGAGTTAATAAAGCGATCAACAGAAAGTCAGTCTTCGTCATTCTTAAAACGATTCGTGGTTTAAAGTTGGCTTTAAATATCAAAATTACTGAGATTTATTGACATTTTATTATCCAGAATTAATTATTAATCCTTTTGAGATTACTTATTTTTTATCTTTTGCATAAAATGTTCGTCTCAAATAGTGAAATATAGTAAAATAAATTTGAAAATGTGTAATCTTTAATTAATTCTAATAAAACATATTAACGTGTGGAACATAATTGTGAGAAATTAATATACGGCCTCCACACAAAGACTATTATTTAAAAAAATATATTACAATTAAAATTGCAAAATTTTTCGGGTCGGCCAACGACACATTCTCAAGTGTCATAATACAGTAAAGAAACTGGGAAATAAAAACCCAGATACTAGGAAAGCAGGAACATGTGACTGGAAGCAGGCGAGCTCATTATTGAAGATATGTCAGGTTGAAACCATATTCAGATCCAACATGAGATCACTGGACGACAACTCCCGTTGGATGTGAATTTGGTTTCGACCTGACAAATTTTGTACTCATTTTGTAACTTACATGAGTTTTATACATAGGGTGACCAGACGTCCCGGATTGTCGGAAAAGTCCCGGATTTTAGTGCAGTATCTCGCTTCAGTGTATATCTCGGAAAATGTCCTGGATTCTGTGAATACTGTAGTTCCGGATTCTGTAAATAGTTGACCGGTCCATGTAAGGATGGAGATATTTTTATGGGATCAGAATTGAAATACGTTCAATAATTGATGTTTACTTATTAAGTTTCGCCTGAACAATCATCGGATAAACAATCATATATTCAATTATTTGTAAGAATGGACGTTTCTAAACTCTTTAACTGCGAACGTGACGCCAATTGACGGCAGGGTTTGTATTCTCTTTTATGCGGATGCTGCTTTTTTTTTAGCTTTCGAAATTGTCTTGTCCAAATTGACGTCAGAAAAATCTGGTCACCCTATTTATACTTATATTGGTTTCCAATTTCTGCTCATTTTCGATCGCGTGAAGGAACTTTGAGCACCTACTGTGAACCTGTAACAGTACACCTTAGTATCGTATTGTAAACATAGGGCTATTAAGCATATTACCTACCTTGTCTTTTATTTTCCGAACCTTAGTGTACCTACTAGCACATTCAGGTGGTGTTTGCGGACATACGTTCCATTGTGAATACAGTTTGTTTTTGTATTCCTGACCTATCTTTAAAGTTTGAACAGGGAATTTTGAATCACCCTGTATAAATGTTTATTTATAAATCGTTATCGAAGCACCAATCTTCGTCCCTTTTCACTTCTTTAGAACAATTTAGGCAATCTCTATTAGAACTAGAAGGCGTTGATGGAGACCTTGCTCTCTGTTCTCCTGACAACAGTCCTAACTGGTGCTTACTACAAAACAGCAGTTGCAAATGTGCTCATTTTAAAATCTTTACTATTTATTTATTTTACATCTACATACGTGATATTTATTATATCTATTTACATCTGACGGTTATAGAGATTGATGGTAAACGCGGTGACCGATAATTGAAGTTGGTCTTTAAAGAGTTAAAAGTATTTTGTGGCCCTTGGGATCGCAGGAGGTAAGGCTCCCGGAGTTTCGTGACCAATGGGAGTAATTTGAGTCGGATGGTCAGCCCGACGTGTGCCCGCCTATAACCCCCGAGTAAGAAACACGGGACCCATTCTACAGAAAGCTGAGTGGACCCAACGACCCATCTGGAAAAACCCTGAGCACTGCAAGAGATTGATCCTTGCTCCTCCAACCCGCAGTCAAGGCTGTACGTTTATAGTAGTTTTGAGTATTCTAAAATGAAAATTTACAGGTCTTCAATGAGGACGTAAGTTTAAAAAGAAATATTCCATATTTGAAACTTTTATTTCGAATTCTGTTTTTAATATGGAATAGTGTATTTTCTATGACATTTCGAATGACTTTTATCTTCTAAGTTACTTTCGAACTTCCCAAGACCCTCCGTAGTGGAGAAGATAGCATTCCAATTCTGCCACTGTTAATATTAAACAGTTGTGAAAGTACCACAATAAATGTTAGATGTAAGGGGCTAAAACTAAATTGGCAAGAGTTGGCGAGTTGGTCGTGATATCTCTGCAAATCAGGTGGTGTTTCATGGTGGGCTCATCTCCAAGAAAGCGAAATAAAACGAAGCTGCCGAAAGAACAGAAGAAACGAGCGAAATGCCGACAAGATATAGAAATTAACAATTCATGAGTTGCACGAGTGGGGGAGCAGAGAATTTTTCTACGTTGTAGGCGTGAGACTTTCAGCAGCAGCAAACAACCTCATTCTTCAGCTCCTTAGGCGTTACTTCGTGAAAATAACAGTTTGGCGCCGAGAAGCCAAGAAGTGATGATGCTATACATTGAAGAAAACACACTGACTTATAAATATGAGTTTGTATAAGACAATAAGTGAACAGGATGAGGGAATTTCAGATTTAGTATAAACTTCATCAAGAACCGATTGTCTAGTTCAGATAGTCATTCTTAATATATATCAATAAAATAAGGAAATTACTTAAGGTATATATATATATATATACAGGGTGAATCTAAAATAGGGAGACAAACTGCGGGGGCGGGCTCCTCATACCAAATGAAGTAAAAAAGGTCAGATAAACATATGACCGGAAGTGCATGGTTGCTGAGTTATTCCAAACCAAAGAAACGAAGTCAGACTACAATGGAAACAATGGACATGAACAAGTATCTTTATTGATAGCATGTAGTTCGTACAATATCACAATAACGTCATAGTAAAGATGCTACCAATAAAGATACTGTTTATGTCCATTGTTTCCATTGTAGTCTGGCTTCATTTCTTTGGATTGGAATAACTTAGCAATCAAGCACTTCCGGTCATCTGGCATTTTTTACTTCATTTGGTATGGGGAACCCGCCCCCGCAGTTTGTCCCCCTATTTTAGATATGAGACGCATAATTTACTTAAGAAAATAAGTTACTAAAAGAACTTAAAACCTACTATTCTTAAAATGTTATACCTTAACAATTTATAATACTGTGCTTTCATTTATTTAATGACTTATTTATGTTAATTGTGAAAACGATACAAGAGCCTATTTTCATGTTCAATTACAGTCTCTACTGAATACCAAATAGTAAAAATTTTCGTTGCTGAAAATGAATTAAGTAACATTACTTACTGAAATCCGTCTAAAGACAAGTAATTTTGCGAAGTAAAGGATCTTGCTCATCTCGTTGATACATTGCTCTGTTTTGTTCTAATGTTTTTTCAAGTTAATTTTTGTCGTTTTCTCGCGCTAATTTCTGGACAACGACCCACAATTAGAAAAGAATTATAATGGAAAAGTTAGAGACTCTAGTCCTTATATTTGTATACCAAGTTTCAATAAGGTCCGGTTCCACAGGAACGTGGAGGAAGGGAAGTACACACACACATACACAGATTGGCTGTTTTCATGAGCCTCACCTTCTTATGAAAGTAGGTTAATAATACAGGACAGCAGAAAGTGAAAAATGCAAATTTTAAAATAGAAACTATAACTAAAATAAAACGAAACTTCTGAAAGATCTTTAGGACTACTTTCCTTATTATTATTATTATTATTATTATTGTTTCAAACCTTGGGTTTCCCCAGCAAAGACAACATGGCGGGTCAAGGACCAAAGCACAAATTGCCAAGTGTCAAAAGAAAACTGTGCAAGACTATGGTTAGGGATGTGTGGTTGTGTCCGGGAATTTTCTAACTATGCATTATTATTATTATTATTATTATTATTATTATTAAAGTCGTGAAAACAAAGATGTCGACTCGAATTTGCAAAATTATAATATCTGTCAACTGCATTCACAATCTTTAATTATTTTTCAGCAAAATAATTACAACTGTAATTACTTAGCTGCCTAAATACAGTTAATTATATTCTTTTCTATAATAAATACAATTATTTGTCATACAAGCATGCAAAAATTAGTGGATTAAAAAAAAAGATCAATATGCATTATTAGACAACAATAGACTTCATTTTGTTTTCTCATTTCTGAATTACTGCCAATTATCAATAAAGTAAATTAGCCAATTAAATTAAATTATGAAATAAAATTATAGATTGGAGTTAATTATTTTGAAATATACTTATGATTATCGTAAAACTGACAAATATAAATTAATTATTAAAATTGATTATATACCAGTAGCCTTTTTGTTTTATTAAGAATTCTAAAGAGTCAAAAATATTGACGTAAACTATAGATGTTGACGTAAGTATATGTTTTAAATGTATTTAAATATCTTTTATTTACATAAAATTCATGGGATTCAAGTAATAAACTCAGGCATACCTTATTTATTTTATTCAAGGCTTTTCTCTATTAAATTTTCAGATTAATCAGATAAACGGCTTAAACTTGTTTAAAACATGAACGTGCATGATAGGAGAAGAACTAGAATATGAAGAATGAATGCGTAAGGGAAAATCTCTGATTCTGTCATTTTATTCAGTGCTGGTTCATGATTAATATCTCTCATCTATTAGAATTCATTGGTCAGATTCGATTTATTTAAAGACAATTATCAAATCGAGAACAAATTGAAATAGAACTTTTCCCCTTAAATAGTGAAAAATGACACAATCGAACCAAATATTATTTAAGAACAAATTAAGTGAAAATGATAGTTAATTTATTTTCTGTGTTTGACCCATCTTCAGTTTATTTTCAAATTTTTTTATCTAGTAAAGCAATAAAAGAAATCTTCAATTTTCTCGAAAAAAAAAATGAATAAAAATCAGCATTTTTTTATTTAAATTGTCTAAAGGCGTTTAATGTTAATCGAATCAAACCACGCGCTATTTTATGGATTAACTAAAAGGATTAACTCTGAATTTTTAATTAAGACATCGATTAGTATTCGTTGTTTAGGTTGCAATGTTTTTTTCCTACGAGAATTTTCTGTCATTTTCTCGACAAGGCCTTGGTTGGGACGATTTTCAGATATTAACTTTTAAATCGTATTTGATCCTTTAACATGCATACCACATTTCAAGAAAATCTATTTAGCTGTTCAAAAGGCAGTAGTTGCTGGCAGTGGCGTAGCAACGAGGAGGGGTTGGGGGTGGACCGCCCCAGGCCATTTGTATTGAAAATTTATCATTAGTCCTATCCACATAATTTTTTTCCATAAGTTTCTATGATATAAGATTATGAGTTAGTTTTGTGGTGCCGATAGTAGAGGCACAATATGGAAGTATTAATGAGGGGGGGGGGGTCGCCACGGACAGGAACTCCCGCCCCGGGCTTCCAAAGGCGTTGCTACGCCAATGGTTGGTGGGACTGACATACACTCACACTTAACAGTCTTTGGCTTTAAAAAAAGTTTTCAGACTTTTCCCTTGCTTCCTATTAGTTTGTGTTCTATAATTAACTTTTCCGTCATCATCATTCTTTCTCCACTTCATTCATTCCGTTCTCTCTTTTATTTACGGTTGAATAAGAGCATAAAAGCTCTGGACTGTGGATAGAGGGACCAGGTTCGATTCCCGTCGGTGATTGGGAATTTTTTCACTGTTGTTACTTCTCTAGGCTGACCCCATTCATCAGTCCCCTGTCAAATGGTATGAGGTTTCTTACGAGGGAAAAGAAAGGCGGACGTCGCAATGACTTCAGATGTTGCCGTTGATCGAGAATCATCTTCTTTTTTCTACGTCTTGTACGGGATTCGAACCGACGAATTCTGTCTTTGCAGTCAAGTATGCTAACCACTGGACTATTCCTGATCCCCCAATACCCGTTCTTACTTTAATTCTATTTGAACTACGCTTTCCATTACATTATCTTTTTTTCTTCCTTTTTTTCGTCTTGTATGGGATTCGAACAGACGAACTCTGTCTTTGTAGTCAGGTATGCTAGCTTAAACCCAACAACCTAGTATTAGATCACCTAAAAACTGGCCACTTAAAACCTGACATCTTAGTTTTTTAAAATTAAGAATGACCTTTTTTTTTAAAAAAAAAAAAAAAATTAAATACGGAAATCAGAAATTAAGTTATTTTAGTCTTAGTGATATATAGAAACTGTCCAGGCGTAGCCGAGTGGTCTTGGCAGTAACCTATTCTGATATTCTTGAGTCTGATGATATTCTTTGATATTCTTGAGTCTGGATTAGAATCATGGATATGAATGTTCCCTTTCTTTCCTGTGTTCATCTTCACCATTTTTCTCTTTTTCTCCCTTCGACTGACTTTGGCCATTTGGTATATTCTGGGGTCTCCAGAAATAGACCTAAAAAGAATGGCCGCAGTGGCACCCAGGGCTTTATCAAAAATTTTCAAAATCAATTGAACATGCTCCCGCAACCTACAGTCAAGCGCATTCCACATGGCTCGCCCTAAAAAAACATATTAATTAGGCTTATTTACATTTATGCTATTAAAAAAAAAAAGAAGGTAAATATAAAAACGCATTTATAACCTAAAAGAAAGGATCAAGATATGACAAAACAATTTTTCCTATCCAACCAAAAACAAAACAAAAAAAACAAAAAAAAAGTTGACATTCTTTCTGCCAAATAAATAATATTTTATTGTTTCAATAGCAAAATACAATTCATTAAAATTCCTATCAACAGGTGCTTAATTTAGATAATGTGAATTAAACTGTAATTATAAAATGAGATTTAAAATTTACATTCATTTTATATTAAGTTACTTTTATATTCAGAAGTACAGTGCAACTTGGATAATTCGAACGTCTTTAATTCGAAATCGTGGTTAATTCGAAGATTTCTCTAAGTCCCTTGAACTTCTTATTAAATCAATGTTAAAAAATCGTGGATAATTCGAAGTTCAACTTCCTTAATTCGAAGTTTTTTATAAAAAATTTCGAACCATAACGACTTTTCGGCGTTTCATCGATAAGAAATTCGACACGTGACAACTGAAATCCCCTTCCCGCCACCGTTCGACACGTGACGCCATTCGACACGTGACGCTTCAGACGCCATTCGAGCTTCCTGCTGTCAGTGTCACCATGTCTTTCAGTAAACCACGCGTGTACAAGAATTTAATGTTCGCTGAAAAGGTCGCCGTCATTCGCGAGATGGAAAAGGGTGTGAAGAAGAAATGCCAAATCGCCAACGAGTACGGGATAGCGCCGAATTTCGTCGGTACATTAAAGGATAAACTGTTTTCCGTTCACTTAACATGCTTGATGATTTTGCTAACCTTAAGCGACTTAATTCTATAAAACAATCATACATTGCACAATTTTTTGAAAAACTATAATTTTCTGTATTGAATGTAATATGTACTGTAGCTTATGTAATATAAATCTTATTTTGTTTACATACATATAGTGTTTAAGTCTTTCATGCCAGATCTTTCTGAATAAATATTTACTTATTGACAGAATAATCTTTTCAAGCATTCAGTGGATCTGAAATTAAAGTTAAAAGATGTAACTTGTTTAATTCGAAGTTGTGGATAATTCGAAGTTTTGTAGTGGTCCCTTCAGCTTCGAATTATCCAAGTTGCACTGAATTTATATTCAGTTAAGATCGAATTGAAACTTCGCAAAAGAAAAATATCGCATGTCATGAAAATCCGCATTTTAAGGATAGCTTAACATCTATTTAATATAAAAAAGGTGCAATTTTAAGATAGGTTAAGGCTATCCAGCGCTTCGTAAAAAGAATCTTGGTATTATAAAAATAATTATTAGCCTACTTTCATAAGAAGGTGAGGCTCATGAAAACAACAGTCTGTGTATGTGTGTGTGTGTGTACTCCCCTTCCTCCGATTATCTGAGAAACCGGACCTTCTTGAAACTTGATATGCAAATTTAAGGACTAGAATCTCTAACTTTTACAATGTAACTCTTTCCCAAGTGTGGGTCGTTGTCCAGAAATTAGCGCGAGAAAGCGACACAAAACTACTTCTGGAAGTTGAAATTTTAATAATACTTTTCGAGTAAACAGTCAGCCATAAACAGAGACCTATTATACATGAGCGTTATCCATACGGATACATGGAAGTTAGCATACCAACTAAAACTTTTGGGTTTATTTTTTTTTTCTGTCTACACTGCATCACTGAATACGTAACCGAAGACAGAAGACAAATCAACATAACCTTCCTGTGCATAACTCTCGGTACCAATACCATTTCGTGTCACCCCCACAGCTCAATCTTGCCTGCATTGTCAGCAACCCCGGTTAGTCTTTGCTTTTCCTCAGAGAGAAGACACAGGGAAAAAACCTGTCAAGTCTTCAGCTCCCCTCTCGTTGCAAGTGAACATTCTGACAGCTGCCCTGGGATGGAGACACCTATTTTTGGATCCATAATTGACGCCTCTTGCAGTTTCATCGTTTGCTCGTTGTGTGTCGCCCGCGGCTGTACGACAGCCAGACTGTCTGATTACTTCCGGTCACGCTTCTCTGAGCTTTCCCTTAACAAACGGTTCGGTGCCTGAAAAGATAAACGATTTATTTATTTATTCAACACTAGAGCAGTGGCATATCCAAATTAGGTGTTTTCAAATCTAGAAAGGATTTGTTTTTTTTTGGTTGAAAAACATCAGTAAAGTGATGATATTTGCATCAATCAGGATATCTACGATCTTTTTTAAGTTTTTTTCTTTCTGTAAAATCATCAACTTTTGTCTTAATGCTTTGCTAACAAGATAGTTCAGTGAACTGTATCTTAGTCTAAAAAAGATGAAAAAAAAATAAAAATAAATAAAGTTCCTTAAAGACCTTGATATCTAAGTTCCTAAAATATTGCATCTATCATTTTGTATTCAATCACATTACATGTATGGAAACTTTCTTTGTTTGCCTCACTTAAGTCTACTTAAGCTCAGTATTAATAATATTTCATTATTATTATTAACAAAGGAAAAAATATAATTTGCAATCTCATGACAGATTTAGGATCCACAACAAACGGGTTCTGATATTTGATAAAATTACAATATATATATTTAAAGTTTGTAAACATGACAAGCAATTAATTAGTTTAAGAATTACAAAAAGTTAATTGTAAAATTTGATAGTTGCAAACACAAGGTTTGATTAACTACGAATTTTAATATTATTTATTAGTTTGTTTATTTTTTTTTATCTTCTCCGTTTTTTATTATCTTTATTTTATTATAATTATTATAATTATCTTTGTTTATATTATTTGTTGCTAATATAAATAATAACACCAAATTCAACAATAATATTAATTTCCATAGAACACACATATACCCATACACATATGTAGTCTGACAGATCAGTCTTTTTTTTTAAAGTTCTTGAATGGAGCCAACACACAAGTCTAAATAAAAATTAAGTTAAAAGTTTAAAAACAACATAAATATTTACAATTGAAGACCAGTCTTAACGAACGAGATTTCTTGAGATTCACGGGAAGCCCGAGATCTTGACTTTAGCCTCTTTCCGAGGTTTCAAGAAATGTAGTACTGTGACTGTCTATCAGTAGAAAAAAAGGTACACGATGAATTTATTGTATGACTGTTTTCAGTATTACGTAAAGTAGACTAAATTAATCAAATGCCTCATGCATTTTCCGAAAATACTCTTCTACTTGCAATATAATTTTGCTTGCGCTACTTTGTAAAATAGTGTGTGTCGATATTTTGCGAGAGGCCTCGTAAACAGGCTGTTGTCTCGAACTTTACGGGAATCTCGAGAAATCTCGTTCGTCACGACTGATCTGTCAGACCATACATACAGTTTTACATAACATAATAATAATAATAATAATAATGAAACATATTCTACACGACGCAAACACACACGATACCAGATGCAGGAAATGCCACACTACACATGAGACGATCGACCACATAATATCAGGCTGTCCCCTTCTATCCCAAACAGACTACCTCCACCGACACAATCAGGTAGCGTCAATCGTTCATCAACAGGTAGCATAAAAACACTCACTTATTAAGAACACGGTCCTATACTACAAGTACATACCATAAAGCATACTGGAGTCAACCTCACTTAAGCTGTACTGGGACCGCCCCATTCACATAGACAAAACTATACATCACAACAGACCTGACATCACACTTGTTGATAAGGTCAACAAACAGACCTATCTCATTGATATTGCAGTGCCTATCAGTAAGAACATGCAGAAAACTCACGCAGACAAGATAAGTAAATACACAGATCTAGCACACGAGCTCCAGAAGCAGTGGAGGCAGGACCGAGTACGTGTTGTACCCATCATCCTGCCTACCCATCGTCCGCCACTGGTCTGGTGCCTCACACATTGCATCACAGCCTCAGCACACTAGGACTTCATAAAAACACTTATGCACAACTCCAGAAGGCTGTGGTACTCAACACAACACGCATAGTTAGGAAATTTATGGACACAAGCACCCACCCCTAACTATTCTTCCAATTTATTTTATTTTTTTTACACTTGGCAATATGTGCTTTGGTCTTTGACCCGCCATATTGTCTTAGCTGGGGAAACCCATGGTTTAAAACTTTTTCGAGATAATAATAATAATAATTCCTTCAAGATGGAAACGGTAACCCCTCAATGACACTGGCTGAGAACAGCTCAACAAGCTCGAAACGGCCGTTCCAGGGTCTCAATTGACTGAAAAGACATCCTAAGTTCAATAACAATTCCTAACAGGACTTTATTGTAACTTATTTTTGAAACAATAAAAATATTTAATAAAAGTAATATGGAGTACCGGTACTTAATAAAAATTTGTATGCAGATTTTCATTTTTATTATTATTATTCCGAATTTTGTTTATTCCAAAAATTAAAACAAAGGTGAACGAGGATAGTTTCGACAAACTACAATTTTTTTCATTTTATTATTGGCAAAAATGTGCGGAAAAAAGTTTAGCTATTTAAAAGAAGTTACTCTTTTAGTGAAATTCAAGTTTCTAAGTTAAAGATAGATTCTACACAAAATCCCTACGTAATCATAGCGATATCAGGATTTCATGTTTTTTTAAAAGATTTTTATTCATACAAAGATATGAAATAATTAGATCTACATCTTTCATATGAATAAATATTTTTTATTTATAGCTGATCAATGGTTGAAAAGTAATTTTTCCAGGTTTTCTTTCGTAATGATCAAAAGTGTTTATTTTGTAGAACTGTCACAGTTTCCTCAAAGTAGTTCGAATGCTAGAAGACTTGTTTCAAATGCGGTTTTCTTTAAATATAATTTACTCTTGCACCTTTTATTTCCGCGATCTTAAACGCAATGTAAATAAAAACACAACTTGATATTTTATTGAATTTCCTTATTCAGTTCCCCTTTATCTAGACAGAAATTGAATTATAAGTGGCAATTTTGATTTGTAGTTTGACAAAAAAGGATGACAGAAAAAAATTCAAATTCGCTAATACAGATAGATCCTGACTGACGACCATCTGATAAAAGACAATTCGCACTTACGACGAAGACCCCCGTACAACATTCAGAAGCAATTTTGAATCTTGTATTATATAAAAATCTTTTATTTCTCTGTCTGTCCGGCGCAGTGCAACAATGGAAAATGGTTGTTCCTGTTTTATTGTCCGGCACAGTGCAACAATGGAAAACGGTTGTTCCTATTTCATTGACCGGCGCAGTGCAACAATGGAAAACGGTTGTTCCTGTTTCATTGTCCGGCGCAGTGCAACAATGAAAAACGGTTGTTCCTATTTCATTGTCCGGCGCAGTGCAACAATGGAAAATGATTGTTCCTGTTTCATTGTCTGGCGCAGTG
>JAFIDM010000001.1:19045030-19083724 GCA_023159025.1 Thereuonema tuberculata
TCCGGCGCAGTTCAACAATGGAAAACGATTGTTCCTGTTTCATTGTCCGGCACAGTGCAACAATGGAAAACGGTTGTTCCTATTTCATTGTCTGGCGCAGTGCAACAATGGAAAACGGTTGAAACTGTAATTTTACTGGAAATGTGGCGAGAAAATATTGATAATCTGAGGCTAATGAAGCGAAATCGTCGAATATATGAAAAATGAAGGTAGGATTAAATGAATCGTACAAGATAGATATGGAAACTGATAACAATATATAGAATTACAATCAAATTGTAAACGCAATTTCAAAGCATTGTAAATGCTAAAGAATGATGGGCAATAAAAGTATTAGAAAAAAAATGTAGCCTAGTGAAGACAGTACTCATTATTACATAGAGTAAGTGATTCTAATAATGTTTCATCTCTAGAACATTGTTCCACATTAATTCTTCTATTACCTATTTAGTTAACAAGTCAGTTTCTATATTCTGATAATATATTATGATATAGTGTAACAATATAGCACAATCCCAGGACGCATTGCACAACAACTCGATCCCAGGATGCATTGCAACAAAACTGGGTTTTTTTCTCTCTCGTGAAATCACTCAAGGTCCGACAATTCGTTTCGGCATACGTCACAAACATACGTCACAGGCCTGAACGAGTTTTCTATATCGACTTCGTCTCCTGTGAAACCAGGGCTTTACGTTACTTTGTATCCAGATCCGCTTTGTTTAAGTAATTGTGGGTTGTTGGCATCTCTTGTAACCGTATAATGTTTTAAATTTTTAACTTTAGTAAATTCAAAGTGTATTGTCGTTTATATTTTATTAAACCTTTTAGTTAAACCATGAATTTGTTCGTCAATTGATATTATTATAATTAATTCGATTACATAACTTAAGTAAGTAATGCGAATTGAATTATATCTTTTTTTTCAGTTATTCGAAAATTGATTGAAAAAGAATGTCTTTTGAGTCGAGCTGATACTCTGGGACGGCCATTTCGAGCTAATTAGGCTCTCCTCAGCCAGAGCTAAACAGCCAGTGCAGGACTCAAAAGGCGTACAAGGGGAGGAATTAGGAATTCATGATGGCGACAGTGATCCCTCAATAACTAAAAACAAGAAAATAAAAACAAGAACAAAATGTGGAATACAAATCCTTGGGCAGCACTCAGGTTACCACAAAAGATATTTGACCACAAAAAGGAGAAAAAATAATTAAATCAATAAGAAACCCTCTAATGGGTAAAAGGAAAGCAATTAATTCAAATAAGAATGCCTTTTGAGTCGAGCTGAGACTCTGGGACGGCAGTTTCGAGCTTGTTAGGCTCTTCTCAGCCAGAGCTAATCAGCCAGTGCAAGACTCAAAAGGCGTACGAGGGGAAGAATTAGGAGACAGTTAAGACATGATGGAGACAGTTACCCCTCAACAACTAAAAACAAGAAAATAAAAAACAAGAACAAAATGTGGAATTTGGATTCCACAAGATATCTTCAAACATTTTATAGTTTTCAGTTCGATTATTTAATACTGATAATAAACTTGTATCCAGGATTCTTTTGTAGTTTAATGATGACGCTGATCAGGTGACGGCTGCGTAAAGGCACTGTGGAACTGCAGCACCCCCAATTTCCACTTGATATTACATTTAATATAATGAGTAACATTTAATATAATGAGTCCTTTTTCCTTTAATTCATTCTTTATACTTTTACAATATATAATCGTTAAGATTAATATCAATATCCATCCCCCAGTTTATGAAAAAGATACAAAAATCTTTATATGGAACTATGCGCTTCACAGTTCCAGCGGCGTGGTGTTTGACTGTTGTGCGCATGCGCACATAGGAAGCTGCACGCTAAGCTGCGACGGAGAGAGCACTGTCATTCCCGCAGTGCCGGAAGTTAGTTTTTTTTTACTCCGCGTGTGTTGTGCTTAAAAACCGTGTTTTAAACTAAAACAAGAAGAATGAATTTCATTTTAAGTGAATAGATCAAGCTTGAATGTAACAATTTAGGTTAAAGTAATTAAAAAATGTTTGATATTATTCTTTTAGGATTTTATAAGTTTCTGAATAAATTTTCTTCTTATACTTGTTTGTTTCCTTTTACATAATTTGAAAACAAAGGCTAAACATTTTCTGGAGCAGCTCCCCCCCCCACTAATTTTAGCTACGAGCCGCCACTAACGCTGATGATTCTTTACATGTTCTACTTGTTCCCCACTAACGCTTGTTTCTTTGGGGAACTTCCAAAGATTGATCAATAGTGCCATTTTTGAAATAGAAAGATATTATGATTATGGAGGATAATGGTTACGATCTTTCTTACTTTAGAATATTTTTAACTTTAAAACGGAACTTTTATTGTTAAATTGCAACATTGATTTTGGTACTTTTCCAAATTCTTTCTGCTGCCTAATTTAACTCAAAACAAGTTTGATCAATGAACTCACACCAGAAATTCAAGCCCATCTGTATTTATTTAGATAGAAACTGTTTTAGCAGTTTAATCATTATTTTTACAGTCTTCGAGAAAATAAATTAAGAAATAAAAACCAGTTGATTTCATAAACTTTACATTTTCTGAGAACTGATAAAAAACGTTTTCCTGTAAATGCCAATAATTTCTTATAATTTGGTAGTTTTTAGACTTTGGATTAGAAAAACACAAAACCAATTTCATAGATATGTGAAGTGAATTATATAAAATGCATGATGCCTCAATACGATTAAAGACAGACGATTAGGTGAAAAGAAAAATCTTTTCAAACCAGTTGAAATTTATAAATTTATGTACTTGGCTTTTAGAATAATGCAACTTTTTTGAGTTGCCTTTTAAACTGAAATTAAATTCTGTGCTGAAATTTATACATAAAACGTTATGTTATATAACCTCGAATGTCCTCATAATGTTATTTCAGTAACAAGCTTCTTCCGAGTCTCACAAAATTCTTTAATGGCAATTTATATGCAAAATTATATTATATTATAATAATAATATAATAATATATTTATTAATATATAATATAAAATTATATGTTAAAATTAACCACAAGATGGAGCCACCAACATTTCTTCTAGAGTCATTTGTTTCCTTCTTGAACGTTCTAGATAAGTCTAATAAAATCTTGTCAATAATAAGACAAGGAAATTAATTACTCATTATAATTATAAAAAGAACTCTAATAATTAATTACCATTAAGCAATTGCACTAAACAATAGCTGTAATTTTGTGGTAAAAACGCAGTATTTCTTCATGTAGGGAAGTCTTAAAATGGTTGTGAACCATTTTGTGATTTGGCCGGAATTCCTAAATATGAATGAAATATTTAAAGTTAAACTCTTTTTCTTGAGCTGTCTGACGTAAAGAAACATAAACTGTAGGAATTACTTGCAAATAATAGGTTATCGGTAATGTTTGGCATATTTTTGATGAGTTGCTGCAAACCCATGTTACCTTCAGTAAATTTACTAACAGATTTGTAATGTAATGTAATGTAATGTGGTGAGCGTGGCTTGACAGTCGAGCACCGTGACCTGAAAGATCTTTTGTATTATCCCACGGAAAAAAGGACAGACGGAGAGCAAGACTGAGAAAGGATGGTGTGAGAAATGCAGGGGAAACGGGAGAACCCCGGGAAAACCCGCCCAGCGCCACCATCAACGAAACCCACATGAGAACCGAACCCGGGACTCAGAGGTGAGATCCAGTGTCTTAGCGACATCACCAACCGCGCGGCCTACTAACAGATTTTACTAATGAACGAAATTTAGAGACTCATCCGTCATTAAGGAACTAATATCATTAAAATAAAAATGGAAATTGAATTCGATCTTACATTTGTTTGAAACGTATAGTGTCTTTTTAAGGAAATGAAAATTAAAAATGCAACTTTTCTTTGTTTGTATATTATATTTTTTACTCGTTAATAGGTTATTGTTGTTTGTTAGGAACACTTTATTTATTACTTGTGTTTCTATGCTTATTTACACTGTCTGCCAAGAGCGCAATGCCAGACAACGTCGTACGTCAGAGCGGACACAGACAGAGCATTGCGTAGGCTTCCTTGTGAATATGTGGAGTCAACATCTGCATATTCCGTTCTGGTGCAATGATATCTCTGCAAAATGTCCAGACTAAACGTTCTCGTTTTCACGTATTTCATTTTATATAACATATTTTTGTATTCGAAGTAAATTCATAAAATGAACAAGATATATCATAGTATTTTTGAAAAAAAAAACTGAAAATATAATTTCTTAAGTCATTGGAAAAATCACAAAAAAAAAGAAAACATTTACTTTGAAATTGTAACATCTGCTGAATATATCAACAGAAATTTGATTGGTGTTTTATTTACTTAAGTGCTTAAATCCGATTAAGTTTTAATCGTACCAAAGCACGCGAAATTAGTGGATTAGCTAAAAGGATTAAATCCTACTGTTAGTCACGATTGTTTAGAACCCAATTGCTTTTCTATGGGCATTTTTGTTATCTTCACGCGTTTATTTCTCGACAATGACCGATACAGAAAAAATAAAATATAAAATAAACAAGGTAGTGACAGCGATTAGTAAATCAATCACAATGCTTCGCAACGGCTTATGATACGTGAATGAAGGAAATTAAAGTTGTTAATACACTGAATTCCTAATAACGATTTAAAAAGAAGGATGAGTAGAGTACAGATAGAGTCACCTTTACGTTAGAATAGACTGAGACGGGGTGGTCTAGAAAATGCGCGCACGAGTCTCTTTGCGACCCAATGCTATCTTACCTACCCTTATTTATATGGAATAATCGTCATTCTTAACTCAAGCTTTGTTAATACACTGAATTCCTAATAATGATTTAAAAAAAACTTAAGTTGAGAAACTGAAAAGATTTAAAATGGGGAGAAAAAAAATGAAGAATAAGAATTGCTCATGAGGGAATCGAACCCACGACTTTCGCGTTATTAGCACGACGCGTTATTAGCACAACTGAACTAACAGAAGACGTTGCGAAGCATTATGGATGTGTGTCCACAGACAGACAGACAAACTGGGAATATAAAGCTTCAATCAGAAGCCTAAAAGTAGATCTATTTTGTTCTTAAATGTGCTTACCAAGTTTCAAGAAGATCCTTTCAGTGATTCAAAAGTTAGGAAAGGTCTTACACACATACAGACTGAGTGATCTGATGAGTCTCATTTTCCTTGAAAAGCAGGCTGATAAAAAAAAATAATATTATTTTGCAATTTTCAGTATTGATCATAAATTTCCTAGTAATTATTTTCAGATTTCCTAAAATGCTTCTATTTTTGACGTTCAGGGAGAATCTATTATTTCCCTAAAAGCAATCAGAATGTAAAAACTTATCTAACAGATATTTCTGTTTTTCAAGACTTTCCCAAAATGTCTTCTGTAATAAAGGATTGTTCATCTTTACCTTTCAAACTACAGTTCCATATTTTTTTTGTAGTTTTACCAAAAATTTAAAGCCACTTTCAAAATGCTCACGATGATGACAGTTATCGTTGGATGTGACGAACCTTGTGCTCTATTTCCTCTCGGCATTGAGCTTCTTATAATTAATTAATGACTCTTAATCAATAAAATGATGACATCGTTAGTTTAATGATTTACCAATTATTTGCTCCAAAATGCCAAGCTATTACATTTCGTTATTGGATGTACTTTTGTTTGCTTTGACGTCATGATGACAGCTTCGAATACGTCGTGACGTTTTGAACACGAACCTGCGTCCTTGCTTCACTGACGTCACTACCCTAGGTTTTCTCTTCATGGCAATTCCCTGCTGTCGTCATTGACTGTTGTGATGTCATCGTTTTTCTTGACGTCATAAATTCTCCATTTCATTAATGCCCTTTTGAGTCCTAGGGAACTGAGACTCATCAAAGTCAGCCAGTCTATGTGGAAATGCATATACCTTCCCAGACCCCAAACCTCTGGATAGATTTTTCTTGAAATTTGGCATAAGTTATTTACGGGCAAGAGTGTTTTTTTTTTTTAAATTTTCTGTTTATCCTTGCCAATAATTCAGCACTGAAAGTAACAAAAACTCCCAAAATAATGGATATTTATCAATTTTTAAACAATAGGTTTAGTGATTTAGTCCATTTAGTGATACACGAATTTCGCATTCTTTTATATGATTTAAAGTTAATTAAATTTAAACACTAGCACATGAGTTTATATATTTTATTTTTAATGTGTATTTTTTGTTTTTAGTTTAATATTCCTTTCCACTAAGATTGTAATTTAAGTAATTAGTGTCGCCTTTTTTGTTTTTCTCTACTGTTTGTACATATCGAATATTAAAATTTTAAAATAATGTGAAACTTTTGTTATTATAAATAAAAAATTGACGGCCAATACACATAACTAGTTTAAAAAGTTTTAATACATTAAAAATATACAATGGAGCACAACCGGTTTCGTCCTACACGGACTTCGACGAGTGACTTTTGTTATTATTTCCACTATTTTTAAAAAAAACAAAATAATAATAATAATATTTAATAAACAACTAAAAAATTTAAAAAAATGAATCAGAAAAGTAGGCTTCAAGTTCAGCTATTTTTTAACTTCGAAAAATGATTTGAAATTAACTGAACAGGATCATTATTTTTCTGATATTATTGATACATAATCTTTTTTTATACATTCAATAAAGAAATAGTTATTTTTACTTAACTTAGATGCAAAAATAAAGGAAATTTCTGAATTTATTTATTTATTTATTTATTTTTTCTTGGTCAAACAGAATTTTACAGATATAATTATCAAACTTATACAAATGACAATTCTCCTATTGTGATGTTAGATGCATTTAAGAAGAAAGAAATGATAGTTGAGGACAGTTGTTTTTTATGTACAGTAGATTATCAGTAACTTGCTGTTTCTTTGGTTCTTTGGTAAATTTGCTTCGTCTGGTTGTGGCCCGCGATAAAACTCCGCCTCTCGTTTCAGTTCTTAAAATGAATGAGTATGACTTCCGTTTTATTATTGGTCCTACAGTTCAGTTCATGAAAGAAGAGCTTTTGATGACGTAATTTCCTTAGGGATTGCTGTTTCCAGCGCCATCTATTGCTAAGATGCGTAACTCAAGTCTTATAAACATTACGAAAACATTCTGGTTTTTGTAGTTTCTACAATTACGAATACATTTCTATATTATAGTTATTATTATTTTAATAATTTTATATATATATTTTTAAGATTATCTTATTGAAATTGTCCTTTCTTGGTCATGCTTATGCGATCACATAACGACGCCATCTTGGACTGACTGCTCGTAGTTCAAGTTGATGACATCATGACTGGTGACGTTTGTTCCAGACAAAATCGATCGCTACGGAATGACCATATATGGCAAACCCTTCTTTTTTGAAAACTACTGTAAGTTTCTCTGATACTGCGCAAGCGTCATTTGGACACGAATTCAGCTTCAATCGTATTTCACAACGTTATTATTTTTTAGAATGCTCAGTTCTCTGAAATTACAGCATTTCCTCTTTAAATATTAATTTTCGGTATCGTTAAACTCTTCTTGAAACTAAAGCTTTAACAGCTTAGTTGTAAACGTCAAAAATTAGAATACTGAGCTCTCCAAATAGAAATATTAAAGTTCCCATTGGCTTGAATTTAAAGTCTTCGTAAAATGAAGTAAATTTTCAGGCATTGAAATAGTTTATATATGATCGAGAATTGCATATCATAATAATGTTATTTACAATAGTAAAACTTTTTAAAGATATATTTATATAAAATAAAATGCACATTATGTTTCGGGTTTATTCGATTACTTTTTCAAAGTGCCTTTTTGATTTTTTTTTTTTTTTTAATTTAAAAAAATAAATAAATTAAAAACCAAGAAATAGTTGAAAAGATTTGAACGTTTATGGTAAAAGTTCTAAACAGTTCGTTGTTTAAGCCAACACACATAACTAAAATTTAAAAATAAAACTATGTACAATTAAAAAGTCCAGATATGTTGCGACACGTTAACGTGTCATCATCTTCATCTTCATCTCTTTAATTGTGTGTGTTGGCTTAAACCAAGAAATAGTTCTTGAAAAAATAAAATTCATTTTCCATGGTTTTTTTTTTATTTATTTATTTAATTTATTTCTAAAGTTGTCAAAACAAGAGAAGAAATTCTCATCATAATTTTTTTTTTATCTAAAAAAAAAAAAGACCGAAATCGCATTGACACGAAATACTTTTTTCTGTATTTATATATACACTTCCGTACGGGTGAAATGAATATACTGGATACAAGATGATGTTTCAGTTCAGTTTCGTCTTTGTTATTCATTTGTCTATCCATTGCAACTATTTTTTTGCATTGTACAGCGCCACATTTCCCCCTATCGGCGACTTTTATCACTATCTTTTTTTTCTTCGGGTAATCCTTTTACCCATGTCTTCATTAATCAACATACCAAATTTGAAAATTCCTGTTTCGATCGAGCTACAGCTGACTTTGAGTAGAGTCAGTTTAATTTGTATATTAATTAAATAAACTTATTTTTTAATAAATATATCTAAAATATTAACAAAGTGAAAAATAAAGATGAAAATAAAAGTTTATTTTATTAGAGCTTTATTAGAGCGGTCGTCATTTTGCAAAAGACTGGGAAAACCACAGGCCCCGTCTGGATTAGACGGGGAATCGCCTTCGTCACTTTCACGGGAATTGAATCCGACTCCTCAAGTCCGTCTGCCCAGCAACAATACCAAGAGAGAATCGGGCCCGTATTTCCATAGAGAACTATGATTTGTTAATACGTCTTCATCCTGTTCGGAAACGTAAAAAAAAACGTATAAAAAATAAATAAACGTATAAAAAAATAACTTGACGTATAAAATGACGTATAAAAAAATGATGTATAAAAAATAACGTATAAAAAATTGAAATGATTTTCTTATGATTTCTTACGATGTTAATTTTACTTCATTTCTATCGAGTGATTGACCTGACCAAAATGAGTTTTACGACTTGGTGCTTCAATGCAATTTACTAATTTACAGCTAAGATCAAAGTTTATTGAATCTCGTTAAGACAACTGCGCTGTCTGGTGCCAAAAAAACGAATCTAAAAGCAATCGTTAATCAATGATTAGGTGACATTTAAACTTTCACAACAAGTCAAAAAAAGAATCCTAGTTTTTGTAACGACTAATATTAGGATTATCGTATGTGTGTCTGTCTGTGTAACGCTCTCCAGTCCAAATGAGGAGTCGGAACCCTTGTGTTATACCTCATTGGATCCCCATGGCCTGGAGATTTGATGAAAAATATGACTTCTGGTCCAATTACTTCCAGTTTAGATCACGCCTGATAGGGTCAGAAAAACAGTGCTAATTAGACGAAACTGGATCAACAGAGACTACATTTATCTAATTCCTAAATTAATCAGATTTTTAATTTCTACTTGTACATTACAGAATTTACATAATCCAAAAACAAAATAATTATAAACAAATTTCTAAACTAATAAAATTTTGGACACGGCCATACAATATCCTTTAAATTGAAGAGTAAATTTCAGCCTTTACATATTTAAATCTAATACATTTATAAATCACATGTTCCCTATTTGCCACTACCATACTCACAAAAGGCACTTACCTTACGAATTTTAAGGTTTAAGGTTTGATATCCCCATTTCAGTAGATTTCCCAATGCTACACGTAAATTATCACTTATAGGCGTTGTACTTAAATTTTGATAGGGTTATCATAAACCATCAGCACAGGCCATGATTTTTTTATTATTCGATTTCGCTTTTAAAATGTTGTTTACAATAATGCTCCCTACAAAAGATGAGAGAATTCCCTCTTGTGGACATTACTTTGTCAAATTTACCTCTATTACAAAGTTTTGTGACTTAACTTTGATTCTACGATTCTCCAAGAAAAATAAATTATCTTTATCAAATAGGAAGATCATTGTACTGTAGTTTGATAAATTTATTAATATGCTGTGAGACCAAACTTGTCAAAAAAATCAAAAAATATAAAACAAATAATAAACAAATAATATAAACAACAAAGTAAGTGCTATATACTGTATTTTTACACCTTAAAAATCTTCTTGAATATATTCAATTAGAAAATGAATAGCTTCTTAAGATTTATCTTTCGAAACCATATTGTTTTTCTGATGTCTAGAAAATCAGTGAGTAGTAACATACAAATTAATATACAAATGCTTCGACCCACAAGCAGTCGAATTGTTGGAGAAACTTTCCATCAACTTTATTAATTAAACAAACTTTAGCTAATTTTAATTGCTTAGAAAATAGAATTGTGTTGAACAAGTATTATACAACATAAGCAATTTTTCTTCAATTAACTTAAAGTCATTACTCAAAAATTCAGCAAATAAGCCATCCTATTCCGGAACGTTTTCAGGGTGAAAAAAAAACAAACAGACCACATCCTGTTTAAGTTCTGATTTTGTAATTAGGCTTAATCCTGTTCTGCACTTGTTTTCAATTATTTCTATTTCCTTATATCATTTTGATTATTATCATCTTCTCAGGGAATAAATCTCATACTACATCTTTGAGAAAATCCCTTGTGTCTCCTGTTGCAGATAATGAAACAGCAATAATATTACTATTTTCGTTTCTAGTTACAATCTTGTTTATATTCTTCAACTTACCCTCAGGAAGAACTCAAATTACCCTCAGTTGTAAAATAGTTATTCCAAGACAGATTTTGCTTTATCTAATTCAATAATTTGTGTTTTTCCTTCCGTAATTACATAATGAAAATATATATCATTATAATTACAGGCGGAAAATATTATAGTTTTTAATTAAATTTTGAAAAAAAAAAAACTAAAGACTAACAAAGAAATACAAGAAACTTAAGTACACTTTAAGATCATGAAATAACTAACCTTCGATTCTATAATTACTTAACGAGTATTTTTTATTTAAAATATTATCCAGAATTAATAAGCAAAATTACCTTTTTGGAATAGTAGTTAAATTATGGAAAGTAACATTGGTTACCATATAAAGTAAAGGCTAATTACAATTTATGTGTGGTCGGTGTTTAATTGTGACTGTGAAACTTGGATTTTAAATAAATGGACAATTGAAAAACGTCAAGCATTTGAAATGTGATGTTACAGAAGAGCTCTCAAAATATCTTAGAAAGAAAAGATACGAAACAGAAGTTTTACAAAGGATGGGAAAGGAAAGAATGTTGGTTTTTGGTTAAAGATAAGAAAAAGATGAGATTTGCTGAGCATTTTTTTTTGAGAGATCCGCTGGAGAAATGATATAAATAACCTAGAAGGGAATGTTGAGGAAAAAAAGGACTAGAGTTAGAAGAAGAAAAACATAAATTGATTACGTAAAGTTAGGAACCAACTCAAGGTCTTACTTTGATGTAAAACGGAAGATAGAAAGAAATGGAGATCTATAATTGCAAACCTTCAGAATGAAGAGATAGAGAGAGAAAGCGAGTTCGATCATATCTATTCCTTTTTAGCTATCCCACGTTCCACTTCTCTAGTTGCTTTTAAATCTGGCTTCGATTGCATTCGAAATCTCCTTCTGTTAAACATGTTTGCTTAAGATAGTTAACTTACGTGTCCATCATGGAACACGTTCATTCTGCGACAAGATAAGTGTGCAGCTTCTTGCATAATTTTTGTAAGCTATTAAAAGAAATGGCCAATAAACTCAGAATTATCCAGATCAGTATAAGTATCAGTATATATCCAGTATCTGTATCTTATTGCTTAACTGAGATTGGTAGTCTTCCCACTTTGCTGTATCTAAATTGTAATTAAGGTTGTAGGGGAAGGTGTTGTACCTTTGACCGATTGTACCTTTGATCACCCTTGCTAGTTTTGCCATCTATCAGCATATTTTAAATATTACACTTTACACTGTTTAATGTGTAATATTCCCACTATTTGCGCCTTTAAACCTTCAGTAGCAGTTAGATCTTTAGACTTGCAAGGAGTGAAATATATTTTTCCAATTCCGTCACCGAAAAGTAAGTATTTGACAAGTGAATGTTTTTTAATAACATTGTTTGTTTTCTTTTGATTGTTATTTTAGCTATAATGAGTAATACATATATGCCTATAGATTAATTGTTAGGACTTTTAAGATGACTGGATTAACCTAAAAATTGTAGCATGGCGTGAAACGTAAGTTTACCGATGTTGTACCTTCATCACAGCAGGGTGTTGTTCCTCTGACCAGGTCAAAGGTACAACATTACTTAATATAAATGCTTTTACTTACAGTCATTTTTACAATCGATTGTTTGTCCACGACTTTGAATCTGATGTTGTATATTCATCACGGGAAAGTATTTTCGATCTTTCAGATGAATGCCATGAGTTGGAGAAGGAATTAAACTTTGAAAAAGAAGATTTAGTTGAAGAAAGTTATGTCCTTGTCAAGCTGACAATAATAATAATAAAAAAAAAATACTTTGTGGCCCAAATAAAGGAAGCAGCATGTGATTATTTTAAAGTTAAATATTTGAAAAAACTACCGAAGATGGCGAAATTCATCCAAGAAGATAACCAGCTCTACGACATAGAACTACAAGATGTTGTGGCCAGGCTACCAAATCCAACCACAGCTAGCAGCACAGCTCGACTAAAAGAATGTCTATCTTTTGGAGATAGACATTAATTTTTCATTATATAATGTAGAGTAAACGGGCAGGAGTATGCTACTTAAGCCATTAGAATTTATTTTATGTTTCATTATTCTACTTTGAATTGCATATATTTTCCAAATATATACATTTCTGAATAAAAATGTTAATTAAATAATTTGTATCTAACTGTCAGTTTCTACTACCACCTGGTCAAAGGTATACAACACGTAGCTGTACCTTTGACCACAAGGTATAGTTTTTTTGTAAAATAAAAATAAAATATTTATACTCAAAATGTAATATATAAAACACATGCAATTGATGGCAAGATGAGTGAAGATCACTTGTATCCATTCAGGTAAGGATCCATTCAGGTACAAAAAAATTGTAAAATTCATTTAGTGAAAACTGGTCAAAGGTACAACACCTTCCCCTACATCTAGTAAATTTGAATAAATAAATAAATAAATTCAGAGTTGGATGAAAATGTAGATAAATAGCATTTAAACATTGAATTTTTAGGAAAGTAGCAGAGAAATTTAAAACAGGAAGACATACCTCACACAGTGTGTAGCTTCAATCAGTACGGGGTTCACTTATACTACATTTTGCAACTTTTGACTGATGATTTATTTAGTACTGACTGATTCAAAATAGTGCGGATTGGGAAGTTCATTAATGGAGCGGATTCAAAGGCGGAATCTTGGGGAATTTTCTTTTCTATCAGTTGGCCATCTTTTCTTCTCATGAGACACTCCACGACGCCTAAATATATTTAAGTATAAATATTTTAAAATTTGTCTTTAAATTTTGTTTTGCAATATTTGACTATCTAAACTCACGAACGATTCGTACTTAATGGAATATCTCGTTCAGCGCGGATTCAATTAGGTTGGTAGTTTTCTAATGCATTAAATTCTTCTAGTGCGAAGAATTCCTATAGGGATCTTCATTATAAGAATTTAGATAAATAGTTTTTGAGATACTGGATCTTAATCACAGACGGGCGGATGGACGGAAATGGATATTTTCACCTTTTTTTTTTGTTCTAACTCTTTTTTTTTCTCTGGTGCATATTTAAGACTGTTAGCAAATGTGTGAACTAAGCCCTAAAGACCTGTGGTATAACTTTTATGATGTACAAAGATACCTTATATATTACTAGCCGGGTACTACCGCTTCGCTCCGGAAACCTTGCATTGTAACGTAAAAAAAAACGCTTTATTTATTTAGCAAATTAATATCGAGATCGGAGAATATACGACTTCCCAGGCCGTTGTGGCCTTCTCCACACTCCTATCACATGAAACCTTCCCGCTTAACTCAGGTGTATTGCGGGTTGGCGCCACAGTGACCCGCTTTCCATCACACAGTTCATGGTAAAAAAATAAAAAAATAATAAAAAAAAAAGTTTATTTTTATACTTTTTACATTGTTTACAGTATGGAACCACATGCCAAATTTCAAATTTGTAGCATGTTGGGAAGTACGCTAAACATTTCGAACACACACACACACACACACACACGTATCCACAAATTTCCCTTTTATATATAAAGATTAATTACATTATTTTATTGATCAACATTGATAAATTACTATTCAAAGGATATAAGAACTTGTTACTTTACTAGAACCTATTTATGAAATTCATTAAAAATAAAATAGCAAATTTTAATTCCTCTCTATTTTCCTGTTGGAAGTTTATATAAATAACCTTAGGGTCGTTTGTCGACAGAAGTTGTTTTTTTTAGGCGCCGAAACCATGGAAATCCACCCCCGTAAAGAGGATGGGTTGGGGTAAAGAATAAGTGAATGACGTAAATGAGCAAATAAAAAGTAGTTGACGTAAAACATATTTTCAGTATCTGAATTTAAATTTACATCCATTGACGCAAAGTAAATTGGGCGGTATTATTTAAGGAAAAAAAATACTCCACCAAAGTTAGACAAATAATAAACATTAACAAAAGAAAATAGTTAAAGCTATTAATAGTACTTTGTTAAAAAAAAATCTTTTTAAATCGAAGAGCACGTAGACTTGCATTAAATTACGGGGAAAAGGGAACGACAATCAACATGTGCATCTCAACATAGTTATAAATAATATGTGTTTTTAATACATGAATTTGGTAATAATAACTTGTAAAATCATCTTAAATGTAAAAATTATGTATCGGATACTGTTGTATGATGTTCTCTAAATATTATAAATTTAAATCTTAGGAAACTTTATTATTTGCAATCTCCGAAGGCTGTGATACTCAACACAACAAGCATAGTTAGGAAATTTATGGACACAACCACACATCCCTGATCATTCTTGCACACGTCTTTACACTTGGCAGTATGTGCTTTGGTGCATGAGCCGCCATGTTGTGTTTGCTGCGGAAACCGAAGGTTTGAAACTTTTACATAATAATAATATTAATATTAATAATAATAATAATAATAATAATAATAATAATAGAACATGCAGTAAACTCACGCTGACAAGATAAGTAAATACACAGACCTAGCACACGAGCTCCAGAAGCAGTGGAGGCAGGATCGAGTAAGTGATGTACCTATCGTTCTGTGTGCCACTGGTCTGGTGCCTCACACATTGCACCACAGTCTCAGCACACTAGGACTTCACAAAAACACTTATGCACAACTGCAGAAGCCTGTGGTACTCAACACAACACGCATAGTTAGGAAATTTATGGAGACAACCACACATACCATAATCATTCTTGCACACGTCTTTACACTTGGCAGTATGTGCTTTGGTCCTTGACCCGCCATATTGTTTTTGCTGGGGAAACCCAAGGTTTGAAATATACAAACATAATAATAATAATAATAATAATAACACAATAATTCATTCATTCATTCATTTTATTTCCGTTACATTTTATCATAGTTGTGTTAAGAAGCATTTGTACATGTTACAATCAACAGGTGCTACCGTTGAATACATACATATTGATATATTTCAGTTATTAGTTACATGTTATATATTTTTAAGAAAAGTAAAAAGACTAAAAATTGCCGATTATGCAGTATATTAATTAATAATTTAGGATTAAAGTTGTTTGAATAAGGGAAGTTGACAAACAGTTAACTAAGTATACAAAGTAGTTGAATTGTTGGAAGTTATACATTAATAAAAATCTATGATAAATGTTTAAAAACAGTAAATACAGTATACATATTCTTATATTCTTATGTATAATTTTATTCTTATATATAATTTTATTCTTATATTCTATTCTGTTCTAAATTTTAAATTGCAAAAGATTGATTGAAACCTTTGTTTGCGAAACTCAAAGGCCTTGCTTTAAGTTTTGCCTGTTCCAGTGTATATATATATATATATATATATATATATATATATTTACAAATACACACACATGCATATGCATACATACATATGCATACATATACATCCATATGTACATATACATACATATATACCGTCTTATATATATATTACAATTTTTGAGACATTGTGATACATAATTTATAAGATTATATAATGATGTATATATAAAAGCATATCAGTATACAAGTAGTATATATACATATAATCACATACACAAGTACTACACTATAATACTACATACACAAGTACTATACTATGTTACTATCTACACAAGTACTATATACACAATTATTCTCTTCACATACACGAGTGAGTCGCGGAGAAGATCAATTGAATTCAAAATTATGGTTTAATTCTCTTCACAGGAGATTGACTATATTTAGAATTTTTGATTTAACTATTTTCAATATTTATAATAAGCCATTTTTTTAACTAATTTTTTTATTTCAGAAATTCTGTTGTCTTTTAAAAGTTTACAATCAGGTATACTATTATAAATTTCTTCTGTTAGATAATAAGCATTTCTTTTTCTTTTAAAAATTGTTGACAGATTTGTCAATGAATTTCTTGGGGTATTCATTTATTTCAAATTCAGACAAAATAACATAAATAAAAAAAATATCAACTTCAACAAATTCATTAAATTATCTCTGGGTATCAAAATACAAAAATCTACTAAAGAATTATACAAAACTCATAACATAAACATAATTCAATATAGAAACAACCAATTGATAAAGAAAAATAAAATAGAAAAAGAAATTAGCCACAATTTCATGCACGCTATGGGTGTCGTATATAAATTAAAATGTAGGGATTGCGGTTCAGTGTATTTTGGTAGCACAGGCCGTACATTAAAAGAAAGAGTACTTGAGCACATAAAAGCTTCTGAAAAAGCTAAAAAAGGTATATCAGACTGGGCAGACCACTGCCAAGAACAGCAACATAACCCTGACCCCATAGTGAACATTTTATTTCAAATTAATGAAGTAGTAGACAGATTTATGATTGAATCTTGCATAATCAACATTTTTCAGTGTATGAACAAAGGAAAATTTTTAAAAGTTAGCAGTTATACATTTAATAAATTCAAAAACAGCATTAAAAATGTAAAGAAATTCTTATAACTAGTTGCGACCCGTTAAATATTCACTAAAGTAAAACAAATTCAACATGTTTGAAAAACACAAGATTGAAAAAGATGTTTTAAGCTAATTTTTTTAAAAGCCTTGACTTCCATCACAGCCCACATGTAATTTGAATATCGGCTTATTTGTTAAAATAATATTACAATATTGTTAAAAAAAAAAAAAATTGATTTACCACTTTCGTAGTAGCAGCGCTGCGGTTTCTCATTATGAAACATAATGGCAACCTGTTGCCCTAAAAGAATAGGCTCACCGAAATTGTGCAATATTAACGGAAATAAAACAAATGCCACATTTTTGAAATGCCCTGAAATTTTTGAAAAACACAAGATTGAAAAAGATGTTAAAAGCTCATTTTTTAAAAGCCATGACCTCCGCAATAGCCCACATATAATTTGAATGACTAAACTTCAGACAAAGAAAGAAGATATGGTAAAAACGGGAATAGGGGGATCCTTTAGTTATTCCTGGAAATTGTGAACCGCCGAGAGCTTCAGAAAAGATGGCGGCGCTGGAAGGACAAGTGTTCGTTATTAAGAAAGGTCTGACCTTACAGAGCCAATCCAGAGGTATAATTTGGAATGTTTTATCAAGAGAATGAGTATCCAACAATTAGTAAAATTCTTTCAAAATTACAATCGAAAATTGGATTCACGGGAGGCAAAAACATCATTATGAACTATTCTTCGTGTGAAACTAGGAATGAAGTACCGAAGAATTGACATGAGGCACTTTTACATCGAAAAGCCTGATATTGTAGCCCATCGACCTAGATATTGAAGGCAAATCAAACAGGTACGTTCGGAAGGGAAAACAGTTATTTATCTGGATGAGACTTGACTTGGGTTCACACCGGCAAAGGCCAATAGCGATCAGTGCGCTACCCGTGGACGGAAAATACCATTCGGCAAAGGGCAGCGGCTTATTTTATGTCACGCTGGAAGCAGCAGCGGATTTGTGTCTAAGAGTATGCTTTTATTTCGATCTCGGACAAATTCAGTAAATTACCATGATGAGATGAATGGCGACTGCTTCAAAGAGTGGTTTGAGAAACAATTACTGCCAAATATCATTTCTTCGGGTTGTATTAATCTTGAAACGCATAGGCATATACGCAGTTAATAACTGTTTTGAATTTGTTCATAAAAATAGAAATCTACAAATATTTAATAAGCATTTCTTCGGATTCCAGTGATGAAAGTGATTTTGATGAAAGCTTTGAACCTCTTTCAGATTAACTTCTGTATTGGCTGTTTCTTGGAATTCACATAAATAATAAAAAAGCCCTTTTCAGGGCCACTAAATATGCGGAAGAGACCAATTTGTTTGATTCAATTGATAACATTAAAAAAAGGTGAAACACATATTTGATTACTGAAATACGTAAATTTAAAAATAAAAATAGAATTAAAAAACAACAAACATCTTAAAAAAAATTATGACATAAAATTAATAATAAGATATTGATAATATAAAAAAATAATAACAATAAAATAATACAAAAATAATGTATAGACAGTTTAAAGATATAAGATTAAAAAAAAAAAATTGTTCTGCAGAAACATTGGATTAGTTATAACACTGGGCAGTAGAAGGCACTGTACTTCGGAGAATACTTGGTAGTAGTATTGATAACCTATGATTATCTTCTTTTCTTGATTGTCCTATAAGCCAAATTTTGTTAAAATAAAAGAAAAAAAAATTGATTTACCAGTTTCAACAATAACAATAACAATAACGATTGTCCAACAGCCAATACCAATAATCCTGTCTGGACAACAATGAGGGCACGTGCATCGTCATTATTTCCTATTTCGTTGATTATTATTGAGAGAGCGGCGACACAGCAGAAATTATGTAAAAACCGAGGTTTTACAAACTCTTAGATAAATTTTGACCATGAACTTCATTCATTTCAGTGTAAACTTCATTTATGTGGGAAAGAAAATTTCAATACGCTGATAGTAATTATGTAATCGCGATAAGTCGCCATGAAGTGAGACGAATATTAGAGATACCATCTTTAGACATGGGCGTGACGTCATGCCTCACGTGTTCCAACGCTGCACTGTGATTGGTTTTTTCAAATTACAAATCTACAAATTTACAAAGATCGTACAACTTTTGCCTATTAATAGGATGATTTGTTCAGTAATAATTTCTTTAATAATTGTATAGTATTACATTGTTTGTTAAGAATGTATCACTATTAATCTATTATTTTAAGATTTTCTTTGTTATATAACTATGACTTGATAACAACCAAAATAATGTATCACCCTATCATATACCACTACTATCATTTTGTAATGAATTCTTGTAAAGGGAATAGGACTAAGCCTATCCCTAGCCATCTGATGAACTTCTTTTGATTTAAAAAGAACGAAATATTATGGGATATTAAAGTTGATATGATGAAATGAGTTCAATATGAAGATTATTTTTTTTTATATATGAAGAAATTATGTATAAGAGTTTTTGTTTCGAAGTAAATATTTAATTATGCATTAAGAATTCCCTTGTTATATTATCCTTTGAACTATTTTTAATGAAAATGTAGATATTTAGATGTTTAGATTCTACTGCTTTTGTGTAGGAATTTATTTAGCCTTATTTCCTCGACAAGAAACCATTGGAAAACATTTCAAATATAGATGTTAGATCGTCTCCAGTCCTCGAATATGCATACCAAGTTTAAAGAAGATCAAAACAACAGTTCAAAGTTATTAGGAGAACACATAAAACACACAATCACAGACTGACTGAGTGATCTGAAAATTCTAAGAAACTAAACTTTCCTATGAAATTAGACTAAAAAGAAACAAAAAAATACATAAAAAAAAAAATTTTAAGGACAAAAGCTTTAGTTCTTGTTTTATATTTACAATAAAGACATTATAAGTTTTGTGGTTACGGAGATGGAATCCGATATAATCACAGTCACAATTCTTCCGTTGCATAGGTCAAAGTGCAATGCATTAAGACAGTGAAATGCATTAACTTCCTTCCGAAATTTAAATAACTACTTTACATTTCGAATTTCCTTCGTAAATTATGGTTCATGAATATAACGAGCATATGTCTTTATCCTGAAATACGTTATCGGAAAGGAAATATCTTTTGGTTAAAGAAAAACACCTCCTCAACTAACAAAAGAAAACACTGTGTCTCACCATCACCTCCCTCCATGAAATCGAATCCTTCAGTTTTAATTAACATTCGAAGTTTTACTATTTTACTTTTAAGTTTAAAGACCTTTGTCTTGTCTGTTTATCTGTTTGAATGCGTATCACATTAAAAAGACTGGACAAATTTCTAAAAAAATTGATTCGCAGCTTATGCTCGGTTCCGAAGATCATGTCACTTCCGTTTATGTGTAAAAAACTTAATTCTAATCTTAAGGTGATCCATTATCGAAAGGGATTAGAATAGCTTCACTAGTCGAGGTCGGAGATCGTTAAATTTCTTCGAAGTAAAAATATTATATATAAGTTTTTTGGATATAAAATTTAAGTTATCAATTAGATACAAAAAAAAACATTAACACTATTTGTATTTGTTCTTCATACCACTTACTTCATATCCTTATATAATATTTAAACACTGGATTTTCTCTTAATATTCTCCGGATCCTTAATACATTTGTTCATCTCCCTAAATGTACTTAGAAATAATCATCTCGAGTCTTCTCGTGGAACACTTAACATAATACTCTACAATGATCCAATACATTTGTACCTTTTTAAGCGCCTTCTTGGTAACGCCTAAATCCATAGCAACCCGGAACACATTTGAATTCGATATATTGAACTATTTGTCAAATATCACTGGATTCGAATCATTAATGCTACGGAGATAGTTTTCTATAAGCTTGCATTTATATTTGTCTCTCTCAAAAAGCTCAATTAATCGTTCATTTTTTTTTCAATAAAAAACAATGCCTTCACTTTTTGACTTCCTTTATTACCTTCTTATTGTAACCATGTTGTGATGCTCTTATTTCCAATCAGGTAAATCTCGTTAAATTATTATTGGATAATAAAGACTTTCTATATACACATGTTTCAACCTAAAACATAAGTATATTTATTTAAATCTCCATCTTTCCTATCCTCAAAAACCATCCCGAAATACCTCGCGAGAATGACTGGGCTGATTCTTTAAAATTTATATGACGCTAAAGTACGATGCAACTTACAGTGTAAGCACGATTATTTTGGTCTACTTCTGCCTCTTCCTGAAATTGGATCACCCTAAGCCCTACATGCTCAGACCTCATTTCTGGATGGATAACAGAGCTTATGAATGGATAACCATTATTTCTAGATGGATAATGGTTACCTTGAAAGGTAAGGTACGGTTGTCTTTTAATCGCTTTTCCAATGTTAAAATATTTCAAAATGAATTTTAAGTATGGAGATGCATGTTTAGGATACGTTTAATTGCATTTATAATTTAAACCTAACTAAATCAATGCAGTACATATTTTCGATGCTATTCACCTAATTCCTTCCAATCTTTGTATCTAATGGATCTTCGTTAAGCCTACGTCAGTGCTTTTTTTTATATAAAGATCCTAAAAAATAAAATCAACCAGTAACTCCACTAGAAAATCATCGAAGCAGGAAATCATGTTTCTGAGCTATTCCAGAATGTTCTTGCCACTTTGGCGACCGATTTGTGCCCAGGGCATTTTTTTTCTTCCGATTGAACAAAATGAACTCTTCCAAGTCATCGTCCTTTCCTTCATAATCGATGTGCAATAGTCTTGGGGTTATCGATTATGTTTCCGACAACCCCCAACTGATATTCTGGTCGGTCAACGCTAAATGGACCATTTTCAGAGCTTCTTTCCTCTTTGGCGTTCTTTCTAATAATCACAAGAGAGAGAAAAGGAGAAAGCAGAACATCAAATAACTCAAGCTCTTCTATGTCCTTCTATTACATTTTGTAGAAAACACATAATATGAAAGAAATATATGAAAGAAAGACAAGAAGTCCCTAAAAGAACTTTAAGCTCACTTTCCTTAAATCGTTATCTCTTCTTTTATAATTAATCTTTTATTTTTATTTTTATTTTTAGAGTCGTGAAAAATAAAATGTTGAATTGTAAAATGCTGAATACAAGAAAGACAAATTTTTTTTATTTTCTGAAAAAAATATTAATTAAATCCGCATTAGAATATTTAAGTTGTCTAAAACCGATCGCTTTTATTCAAACCTTGAGCAAATGAATGGATAAAATTTAATTTCATTTTGGTTTAATGCTTTTGTTGTAATATTTGTCAACATTTACTAGATTCTAAAAAAAAAAAAACTTGGTATATGTGATAATATTTTGAATGTATTATAAAGAAATGTATTATAAAGATTAAGCAATTGAGATATTACCAAGTGAAAAGGCTAATATTATAATACTATCGTATTATATTTCATAAAATTTTAATTTTTGATTTAAGTTATATACGTTATAAAATCATTTTATTTAAATTATTCAAATTTCATATTTCACAAGCAAATATTTGGCTTTATTTTCACCAAGCTGTTGAGAAATCCATAATTTTTAAAATGAACGTGAATTTGAACAGGAAAAGTTTAACGTGCATAGAATTGTTCTCGATATCAGGAGTGGGACTCCCGTAATCAAATAACATTAAGAATAATAATGTAACTGTGTAGGTGCCAGCTAACTGCTAGGCATCTAAGGAATTAAATATAAGGACAAAACATGACAAGGACCCATTGTGCTCATATAGGAATGTTTAAAATGGCTACTAGGGACAGTGCACGTGACTGGTGCTGCCAGTGGCGGCAGAAATTGGAAATATTGTAAGGGGAGCTTCTAACAATAACTTGCTTACGATGCCCATGCTTTCAAAAAATTTCAATAATGGGCAAAGGCAACATTATTTGCTGCGTTGTTGGATATAATAGTACTTATAAAAATACAGAAAATGCTCACTTTTATTCTTTGCCTGCAAGACCATTTGAACTTTTTATTTTTATTATCTGCAAATAATCTAAGTTTTGTGTAATTATATCTATATAGAAACAAAATTTTATATAATTACCAGTATATCTCTTTCAAATTGTTTTATAGGCCAAATGGTTCCACCTTGGAACCAACTAAAAATTCAAAATTATGCAGTAAGCACTTCATTGGAAATGAAAAGTCAATGCACCCACTCAGTCCAAGTTATTTACCAACTATCTTTCCCAATGTACACAAACGAAAACAAGTGCCATTCTTGAGAATCGATTCGGCTATAACTTACTTTGAAAAGATTTGTAGAAGTCGCAGGGTAACAGCAAGCTATATTTTAGCAAAGGAAATATGGCTGCCGCGTCCCAAAAGTTGGGACTGCAATAGCCGCCAATGGCGCTGTAGTCGAAATCGGCCATCTATGCACGGTTCCTATAAAAAGTGAAAAAAAGGGATTACAGACTATGGACAGTTTTTTTTTTTCATTCAGGCCTTGAATTAACATCAACGGGAGTCTGGAGCAGCTAATTCATCCTTGTTAATCGGGCCTAATGAAAATTGGATTATAAGACCAATTCCACCTGATCAATTCCTTCATCTTAGATAAAGAAAACCGTCCACATTAAAAACTCTGGAAAAAAAATCTCGGAATTCGAATCCAGCAGCCTACAGACTACTGTTGCACTACGGAGCGGACTGTGTTTGCCATGAATGAAAAATGTTTTGGAAAAATCCAATAAAGTAGCTTTACAAAAAGTGTTTTCGCAAGAATGATTCCTGAAGACGATCTAGTAAAAATGAAAACTAAAATCTTACAATACTTGAAAAAAATTTAAAAGGAAATTTTAACCATAAAACGTTGTATTCACGTTTTCATTGCTCGGAATTGGTTAAAGTTTACCACATCATTTCTGTAGATGTGTAACTGGTCAGTTAGGCACTAAATGTGTCTGCGATCACCAACCAAACAGTTAGGATTTGAGATCGGACAGTCGTCCTTCTTTATCCCGGGAAGGAATGCAATATGGATTTTCAGAGATTTGGGCTTAACCTGGGACAATCTTCGAAACGATTGGTAATCGAACTGGATCAACACAAACATCTTTTTGTTATCGAACCAGAATTTGTAATTGTTTGTTTATAACCTTTTGTATTCATTTACGTTTTTAGTGACCTCGTACATGAAAGGGGGGAGCTCTTAAGTTCGTTCTGTCCGTCTATCAGCCCTAACTACAAGTTGGACAGACACGAATCATTCGTGTTTTGGAAAACTATGACATTTATGGCCGGTTGCACCATTGAAGTTCAGGAGCTGAACCACGTTCAAACTGCAAGATGAACGGAGATCATTCTTAAACCTATTGCGCCAACAACGTTTAATGAGAATCTCGGTTCAAAAGCGTCGTTAAGTTGAACTGTCGAATTCGGCCGTTCAAGGCGCTGAACTCGGTTCAAAACCGCTGTTCGGCGTTCGAGCCATTACTGATATTCGCTTGCGAATTGAGACCAAAGCAAGTTTTCTCTCAACCATCAGAAATAACTTTTAAAAATGACAACTTTACATTTATTTGATTCGTTGGACAGTGACTGTGAAGAGAAATTTCAGTTGTTAACAGAGTTGCATCATTTGTATCCAAAAGGCAGACTATTTCGCGATTATTATATTAGAGTAATCGTGGAGTTTAGTGTCCCAAATTAAATAACAATAAAAAACCTATAACAGTAAATGACAGTCATAAAATGTGAAATTTCAGCACACTTGGGTGGGTGGGTGGCCACACGTTTAGTGTCCCATTCCCCACCGATATCGCGCACCGAAGTTTGCCGCTGTTGGTACAGTCTGTGCCGCCGACGCTTATGCGTTAGGCCCGGCAGCAGGCCGGCGATAGCGGACTCCAGAACGCGGTGGCACGAAAACAGAGCTTACGATGGCCCGTTGTCGGTCGGGGGCGGGACACTTATAGCCATCCACCCATCCAAATGTGGTGAAATTTCACATTTTATGACTGTGTGTCATTACACTGTTGTAGGTTTTTATTGTTATTTAATTTGGGACGCTAAACTCCACGATTACATATATTAGTAATACTCCGCATCGATTTTTTTTTACATTCTAAAATGTGTTATGTATGTATGATTCAATTATATCAATTAAAAGGATTTTTTTTTTTCGTCTCTGTGTAAATAGGGACTCGGCAGAATTCAGTTTTTTAATTCCTCAACTCCATTTTCGTAATGAGATTGTTGCTGCTGAAACAAAGGACAACTGTTGAAAAAAATACAATGGGTTGATTTCCCGCAACGAAAGACGAATCTTGTAACCAATCAGGAATCAGCTTTGAACGCATGACGTACTTCCGCTGCTATGAACCAAGATCACAGAACCTCAGTTCAGTTGTGACTGTTGTAGCTTGGTGCAACAAGGCTGAACTTCAATTTGAGGTTCAAGCAGAACTCGGTTCATGGAAACCGTAGTTAAACGCTACTTTGGTGCAACCGGGCATTAGAGATGGGAAAAGAATATGAATTCGAATGCAACATTTACGTGAAACAACTACAGTTTCATGTACATTCCTCGTTTCTTCTTCTAAAATCTATTATTTCTGGTTATTCTCTCAAGATTTTGAGAAGATCTCCAACGTCACCTATCATCTTTACTTTTAGGACGCTCTTGAAAAAAACAACTTTCAGGATTTTACATCAGATATTTAAAAAAGCGAAAATTACGAAATTATTAAAAATACACTTTTATGATAATAACTTCAAAAATATCAGAAGAAGAGGCTCAAAATAAGTAAATTCACAGTTTTATGATAAGAGTAAAAACAAACGTTCCCGAACAACTTGCAATCTAACAAACTTGCTTTATTAAATGTGACATTATTTTTGAAAGGTGAGCAAAACACAAGCTGTTGTAATTCAAGGATCTAGTGGAATTTAACGTGATGCCGGCATTGTGTTTATTTACTATGTCTAGATCCCATTTTTTTCCATTCGGGCTATATTAAATAAGTTTCTAGAGGCCACATTGGGTTCAATTTCTACTCACATAATCGATTCAATATTGGTAGATCTAATTTTGTCCAATTACCACTATTTTGCTGGTTCGATCGATGACCATCTAAAACAGGAAATAGTCTAGACAGGAAGTCGAATTTCTCCCAAATCTCCAGGCCATAGGAAGTCCTCAAGTGATATGTCTCATAGAGGGCTCCGAATCCCGGGTAAGAAGAACGTTGTAGAAACACACAAAGACATTAGAATCCTAATAGCTTCTCCCTAAGGGGTCGCTAAAGCTAAGAAATATTCCTAATCTTCATTAAGTCGGCTATTTCTTTATCACTTCTCTCCTTATATTATAAAACTCATAAAAGTAAAACAAGATATATGAAATTTCGCTGTAAAGAAGAGGATCCTCTTAAAGCGTTTCTTTCTCTTATTTCTCCCTGTGAAGCACCCTGGCAACGATTCCTCCCATTTCTCGTCAGCTAATTCATTAAAATTATGTTAATTATATGGAAATGGATTGTTATTGAAGCATACGCGTGTTTACGCGTTTAATTAAAATTAACCCAGGTTCGACGGAATAAAGGAAGATTAAAATATAGAACCCCTGCCTCCTCCTCTGCTGCCTTAATAGCGTGAGACTCGCGGCAACCAATTGTGTTGTCCATTTTATCCTGGCGATTGAGCTCCAACACAATATCCCTCGATTGCAAGAAGCTAAGAATTTTCGGGCTTTGTGTTGACATGAAAACAACGTAGATGAAGTAAACAGACGGAAGCAGGCAAAATACTGCTCAGAATATTTGTTGAAAAATCTTAATTTGATTAGAAAAAAACTTCAGATCTCTTTAAATAAAGAAGTATGTGCTTGGTGTTTCTTTGATTATGACCAAAGCACACTACCACTCATTGCATTCATCATTGTCTTTGATGCTGTTTGTTCGTGTGATTGTTTTCTTCGTTAGTTTCATCATTAAGAAGGCTTTAGAACTTGCTCTAAATGACTTTTAATGATGAAATTGGTGATGAGAATCACGACAGAAGCAAATCACACGATCAAAGTGTTTCAATGATTACGTCAATGATGAAAAGAATGACGAAAACTATGTCGTGTGATTTGGATATTAGTATTATAGAAGTGACCGCCAGGATCGCTAACAACCGGCTCGCAGAAAATTCAAGCCTGAAAAGAAACAAGATAATTAATGCTTTTAGACAGTGTCAAAAGCAAAGCGGCCCCATAACAAAATTTTATCGGAAGCGACCCACTTATGATCCCCCAACTTCCGGTCAGGGAGTGGTTCTAGAAGTCTGATTTTTTTGGACGTGGTCACCTACTTTTTGATGCTGAACACAATGGTGAAGGTTTCGGTCCTCTATGTTTTACAGGTAAACTGTAACCTACCTTGGGGCCGTTAGCATAGGGGGCCGCTATTGCTCTGTAGTGGCCAAACGGTTAGAGATATTAGAATGAAACCTTCACCTTTGTATTCAGCATCAAAAAGTAGGTGATCTCGTACAAAAAAATCAGACGTCTAGGACCACTCCCTGACCCCCCAAGGCGTTTTCTTCTTTTAAAAATGCCTTTTTAACAAAGAAAACGCCTTGGGGTCAGGGAGTGGTCCTAGAGGTCTGATTTTTTTTACGTGGTCATCTACTTTTTGATGCTGAACATTATGGTGAAGGTTTCGTTCGAATATCTCTAACCGTTTGGCCAACTATTTGACTGTAGTGTGATCCAGCACCAAATCATACCAATAGCGGTTCCCTATGTTTTACAGGCCAGCTGTAACATAGGGGCCGCTAAAAATGAACTATAAATGATTTGTGAGGACCATAGTTACACAACTAACAATTGAAATTTCTTTCTATTACGTCTTATTAACAATGGATATTGATAATTAATATCATTGTTATTGTGATCTGACAGAAACAAAATGCTGAAATATTAGATACGATATTTAAAGAGATCTTCTATGTTCTGCTTGTGTAAATTCAAAAATGTTGATTAACATTTATTTGATTTTTCCTGTTTGATTTTGCATTCGAGTATTACATTTCTTGGTTTATGTACTTAGATAGTTCTTACAATCCATCTTTAAGCTATACATTTTCCTTGGACATCATGAGAAATTTCTATACCAAGGATTTTTACCTCATTTCCAAACAGAAAAGTGAGGCTAATCAAATCGGTCAGTCTGCATGTATGTGTATAGGTGCGTCCACTTCCAGTAATTTTTGAACCGCTGAATGGATATTCTAAAAACTTGGTAAGTGTATTCGAGACATATTTGAAATCTTTTCCAAATAACTTCCTGTCAAGGAATTACTAATTAGTACAATTTATATAATTTCTCATTGTAGTTATGTAGATCATTGACGTGTATATTTACAAATTCCGTACCATTTTCTCCCGTGAGGCCAGCAATATTATCTTTCGTTGCACACATATTGACACATTTTTCTTAGTTTTCATATCATTAGACAATTAGGCCTATCTATAATATCTACAGTTTCACATATTTGCAGTCACGTGCAGTCATTCTTACCATCAATATTTTTAGATTAATATATGTCTGTTAGATCACTGTTAGAAGACTAATAATGATATTAATGTATGCTTGCTTGCTTGTACGTCCACAACCATGAATAGTAATAATTAAAATTCATTGACTAGTATATTTGCCCCGTCAACATTGACGGGAGAAAAATGTGACGGCTCTTAGTTGAGATAGAGTATTTTAAGTAGAAGAATTTTTCTTATTTCTAATTTCTTCATTCATGTAGAGAAATGTCTGTAACGACTCTTCAGTTCGTCGCTGAGGGTGAGGTTCTGCATCTAATGATCGTCTGGCCTGCCCTTATAGTAGGCTAATAAATGAACATTGAAGTTTAAATTTTAATCTGATAGCCTAAATAATGAGTTAAGTTTTTTCTCTGGTTCTTCTCTCATTGCGTCACACACACACAGAGGGAGTGATAAGAGATATTTAATAATTTTAATGTAGTCCCCGTGGCCTAATAGATAAGACGTCTGACTTCAGGTCAGAAGGTTGCAGGTTCGATTCCTGGCGCGGACGTTTCATTGTAAAAATTATTTCTATTTTCGCAGGAAATTAAAATTATTTCCAAACACAGAGGAAGTGCGTTACGGAAGTGAGTTAGACACAGATAGATCTGGAAAACTATATTAGAGATGATTTAACAGAATCAAAGCTTATATCAGTGTCTTCTTAGCTCCCTAACAAAAATCTACAAAAATCTACGTTTGGATAATAAATTTGTCATTGTTATTTACCATTTTAATCTAATTGTATTATATTTAAGTTCACTGAAAAAGAAGCAAGTATTCAATATTTTGCAGTTATTTTCCAAAAACCAAGTTATTCTAGGTTTTCATTATTTTTTACGTTTTATTAAACGTTAGTAAGTTATAAATATATTCTAAATAGGTATTCCCCATAGGAGCCTCCGTTAGCACATGGACGCCGAACGTATAGACTTTCTCTGCCCATCGAAACTACTTGAGATTGAATAGTCAACCCATTGCTCCAGTTATTCCAGTTAGTGCAATTCAATATTATCCTTATCAAAGCATTATAGAACGTGTCGTATTGATAATATAAATATTAGCTCACCGTTTTGATGTTTTAAAAGTAACATCACATAGTTCAATCGAGATAAGATTCGAGGGAGGCATATGTTTTTGTTTTTTTAATGATACCTGTTTCTTTAATAATGTTGAAAATTCTTTACACTGTTAAAAGAAATTTTAACAGGAACAGACTATTAAGACTTATATGTATGCTTGTAATTATGTGTAAATCCATCCCTAGTAATTCTGTCTGGAGACAGGTCAACATTCCTAAGGAATTCAAGAATTCCCATAGAAGAACCTTCGGAAATAAACTGAGGTGGGTTCCCTTGGCCTTCCTCAGGCAGCCATTATGGAATGGCTTCAGACCGAAGAGAAAGTGAAGAAGAGGCTGACAAATACAGGAAAGGAAATTGAAACAACCAAGCCACACCAGTGATTCGAATCCACGGCAGACCGCCGCCCAGACCGCTCGGCCATGTCGGAACGGCTATGTGTATATGTATATGTATACGATATGTATAAATTTTGATATTAAAGTTTAACGCGTTACTTTTAATGTCCTGATTAGAGTGAAAGCATCGCAAGAGAATAGGGTTCCAATCAAATCAAAGTTAATGTGCATACCAGATTCAAACATCACTGAAAAAAACAAAATCACACAATAACTAAACAAAAAACACTTGATTTTTGCTGGGAATCGGAGAAGGCACCGTTTCGGGTTTCAAAACCCTCTTCAGTCCGATCTCGCCCAGCGTACCCAGCCCAGTGAAGAGGGACAATACAGAAGATGGACAAACGAACAAGACAATGACCCCTCATTTCAAAAAACACCAAAAATCAAATCAAGAATAAAAGAGGGTAAAACAAATTCACGCTAGCAAGTCGCTTAGCTTAGTAAGAATTTGTTGGAATAAAATGTTAGTAAGAATAGGGTTCCTGCAATCAAAATCCGAACAGAATAAAATTTGATCGCAGAATTAGTACGAGATTCATCCGCCTTCAACCTTAAAGCAACAAACTGGATACCATTTGACAGAAGATTCTCTAGAGGATAAATAACTAGACAAGGAAATCGTCGACCTTTCATAGGGATTGGACCCACATCTTCCAGGGTCCACAGACAAGCACCGGAAAGAATTACACACCTTTCCACGTGGACAGATATACGGACAAAAAGGGGATAAGTAGCTTTCGGTGATGGAAACGCGTCTTAACAAATAAATGTAACAACACTTTCAGAAGTAAAAGTGTTTAAGAACGTTAAACGTTAACAGTTATTTTAAAAGTGGAAGTCAAACAATACAATTACAAATTTATTAATTAAGAACTTCTAAAGTTAAAATTAAATTTTCTGTTTTTTTGCTAATCTTGATTGGTAATTCCTAGCATTTCTGAGTATTCTTGTTGAAGAATCCATTTTCTTCTCCGTTCTTTTTCTTTCTTTTTTTGTAAGGATTCGCTTTGGATTGAACGATCGGGAGAAGAGAAGTGAAGGGGAATTGCAAAGTCCCGCCTGTTCTTGATCCTTTGCCCAATGGAGGAAATAGAAGGATAAAACGAAAAGAGACACAAAGGGAGGAAAAAAAACTATCTCAGACTGCGTTGCCTGTAAGGCACCAATAGCTTCATCAGAGGCTCTCAGAGAGGCTGTTAATGTTATTCGCTGAGAGCAATTTCCTAATAAAAAGAGAGACCTGATTTTCGAACGGATTTTAAACCACTTTCCATCGACTGTTGTTTCGCGGGATTGTACTCTTGCTAGCATACTTGGATTCCTCTCTTACAGACACATCACGATTAATCTTAAACTAACGATTTTACATTTCTTCTTTTCGATTAAAAGCGAATCGTTAATATTTACAACTGTTTGAATTTAAAATAATGGAATTTCCGTAAAAGTAATTGTTTCTGTTACTAATAATAGCTCACTCGTCAATGCCTCGTCATTGAGACGAAACCGTGTCCTTCTTATATTTTTAATGTGTTTAAATGTTTTTTTAAAGATGTAGTCAACTGTGTTGGCCTTTCATTTTAATTCTAAATCAATATGCACGCACGTTAAATCTTTAGTAAATTGTTTTGTTATCGCCCAGAAACATTCAAGTCGTTTCACCTTGAATGAAGCAAGGTGACAACAATACGCTTGAAAGTCTGATTCATGAAGATTTATGATTTATAAAGATTATGTAAAGAAACTAATTCCTAGGGTTATTGTGAAAGGAAAAGTTCATATTAAAATTTATACTCCAATTTTTAATATTTATGGAGTTCTAAAAATTTTGACTTCATAAAAAAAATGGTTTATGAAATAAAATTCTACAAAATCAAATTCTGTTCTATAATTTGAAAATTTTATTAATTTGGGTACACGTTTTTGTATCAAAAGCTTATAATTTTTTCTACACGTATAAAAACTCGTAAGCCGCCCCACGCCTCCTCCCTCCCCCCCAAAAAAAAAACCAAATGATCTTTCAAACCAAAAAATTAGTAAGATCCCATTTTGAATCTCAAGACTCCATTTGCAAGACCGGCTGATGCCTTTGCCCAGTCGTCTCTCTTCTCCGATATGCTGGACAATGTAGATATTTTATTTTATTTTATTCTCAATTGAAATATATATATAAATCAAAATATCATGATTTAGCAAAGAATAGCAAAGAATATCATCTTTGATATATACATATATCTTTGATATCGTTTTAGATAATATTATTTATGCGTCGCATATTTTCATACTCCTTCTTTTCTTAATTACAGAAATCTGTAGCCGTGAAGTCTAGACGGCGGTCTGCCGTTGCGGCCATGTGCCGGTACCCGGGTTCGAATCCCGGTCGTGGCATGGATGTTTCTTTCTTTCTTCTGTGTTTCGTCCGTTTCTGCGGGTATATTGTGAGCTGCCTCCTACGGCATACCCTGGGCAACGATTCTTCAGCCAACCGCTCACTTTCTCGCCCCTTATTGTGGCCCTTAGTTTCAATACTAAGAACCCGGGCATTCGCAAAGAAGATAGAAATCTGTGACCGTCAATGATCAAAAGTAATTGCCAAGAATTCAAATGGTATTCAAATACGATGTTGCGCTTCGGACGTAATTATTGACTAAATATCCCTTTTAAGAAAAACCTTTATTCGTCATCTAGCGACTTATCATTCTGAACCCTTTGTTGAGAGATTTTGAATACCCTGAGGAACTTCATAAGCTTCATGATTATCCAATTGTACAGAAGCGTGTCCACGAATTTGAAATGAAGGGACAGGGGTCAACCAAACAAAAAAACTAAAAACAAGTAGTTTCTTTTTTCCTGTTGAGGGTTACAAGCAATGACTTTCTAACCAAAATAAAAAAAAAAACCCCAAAATGCTAGATTTCTTTCACCTTAGGATGTAATGAAGCGAATGGGTTGTAACTTGTACCAACTCTTCACCACACTTCAATAAACCAATGTAATGTTACATGACCTTGGAAAAATGTTGTATTCCTCCCCCTACCCCAATCAGTTCTTAGGAAAACCCCAACAATATTTTTGTTTTTAATTCAAATCACTAGATTCGTTCTGATAATTCTGATTGTTTATATTCACAAGCCTAAGAAAGCACGTTCACAGATTTTAGAGAACCTGGAGGCTAAATAATTAAAAGCAATCGAAAAGCAAAATCACCTAACGGTGATCCAACTCTTTTATGACTATTTCATTAATTTCTTTTGTAACGAAAAAATTGGAAGTGATTAACAAGCTTCAGGCCAAGGCAATTAAAAATAGCCTCTGCTAATCAGAAGGCTGTCACTGGAATCCAAGCACCAATTACACGATTCATGATTGCCTTAAGAGCGGCCAACATCGTGGGAGTTGTCCATGAAATCACACTTAAGAACGCCAGTTTTCAAGAAAGAACCAAGGGATTCTAATGAGCCCTCGACCGACTTGGCCAGAGGCCATCTCACCTGGCTCTGCAGAACACGTTCCAAGCTCTGGGCGCCTTTCCTTGGCGGCCTCTGTGTCAGGGGTAAGTCACGGCCAGTTGAAGGCTAACAGAGTTAAGTTAGAGATGAAGTTCTACCATTAGTAGCAACGAAGCAGTTCATTCTCCATCTCTGTAAGACGTCGTCCGTACGAATAAAAGACAGATGGGAATATATTTCAAAAGAAAATAAGGTCCTTTACCAAATGAAACAGAGTTATAATAAAAACTATTACTCTAATATACAAGTTCATCTTGCTTACATTTCATGATAAAAATTTTCTACATTTCTATAATCTATAATATATTTAGTGCAGATGCAATTAAAATACCTTAAAAAAAAGACTATCATTACTGAAATCACATCATTAACAGATCGTGCGTCTATTTCTGTTAAAAGGTATTTTTCGTTAAATTTCAGAAATTCTCGAGAACATTTTTCTATTTGGAAGTACAATAAATGCTGGTAATTTAACAAAGATTTCTGACGCCGATTCTTAGCTTTCGTTAGTATGAGTTGATGTTCTAGTATTATCAACTGAATTGCCAGTTTTTCTAAGTCTTGATTATTTTAAGTTATTCGGCCCTTTGATTACAAATTTCTTTTACAGGAATTGCAATTCTCAAGCAAGCTATTGCCTTGAAGAAGAGGCAATTAGAAAATACTTCTGTAATGAATTTTATAAATATGTGTAATTTTCTGGCACTATGATAAGGTTTTTATGAGAAAAAACGGAGCAATTAATTTCTACACTATAAAATTTCAATGTTTAGATATTTTCCGATTCTTAATTTATAATCCATTTATTCATGACAGTGAAGTTCAAATATTCTGCTTTAGGCCTATGAGGCCCTTAGGCTTACGAGGGTAAAGCTTCTGGCTCTCCACGGCCAGCGGGACTAAGTTGGAGTCAGATGGTCAGTCCGATGTCCGCCGCCTTTAATTCCCGGGAAAGAAACCCAGTTGCCATTTAACAGAAGGCTGGGTGAACCCTGGATCTGTCTGCAGGAAAAACTTTACGTAAAATTCCCCGCTCTCCCCGTGGAATGAATCGGGCTTCTCTAGCCAGCAACCCAGAGTTTTCCAGCTGGATCAGTGACCACTTTTTAATTCATGATATTTATCATAAATTATGATATTTTAAAAGGAAAGAGGAGAATATTACCTTGCTTTTCAAAACATTGTATTCATCAAAAGGTAGTTGGTAAATAAAAATGTTTGTAAATTTTGAAGTGATGATTACTATATGTATGACGCAATGATAATCTTCAAAATTAATTTAGAATGATTTTGAACAGTCTTTAGTCTGTTATTGAAAAGCCACAGCGATAATATTAAGATATCCTTATTATGCTGGGCAGTTTGATATCAAGATTTGTTCCGTCCAATGAAGTTTTTCCTAATATCTCTGCATAGAAACTTGATACAGTGAACTTACATAAATTAAAAATTATTTTAATTAAGTTAATAATTTAATTTTAATTAAATTATTAGAATTAAGAACGGTAATTAAGTTTTCTGAATTCAAACAATTCCCATTTCTTCACATTCTTTCCACTTTATGCTTATTGCTTCGGCTTCTTGTATAGCCATTCCCACTTTGCTTTTCAGGCCTCACACAATTTTCCATACTAGTTGACCCGTGCGAATAATTCGCACCAAAAAAACACTTTTGAGAAATAATTAACAAATCCAACAGCTGTCGTGCATGTTAGTTAAACCCAATGTTAATAGATGGCGCCTTCTCCATTTTTATAAAAAGGTTGACCCGTGCGAATAAATCTCATGGTATCTTGATCAGTCGCCGAATGGTAATGTGGAAATAAATAAATGAACAGATTATCAATAGATGGCACCTTCTACATTTTTATAAAAAGATTTTTAAAATAAAGTTTTTTAACGAAAAGAATAATTTAAACAGATTGTTTATTTTTCGTCATTAGCGGTGAACGTAATCTTCAAAATATCTCAATCATTGATTTTTATGAAGTATTAAGAGAGATTAAAAAAAAAAAAAAAACTTTGAGAAATAATATATGAGAAGTTGACAAATTGTTATGTTTTTTATTGTAATAAGTCGCTTATTTTTATTAAAACATAGATCTTTATTTGTTTTTTTATCTGTTCTTATTAAATGAACGATGAAATATCTTTTTAAAGTGCATTTTTATTCCAAAAAGGATGTATTAAAAGTTACGACGCTACAGCATTATTTGAAATTTTGTTTCGCTTTCGAAAAATAAGTCGCTTCTGTTAAAGCGTGTCTACATTTTTATAAAAAGGTTTTTAAACTAAAGTTTTTTACGAAAACATTAATTTTAAACAATTTGTTTATTTTTCGTCATTAGCGGGGAATGTAATCTTCAAAATGATGTCTCAATCATTGATTTTGATGAAGTCTTAAGGGAAATATGCCGTACCGACACGAAAACACCTTTGAGAAATAATATATAAGGATACTTGTGGAAACTTTAGCTCCATTCCAGCTACTACAATGAATTTCGCATAATCTCAAAGCAAGGTAAACTGAACAGTAGTGAAAGAGACCTACTGGTGAAATTAGTTTACAGGCTTGAATAACAGGAATCCTTAATCATAAACTTTGAGGAAAAGTTGTTTCATTAAATTTTTCTATGTATAGATACAATAATTAAGTATTTTATTTTCCATTCTTCATTAATGTTATATCATCAGCATGTATTATCAAAATGCAATTGTAAATATAAGTAAATAAATCATTAATGCAAATAATAAAATATAATGATCCTAAATTAGAGCCTTGTGGAACATCTGCATGAATCTTTTTCTTAATATTAATAGTTTGCTAAATATTTAATAATAATTTTTTATTATTGTTATTATTATTATTATTTCTAAATACAAAAGTTACAGTCCCGTTAGGAATGACAAATTCATATCAACAGGTTCTTGAATATTAATATACTATAATTATTTAATTAATTTTGAATATAAGTTTTTTTTTTAATACAGTGTTAAAACACAGTAATATACAACTTTCAAGTGATTTTTTTTTGTCAAATAAACCGCTAATAAAGTGCTAATTTGTCAAATAAATTGCTAATTTCCCAAGATTTTGTATTAGGCAGTAACATAATTTAAAAGTAAAAATAATCTTCAGATTTAAGCTCATAATTCTATATATGTTTATACATGTAATAATAATAACAATAATACTAATAATAATATATTGTCTACAAAAATATATATAGAAGTAAGCATTCATTATAATTTTGACAGCCCAAGGGGATCCCGTGGAGAAGCTGTCAGTGTAAATAAAATAAATAAATGAAAATAAACAAAAAGTATTACATAAGAAAGACATAAAAAGACCTTAATCTTACATAAAAGGCTAAAGTAGCATAACAAATATCATACAAAATAATTGTGGTGGGAAAAAAAATACAGAAGAACTTTTGTAGTATGAAACTATCCAGATTACAAATTTTGTCGATAATTTAGGTCTATGAGACTGTGATGGCACTTGCCCAAATAGAGGAAAGAGAAGAAAGACGGAAAACTACAACATACTACCAACTATATTGAGTACTGTATAGAGAATAGGATTAAGTCATAAAAGAGTTGATTAGGATTTACGTTATGATGAATAGACAGATGTTGTTTGAAATTTTCTTTTAAATTGGACCAGAGAAGAGCAAATACGAATTTTCTTCTGAATTTTATTCAAATTAGAGGAGATAAATAACTGAATGTTTTCCCATAGAGATAAAGATAAACCAACATTTGTTAGAATTATCGCTAAAAAAATGAGCCCTTCGTATTATGCCAATTAACTAAATAATAATTTGTCATTTAGAAAAATTAACAAGTGTTCGTTTATCAATAATTCATTTTTTTTTTTCATTTTTAGCGGCTCTATAGAATTGTCAAGTCGATTTTACATCTGGCTCTCATGTTACAGTAGCGTAAGACGATTAAAAATTATTCGTAAAGATTCAGTCAACCAGGAGAAGACATCTGCTTTTGACTTCTCTTTTTATTTCCTTCTTTCCTTCTTATTCCTTTTGTTTCCTATTTGTTCATAGAACAAAAAGTTAAAATGAAGTTAAAATATATATCGGAAATGAGAAGATAAGGAAAAAAAGAGAAGAAATGTTGGTAAATGTATGCAGAGGAAATCAAAAACTAATAATAATAATAAAAAAAAACTGCAAATAACCTGCAAATGATTTTCGAATAATTTTAACTCTGTTATTCCTTAACTATAGTTTCACGCAGTAATTTAAAAATTTCCTGCTTTTTCTAATTATTCCAGGATATCCAGCCATTTCGATATATTCAAAGTCATCAGCTGAGATATCTCAGATTTGAAACTTACTTCCTCTTGTTTCCTATTGGAAAATTATTTATAAGCAAATCTCACGTAAAAGTCTCTGAGTGTTGTTTAATATCATTTCTAAAGATATTGATATAAATGAGTTAATTTTCAGATCTTTTGAGGTAAACCAATTGACGAGACATTCAGTACAGAAACAAATCCGTCCTGAGATGCTTGTAAGATCATGATACTTCTAGCAGAAGTGCAATTATTAAGAGTCACTGAAATAAAGGATTGATTGAGTAAAAATTGCCAGAGAAATATTTCTAGCATAGCTTCTAAAAGAAGTCACGTAGAAAGGTTTCACATCACTCTTTATAGGCAGATATTTTCCATAAAAGCCTTCGTGGCTTATGGGCGCTGAAAGTAAAGGCTCCAACGTTTCAATGACTGTCAGGAATAGTTGAGATTCGTAGGCCAGTCTAATAGTCACCGCCCGGGAAGAAAACCCTGTTCCCCTTTACAGACTAAGATCTAGGATGAGAAGTAACCTAGGAAATCCCCAAAGGAAACGATCCCCCAGCCTGTAGCTGTAATGGAAATCGGACCCAAGCAAATTATTTATAGCAATAAACAAATAAATAAATAAATAAATAAATAAATAAATAAATAAATAAATAAATAAA
>JAFIDM010000001.1:19090972-19113274 GCA_023159025.1 Thereuonema tuberculata
TATTCCTTTTTTCTAATGTTCTTTCTTTTCTGCTATTTCTTAAGTTTACGTAATCAAAAATATACATTATATTTATTAAAAAAAGTACCGTAAGTCAAGGTTCTGTAAATTCTCTTAATAATTGTAATGATTTTTTTTTAAAGAATCTTTGAAAGGTTTTTAATAGATCAAACATGAAACCATCTGAAATGGAAAAAAAAATGTTAAAAGCACTTTCAGTAATCAGCGTGGGAGCTAAACCGGAACCGTAATGAAATTTATTGTCTTGCTTCAACCGGAATGAAAACCGGAATTGAAGTTTTTCAAAGCTCCACATCTACAATGGACAGTTGCAGAACACTGGATTACCTATTTTTTTTTCTAATTCACAAAAAATTACGTTATTCTCTATGTTTTCTTTTTGAAAAATGAAGCTATAAGTTACAAATTTTTTGAAATAAGATAAAAAGAATTTCACTTCCGAATTAAAAGTTCCGAATTAGATCTTCTTGTTTACAAACTTTTGAATAACTTCATTTATTGATTAAACAGTGGATAATGTAAATCAATCACCTAACTGTTATTGTTGTAGATATTAGATTTCAGTGATATGGGTATGTACGTAACCGGGAATCGGAGCCCCAGAGTCATATCTCGTTGGACTTCCCATGGCCTGAAGGTTTGGAGAAAAATCCGATTTCCTGTCCTATCTACATGACCGATGACCGCTGACCGATTTTTTCAATTCGGCCATTTTCCTAATCACAATTGGGGGGGGGAGAGGGTCAATCTGCACTGAATCGACTACGCGGAGAACGAATATGATAACCTTGACCCGATATCATCACTTCCGGTTCATACTGGTCTTTAATCAATAGTTCGAATGGTGCACAATGAGGGTCTAGACGTACTAAATGAAATCAATGAAGGCATCGCTTGAAATTACACTTAGACTTTTGAATTATAATAAAATGGAATAAATGAGCTTTGCGCGCCAATAGTACAGTATCAACTTTAAAAACGGAAGCGTTTCGTAGATTGCAAATTGTGTCAGGTCGGTTGGTTTTAATTTTTAGTAAAGTTGTGAATTATGCTACTTAAACTCCTGGCGTAAGCCTAAATTTGTAAAGAAGTGATAACATTTGTATTGATTAGACCCATCAACTATTAAATTTCAGCTTTCGAAGATAAGTAGTTTTGAGCTCACTTGTCGTGAATGTCAGTCGTGAAAGCTAACGTGGTACCATTAAAAATGAACTCAATACATTTCTGTTGAAAGCATTTGCATCTTAAGTATGTTATATATTTTTTTAACCATGTCTTTGTCTATCACTTAACACGTGAAATTTTCACTATATTGAAGTGCTCCAACCCATTTCCGCTTTGTTTTGACGACAATCGGCAACGGCTTTCAAAGTACGCGTGTCTTTCTTTCTTGTGCTTGCTGTATTATTTATCCACTGGTTCCCTTGAAAAGCGTTCTCGGAAGTGGCATTCAGAGACGTGACCGAGATTGGCTTTCGATATGAATGTTTTGGAATGAAATATTTATAATTTAGCAATAAAGATAGTGCACATGTTTTGAATTGGCTTCTGCTTAGATTCCGCCCCAAGGCAACGAGAAGGAGATTTCGAAAAATACGTACAACGCTGCTATTTTTAAACCTCTGTAGATGGAAATAAAAAAAGAAAAAAGAAAAAAGAGATCCACCAATCTCTCCTCTCTTGCGGACCCCGAGGTTGCTTGTCCAAAGATTGTAAAAATTTCTAATATATTTGCAAATACAATCAGATGGCTGAGATGATGGATAGTGTTGGATTGCAGACAGAGAAATAAAGACTCAGGGCTACACCTCTGCCTTCGTTGCTTTTATTTATTTTACTTATTTGCTTATTTCATACAAAAGCTTAGACTATCAGATTTCTTCTTGTTTTCAGTTTTCTGATTTCATTTTCATATCAACGTGTCCATTTTTTCCGTATCTAATTTAAACAATCAAATTCAATTACTTTAGATAGTCTGTAACTAAACTAAAAATAAGAAAAAAATATTCAAATAAACATTTTTTGAATTTTAATTTTCTCTTCTTGCTGCTGTTTTATCTAAATCTTGAATTTCTGTCTGAATAGGATTTCAAATTAATCTTCCAGAATTTATTTAGCTAATTTTTAACTCTTCTAGCAATCTATAAAAGCTACTCTTAAATCTTTAGTTCAATCTTTAGCTTCCTCTATATTTCTATTTTGATCAATTGTTAAGTATTTAAAGAATAAATTATTCATTATACTTATTGAAGACTTAAATTATCTTGTTATTTCTACTATTTTAGAATTATAACAAGATGCTGCCCCTTTCACTTTTGGGTTCCCCTAACTGCAGAAGGATGTTCATGTATTATTTTGTTAAAACGACAAAAAGTTACTCCTTTATTTATATTAATATCTTCTAATTCCTTTATTATTGTTATCTTAGCAATATTTCTTCAATTGGAAGTCTAAATCAATATTCTTCCCGAAAACTTACTATTTATTCATCAATTAACTATACAGGATGATTTTTTGGGTCTACGTATTTGTTGTATGAAAGTTGAAAAAAGATGAAAATCGTGGATTATGGCTTACTACTTCCATGTATTCTCAGTTCAGTTCCGTCTTACATCTATCGCAAAACATCGTAACATAATTCCTGTATTTCTGCATATCACAGTAGGAAAAAAGATCATCTTTCCTTTTTTTTTTTTTAATCTTTCCATCTTTAACCTTTCCATGTACTATTATTGTTATTTTTATATTATCAACTTTTTTTAGTAATTTTGTTATTCTAAATTTCTTTATAAGATGTTAGTTGTTTTTAATTCTATTTTAATTTTTAAAGTATGTATTTGGGTAATGAAGCATATGTTTTAACTTTATTTTGACATTGTAATTTGAACTAAACAAATTGATCTCTTCCGCAAATTTAGTGGCTCTGAAAAGAGCCTTTTTAAATTTAGATGAATTTTAAGAAACAGCCAAAACAGGGGTCAATCTGGAAGAGATTGAAAAAGCTTTCATCAAAATCACTTTTGTCATCCGAAGAAGTGATGAAAGGGATTCCAGTCCATTCTCTACGAGATGATCAGATTGCCAGTAAGCATCTTTTACGTGCAATACATGATTGTAAGCTACCATCCAATTACCCGACGATACATGGGTGTACAGCTGCTGTAATAAGATTTTCAAACATCGCTGAGTTTAAAATTTTTATTGTACTTCGATTCCTTTATTCCTTTATTCCTTTATTTGCGCCCAAATCAACTCGATCAGATTGAGATCACATGGTGGTATGGTGGTAATCATAAAATTGTGTGTCCGTGACCTGATGCTAAGATGTCAATCACGTACTGCTTTCTGCTTAATTTGTGATGCTTTACAATATCGTACAACTCTGCTTTCAACATATTTCAACATAATCTTTTGAAACTTTATTTAAAGTATCTATACTCGTATGCTCACTAAACAATAATAAGAATTGTGCAATAAGAAGGAAGACATTTCAGTTCTTCCTCTTATTTTTGTATATTTGTATTTATTCCTGAAGAAAACCTTCGGTAAGAAGATGTTATCAAAAGATGGTGTCTATGTGTGTCTTTATTTAACATACATGTTATTTGAATTCAAATTTAAACATCTAATTTAATATTTCTAAACACTATAAGATGCTCTTCTTGAGTAGAAGTACAAAAAAAAAGTCTCCAATCCATCTCTACACTTCTGGAACAAATCTCAACAACCCAACACCCTGAACTCAGAACGCTTCTTAATCAGATTTAGCAACCCCTTTTAGGAAACTGAAAGTTCCGACCGACCCTTTCCTTTTCCGTCTTTTCTCTTAAAGCCCCATTCTCCCTTCATCTTTACATTCTCCTCTTCCCAGACTGATTTTTTCCCCAGTTAATCAGTCTTCGTGTCATTTATTTTGGTCCCTCTCTGCCTTCTGTGGTATCGTAATTTCTTCCTTATCAATCTCCCTCCTCAGATACTCTTTTTCTGTTTTCTTTCCCATTTAGTTTCCTATTAATAATGTTTCTCTTCATTTACTCGTGTTTTTTTTTCCTTTCTCTTCTTAATATTTTTTCCCCTCTTTTTTTTAAGACCATTTCTTCGTCTTATATCACAGACAGGATACGATTATGGCAGAGTTACAATCTATCCAAAATCTTTCTAAAACATTTTACTTCTTAATATATTAAAAAAAATATTCAGAAAAAAATCATCATCGTACGATATTCTGAATATGAAGTTTTTTGTAAAAAAAATTCCTGTATTAACTTGAAGACTGATTTATCGAAGAATTTACCGTAATGTCCTCAGTTTTTCAAAGTTACTACAGTAGAACCTGTCTATCTCGAACCTGTTTATCTCGAAAACCTTTATATCTCAAAATTTCTGAAATTCCCTACATTTACAATCTAAATTCAATGCATTTTCCATGTTTATCTCGAAAAAATTTCCTTTAAAACCTCTGTATCTCGAATTTTGGATCGTGTAAATTAAAAAAATCGATGCCCAAAGACCACCCTTCTTCAACAACAGGTTGGGGAGGGAGGATGTTTCTTGGAATTCCGGAATTCAGAAACAAAGAAAGTTAGACGTCAAAAGTCATTGAAAGACTATTTTATTGTTAAAAGTACGCATGTATGTTAAAAAAAAAATATTATGGATGTATGTATAATTAATCTGCGATCATACCCCTGTATTTTTCTACAATAAAAGAAATTAAAACGTTTTTTAATCGACCGCATTTAAAACCTCTGTAACTCGAAACCTCTTTATCTCGAATTTTTTTCCTTTCCCGTGAGATTTGAGATAGACAGGTTCGATTGTATTATGATGCACGAAATGTAAGCTCATAAAATCACTAAATCTATTTATGTATCTTCTACTAAGCAGTGAAAAATCTTCAAGAAACATGCATAAATCACTCAACTCTAATCAGAAACACTTTCCCAAATTGAGCAGCAAAAAAACAAAACATCATTCCTCCAACTTAATTACTGTAGATTCTATATTTACTTAATATCAAACTGCAATTATAAATCTGAAATTCGTATTTTGGAAGATTTTACAAACTTAACATCTATAAAATTTCGATCATATTTTTCAAAAAATGACACGAACTATACTAAATAAGAGGTTCTTACAAGGCAGCGCAGCGAATGAACATGGCGGAGTTGTCTGCTTCACTGTAAAGCCTGGCAGAGATCAAATATGAATAGAAGCTTCCATCATAATTTCACTTATTTGCCTTTACTACAATAGTTTCTAATCTTAATAATTATTAAGATCTAGAGGGTTAGTTTTTATTGGTTCTGTGGTTGGCGGGAACCTCACAATTTCAAATTACAGAATACCCCTCGTTTCAAAAATAGTTCTGAATTACTCGATTTCAGCATTTGTTTGCCCGGACCTTGCTTTCTTTCAAAAGGTGAATCAAAAAAGTGTCACCTAAATTTAAATATAAACTTCATAAGAAAATAGGGTTAATAAAAATTATTTAATATTATATACAACATGAGTCGCAGCAACGTTTTTACTGCATTTTCAAGAGAATAATAGTAAAACAATATAAGAACATAACACATCAAATTTCAAAAATAATTAAGAACAATTCTTAAGAAACAATATAACAAGATAAAACTATAAACTGAATGTTAACAAAAAGCTTTCATGAACTTAAATTAAAAGATACAAAAGCTTTAAAAACATACAGAAAACCGATAAAGACATCATAACATAATTAAACAAGGTAGTGACAGCGATTTGTGAACCAATCATAATGCTTCGCAACGGCTTCTGATACGTACAAGACAAAATAATTGATGTTGCTTTAATTTCCTTATTATTATAAATGTAATTGTTGCGAATGTAAAAGGCACACCTGCTTAAGACAAGGGAATTATTTACTTGTTAAAAATAAAAGCTATGTAAAATTAAAAATCACGACCTGGTTTCGTTCAAGTAAGTCAGAAACATTTAAGTGACATAACATTAAAAATTGTGTTGATTTATACAAGGTCCGCAGGTGGAATCTTACTTACCTCCACCTGCGGACCTTGTATAAATCACCACAATTTTTAATGTTCATGTCACTTGAAAATGTTCTGACTTACTCGAACGAAACCAGGTTGTGATTTTTACTTGTACATAGCTTTTACTTTTAACAAGTAAAAAAATCCCTTGTCTTAAGCAGGTGTGCCGGCTTTATTTTTGAACTTTCCAATAAATAGTTACTGTAGCTAACTACTGTAAATAGCAGTATGTGAAAAGTAAATAGATGAATGCAAGTTTAGTTTTTCAATACATATACGGTACAGTACTGTACATACAAAAAAAAATACATTTACTTAATTAAGCAAGAATGATACAGAATAATGGTACATATACTGTACAGTAAGGATATGTTGTACTCAGCATTAATGGAAAGTATCCTACGGCAAATCGCTAGTCAGGGAATAGATCAAAATTCAAATTTGATGACTACTGATTGTGCATCACTATCACAACATCGTGAAGTAAAACGAAGAGCATTTGTAATACGAAATTTCTTGAAAGAAAATGGTAGAGGTGTGCATAAATAAGGACATTTCTGGATGAAGGTAATGAAAAAAACTAAAAGAAATCAAAATAATTTTTCCCTTCATTTTAAATCTACTCTTATATAAGTAGAAAAAAAATTAAAATCAATTAAAATATACTTCAAAACTAAAGAACGAATGTTAATAACAAAAAACTATTTTATTTTATTCACTTTGTTGTCAATATTCATTCTTTAATAAAATAGCTGTACTTTTTTTACTTTTTTTAGCCAAACTAAATAAAATGTAAATTTAAAAAGTAATAAAATAATGACAGAATTAGTAAATAAATAAGAAACCCCATAAATATTTTTTTTAAGAAATTAAAATGTTAAGCATGCTTTAAGTATTCTTATGAAGATATTCCAATTTTAACATTTTTTGATGTCGTGAATGGATTTTTTCTGTCGTTCGGCATTGACAGCCTTCGTCTGGAATGTTCGAGAACCTGATAACCGAAAACGCTTTTCCTAGTGTCTTTCCTTTCATTGACGTGCTTTTCCTCTTTGCACGCGACTCCGAAGTGATTTCCTTTTCTTCTTCCTTGGGATCCTGTTTCGATTCTCGTTCGAACCGGTCTTGGGAAAGAGTTTTGGCTGGCCATCTGCGAGGTCAGCGAGCCAAGCGGCCACAAAAGTTTCTGATTAAGCTTAAGAGAGCAGGGCCACGACCTATGTTCTTTGTTTATTTTAGACAGTGTTTCCTCTAACTTAAAGGAGAAACGAATTTAAAGCCAAAGAGACGTATATTTCAAAGAACCGTTACTGAATTTGTAGAAGTTCAAGTACTAGAAGTATGCATCTTAAACAAATGGCAACCTAAAAAAAAAAAAAAAAAAAACTCGACTCTTACCCAAATCATCAATTATCTTTTATCTAATATTCCAATATTTATCAGTTTTAACAATGTAATTAAGCTTTCCAGATACAATTTTGAAGAAAGAAATCCAGTGATTCCTTGCTATACTGCTAACAATAATATACTGTATATATTATTTGATTAACTAAGGTTAATTTGGCTGGCATTGCTAAAACGATATTTACCAGAAGTTTTGAATACCTCATGGTTTTAAGTCCCTCTTAAGTATCTCTTATACAAAATTCATCTACTATCTCTCTTCTTTTCATCTCGTGTAATATATAAAAATGACTCCACAACCCCTTTCATAGTATTTAAAATAATTTATTTAAATACTAAAGCAGCGAATTTTCGGGAACATATTTTACGTCATTCCCTTCTTCCAGCAAATAAGGAACTAACATATCAAACAATAACAGAAAGAACATCGTAAATTAAATACAGTAGAGTCCCGAAAACTCGGCACTCGATAACCCGGCAGTCCGGATAACTCGGCCACCTCCTGGCATAGTTCAAGACCCTAAAATATCACATAGTGAGGGACTAAGGCTGTCGAAACCGACCTTCACTATTTTAAACAACAAGGTGCGTCGGTAATAGACTTACTGTTCCTTCGTCTTCTTCGTGATGAAGTATCACGACGCAGAGTGCAGTGCGGAAAAGAACAGGACATTACGCATTTCTTTAAAAAAAAAATAGTCAATTTTTTAAAAGTAGGCTACTTTTTCATTAGAGAAAGCTTTATGCCTTCATAAAGTAATTTTCTGAAGTCTGTCCTATCATGTAAATTACTGTATTCATTAATTTTCATTAGTTAAGGCTCTATGCCTTCATAAAGCAATTTTTCTTCGATTTAAGAGTAAATACAGTATTCGTATGTAATATTTATATACAGTTCATGTATTACGTATTTTCTTAAGTTTATTTGGACAGTTTAAGTTTGAGTTATAGCATTGTTTATAAACTGTTGTATTCTCAAGCAACAAATAAAAAGTATTTTATGACGAAAAAATCGTACTTATTCTTTTTTTAACACCTTTCCCGATAACCGGCAGTTTCACATTAGACCGAGTTTTCGGGACTCTACTGTATACACACATTAATTGAATAATATAAATTGTTACGACAATGGCTTGTTATTTAACTTACTCATATTATTAAATTTATACATGACAATAATATCCATATTCACAATAAATTGACAAAGTTAATAATCAAAATAAACAAATTGTATATGGATATTATTGTCATGTATAAATTTAATAATATGAGTAAGTTAAGTAACAAACCATTGTCGTAACAATTTATATTATTCAATTGATGTCTGTATATTTAATTTATGATGTTCTTTCTGTTTATGTTATTGTTTGATATGTTAGTTCCTTATTTGCTTGAAGAAGGAATTGACGTAAAATATGTTCCCGAAAATTCGCTGCTTTAGTTTTTAAATAAATTACTTTAAATACCATGAAAGGGGTTGTGGAGTCATTTTTATAAATCTCTTATACAGTTTTCCAGATCTGTTTGTGTCTAACGCACTTCCTCTGTGCTGGCAAAATAATGTTAATTTCCAGTGAAAATAGAACTAATTTCTACAATTAAACGTCCGCGACAGCAATCGAATTTGCAACCTTCTGATCTGAAGCCAGACGTCTTATCCATTAGATCACGGGACTACGTTCAAATTATTGTTGTTAAATATCTCTTATCGCTCCCTCTATGTATGTGTGAAGCAATGAGAGAAGAGCCAGAGGAAAAAAACTCATTAATTTTAGCTCACTACATTAAAAATTTCAATGCTCATTTTTTTTAGCCTTCTACAAGCGCAGGCGAGACGCAGGTCAGACGAGTATTAGATGCAGAAGCTCGCCCTTAGCGACGAACTGAAAAGTCGTTAGAGACATTTCTCGACATGAATGAAGAAACTAAAAGTAATATTTAAACATAGAAAAAAACTTCTACTTAAAATACTATATAGACATAACTAATTATTTAAAAATAGTGAACACATATGTTAAAAAAAAAAAACGAAACTGTCCTGTCCTGTTAAGTATTTTTACCATTCATTGTTTTTAACTTGTACATATCATTCGTTTTTTAAACATGTGTACTCACTATTTTTAAACAATTAGTTATATCTATAAAGATTTTCAACCCGCACACATTAAAAGGATCTTCTAACTACTTAAAATAATCCGTTTCATCTAAAAGCCGTCGTTGTTCTCCCATCGTTGACGTGCGTATTCGCTAGTTTATTGATATTTATGATTCAAGATTAAATGTTTTAATGCTTATAATTGTGTCAACACTGAATTATATTTTTTAATCGGCACTTTTTAGCTGCTGGGACAGGTTCCCCGATTTAACTACAACTATTTTTTTGTTTTGTTTACGGCCCGTTTATCTTTCCCGGTGAGGACCATCTTACAGACTGACAAAGACTGCGAGAAAAGAAAAAGAGAAGAAGCAGACAACACGAAAGAAAGAAAACGTCCAGGTCGACCCCGGGATTCGAACCGATTTTCAGATATATCAACCACCCAAGCTTTTTAGAATTGAATCCTTAAAGAAAAAAGAAAAACAATAACATTATTGCAGAAAGATAAAACTGAACATAGCATCTCTCTACACCACGTTTCAAAATAACCTTGCAAACTCCATTAGATATTGATTCAACAGTAATGTAGATAATATTAACTCTAATATCTTACTGCTTCTGGACAAGCACAACTGTCAGTTCATTACCATTGTTTTGTTGCTTTACACAACAATGATATATCAGAGCACAATTCCCAAGCAAGATTCTCCAACATTTAGCTTGCAACAAGTTGGCTACTCCGTTATGAAAGTAATTTATCTGCAAAATCATATATAAATGAAATTGGCAATGAAATCAGATACAAAGTCTTCTTGAAATTGAACTATATACAATGTTTCCATTCAATGACTGCTTTACATGCTCTTGAAAACTTGCATAAAGTGCCCTCAACAATATGCCATTTTCCAGTTGCAGCTTGGGGAAAATGCCGTCGCTTTACACGTTGGAGCGGCAAATCGTGTTTTGCTCTCGTTGAGATTGCGATTAGAAATGCCGGTTGTCGAAGCGACAAATAATTTGATTTTGCAGCTTAGTTTTGTATTATTTCTCAATTCATTAACAGCAGAGTTAAAGAAAAGTGAAATTTTTTTTTTTTTTTCAGTTTCAAATTTGGTACCAATTTAATCAAATAAAGAAAATCCGACTTTTGAATATTTTGGTTTTGCCAATTGAATTGGCAGCAAAAATAAATGATTCCAAAAATACCTTTTCTTTACTTAACCAAATCTAAATAATATGAGAATAAAAATTGATCGTTAATAGAACGAAAATGCCTGCTTGTTAAGAATTCTCTTTATCTCTGACGTGTTAATATTTGATCTATTATTCATATTAACTTTTAATTAAGTTTACATTTTAACGGTTGAATGACGAACGTATGAAGTGCAATTAAAATGTCCAAAGTTAATTTAAATTTTTTATAACTATTTTCGTCATATGAAATGCATTATTAATTTATATAATACTAAATATTTAAACAAGTTAATCAATTCTTCATTTATGTAATTAACAAACTAGGATAATTATCCTTGCTTTTCAGTGAATGTAGTTGATGAACGGATTTAAATAAGAAATTTCTGAACGAAATTAGAGGACATTTCGAAATGCTGGTCTTTTTTTTATATTATTATTTTCTTTATTTGTTAAAGTTGTGAAAAAACTTAAATCCGGATTCAGAGGGAGAAATTTCAAATTCAATGAAATTTGTCTTCAAATTGCCAATACGTAGGCGTGTTTCAGGAAAATTCATTCATGATTCAAAAGTTATTAGAAAGACACATCTATACACCAAAGAATTTTTTCTGAACACAATTATCTTTAAGAAAGAATGATAGTAAGTGAAATTTAAAAATTATTTGTCATAAATTTTATAAGCAGTGGCTATAAGTCTTTTTATTTTAAATTGTGAAATACTTAAAAGAAGAAGTTCTCAAAAGAACTCGAAGTCTACTTTCCATTCTCACATCGCATTTTATTTGTTATTTTCCTTTTTTTAAATAATGGACAGCCGTTCCGGCGTGGCCGAGGGGTCTTGACGGAGGTCTGCCGTGCGGGCATTGTGTCGGCACCCTGGTTCGATTCCCGGCCGTGGCTTGACTGTTTCAATTTCCTTTCATGTGTTGTTCGCCTCTTCTTCACTTTCTCTTCGGTCGGACGTCATTCCTTAATGGCATCCTGGGGCAGGCAACGGGGAAACACCGCAGTATCTTTCCCCAGGTGTTTCTGGGAGTTCCAGTGAATTCCATAGAATTGGACCTGCCTTCGGATAGAATACTATGGATGGAAATAATGGAAAGAAAAAAAAACTACTAAAGAAAGAATAATTAAATATAATTATTAAATATAAACGAATTAAATATAAACGAAAGGGATTCGTTTATTTTTAAATTATAAATTCCGCTGAATATAAAATAGTAGGTATTTTGCATTTTCTGAAAAAAATAATTAAATTTTCATTATTTATTTTAATAAACTCCGATTATTACAGTAAATTAAAAACTCGCTCAGATATTAAGAAGTTTAACAAGTAAATTCATTTCTACTGTTTTAAGATAGAAATCCGATGTTTTCTATGAGAATTTATGCCATCTTCAAACAACATTGTTTCTCAACAATGACCCAGTCGGAAAAAATTCAAATCTAAAATTTTAGGTTGGGTCATTCAGGCATATCCTTGTGGTCTAGGCGGCGGCCTGTCTTATGTCGGAACCTGGTTTCGAATCCCGGTGCAACCATGGATGTTTACTTCCTTTCCTGTGTTCCTTCGTCTGTTTCTCTTCTTTCGCCGTCTATGACATATTGAAGGGTCCACAACCTGTAATGTGAGGTTGGCGTTAAGGAAGGCATCCGGCCATAAAAACACTGCCGAGCTAATTCTGGACAAGTCACAACTTGTTCAAAAAACAGCAGATGAAGACGAAGAAGAGAAGATAAAATTTTAGATTGCAATTTATGGTGTCGATGCAAGAAGATCTTCCTAATGGTTCAGAAGTTCTTTAGATTCCAATGCTTTTTTTTAAGGGAAAGCATGTTTGAAATATTTTCCAAACATGTTACATCGTCCTGGAATATGCACGCCAAGTTTCAAAAAGATCCACCCAGCATTTCAAAATGTTGAAGGAAATATATACATCACAGACTTGCTGATTTAATTTTTCTCACTTACATTGGTCTATAGAAATTAAAAAAAAAAATCAATATCATGCTATTACTGGTTATTCCAGTTATTGATGATTTATAATTAATTCTTATAGTATAATGTCTTCAACAGTATACTGAAGTATATAATAGTGTATTGTAATCCCTTACTAGATAAATAACATTTTATTTCTAATAAAATATTTAGAATTATTTGTTCTATTTTTCGATATTTTTATCGACTCTATTGATTACCCAGTCGTTCAACATACATTCTTATCTTGTTATTCTGGGAGCGGGAACATATGAATGATTTCCCAGGATTGCCAAAAGGAAGCGAATTCGCTAGCATTCGGATGGGCGTTGCAAATATATCAAAGACTTCCGTTCCTGATTAAAATTGGTCATTGTAACGCATTTTCCGATTGCAACGAATGAAGAGGAAATAAACAGCAAATAGCAGCGCTGCTGGCAAATGCCTTTGGCAGAGATTGGATTCTGTGCTTTCATCTAAATCCAATATCGTCTAATACAGACAAAAGGACAAACTTAATCAGAGCTAATGGAAACGAATTTCAGCAGAGGAAAATTCTAGAAGAGATTTGATTAATAGCGGTTAACTGCTTTAAAGAAAATAAGCCTCAATCAAGATTATCACACTGCTATTGTCATCTGCAAAACGATTACACCTTAACACGAGAGTTTTTTAGGTAAGTACTTCTCTCCAGACTAAATGACAAGTACTTCTTGTTGTACTTATTAGAGAGTAGCGATAGGTTGCACGACGTTGCTAGGGTTTTATCAATATAGAAATCGTATTGGGTTAAAAATTAGGAATTTCATTTTTGTAATCCTACTTTCCATTAGCCTAAAGAAATAAAGTAGACAAATAAGACAGTCTGTATGTGTTTGTCTACCGTTAATAACTATTGAACCATTGGATGGATCTTCTTGAAACATGGTAAGCATATTGGAGGACTAGGGACGACCTAACTTTTATATTTGAAATCATTTCCCAATGGGTCCTCCCCCCATTTCGAGAAATTAGCACGAAATTGTACCAAAATTTCCACCAAAAAGCATTGGAATCTAAACAATGGATTTCTATCTTATTTCTATTAATATCTCATTGTTTTAAACATATTTAAATACATTTTAAATCAAAAAACGCCAACTATATTGACACGTATTAAAATATTAATTGAAAAATATTTTAATAGGTGTCAATATAGTTGGCATTTTTTAATTTACAATTCAGACACGTTAAAAAGTCTCTTTTAACATTTTAAATCATTTAGCTAATTCATTTGCATAGGGTTTGATACGATTAAATTAATCCCATTTATATAACTTAAGTAAATAATGCGTATTTAATTAATTTTTTTTCAGAAAAATGAAATATCTACAATTTGAGATATTAGAATTTTAATGTAACAGTAAGTTTTTCTTAAAAAAAAATAAGTAAACATTTAAAAAAAAGATAGGTTTTAAATTATTTCGAATTTCTTGTTTGTTTCTAAGATAGAACTTTTCAAGTCGCGCTTAGTCATTCAGGAACGTGATAATGCTCCATATCTTTTAACTATTACATGTATATTATACACTAAAATATGTCGTTTTCTACCTTTTACTTTCTTGACAGCATTGTGCAGTTCGTATCTTTATATAAGGAAAAGTCGCGAACCATTGGCGCACTGCACATATTATGTTCAAAGTGCTTGGTATCCTGTTGCACGAAAAGGTTCAGACGAATGACCCAGTCCAAATTCCATTTCCGGGATTAATATTAATATTAATATTAACTGGGTGCCTGTGTAATTAATGCCTGTGTAATTCTGGACTTCAAATGAGGAAGTGACATGGTCTTCGGTTCGTAAACGCAACCGTTTAAGTTACTCCTTAGGTAAAAATCCAGCTTTGTGAGGGCCAGCGGTCCAAAAGTTAATCCATAGCCTTGGGAACAGCACTTCCAGGCATGTTCTCAAGTCAGCAGGACAATGCTGTGGGGCGCCATCCTGCTGAAACACTCAGGATTCACAATGTTCAGAAACACCAGGGCATCAAGTATCTGCAGATACCTTTCACCTGTGACAGGTACATGAAAGAAGAAAAGAACCAATTAATCTGTCTTTCCACAGGCCATACCAACGATGACACGGTCACCTCCCTACTAATTACTGTCCAAAACCCAATGTGATTGTTCGATGACCATTAACGCTTGTTCTAGCGATGAACTTCGCCGACAAGTAACACTTGGCCTCGGCAGAAAACGATGTCAGAAAACGAATGCTTTTGACCATGAAGATTCTGAACGTTTCCAACTCATGCGTTCGTCCTGAGCCAACATTGTCCTTAAAAAAAAATAGTCCTTAAAAAAAAAAAAAAAAAAAAAAAAAAAAAAAAAACTATATTTTTGCTTTTTGTGCGTGAATTTCCGGACTCAATATAGTTCATATACACATATACATTTGATTTCATTTATATAGTATATTAACTTAAGAATTAACATAAGAATTTTGTCTAATTGTAAATGTTTACGTACTTCAACATTATATTGATCTCCAATAAGCTAAAAGTAATTTTTAACTACATTACGGATTGAATACGATTGATTTAAACTTAGTTTCACATTAATAAAAATCAAATAATGTTGATCTACAATTAATCCTAATAAAAACATTCCAAAAAGTATCAAGCTACGTTATTACTGCAAGCATGTTATATAATAATAGTTTCAATTTAAAAAAAATGCAATTTTTAAATTCCACGGAAAGAAAGATACTTTATTTCTGCATTATTTTCATTGATTACCTTTTTAAAAAGGTAAAGGCCTACTTAAATTTATTATATAACGTATCGATATCCGTCGCTTATTAGGAACCAGAGCGCCGTCAAAAATCGGAAATCGTCGAAATAATAACCCAGTCTTTCCTATTTTTAGCTCTCAAATATAGTTTGGCCGCCGAAAAACGTAAATAACGCCCTTTATAACATTTGCGAATGCGTCAGAAAGTTAAATAATTACAATTTTTTTCTTGTACTCACTTGTCACAATCTATGTGAAACATTTGCCAAACGGATATGGAACTATGATGTGATCTCAGGATTATATACCCTGCAGTTATTCCTGGAAAAATATCTCTTAGTGTTGTAAACAAGGATTCTCTAAAGGAATTTCAGTTTGGAAAAAAATCCCTACCTCTTTCTCTTTTAACTTTTAAAATTAACAAAATAAAAAAAAGTTGAAATTATCAATGATTTGTTACATACTCGAGTGAAAATAATAATGCTCATAATATTACTTAGTGACATTGATTATCTATTCTACTTCTCAATAAAGCATAATAGATAATCTTTAAGATCAGTGTCTTACTTTTTAATGGAAATAAGATTACAATGTGAGATTGCATAGAATATTTTTTGGAATTAATTTCGATTTGGTATTAAACGTAATTCTACTAATTATTCTTGAGAATCAGTGCAAATTCATTCAAAGTCTTTTACTTCGTTAAGAGTAACTATACTACATTACCCAACAACTACAGTAAGCACAGAAAAGAAGAATTACTTGATATGGAGAAAAAAGATTACTTAGTTGATCCTGGAACTCATTGCTGCAGAAGCAATAAGGCAGCGTCATTAGAAGAGGTTACTGTAAGGCCTGCACAGTCAAGCTAGAGTCACAATTTGGAACGTTTTCTACTAGTTTAAGAGTCAGAGTGATGGAGTATGTATTTCTGAATTGCTAGGAAGACCGGGTATTGCCATTTGACGGTGAAGAGAATTAATTCTCAACGAGGGAAAACGGACAGGAGCCGCAGTTCATGTTCCTCGCCCGCTCATTTCCTTTTTACTCGTCCGAAACCACTTTTGGATTTGGATGATATTTAAAAAAAAAAGTGAATAATATAAAAATAATAGCAACAGTATATAAGTACGTTAAAGATGCAAAGACTAAAAAATAAAATCGATAATCTAGTTTTCTTCTACTCTCCAGAAAAATATCAATTATTTACGATGCTTTGTGGTAGATGTCACTGAGAATACATGGAAGTAGTAATCCATAACCAATGGTTTTATTCTTTTCCCAACCGTCGTATAGTTATCCTTGTCCAAGAATCTAATTTTGGAAACAGTTCTTTCTATATATACAATCCTGTTATGAACTAGGTCTAAATGATTAATGTGCTTCTGGTTTTAGACCAAACTAGACCGCTCTGCCCAAATGTTGACGTGCCAAAATTTGCCAAACCAACAGAATCGGAGTTAAATATGGATCAGGCAGAAACGCGTTGCGTTCCAACTTTCAGCTTTCTGCTTTAAGTTGATGAAGCATACAGTAACACAGTTTCGACTATTAGCATATGCAGCTAATGTCGTAACCCTACTGATTCATCTCCGCTTCTTAATTGCACTATCAATCCTTAAACTTCTGTACTGAAAGGAATTACAATTCGATAACTATTGGGATATTGACAAGTTAGAATTGTCAAGTTTTCAATTTTGCCACTAGAGCGCTACAGTCGCAGTCTTTCAATCAGCCTTGATCACTTTTATATCGGTGAGACGTAAATTTTGAAGAGTAAATCCAGCCTTTGGATTCGTTAGCTTCAATATGAGTTATTTCAGTAATAATTTACAGATATTGACTAACTCAGAGTTATATTAGTTTTATTGTGTAAGTAAACAATATTTAAAACGAATAAATCAGATGTGAACTCAATTAGAATTAAAATAACATTTCTGAGCAGAGGTCGAAATCCTCTGTCCCATTCTTCGTGTTCCGTGACATTTCAACTTGTCACGGCAAACGTCGGACCAGTGTTTCTCCGGAAACGATTTTATTCAATTACCGCGCGGACGGAATCTGTGTCTCTTTGGCCATCGCAGGTTATATCAGAGTCATTGTTTGGACGTCGCCGTGGCAGAGAAAGGGAGATAGGAAAGACAGCAACACGATCGCACAACCGCACTCAAGAATCGCCATCTGATCGCCACCATCCTCCCTCTCTCGGTATTCTATAACAAGGATGGCGAAGAGCCAAAGATATCTGAGATTTATGAATAGACCAAGGATAAATTAATGATTAAAAGGTCAGTCTTTCACTCCTTATTTTGTGAATCCTACGAAATTTCGACTAATTCAGAATAAAGCCCTCACCGAGAAAATGAATAGAAACGTTGTTCTCATTGCATTATAATTTATATCCGGGTTTTAGGCATTCTTTAAATACTACAGATTTGATCTACATTTGTAGCATCTCTTAAGATCGTAACAGCAAAACAAAAAAATATTTAACAAGCTTAGAGAAAAGGTCTCAAGATTGATACGCAGGAGCCCGGATATTATGGAGAAACTAACTACTTAGATAAAAAACTAACTAACATTGGTGCAGCGATAGATAGATGCTGTGTTGGTGTTATAGTGGATTGGTGAACACACACATAGATTTGGTTCTGGACTAGTAGAAGGACGATATAAAAGATCAGTGTATATAATGAGTGGCTATTATTCGAATTCACAGCAATTTTTATCGTCTGTTAAAGATTGTTAATACTGGTAGGACTTTTTTGCAAGCCAATTTGAATTTCAGAGTTTCTGCCTTCTTTTGGGCACTTCCACCCAAAAAGAAAAAAAAAAAAAAAGCTCACAAGTAGAGAGAATGATGACTGTAGTGGAGAGATAAGTGCCTCAGCTTTGTCATTAGTGATGAGTCTGTTTCCTGGTCGTAGTGATGGATATACCCACCTTAAGAAAAGGTCTATAGAATGAGCCCTATTAGAGATGAGAGTTAGAAGACATACCTCTGCATCTCCTGTCATTACGGAATCAATCGTCTGTGACACACACAAAATTCCAGTAAACATTCTAATCTTACGATGAGAAAAACCCTAGACTAACAAACGATGTAAATAAAAAAATTTCCTTAAAATTTGGATAGAAATTTATTATGATCCAAACAACTATAGTTAAAGAGGGCGTTGAAAAACCGAGTAAAATTTACTAAGTACAATGTCCTCGATTTTGAAAAGATTACATAATATAAACTTAAGTAAAAAATTTCAAAATGTTCTTCTTGTATATATTTTACTAATGAAATGTAAAAATACTTTACGTTTAAATCTTAAACTTAAGATCTGCAAATGTGAGGAATAATGAGAGTATGTGGAGTTTATGATGTTATCCATGAGTATGATAAAATCTGTGGAAATGAGTTTTGGAACTGTTTAGAACATTTCACCAAGTTTTCAACTTGGGATACATTTTATTTATTTCTTTTAATTAACTTATTTTCAAAGGAATTCTAAAGCTTTATACTGCACGACAATATAGTTGCTTTAATTTTGGTTTTTATTATGTTTTATTATTTTGTCACAATTCCTCGCTATATTACAACAATTTGAAAAAGAAGTATTACGGAACACCTTCCAGTTCTATCAAAACTGTATATATATAACAGGCAAAACACAAAGCAACCTCTTCGAGTTTCGTAAAGCAAAGATTTCAATCAATCATTTGCAATTTTGAAATTTAGAAAGTATAGAATATATGAATAAAATTAACATATAAAGCCGGACAGTGATTTGGGATTTGAAAACACTAATACCAAAAAACAAATCGCTGTTTCTATTGAGATACAATTAAATTACCTCCACGTCTTCAGCGGCAAAATTTAGAAACAATTTAGAAACAATTTTATTAGTAGAGTGTTGGCCCACCCTTCTCCTGAATTATGGCCTACATCCGACGTGGAATAGAGAAATGCAGGTCATGCGCAATGTTCAATGGAATACACAGTCATTCCTCATGCAAAGCGGTCGCTAGTTCAGAAAGTGTGGAGAAAGGTGGAAACTTAGCACAGAGTTTGGCCTTCTACACATCCCACAAAGGTTCGATTATGTTTGAGATTGAGGAGGCCAGACGAAGATTCGTCAGAGACAATATTGTGTCCAGTATCTGTGCTCGCGGAACCATTGCCGTCGCTTCACCAATAGCCGCTCTGCCATGAATGTTCGCAGCGTGCAATTTCCGTTGGATAGTTTTGGTTGGTATGGGATCCTGGAGATGTTCATCTCGAAGATTATCTGGGACACAGTTGTCTTGCGCTGTCAGATCACTATCCGCTTCAACACCCGTCTATCCATGTCGGTGAGCTTTGACTTTCGCCCACTGTTCTGTTTCGCAGATGACGTCTTACCACATTTCGTGTAGGCTGTCATAACTGTTGACACAGTGCTTCTTGCAACACCCACAAGATTACTGTAGCTGTTTTCGTCACTGAAGCGAGGAGGGGTCTCCAACGCCTCTTTCGAAGCCTGAGAGCTCAGGCATAACGATGTTTCACTGCTAGCACAAGTTGCACATGCGACCCACGATACGATTGCTACTGTTCGACTGATATCTCCGCCTTCACAGTTACTAGGTGGCAGACGTCTATTCTAGATGGCGTGGCTCTGCTACGCAAATTAAGCATGGCTCATTTTCATTTGAGTCTTCATATTATTGTGTCCACCCCTGTAAAGGAAATCAAAAACATATACTTTAAATCGCAATAGTTCTTTTCCTTTATTTCCTTCGTCGGTTTATATTTCAACTAACTGAAATATTAATAATAAACAAGTGCCATTCTATAGAGTTCCTTAAGCCTTCTTTTTCACAAAGGCAAATGGATTGCCTCGAAATAAGTAAATGTAGCATCGTACTGACTAAATTTAAGTTTCAATGCAGAGCAAAAAACTCGTCTTCCCACAGTATTTGTGCTGGTCTATACAGTAACGCTTAGGAATTACGAAGGCTAGAAACGGAAAATGTAGATAGAGTCCACTAAGAAAATCTCTAAATAATTGAGTTCATGTATTCTAGATGGAAGGGGTATCCTATTCATGAAACCATTATCTTTCTTACTTACTTTGTTACCTTCACTCATTATTAAAATGGCCTAATAACTGAACCATGCATCATACTAATGGTCATTGTAATCTACATAAAATAATAGAGACTGGTTTAATTTTTTTTAATTATTTTTATTAAGTATTTTAATAGATGCTATAGCCATCAATGTTTCAGTCTAATACTTATGAGTATTCTATCGAACTTAATGACATAATTTAGATTTTACTTATAGTATTGCAGTCCTTGTGTATTCAGTTTAATACAATGTTGACATACTTCAATTAAGCAGATAAATTGTCCTTCTCCACTTTAACAACATACGTAACATATATAAAATCCTTAAGCATTACCGGATACAACGGATAGCAATGCACAAATAAAAATATTATACAAACTAACGTATGAATATCGCTTAAGGTATTTCGATTTTCTGAAATATCGCTATGGATTTTATGAATATCGCTTAAGGAATTTAGAAGTACCGTATACATTGTTAAAATAGAATTTTAAGAATTTTAAGTCGATGTAATCATATCCATCTATCCTTAATCAGGAATTAATTTAAAAGTTGAAGTTAAAAATTTTTACTTCAACGCTGAGATTTTCATTAAAAATCCGCCAATATAATTTTAAATTCAAATCATACTAAAAACTTCAGTAAATTGAATTCATTGTTTGAAAAATTATTACAGTTTTAATGGATGCCCACGTGAAGTTCAGATTAACATATGGTAGCAAATCAACAACTAGTTACAATGTGGAGCTAAAAGTTTATGATAATTTATATTATCACGATAACATTACATTATGTTATTATAAAATAAATAGACTTTAGAATGCTAGAAAGTACCTATTTACATGAATTGACATTCAGAACTGATAGTTTTTAAGCCTTTTTTTTTTTTTAAAGTTACTTTATTTAAGACTAAGCTATCTTTAAGATGATGGTAATTTTCAGAAAAAATAAATTGAAAAAACGGATTAAAGTTTCACTTTTAATATTAATCTTATATATAAAAAAATCTTAATTACGTAAAATAAAATCTACTCGAAAGATGAAACTTGACCACAGTACAATAAAGCTTTGCAAAGAAGTTCAGGCAATTAAAATTAAACAGTCTTTCAATCTACAGGGTGACCAATAAGATTGGATACATAGAATAGATGTGCAAATATATGTGCTTCTACGTATTTTTAATATAATAAAAACAATGTGAGATAGTAAATGACATTGTAAGACCTTGACACTGTTAAGTTCAATACGGTGGCCAATATGATAATGAATTCTGTCCGTTACACTGCATCCTCCTCAATCTTTGCGTAGGCGTCTTACGATGCGTTGCTTCATACGATGCAGAATACAGAATATACTTGAGCCTTCAACATACCTAAGTCATTGTCAATAATAGGCAATTATTATACGACGACAATTCAAATGAAACAATAAATATTTTATTATAGTTTGTTTATTAGAGGTACCAAAATAAACACTGCTACTTCTAAACTTAGTCACTATTTCTCTCAATGTACTTGGCCACCTGTTTGGCGAGGCTTGTATCCCCGCCAAAAAAAAGGGTTGAATCCCCGCTTGAAAAGACTTGTATTTTTCAGCGTGCGCACAGCCAATCATGCACCGCCTCTTTGATCTCCTCCTCACTTGCAAATATGCGTCCACCAAATTCCTCCTTCACAGCTCCAAAATTATGGTAATCGGAGGG
>JAFIDM010000001.1:19113284-19194558 GCA_023159025.1 Thereuonema tuberculata
CGTCCCTTTATCCCTGTAATGTTCCACAGTTTGTCCACGGTACTCCCAGAAAGGGTAAGCATAATCACACCGATGGCTGTGAGCGGAATTTCTTCTGCCTTGGAGAAGATGAGTGGATCCATTCCATGCTTGCCCTCTTTGTCTCCGATTGGTGATCGTGTACCCAAGACACGTCGCCAGTGACTATTCGCTTTAAAAATCCTTCACCCTCAACCTCATACTGCCGCATCAGCTCCGTAAAGGCGTCCACCCGTCGCACTTTAATGTCTGGGGTGAGTTGGCGAGAGACCCATCTCGCAGCCACTTTCCTGTAGCGAAGTTCGTCGTATACGATATGGTGGACAGACCCAACGCTCAACAGAAGTGAGGATGTAATATCTTTAATGGTGACGCGTCGATCCTCTTGAATCATCGTGTCTAAGGCGGCAATCGATTCTGACGTGATTGTCCTGGCCTCGGCGCATCATCTAGATCTGAATGGCCTGCCTCGAACCTCCTGCACCATTCGTACACACGCGCCTGTGACATACTTTGCCGGCATCCGCCGACGAAATGTCGATAAGTTTGGTACCCTTAGACAAAATCTATCATAGCAACTGTTCCTGTTTGGTGCACTGCTCTAAGGGGCCGCCATTTTCAAAGTGCCACTAACGCTATTCAGCGGCAGTTTGTGGCGTCAAAGCCAACCTCCACGACGGCAGAAGTATAGACTGTATTATGGGTGTGACGTCCGGTCGCTTTGCGTACCTTCCCCGATTTTTAATGACACTTTTATGTTTTCACTTGAATCGCCCTCGTACATTTCTGATTCTATAGCTATGTGCCCAGACTTTATGGCTACACTCCAACCCTACCTATATATTCTGTAGGGTTGTGTTAAACATGGTACCCACTAGCAAGTTTTGCTTGCTGCAACATGTTTAAGAATGTTACAGACCTCAGTTTAGTGGTGGATAAACTGTACCTCTGACATCCTCCCAAGATTCATTGGTTTTTCTGTGTATTTTTCTCTGTAACTAGACCCAATGTGAAAGGTCTGGATAACGAGACGATCACAGACTTCCACTTACAGTCCATTGCTTAGTACAGTCTCTCCACAACGTACACAGATAACTAGCAAAATTGAAATACTGGCTCCAAATCCATGGATATAGAAACTGCGCGTTACTATAATCACATTTACTACACTTACTGCTAAAACCAGGGCGGGGGCTGCATTTGTTTTTGATGAGGAACCTAATATAAAGAAAGGTATAAAGAGACTAGAAATTACATGTCATAATTTTAAACATATAATCACTAAAAAAAAACTACATTACTTACTACATTATGCATTTTAGATATATTTGTTTTCTGATATTTACAATTTACGAAAACATTGAGGTATCTCCTACAATTTCCTTATTTACGTTGAATCCAACACCACTTTTAATTTCGGCAATATTTCGTTGGTCCATTTTCCGCTCAGATTTCGTAAATGATTGATTCGTCTTGCTGTGTCGGGGCCAATTTCATTCACCATTGTTGCTATATATATCAACCTGGTGGGCTCTGTGACCCGTGCATTTCGTTTGATCTATAAGTTTCCTAATGAAATGTTAACGAAAGGACACAAAGATGCTAATGCAATATTTTCAAATAACATTCGTCGTAAAATGTAAACAAGTTATTGTCGTTTTACGAAACGATGAAATATTCGAATCGAAACGAATTGTTTTCCTGCGGAAGAGAGCAGCTCTTTGAAAAATTGAATAGACATTTCAATTACAGGAATGATGGCCTCGCATCCTGACCTTTATCTTTCACGAAAATCCACACACACACACACACACTACTACTTTATTATTGGCTGCTTGATTAATTTAGCGCAGTTGGATTTTAATGACGGATCTATTTTTGGATCTTGTTTTCGAGAACTCACCTATTTACCAAATAGCTAAGTTAAAAACGAAGCCTTATAATTAACATGGGGAAATTGAAAGACTAAACATGAGGGAAATAAATTGGCGTGTTTTTCCTCAAAGGTGTTGCCTTCAATTGCAAAGAACTGAGTTTTAAAAAAGAATTTTTTAATTCAAATAACAGCTTCATTTTTTAGTCAGCTTTTCAATAAGAATTCTGTGTGCCTGTGTGTGTGTGTGTGTGTGTGTGTGTGTGTGTGTGTTTCCTCTAATAACTTTTGAACCATAAGACGAATCTTCTTGAAACTTGATAGGCATATTCGAGGATTATAGGGACAATTTTAACTCTTATATTTGAAATCTTTTCCGAAAGGTCTTTATTGAGTAATCAACCCCAAAAGATGATAAATAATTTCCGACAAAAGCATTCGTATCTAAACAATGGATTTCATTCCTATTTCTATTAATAGCTCATTTCCTTAAACAATAAATTTTAAATCACTTAGCTAATTCGTCATTTGATCTGGTTTTATTCCGATTTACAGACAATTGAAGTCAAAAATGAAGATTTAATTCTTTTTTTTTTCCTCAGAAAATGAAAAATTTATACTTTTTATAATTAGAATATAACTTAAGCTTTTTCATTTTTTGGCGTTTTCACGACTTGAAAAAAATAAGATAAATAAATAAAAGAATTTATCTATTATTGTATCTTAGTGTTAAACCTAGGCCTATATAATTAATCAGGTTTACCGGCTATTTTATTTATGACAGCAAATTATGATCAGTACATGTAACTAATATTTTATTAGCATTTATAAGTATTTATTAAATAAAAGAAATTTGAAGAAGTAATAAATTAAAGAAACAGACATCAAGTTCTTATGAATTTCTTGTTTCTTTGGTAACTTTGGTGTCGAAGCTTTAATTAAAAATTTTTCATTAGGTTTTATTTTACTGCAGTTATGTTTATTCTTGAAAAACCAGAAATTGTCTTAGGGTAATTTTTAGGTAGCGACTGACCCTTTGCCAGTGCTTGATCATTTCTTTGAAGTGAAATTAGTATTTCTGAGAATTGATTCAAAATTTCAATAACAGGTGGCATTATATAAATTTCTAGGCTATTTAAGAAAGTACAGTGGAACCCCGCCATTCGTCCGCCTCTCTATTCGTACAATTCGTTATTCGTACAACTTTTTCAAGTAAAATTGAACTCGCCATTCGTACGCTTGCTCGCGATTCGGACAGTGTGACCTTGCTACTGGCCGCGCCACGCGGTCGCTTCAGCTCAGTCTCGTGCTAGCTTCCGTACGCTACGCATCATCCAAGCAAGCTTCGTAAAACTTTGTGATATTTTATTGTTATTTTTTGTTATTTTTATTAATAATAGTGCAGCCTTTTTTTTATTAAAAAAAGATTACTGATTCAACTAAGCCTAAAAGGAAAACAGTGAGAATCACAATTGAATTGAAAAAAAGAACTCGTTTCGAAGTTTGAAAGTGGAACTCGTGTCTCTGACCTGGCAACTCAGTATGGCATGGCGAAATCAACCATATCATCTATACTGAAAAAGAAAGAAATAATAATAGAGGCCTATATATTTATTGTTTTCGTAGTTTTTATATATTTTAGGCTTAACATATTATTACAAAGGTTTATATAAGCAATCATCTGTGGGTCTGGAACGGTTAATCGAATTTACATTATATCTTATGGGAAAAAATGATTCGCCATTCGTACAAATCGCCATTCGAACTGCCTCCTGGAACGGATTGTGTACGAATAGCGAGGTTCCACTGTAGTAAGATTTACCACCAGAGGTTGCTTAAATCATAAAAATGGCTGCTTGTCTCGCCTCAACTTTATAATAATTTCTAATGGTTTTTATTAAAGACTGGAAATCTTCGTCTGCATAATATAATTATATTAAGGCTTTGGAAATTCCTATGTCTGTTTGAAATGTCTTGTACTATTGATTAAAAAGTCCTGGACATCTAATTCATTTTCCTTTTGTAGGACTGGTCAGCAACTGCATTAGTACTGAATAAGATTTACAGTGCTTAGCCACTGTGGCTAATTAATATTTTTTCTGAAAACATAATATCTTAATTAAAAATAGGCTATTTGTAGTTAGTTAACTATATCAAGAGATATTATATCAGGAAAACAGAAAGAAAATAAAAGAAGTTGAATATGTAACAGAAAGAAAGGACAGAGAAGAGGAACTGGAAAAATAAAACACTGTGAAATCAAAGTTAATTTCAAACAATTGAAAACTTCTGTAATAAACCCTCTGAATACAATATATTAAAAATACAACTTCTGCCAAATCAATAAGACCTACAATTTAAGAGGAAAACTCTCAAAACTATCATAAATGCAAACCAAATGAATATAATTTTATGCTGAAGCATAAATTTAAGGGTGATCCATAATAATTTTAAAAAATTTAAAAAATAGTAATAAAAAAAAAGGAAGTAAATGAATGTAAGGAAAAATAAAAAAACAGGAAAAAAAGGAAAAAAAAAACAAAACAAAAAAAAAAAACACGCGGACATTGAGGAAAAAAAATTGATTTAAGAGATAAAAAAAAAAAATAACTAGATATCTGGATTCGAAACGACAACCTCCAGCATATGAGTTCGAGATCTTATCCATCAAGCTACAGCTGACAACTCAAGTGAAATATTGTATCTCTTACATTTACGGTGATAGCGAAAATCCAATGAAAACAATTGCAGATATTTCGAACAAGGGAGGTCTGAAAATACCTTAATCAGAGACGTTGTTTGTGCCTCTGAACACGATGGTGAAGTCCGTTTGCCGATCCGATCTTCCGTTCGGGAGTTGTTAGGGAGGGACAGACACGGACGGATGGACGAACGGACAGCACAACCGCAAGAGTTTTATTTATATTTAGGTAAATTGAGTATTTTGAATTATGTATCAATAACCTTGGAGGATGTATAAATAAAAGATAAATTATCTTTATTTTATATATCTAAGGGTATGCGAACAAAAAAGGCTGAATCCTACTGATTTAGAGGAACTGAATACTATTGAGAGAACCCCTCAGAACGAAAAGTCCCAAATAAAGCAATGACGAATGTAAAGACTACAGGAACAATCCTACATATCATAGAAGATGAAGAATGTTTGCAAACACCAGTATTTTAATTTCGAGATCTATTTTCCTAAAATTAGAATATCAAACAAACAAAATAAAATTTGATCCAAGCAAATTTTCCTACATAAAAAGTTTCGGAAAATTTAAGGAAATTTAAGCCCTTAACTTCTTATTTATCCCCATAATAAAAAAATAACATTATCCATTCATATTATGAAAGGAACATCTCTAAGTCCCTTCTTCCCTCGTTCCTAAGTCACAAATATATAAAAAAAAGGTTTGTTTTTGATGTGTTTGTTCCGGTTTGTTCCTAGAAAAGAAAAATTGTTAGTTCCGGAAAAATAATATCTTCCAAATCCAATTAAAGTGCATGGGGAGCTAATTTCACACTAGCACGCCCAAAGTCAGAAGTTGATAACCCGGACAACATGGTTGGCTTGTTTCATTTTGTAAGGAAATTAACCTGAGATGCAAGTAAGTTAAATTACTTAAAGCCGAATAAGTAATATTTAGAATTGGTAACTTACCAAAATGGAATTCAATAAACAATAAAAGTAGCCTATAGTACCTAGGGATAAAGGAGTCCAAAATTTTAAAAATTTAAATTAATCCGAACAATGTATTTAGAAAAGAAAGTTCGCAATTCTTATGATACAGCCTAGAATTGTAATAAGACAGCAAAGTAGGATAAGACATTAGAAACTTTTGAATACAGTAAAACAAATGCATATTTTTGATGAGTATTAGACAAGTAAAATCATAGCCAGCAAAATTTGAAAAAATATCAAATTAGTAAATTAATTTGGTAAATTAAAAAGCATAAGCAGCTTGTTACTGATCTAGCCTGCAGTCTTATTATTCAGCTCAGCAATTTTCTCCATTGTTTGTGCACTTGTTTCTTTGTCTTTGTATTCGCATCACGTCAAAACGACTGGATGGATTTTCATAAAATTTGATTTGTATCTTATTTTATGGTCCAACTTAAAACACAAGCCCATTTAATTTGGTCTAAGTCCGTCCCATCTCTCAAAACTTACATCCGAAATCCCTCACTTAATGGGCTACTGGATTTCTTTAAAATTAAATACTCTGCTTATGTATGGTACAACTTAAACTATGAGTAGAATCCTTCCTCCCACTCTTCGTAATAGGATTTCCAGCTCTACATGTTCAGAGTAAATAATGGACAGCGGAACGTATACCTTGTTATTGCTTTAAATTTATTGGAAAATGTAGAGACAAAAAGATAAAACAAATATAAGAACATACAAACATACAATAAATATAAGAACATACAATAGGAAGAAAAACGAAAGAAGAAAGAATAATAAAGTTTCAAGTAAAACAAATGAAGATATCTTTATAGCGTTACAATGATGAAAACCTAAATTGGATCTGAAGTGCCTCTAAATTCGTTGAAGTAAAAGAAATGTACAATTAAAAAAAAAAAAAAGAATTAGAATATTATAAAATGATTATAGAGCTTTATTGTTACCAATAGACCTTTCCTTACTTAAGGGCGCAGGCGCGGTAAAAAAAATGCATTGTGGGAAGTGTGTTTGAGGAAACCAGCTAGCTACAACCAGTGGGCAATTTCTTCAATAAACTATAGTTTTGGAACCTTTCTCCGTCCTCCAGATTGTAAAAACAACACAATACCTATAAAAAGTACAGTGATAATATTATTTACTTTCTAAGTCCTTTCAAAATCAGGTTTTTATTTTCCTTACATCAGAATTTTTTTCTGTGTAAGTATCAGTCTAAACCTGATTCTGGGAAATAAAAATTCAAGAAACTTAAAAACAAATCTAATATACTGTACTTTCATGAAGGTTCTGAAAAGTATTTATTATAATCACATGAAATAAGGAATTATAAAATATATTACAACAGATCTTCAGTTAAATTAAATACGCTTTATTTAACTTCTGACAACAGTTATTTTATGGATCTCACTTTTGTTTAATAAATAATAAATATCCTTTGCTTTTAGAATAAAAGTGCAATGTTTTATAATTTATATCCGTTTAATTTAACTTACATTAGATTCTTAAAAAAATATAATAAATTAATATATAATGCCAATTACGAATGATACAATAACAGAATTATCATCAGAGTTTACTTTCGTTGTTAGATCTTTCTTAAAAAACATAAAAAAGAATCTAAATTTCAAATATGACCAAAGCTATCCTTAAGCTCAGTATTGGAAAGCAAATTCATATAGAAAAAAATATTATAAAAGAAAGTTATACTTCATGAAAGATGTTACGATGTTACTGTAATTGCGATTCAAATGAAACAGTGTTTGTTCGGTTGAAATGTTTCTCGGTTGAGAAATGATTTTAGTTTTGTAAGTAAGATTTTATAAGATTTTTAGTTCTTTTGTGAATCAAAATCTAAAGTTTTTTTTTTCCTCAAAACAGTAAAGTTTGTTTTTACCTCGAGCTTTATTATTATTATTATTATTGGCTTCAATATTTAATTACGATTTTTTTATGTAATTTTGCTTAGAGGAAACATGTGGATTTCTTTACAAACTTTAATTTATTCATTTATTAATGTTAATTCAGCAATCTATATTACTAATATCTTTTTTTCTCTGTCTGTCCGGCGCAATTGTTAATTATTAGTTTCCCTTGCTGAGAAAGTCAGATTATAATTTTTTTCTTCTTGCATGGGATTCGAACCGAGGACCTTCGTCCTCGAAGTCAGGAACGCTAGCCGTTGGACTATTGCTACCAGCAGTAGTCCCCCAATATCCCCCCCATATCCATTCCTACTTTTTTTTCTATTTGTTCGCGCGCTATCAAATAATGAGTGCATTCAAAAAAGGAATAAAGTATCACTTTTTGCCGTAACCGCTTGGAATCGATTCTTTTTGTATTATCTCATACTTACCAGGGGGAGACGGGGGGGGGGGGCTAGTCCCATTTGAAAATCAAAATTCTTGGACAATTAAAACCCATTAACAATTGCTGTGGTCTTAAAACCCACCAAATAATAATTAAAAACTGCAAATTACTTCACTTATTCCTTCCTTTCATCGACTTGGCCAACTGTGGACCACGGGCTAGCTTTACCTGACAACGTCAGGGTGAGGCTAGGAAATTCAAGAAGGGGGACGAGATTCACATCTCGTCCAGAAATAACCCTGAGATAGTAAGTCCCAGGGGAGAAACGGACGAAACACAGAAGAAAGAAACAACCATGCTCACGTCGGGATTCGAACCCAGGTTCCGACACAACGGCCACACGATAGACCGCCGTTAGACCGCTCGACCGTGCCGGAATGGCACTTAAATTATTAATATAAATGATTTTCTCAAGTAGTTTATCAACTTCAGATGAATATCATTTCATTTGTTAAATAAAGTTACTTTTGAGCCATAACTGAATGAGCGGCAACACACTTTTCCCGTAATTCAAATCGGCACTCGATAGAGGGCGCAACTGTTTAGTAGAAAGCCCATTAGACAATAGGAAAATACTGTCCATAAGGCTTTTTCTTTCATAGAATGGACTTTTCTAGTCTATCTTAAGAAAATTTATCTTAAACTGTTAAAAATGTACTTAATTTTTCTGATATAAAAGAGATTTTCTGTGTTCAGATTACGATCAGAAGAATGAAGAAATATTCAGGAAAGAAATGAAACAAAAGAACCGTTCCCCCCAAAAAGCGTTTAGCTAGTTAAATCATTCGCCTAAACTTCCTATATCAATCAGCATTACCCTACGCCTTCAATCACTCTTCACATCCTTACTTCCATACTTCGTAACTTTCAAAAAGTAAATGGGAATGAATCAAAATAAATTTTAAAGACTGCTTCGCTTTCATTCATTCATAAAAAAAAATACAGTATCTGAACAGACCCTGCTGAGGTCGAATTCTATTAACCATTAACCGTTTTTAGCATTTCGCGCCCTCTATTGACAAAAAACAGGAAAGAATCAATAATAGAATAACGGAAATGAAATGCGGCTTTTTTGAGAATAAAATTCAATCGGTTGTATTCACTTTTACCAAAAAACTTATTTTTACGATGACTTGTTTTTACGTTGAATAAAACTGAATTTATAAACTAAAACAAGAAATGAATTAAATGCCAATTTCGAACTCCGCAGTGCAATTTTCAAGTAAATAGGTACGTTTCTGTTTATGTATTTCGCACTAAAATTGAAATTCCGTTATAAATTTGATTAGTAAATTTGAAATTTTTAGTAAATTTGAAATATTACAATGATGTTGTGGAAAATTTGCATTATAAAACAAAATGTTATTTTAATAGTTGTATGTTTCATCTTATTGGACTACACTTTGGTATGATTATGCTAATTGTAAATGTCTACAATAGTTGCCAAAAAAGGTTAAAATGTATTATACTATTTTAGACTTTTATAATGTTGTCCGATCATGAGAAACATATGAATAATGTGTGGCCCACGGAAATAGGTTCACTGAGCTCCTTTCTCCATCAAAACTAATAGAAAAGGTAATAAAAAAATAAGTAAAGTAATCTAAAAACTAAAAAAAAAAAAACAACAATAAATGTGGAATACAATTTTTTAGGTTTTGCACTGGCTGAGTAGCAGGGCTGATGAGAGCACAAGAATCTCGAAACGGCCTTCTCAGAGTCTCTGCTTAACCCAAAAGACAATTTAATTTTAATGTGATTACTTTATGGCTTTTCATTCACCCTTTAGATGGTTTTATTTTTCTTATTTTGTCTTTTTCTTTTTCTTTTCTTTGTGGACAAATACGTTTTGAGGCGGTAATTGTGACGCTCAAGGTGTTTGTATTCCGACACATTTATCGCTGTTTTTATTGTTTAGTTTTGATGGGTCGTTGCAATTTCCGCCTTCATATTTATATAAAAGTTTTGTAACGAAACGTGCATATTATAATACATTAATATAACATTCGTTCATCGTCTTGCGGCTCTCAACCATTTGAAGTCTTTCGTAGGTAGCTGTAATGTTAAGAAGTTTGGTCCCTCCTGTATTACAATGACACTGAAGAATATGATACAGTAATAATATCATAAAAAGCAGCTTTCATGAACCAACTTCTTGCTAATTTAGTACGTTAACTGAAAACACAGGTCACATTGAAACAATAATATTTTATTTCATTCTGTGATATTTTTCTATTCTGTCTGTTTTCTTCTCCCTTCAATCTAAAAATGCTTCGGCTTTGTCCACTGGACTCTGCATAGAAATTTGGCTGCGCCCAGTGAAGCCGAAGTTTCCGCTGAGTTTATTGAAACAAAAACAAACAATAAAAACCCTCCTGGTGAAATGGTGATAGAATAAGGTGGAGTTCGAGAAAGCATACCTTGTGGTGAAGTGGTCATAAAAATAGCATCAGCCAAAACATACATAGCCTAGAGCGTTTTGTTTACGAGACTTCAGGAAAAAAAAAAAAAAAAGAGAGGGAGTTGCGTCTGCTCTGTTTTTAGGAAGCCCATTAACCCGTTTCCGAAATAAATATGGCCTTGCTTCCTTCAACTTAGGATTTGGTCAATTCTCAAAAATAATTCATGCACAACATATCTATCGAGTTATAATAGTTGTTTTATATTATCGTTTTTTAGAGCGAGATTAAGGGTTCGACCACTATCAGAATTTGGCTGTGAACAAAGGTCAAGAATATTTCGATAAATTTCGTATGGCGGCGCGATAAAATCGTGAGTTCCTAAAGATCAAACATAAAAATCAGGTAGAAAATTACATAATAGTTTTTCCTTAAAAAGTTATTCTTCATTTTTTTTATTATTATTTTTCTTTTTCTTTTAAGCTGAGATAACGACACAAAGGGAAAACTTACATTTATTTTGAAATTCTAAAATCTTTGTGAATTCTAACATCTTGCTAATATTAGAATATTAATATTAATAATCTATTGTCTTGCTAAATGCAAAGACTATGAATGTTGCATTTTCCGAATATAAAAAAAGATATAAAAAACAAAAGAAATAAAAAAAAGATCGTCCACCATCACGAAACCCACGTGAGAACCGAACCCCGGTACTCAGAGATCCAGCAGTTCAAAAGTTAGGGAGGTTTGGAGACATACATGCAGACTGACCAATTTGATAAGCCTCACTTTCATAAGAAACTATTCTTAAAAGAATCTCAAAATTCTAATATTTCAAATTGTGAGATTTTTAAAAAACTTGACTTTCAAATTTAAATTTTTTTCTGTACTACTATACTGGTTTTTTAAGTACGTATTTTGAGGATTATCCTACTTTATGCATGTAATTAATTTTAAAAATGTTTGATATCTATGTGTGACTTAGAAATATGTGCTTGTGTATATATGATTTTCCGGCATACTATATACTGTAACGTCTACAATTTTATCGATTTGCGACAGATTCGTCGAAATGCATCACGATATATGCTAAGGATTATTTCTCCATGTTTACTACAAATTGTTTCCTTTACAAAGTACCTGTTTTAAACGGGTTTTTATCTAGATATTAAAACGAAGAAATGAATCTTTCTTCACATACCAAACTATTTTTACTTAGTTTCAGGACTGCTTTACGTGCTTCGAAAACTTGCCTCTAACCGGCAAATGGCTCGAAAAAAAATCCCATTTGCTCGAAAAATCTGCCACTTGCTCTAAATACAACGAATTCTAAATTCGTATTAGAAGCAAATATTAGAAGCAAGTCGATACCAGCGCGCTTGGCAGAGAAGAAATATAAATTTGAAAAATGGCGGCAATTACACGCGATCCTGACGAGCTTAATTTATTGATTGACCTTTATAAAGCGAAACCATGTCTTCATCATGTACTTTTTTCTTCATCACTGCTGTCGGAAGAATCAGCATTGACAACAAAACTAAAGCTGAAAAGCCAACATCTTCATCGCTTTCCCATCACGCCATTTTTAATCGCGGTATCAATGAGAACAAAGCAGATTTGCTAAATGAAGTTCACTTCCCATGTAAAGCGATACCAAAATCGGCCAGCTGCAACTGACAAGTGACAAGTTTTTGAGCGCGTTTGAGGCAACTTTTCGAGAGCATGTAAAGCAGCCGTTACAGTTCAATTTTGTTTTTTAATTTTATTATATTTTCAGGGGCCAACGCCCACCCATGTTTGAGATTTTTGGCACTGTTGTAATTGTACCCCTCTTCTAAAAACTCCCGTACGAAAGGTCGGATCGACAAATGGACTTCATCATCATGCTCAGAGTCCCAAAGAACATAGAAATAGGGTATTTTCAGGGGCGAACGCCCCCCCCCCCTCCCCCATGTTCGAGATATTTGGAATTGTTTTCATTGGATTTCCTCTGTTAACTTAAATGTTAGAAATGCAACCATCTGATTTCAGTTGTCAGCTATAGCTTGATATTTAAGATCTCGGACTCGTATAGTGAGGGTTGTCGGTTCAAATCCGTATATCTTCTTTTGTTTTTTTTCTTCTCTTAATCTTTTTTTCTCAATGTCCGGTTTGTTTTTTTTTTATCTTACTATCCAAACTTTTTTTTTTATTTTTCCTTACGCTAATGTGCTTCCTTTTTATTATTATTTTGAATTTTTTTATTTATTATTTTTTGTTTTGTTATTATTATGGGTCGTCTTTAAATTTATGTTTTAGCACAAAATTAGATTCACATGTTAATTTTGTAAAGATATAATTAAAAAACTAATGTATAAAGGAAAAATACTCCCTGACAGGAGATCTTGATGCTGATTTTCTAAGAACAAAAGAAAGAAGATCATTAAATCCAATGGGCCGATTGATTGTACCCGTTTAAATACTACAATTCACTTTCTTTATATTCCGCAGGCGATTTCCTTAAGCATATATAGTCTAGAAAATTTTGTTGCTTAAGTTCCGTACATATGGAGCTGTACTTCATTTCACTAAGTTCTATGAAATTTTTAAGCGATGTTACGAAATTAAGTCCAATTAAAATTTAGTAAAATAGGAATTTTCTTTTTTTATTTTATTTTTTGCAGGGGCCCTTTTTTTCTAAACAATAACTTTATTCAAAAATGGGACCAAACACACTACTAGATATAAAAAAACATTTAAAAAATTCATATTCGTTACATGTTACAAGGCATCGTATACAGGCCTTTTCATCAGACTATAAATAAATAACAGAAGCAAATTAGGCCTTTACAAATTTTGGATTACATTTTACAATAATATCAAAGTATCAAATATCAATGCTAGCCAATTAATTGATTAATTAATTGGCTAGCATTGATATTTGATACTTTGATATTATTGTAAAATGTAATCCAAAATTTGTAAAGGCCTAATTTGCTTCTGTTATTTATTTATAGTCTGATGAAAAGGCCTGTATACGATGCCTTGTAACATGTAACGAATATGAATTTTTTAAATGTTTTTTTATATCTAGTAGTGTGTTTGGTCCCATTTTTCAATTATTCCCTCCACACACTGTATTAATGAATAATAACTTAATTCTAAGGAAACTATTTTTATTGGTAACCTAAAACTCCAACAATACTTTCATAACTAATTCTTGTAGCAAATAGTTATATTAGCAATATGAACTTCATTTGGAAATGACATTATTTTATTGATATAAGAAAGTAAAATTGTCATAGCATTGTAAGTAGCATGAAAGCAGTTGTTTTGTTTTGGCTGTTGCGATGTCATTGTTAATGTGTGTTTGTTTAAAAAGGAAGAAGGGAAGATGGTGAGATTCAGTAGTATAATGGCGTAGCGTACCACTAAGAAGATGATTCTGGATTGGAATCAATATTGAAAAATGGAAGGATATAAACCATTTTTGACTTAATAGCTCACCGAAGGATATATATGCAGAAGAGAAGGAATATTACAAATTTTCCGAAAGAATAAGTATTCATAAATAGATGAATAATATACTGCTGATATATTTTAGGATTCGATTCCAAGTTACTTAAGATATTAAATAAATGAGCTCCACTAATCTCTTGTCTTTCGATTTAATTTTGTCTTCATAAAGCAGGGAACAGAATTATTCAAGAATAGGTAAGAATAATTGAAGATTACAGCGATAGCAAGGATCGTTGGACCAGAAGACATTAGGACTATTTTTTTTTAGACGTGAACAAGTGATGTGGTGTAAGGTAAAAAGTAAATCTCAGATCTAATCAACTCAAGTAGAAATAACAGATGAAGAATAAAGTAAGTTATCTTAATTATTACAGAAACAAAGAACACTAGAAGTTTTTCAAAACGACACACAGCGTGAATATGAGTGAGCTTAGATGTTTCATTTAAGGATAACTGACTTTGAGATTTTTGCAAGTATGGATTTGCTTCATGAATTTAATTATTGATAAAAGAAAAGAACTTTAATTAGATAAGAAGATTTTAATAGAGGCTTTGTGAAACATAAAAGGGATTATCTAATCTAAAGAAGATATAGTTAATTTGATTGATCTGCATAATGAACTTTTGTAGAGTCTATCCGAATAAGGATGTTTGGAGAAAGAAACTGTTTATATATTACATAAAATATAACGACTGATAAATCACATATTGTGAATGAACATTTATGATTAATACAGCGATATTATAAAATCATACAAGTTGAATAAGACACTATATTCCACATAGGGTGAGAAACTAAATAGTTTACAATAAATTAACTATTTGAACTTTATAGATAACTGAAATCTCCAGCAAGTTGAACTTTATATTATTTACCAGATAACAGATTATCTGTTATGCTAATGTAAAAGAATTTTGCATAAGATATAAACTTTGGTTTAATATTTATTGAATGTGATTGAACAATTGATTTTACATTAGAATAAGTTACACCATGCCATATTAATTTATTTTCTCTTATCTAATATTCATTACGTGTTACCATTCTGCAAGATATACTAATAACCACAATATTTCAATATTTCAATATTTGCTGATCTTTTTCAGTAATATAGATTTGATTAAACTCTAAACCTATTCTTACAATTCATTTGAATGAATTCAAATACAAAATAACAGTATAATATTGGGTTGGCCAAAAGGTTCATTCGGTTTTTTTTACGCACGTTGGCTCTAGTAGCGCTTGTTAGATGTCTTTGACATCATTCGACACCATTTTGCTAGATTGTATTGTGACAGCTATCGTATCAGCGTGCATTTAAAACAAAAACTGATCAAAATTGATTGAAGACGTTGTTTAATAAAGTTATAGGTGAGAATTAAAAATGTGTCTTTTATTTTTACTTAAAAACTCAACGATCTTTTTTGGCCAATCCAATAGACCTACAATAGAACAGAATATGATAGTAATATACTTAAAGAATCTTAACAACACTAGCGTTGTCGAAATTACATGAACTTTTGTGCGTTTTTAATCTATTGTTTAAATAAGTTCACTGAACACTCAATGAATTTCATTCCCTTATCTCTGTTTATATATTCAAAACTACTAAGTAGCCTTGTTTCTATTATGAGTCGCTCTTTTTCATTACTATCATTTTCTGTTATATCGCGTTATGCTGTTATTTTGTTGTATTTGAATTCATTCAACGGAATTGTAAGCGTAGGTTTAGAGTAACATCAAACCCATCTTCACCTGAAGAAGATCAGTAATTTATTTAGCGGAACGAAATATTTTGGTTAAAATCTAAGAAGAATTAGTTATAAAGGTGTTATTGGAGTTTTAATTATTAACATATCTGTGAAAGTTGGATTATCTTGTCATTAATTTCATTGGATTTAATATTTTCTGATATTCACAGAAATTAAATCTTTTCACATACATACTCATTCTAAATAAAATAGAGTGAAACAAAATATACAAAGCTAGAAATGTCACTTTTGGATATATTTTTATACAAGTTAGATTTCCTTCAATTTCTAATTTTTGAATTTTAAATTTTTAATACTAATAAATTAATGTTCAGTTCCAAAGAACTAATATACAAGTTAATGATAGATTAAATATATTCGTGTGGTATATTTGACTATAATCAAAACAGTTGCCTGATTCTTTTTTCATATGATTTCTCAAGTAAAATACCAGCATTTCAAATGGTTCCGTAAAGAGAAACAACATAAAAAATCAAGGCGATGATCTGTATTGCTTACGCGTCTGAATCTTGGTTCGAATCCTGGAGTGGGTTTGGATATTTCTTTCTTTTTTCGCTGCATGTTTATATTTCTTTTTAAAGAAATTGCTGAGAAGATCTAAAAAGACCGCAAACAGATCACGACCTTTCAAAAAACTGCAAATTCCATAACATACTCTGTTCTTTTGTTGATGAATAAGTAATCCGCACTTGTGTCAAACTTAAAATAGTAAACTTTAATTCTTATTTAACTTAACATTCATTTTTATATTAAGAAACCTAAACAATACAGATACTCAATGTGTTGTAGAAGTTTTCCACAGGAGATATAAAAGTGCTCCTTCGATGTCTTTCAAATGCTTTTTTGAAGTACTGTTATCCTTACTTTAACTTGCAATTTCATTATTCCATGACCGCAGCATATCTACAATCATCTAGCATAAACTACTTTCATACGTATATATTAATATTCATGATCAGTCTAAACGGTTGGTCCTTTATTTCTTTCTCTCAATCTTCCAGACGCTCCGAAGAAATGTTATCTTCCTCTGGTGTTTGATCTCCATTGCCTTTAAAGATATATCAAATTCTGACTTAAATATCTCGTCTTTCATTTCTTCTTGATCCAAAATATCTTCTGGTTCGATAACATTCTCTTTTCATTGCTGACCTTAACATAACTCTTCCAATTTTTTTCTGGCAACTATCAGAACTATTTTCAATTCCAGAGAATCCATTTTTATTCTTTTCATCCTCTTCCTTATTCTTATATCTGAAGTCCATTTTTGTTTGTTTTCTTGATTGCAACTTGCTTGAGCCATTATTTCATCAGTTATATTAAATTAGCATATCCCTAATTTCTTCTGTGTTTTTATAATACACTTTGGGATGCAGAAGGACATCAAGATATACGGGGTGTGTTTCAGGAGGACGTGTCATCATGCTGGGAGATCATAGTATCAGTCATTCAAAATATAAAAAAATAATAAAAAAAAAATATGAACACGTGTTCTATTGCGAATGGCTTCAAAAATAGAGCTGTTTGAATGAACAGTGTTTTGAATGAGATACGCACTGTCTGAAGCAGGGGATTCGAGGGAAGCAAAATGCTTTGTGTAGATGGTGAAATTCTTGAATACTTATTATTAACTGTCACAAATTTATCCCTCGACCAGCAGATATTAGCAACAGTACGTAATATCTCTATCAATATTTTTATATTCAAATATTCAGAAACCGTTCGGAATAGGAGACATATTCATAAAAACTTTGACTTTCCTTAGAATATAGGCTTTTCCTCCTGAGATACCCTGCGTAGATTGGCGATCGAATCGCTCTTTTGTGAGATGAAAATACGCGTGAAAGTTTTAAAGATGTAAATGGCTTTGTGACCTATTCCCTGTATTTCGAGATTTAATAGGTTTCGTGATTTTAATGGCTTTAAAGCGTATTATTTCCGCAATCAGTGGGGGGTCAAATGTCGGCTTGTGAAATTTTGTCACGGCTCATTTGCAGCAAAGAGAATGGATTTTCTTTTTTTTTTTTTTCTAAATATGTAAGTACAGATTTGCATTTTGAGATTATTTTAATCTATCACTATTAAAATGCATTATTTATGTAATATTAAATTTATATATTATTAAATATTCTGGCGTTTTTGAAATAACTGGATGAGAATTTTGAATAGTTTTGATAAATAATAACACACACCAGCAAAATTAAACTTAAACTCCTTTTTTTATTATTCACGAATTCAATTAATTACGAGTCTGAAATTAATTATTTCAACATTTCTATCATAACAATTTCTTCTGGGAAAAAAATCATAAATTGCATTTTTTTTAACATTTTAAATTTTTAATCATATGAATTGTTGATAAATTTATATTTGATGTACATATCAACAGTATTTGTTCACATATTTACTTAATTGTCACTGGGTTCACACTTCTTCATTCTCTTGCTTGAAAATTGGAAATTGGCTTTTGTAAAAAGTCCTAACATGACTGAGAAAAACGAGATACATTTTTGAATTCAACGCTCCCAAAAAAAACGTCATTAACAACAATGAAAATAATTTTTCAATATTCGCTACGAGAATTTATTTAAAAATGTATTTTTTACGTGCGCAGAAATTATAGTTGATGAAAAATCTGCCGTCGCACAAGTTAAAAAAGAGGATTCTTTAAAAGGTTAAAAACATTTAAAAGATGTTTAAAAAAGGGGGGGAACTACTAGTTTCGACTCCGTTTCTATTGGAGCCTTCATCGGGTAAAGAACGAAAGAAACTAAAGGGACTTAATAACTTAGTGAATCCCATAATGCCTGAGGTGGAACGAGAGCATGCCGGTCATTATTGGAGGGGTTACATTTCAATAGTTAAGGGTGGGTGGTATGGTTGTTTTATTTGAATTTTTTTTTCCTTCCTACTCCATTCCTTGCTCCAAGGGACACCATTGCCGGTACATCGGAGAAACGAGACAGAGACTGAAAAAACGGGTATATCAGCACGAATATGCCCTCCAAAACAATGACCTCAATTACAACCCGGTATCCCATTCAAAAAATACGGGCCACTCCATCAACTTTTCGCAAGTTACTATCATCGACCGTGAACCCAATGATTTACGACGACGTTGCAAAGAATCCTTTTACATCCTCTCCGAGCCTAATACATATAATGAATGTTTATCCGTTAACAGCATTCAAGAATACGGCCTACACAGGAAACTTAAGGAAAGGAAAAAAAAAAAATAAACAAAAAATAAAATAAAAAAAAAATAAATAAAAAAAATTCAAATAAAACAACCATACCACCCACCCTTAACTATTGAAATGTAGCCCCTCCAATAATGACCGGCATGCTCTCGTTCCACCTCAGGCATTATGGGATTCACTAAGTTATTAAGTCCCTTTAGTTTCTTTCGTTCTTTACCCGATGAAGGCTCCAATAGAAACGGAGTCGAAACTAGTAGTTCCCCCCCTTTTTTAATCATCTTTTAAATGTTTTTAACCTTTTAAAGAATCCTCTTTTTTAACTTGTGCGACGGCAGATTTTTCATCAACTAGAATTTATTTGAGGCCGCCATTTAAAATTATTAACTTATCTTTAATTGTGAATTTGTTGTTGCTTATTTTGGAAGCTGGACATTCATTACCACTACTGATTCTGTTAACCTCTGTTATACTACTCCTAGCTAATGATCGCCAAATACACGAAACAGCTGTTCTAAGATGTCAATTGTAGTAAACACTTAGTCTCACCCATTGACGAACACACATACATGCATTTCTAGTAGATAGTGAAGACATGACTTTGTTAGATTAAAAGAATATTAACACTTAGTAATAAAATTACAAATTGAGATATACAAAAACAATAAAAATATATAGATGTAGTTGGTAGGTTGATAAGTAGTTTCCATAAGAGTCTCCGTTGGCTTATGGAGCGTCGAATGTATAGCTCTGATGTTTTACTGACCATCGGGACAGGTTGAGATTGGGTGATCAGTTCAAAGCTCGCCCTCCTTTATCTCCGGGAAAGAAACCCAGTTCTCATTTTATAGAGGGCTGGGTTAATCCTAGGGCCCTTCCGGAGAGGAAATACCACAAGTCTCATCAATTGTAATTGTTTGAAATTGGTCCTTTCCACCCTTTATCATACACAAACCCATGACTGTGAAATACAAAAATTAATATTTCTGATTAGTACTTAGTAGTATTCAATATTGTTTCAATAAAATCCTATTTAGTACTATTCAGTGAATTGTTAGTGCTGTTAATTTTCGCAATCTCACATTCAAAGCATTTTTCTTCATAAAACTACAGAACGAACAACTAATATTAGTATTTTTTTAGTTAATGACCATTTCTGTCATTTTAGCAGAGTGATGAAAGGATTGATATATTATAATCCTATTATTATTATTATTATTATAAACTATTATAGTGAGACCGAAGCAGCATTTTCTCAGTTATGCCATCATTCTGTTTTTCTTTCAAAGTTTGTAATGTTTTGCTTGAGAAGCAATTAACATCAAGAAGTTCTTTAAAGAACTGAAAGCCTACTTTCTTAAAATATTGTCCTTCAATTTCGTTGTTTTTTTTTTTTGTTTTTTTTTTACTTTGAGTTGTGAAAAACCACAAAAATTAGACCTACGTTTAAATTATAATTTTACTGAATACAATCAGTAGAACTTTTTATTTTCCGAAAATTAAAATTATTCCCGAAAATTAAAAGAAATAAATCAAAAATGCACAAGACTAAGAGTTCCACTGATTTGTTTTTGGAAATTGTGATACCGGGAATCTAAGATAGCCTATTTCAGGTTTCCTGACCATCGTCAATTGGATCCGCCCAGTATCATATATCTCAGTGAACTGGGCGGTTCCAACTGATGATGGTCAGGAAGCCTGAAACAGGCTATCTTGGATTCCCGGTATCACAATTTCCAAAAACAGATCAGTGAACTCTTAGTCTTGTGCGTTTTTGATTTATTTCTTATGTAATTGTTTTCATGCACGTTAAATTTTTGCAGTAAAATTACTTCCAATTAGTTAATTTAGGTGCTGGAATCCCATTAACTTTAATCATATCACAACATGCGAAATTAGTGGATTAACTCATAGATTAATAACCATTGTTAGATATTGTTTCGGTTCTAAGGCTCAATGGGAATTTTTGTTTTCCTCACACGCTGATTTCTTAAACAGGAAAAAAATCCGCAATGATGGATAAGGGAAGGAGAAGAGAAATTTCAACATCAAAAACTAATAATAAAAATAAAAATTAGATCATCTTTTGTCTTAACTATGCATGCAGTGTTTCAAGAAGATCCATCCAGCAGTTCAACTGTTGCAAGAGATGTACAATGTTACGTTCGCACAGACTGAGTGATTTGATATGCCTCAATATACTAAGAAAGGAAATTAAGAAATTCAGACATGTATTTTATTATTAAATACTTTTAATAATATCTATATCTTTATTTCACTTACAAATAGAAATGTAATTTAAGTTCCGTATTTTATAATGATTCCCTTACATAACTTTCATTAACCCTTCAAGCCGGTAAGACGTACACGTGTACGTTCGCCTGGGTTTGACTCACAGCCGGTTTGACGTACAGGGTACGTTCTCTGCAGGGGTAGATAATTGGCGGCCCCCCGCCGTTAATGTTCAACAAAATTCTGTAATTTTCCGCTGACCGAGAGATAATTACTTAAGCTTATAATTCACTGGTGGAATTTAAATTTCAGCGCTATATTTTAGCCATTAAAAATTTTTCTTTCTGTTTCTTTGTTTTCTAAGTAAAAAAAATTACCGGTTCAAAGACATATTCAGAAAAGAAACTCGCCGGTCTGAAGGGTTAACTGTGTAGATTTTAGGTTGAAAACATTCTTTGGTCAACTTTTAATTATTCAATTGCAGATAACTAAGAGAACATTCCCTCTGTATGTTGCTGAACTCCTGCTGCAATATTCACTGGCAATATTTTATTCATCAAAAAGCATTTGGCGCCAATCGTTATTTCCATTCGGGAGTTAAAAGATAAGCGAGGCCTGGCCACAGCTGCTGCGGATCTTCTGATTTCTTGAAAACTATCCGACTAATACTGGCTATAAAATCAACAACTGCTCCGATCGGACTCTTTTCAAGACAGTCTGGGCGCTAATCGTTCTCGCCTGTGCTTTCGGAGGACGCCGGAGTTCGCGTGTAGCGTAAGCCAGGAGGCTTCGACATTTGGTCCCTCCTGTTCTGGGCACGTGCGTCGCAGGGCGACGTCACTGGATGCTATTTTTAGCCGCGAACGCAGTGACAGGCGGGTAATGAATTCTGACGATGGGAAGTGCGCTTGCTGCCGGTGCAGATCAATACGCGAGCCGTCCAAAGAAACGCAATTACTGGTCGGTCCCGCCTCAAGGGCTCACCATGGAGATCATCCTCCTGGGTTATCTTTCCGAACTGCACAACCCAATACCCAATCCCATCGCGTCATCACAATGACAGCTTGATAATCAAATGAAAACACGAGCGCATGTTGACAGAAAAACTCGCTCTCAATTAAGCCCTTTGCCGTGAAACTCAAACTCGCATCAAACACGTTCGCACTGCGTCCGGGCAACCCATCCCATTTACAGTCTTAAATTCTCATAACACAAATGAAATTGAGAATTTGATTAAAGTTGCATATAAATTACGTCAGATTATAGGAGGGATTGGAAAAAAAGTATGCATTTCGAGACCTTTAGCTGGTCTTCACATTCATCTGCATTTACACATGTTGTTAGATTTAGACATGTTAGATTTACACATGTTGTTAGATGCATTTACACAGGTTATTAGATTTACACATTTGTTAGATGCATTTACACAGGTTGTTAGATTTACACATGTTGTTAGATGCATTTACACACGCTGTTATTTACACATGTTATTAGATTTACAGATGTTGTTAAATGCATTCACACATTGTTAGATCTACACATGTTGTTAGATGCATTACACATTGTTAGATTTACATATGTTGTTAGATGCATTTACACATTGTTAGATCTACACATGTTGTTAGATGCATTAACACATTGTTAGATTTACACATGTTGTTAAATGCATTCACACATTGTTAGATTTACACATGTTGCTAGATGCATTTACACATGTTGTTATATTTACACATGTTGTCATTGTAGATCTATTAGTGATTTCAAAACAATGATTATAACTGATTAGCAGGAATTTGCACAGGTATGAACCGTTTAGTGACTGAATATGTGGCATCATTAAATTAGTGTTCGAAAATCACCTACCTTAAATCGTCGCAATCATGTTTGTTTAGCTTGTTGCAGGTTGGGAATTATTTCCATTTTTTAAGAGCATTACTGCACGTTCAATTGATTTAATTATAAATCATTGTTATCTACACAGCGAGACACAGCGGCATTACAACAGAAACATATTGAAAATAAAAATAACAATTGCAGAAAATGTATCTTGCTTGAAAGCCTGTGATATCAAAATTACAAAAATTCAAAAACCTACTTAAAACCTACTTCCCTTAAAATGTTATTTCTTTAAAAAGATATCAAATGAAAAAAAGCTAAATTTATTATCCAGCTAGAAAATATACTGAATACAAAGAGGAAAAAAAAAAAAAAAAATACTTTTTTTTAAAAAAACAAATAATCAAAACAGTATTATTTACTTAAGTTGTCGAAATCTGATTAATTTTAATCATATCAAACCACGCACTAATTAATGGATTAGCTGAAAGGATTAATGTCTCGACAAGGAATCACTTTACTAGTAATACGAGTATTACGAATCATATATTATCTTGTCGGATTGCTCCCACAGAAATTCCTCACAGAGAAAAATAAAATTACATCTTAAGTCTTAAACAACGCATCGAGCTCAAACAGGAGTTGTTATCAAGCTTGGATTACAGTTCAGGCCATGAAAGAATATCAAAGAGGCGTGGCGATTTTAGTAATGAATTAATCATTACGTCTATTAGCTTACATTACCTGAAATAAATAATAGTTATGGTCCAACAAAACACAAATTATATTTTTAGAGCTTTAATAAAATCAAAATTAAAAATACTTAATTCTGAACAACACACGAATATCTGGTGACAAAAAGAAATTACAATTAGGCTAAAAAACAAAATATAAAATACAAATGGAAAAGAAGAAAGAACAACTTAAAATACAAGAAAAATATTCTTCTGTTTAAATTTTTAAAAATATATTATATACATATATCCTTTTAATATATCTTAAAAGTGTAGGTTGTGAGTTATGATAACATTGTAATCTAACCAATGTTAATATATATAAGATCTATATATCTATTGTCAACATAAGGATATTTATACATAAATGTAGGATAATCTTAATATATTCTATATTACAATTACTGTCCTCCAAATGAAAGTTGGCCGGCGGAAGTTTGGAACTGCGCAGCCCTTCCGGTAGCTGATCAATTATGTTTTCCTGTCACAATGGACGCCGTGTGTGTCTGTTTTCACTGAGAAAGACATGTTGATAACGCCAAATTAAAACTTCTCTCGACTATTTAGCGTTATTTCAATACCAGATGCTAACAATAAATATTTATATAAATAAATAAATATATATTATTTATAAATACAATGCTCTTTTGCAAAGTAACAAGCGATTACCGTAATGGCGGCTTCCTGTCATAAAATCAGACGGAAGTGCCTGACCAGACTAATCGATCATACATGCGCAGATCTCACAAAAACAGGGCGGCCATCTCTCATTTGGAGGACAATAGAATGTTTTTGTTTTTTTATGTTTTTGTTACTTTTTTTTTGGCAAATATTAAATGTAGAACATTATCTGGAGAACAAAGAATCTCAGAATCTTGATAGGAATTTAATATTCCTGAAGGACTGTATATGAAATTATGGAAAAACATTTCATGAATGAACATAAAATAATGCAATATTTTTTTCATTGTCATTCCTTATAATACATTACTGTTATAAACTCTAACATAAACATTATTTTTAAATATACTTATTAATTGAGTTGGCTTATTCATATTTTGAATAACTTCTGTCCTCGTGCACTCCAGGCATGATTGGTCCTTTACGATAAACGTTCTTTGATAATTGCAACTATCAAATTTATATAAAAAAATTCTTCAATGTACTTTCCTCTCTTAATTTTCTGTTAATACATTTTTATTCTCTTATGATAGCTCATAGAGTCTTGTAGATTTGCCCGAATATGAATCGTAGAGAAATTTAAGTAAAAACGAAAAAAAATTTTGTTTTGGGAAGACAATTTTAAGTCGAAAAAGTCGTAGTTGTTGAGTTATTATTAATAACTAGCCGGGTACCGTCGCTTCGCTCCGGAACACTTGCATATATAGCATTAAAAAAAAAAAACTTTATTTATTTAGCAAATTAATATTGAGATCGGAGAATATACGACTTTCCAGCCCGTTGTGCCCTTCTCCACTTAACTCAGGTGTATTGCGGGTTGGCGCCACACACCTGGGTTGCCGCCATACACTTCATCGTCAGTTTGCCAGATTATTCCCTATCCCGAATTTCGAAAAATCCGGCCTTATTCCTTGTCTACATCATAAAGGAAACCTCTGTGCAAAATTTCAGCTTTCTAGATCCAAGGGTTTGGGGTGGGCGTTGATGAGTCAGTGAGTGAGTGAGAAGGACTTTTCTTTTTATATATGTAGATTTTCATGAATTTTGTTTTGTTAACATCATTGATTAGTTCTTTATAGATTATATTTGGATGTGTTATTTTCTCATTTTCAACTGTTATCCGATTCGTTCTTTACATATTATTCCTGGTGTTTTGATATCATGTTTATTTATGAAAATATGATCTATATTTGTTTTCGTATTTCAATGAATTGTACAGTTTCTTGTTGTTCTGTAAAGACGATTTTTGAAACCATTATTGCACATAAGTTTTACGTATTTCTGTACTACATTGTTTTTATTCATTTTGAAAATATCTATATTTACGTCGCCAATATAGTTGGACAGTTGTTTAATATATTTTCATTTTTTATGAATAGATTCTCTATTTCAGTAACATTTTAGTAATTTGTAATTTAGCATTTTACTTACAGAATGACAGACAGAATAACGTTTTATAATATACGTTTTTATAATATATAATAATAATAGCCGGGTACTGTCGCCGAAACCCTTGCATATATAGCATTAAATAAAAAAAACTTTATTTATTTAGCAAATTAATGTTGCTATCGTCGGAGAATATATAACTTCCCAGCCCGTTGTGACTTCTCCGAATAACTCGGATGTATTGCGGGTCGGCGTCACACACCGAAAATTCACATTTTTGAATGTATTTTGCAAACGCTGAAGGGTTTGTGAATAAGTGATACATCGTTCGATAGAACTTTCAAATACCAACATTTTCTCAATATAATGTTCTCTTCCATCTTTTATACTTTTCGTTTAAATTTAGAAAAAGTCAAAATTGGACCCTTTAAAAGGCGCCATCTTGGAAACCAAAACTTTTTTCGAAAGATTTTTGTATCATTTTGTTTGTCTTAAAATGATCTACATTTTATCCATTTACATGACCACTCTATCTCTTATAGTTTGGTCACAAAATTGGAAAAACGTAAAGTCTTATGACAGACAAAATAACGCTTTTATAATATATAATAACATAGCGAAATATACTTGAATAAATTTTACTTTTTTTATTAGTCCTTCTTATTGACAGATTAATACTATCAACATAGTGGTTTTTTTTTTTTTTTGAGATAAATTTCTGTGAAAAGAGATTCATTTAGATAAAGCACTGTAGAAATAATACTATGAAATTTTTGTTCATTGTACTATCCCAATAGTTACCTAAAATAGTGTTCATTTAAAATATTTCTTACTCTTAACCTTCATGTATAATACAAAGCGATTAAATCACTTTTGAATACAGTATGTCTGATCTTACGTATTGCGGTTTACAGGGGCCTTTACTTCCTGCACCGCCTACTCTCAAAACAAGATAAATCCATCAAGTTTTAATGTTTGAACAGTGATAATCTTTTTGGATTAACCATCTAAAAATCATGAACTGACTTAAACTGAAATAATTTTATGTCATTGTTTGAATAACTTTATTCTCTTCATTTCGCTTTCGTTTCTATTCTGTTCTGAGTAATCTTTTGTTAACCGTCAATCTCTTAAATCATTTCTTGTTGAAGATTAAAAAAAAAATGATTCAAACGAAAATGAAGCCTGAAGTCTATAAGATATTGAATTCACCTTTCAAATTCGAGCTGCCGCCATTTTGATTGTCATCTTTGATACACTTTTCAAAAGCCACCCCTGCTTTACTATTAATTTCAAACGAAAGCTTTTAGGCAAAAGCTTAGTCTTTTTAAAATACCAGAAGTGTACTAAATTTAGATTTCTATCAGCAAGATTTATATCACTCAATTGTGGTTGCATCGCAACAATAACATTACCATTTCGGTCCGCTGCCATATTGAATTACAAAAAAATTGCGCAAGAAAACAGATCTTAATTATTAAACACGGGGAAGCCAATTTTACTGTTAAAATAAACTTTATTTCTAACAACATCTAAAAAATTGACATATTCGATTTTTTAAGTAAATACAAACTCGTAAATAAATAAACAAAAAGTAATTTATTGTGAAACATTTTTTTTTATAAAATTTATAATTTTATTAAAGCTTCTTTTTCTTAAACCCAAACGCTCAAACCCAAAATACAATGTATAAAATTAATAATAAGTTAAGAAATAATGTTTCTCTTTTTTTTCCCACCAAAAAAGCCTTTTGTTATGAAAGTTCCGTATTCTTCTATCAATTCCTTCCTTTTCATATTACTACTTTAAACTAAAACTCCATACACTCCATCTCTTAGTATTTAAAATTGTTTTATTCAAATACTACGCGAATTTTCGAGACGAAATTGTATCATCATCCCTTCTTCAAGCGAAAAATTAAAATATTCTTTGGAATAAATACAACAAAATAGTATTGAACATGAAACCAAATAAAAACACGTTGAAGCAATAAATACAATTGTTGTTATAATGAAAGATCTTACAAGTTCGCTTCATTACTTAAAACAATTTTGAAAAATAAATATTTAACAACTAAATAAGATTTCCAATAAAAACAAATTATTAACACTTTAGATCAACAAATTCAATTGTTTTCACAATAATATATCCACATCCTTTTAATCCATTACTTTTAAACAAAATCAAGACGTTACTTCTTCTTTAATATTGTGAAAAAAGAAAGAAATATATGCAATTATAAAATAAGTTTAATTATTATTGATATTGATTTTTATTAGTTATATTGATTTTTATTTTTTATCAACACTATACAATATCAATATAATTATCAACACAATATAAGCCTAAAAACGTTGATGCAAAATTTCTGTATTCGATTTACAACAGCAATTCACCTTTTCAGTCTTTAAAATGCATTGAGCCTTATTTTTTTGATCGATGACTTTATATTAGTTCATATCAGTGTATCTGTGATAGAATCTTAGTAGCATACGATAACTCACAAACAAGGCGCTAATTTGTTAAAACTTTGTATTAATTGTATATTTATATTAAGCGTTATATTTTTTTAGCGGCTGACCTTTGCTCTTAAACAACTTAAACAATAATCCATTACTATCATCCCTCGACTTACATCCAGATTCCGTTTGTTCTAACAGGACGTAAGTTGAACAGATATAAGTCGAAGAACTTAAGTCGATACATTAAATCAACAGAGTTATAGGAGTTAGGGACTTAACCGTAATTAGTGCACTATCCCAAACACAATATGTTTCTCTGATATTGGATTATTAACAGTTATTATAGATAAAAAAACGGAGATGTGGAATTCAACTTATAAAGATTTGGAAATCCAAAGCAGTGCTAAGTTCGAAAGACAGTTCAATGAAATTTATTTTGATATACATTATCCGACCACTTTATTACGTACACCCCTGCTGTGCGCATGAATATTTGGGCCCGTCGTGTCTCACAACAACTCTTCAAGCCGGTGGAAGCAGTGTCATGGTGTGGGGGATATTTTCATGGCACACGTTGGGTCCATTGATACCTCTGGAGGCACATCAGGATGCTAGAGCGTACCTAAATATCGTAGCTGATCAAGTGCAACCGTACATGTTAACAGTTTATCCTCATGCAGATGGCTACTTCCAGCAGGAAAATGCGCCGCTGCACAAAGCCCGCATCACTCTGGGATGGGTTGAGGAACATGATGATGACTTTTCCTTGCTGCAGTGGCCCGCTCAGTCCCCGGATCTCAGCCAAGCTTGTGGGATGAGCATGAACATTCGTTCATGTTCATGTATTCGCCCAGGCCTACAACTCCATCAAATCTTCAGGAACTGCGTGACACACTCATGTGTGCATGGTACACAATACTTCAACAACGTTTTCAGCATCTTGTAGAATCCATGCCTCGACGAATTCAGGCTGTTTTGAGGGCTGAAGGAGGCCCAACACGTTACTAGGTAGGTAATATCTAATGATGGTAGGTATCTAATAAAGTGGCCGGACAGTATAGATTGTTTTTTTTTTCTTTCTCTATTGTAGTACTTTTTTTAAGACTCATTAGTTATATAAGTCGGTAGGTAGTGGAGAAGTTATCGTGTAAAAATTGAAACATGAAAAACGAGTAATGAAACATATGCATTATCAATATTTAACCTTTTTTTCAGGTATTTAGATATTTCTCATACAAGCCTTATGGTTTATGGGCACCGAAGGTTTAGGCCTAGGTTCAGCCTAATACTAGTGGAACATTGTAAAAAGAAATATTTAATTTCAATTTGAGTAAATCTCAAAGAAGATGAATAACTGTTCAAAATTCTACAACGATATTTCGCGGAAACTATCGTTCCGCTTTGTCAAGTTTTTCGCAAAAAACTTGACAAAAGCGGAACGGTAGTTTCCGCGAAATATCTTTGTAGAATTTTGAACAGATTGATGAAATGGAAAAAATATATTTTTATTTTAATATATAACATTATTGTAATAAGATGAACATCTGACAACAACAATAAAATCGTTAGGTCTTCTAGCCTTCTTTTATTGATACTTTCTAATATTTCCTAGAATCTAAGGTGTGATATTCTGCTTTATTTGAATGAGTTTGAAAATGTAATTTATTTTTGTCTGTCTCTTTCTAAAACGTTGCAATGAATTTTCAGCCTAATTCAGTGAAGGCACCTTAAGCTTAGGATCAAATAAGAAAGGAATTATTGTTGTCCACTGTATCCCAGGGATGTCTTAAGCTGTCACATGACAAATGCTTATACGAGTTTCTAAAAGGAAGACATAAACAAGATAGAAATCTTCAAGTAAATCTCTTAATACTCTCTAAATACATCATCACCATCATCATCATCATCTTTTTCAGCCATTTTCCATCCATTGAAGGATGACAGTCTCTTTAAGTTTTTTTCCAGATCTTTCGATCCAAGCTTTCTTCTTCCAGAAGGTCCAAGACAGGATTTAATTTTATGCATCCATTTACCCTAACGATAAGTTCTCGGGTCTCACTTCAGAATTTGGTCGTTTTTCTATGATCTTCTCTTCTTCCTTTATTGAATGTATTCAACATATTCAGTATATTTCAGATTCAGGAAACAAAACATCAACAATCTTTGTTTTGATTTCATAGGCTTTGAATTTCTAACAGGTACCTTTCCAGACTTCTTTATGAAGTTTCTATATTCTGAATTGTTTTCTTCATAAATATCTGCTCCTTGAACCAAAACTAGCCATATGTATTGATTAAATAATACAGATTTTTGAAAAAATTTGCAGAGTTATTGACACTTTTCTAGCAAAGTAAGAACTTAAAGAAAATCAAGAACTTATTTTTCATACAACATTATTTCTGCTATTATACCGTTAGCAAGATGTTTGCCAAATTCATTTGTTGTTCGAAAGTAATATTTTCATTAATTTTATCTGATCTATCTGTATTATTTTAAGTCTATCTGTATTCCATGAATCAATTGCCCCTATACTACTAGGGTTTTACGGAACGTAAATTGGGGAGTTCTATATTTTAAAATTGACAAGTATTATTATAAAAAAAGTATTATTTTATCTAATATGTGGGATTATAACCGATACATTATTATAAATATTTATATTTATTTTGGTATTTCTTCATAGAAAAAGAGATTTTTTTGGTACAATTAGTGGTATTTTTAAATGGAAGCAAGTGAAGGGAGCAGAGGACCAGCCCCCTTGATTTAACTAAAACGCGTATTCTGAAAATGCAACTGCTTCATCCAGTTTGGCTGTTTTCTTTTATGCTCTCTCTCAGATATCTATATTTCCCTGATCTCTGAGGCGGAAAAAGAGTTGCGCTCTGCGAGAACTGCCCATTTCGTTCTTGTATTCCTTCTCTTCTGTTTTCCTTCTATTTTGTTTTGTTTTTCGGGAGACTGAAAAGCAGCTGCTATAAAAACCATCAGCGCTGAGTTCGGCTCTGACGTAACGGATTGTTTATATGGGTGCGTAAAAGCATGGAAATAACAACAGCATATACACAAACTCCGAAGTACTTAGCAAGCACTTCTCTGCGAAAACACGGACTTAACATCACAATCATAAATGTTGGCCAAAAAATTGTCACGAATATTAAAGTTAACTTATTCTTCTTTTTCATTGTTTTTTTGTGTCGTTAATTTTAAAGATTCATAGATTAATTGGCAGAAAATGTGGAACCTCCAAGAATAAAATAAAAAATACACATTAAAAATAAAATATAGAAAATTCTTGTGCCAGGCTCCGCTGGCCTCTATGAATTTTTTTTTTTGTTATGCCATTAAATAAAGCGCCTAAAAAATGGTAACATATTAATAGATTGAGATTAATTGTTGGAAAAAAAAAACCTGTCTTGGGAAAAATAAAAAAATAGTTAATCTATCAGTATCATTTACTAACTTATTAATTTTCTAACATGCATCGTAAATGATCCTAGAATCCGACAAGAAACAACATGAAACCTACATTCTTATAATCATGCATTTTCTTTTTAATTTTTGTTTTCTAAAGTTGTGAAAATAATTTAAACGAAAAATCTTTTTAATATTATAATATCTGTTGACTAAAAACAACAGAGATCTTTTTCATTCTTTGAAAAAAAAGTAAATTAGTATTACCTACTTAAATAGTATGCACGCAATTCATCTTAATCATATTACACTCGTACATATATTAAGAGGATTAATAAGCGGATTAAGGTCCTGACTGAAGCAAATGCAGGCGACTGGAAACCTTTTATTTCTTTTATATATTCCTTTTTCCAATGCATATGAAATTCTGAAAATTTAAATATGAACTTGTGAAGCATTTGAGATTTCTATTTTCTTGTTTTTAATTTTCAAGATATTCTTTAATTAATTAAATTAAAACTCAAAAACAGTCAATTTTTTTAGTTGTTTTCGAGATAGTAATCGGTATTTTCAACTTAAAAATTCTTGACAAATGCCTGAAATGATAAAAAATTTGTCAAATAATGATTTATATTTAAAATATTTATTATTAGTGCAACAATTATTTTTTTTAAAAATATTTTTTTTTTTTTTTAAATTGTGAAAGATTAAATTATTTTTTTAGAAATTAACTATTGCGCTAATAATAAATATTTTAAATACAATCATTATTTTACAATTTTTTTCTCATTTCAGAATTTCGACAAAATTTTGTAATAATTTTTTTTGTGTTGAAAATACTGCGTAAATATCTCGGAAAAAAAACCCCCAAAAATTGACTGTAATTGAATTTTAATTTAATAAATTGCGTAATTTAAAAAACTAAAAACAAGAAAATAGGAATCACAGCTGCTTCACAAGTTCATTTTAAATTTTCAGAATATTAGGTGCATTGGTAAGAGAAATAATTATAAGAAATAAAAGGTTTGCAGTCGCCTGCATTTGCTTGAGTCAGGACCTCAATATTCATTATTTAAGATATGGATAGAAATTCATTGTTCTTACTCAAATACAATAATTTTATATGGGAACTTTTGTCAACTTGTAGCACTTACTTAACGAGAAAGATACACTTAGATATATATTTCAGCTCTTAAATTTGAATTTTATAACTTACATATGTAAAGTTTATATTTTTGAAAAGTTAAAAGTTCAAGTCACTAAAACTTAAGGATTCGTCGGTAATCCTGAAATGTACACGCCAAGATTCAAGATCTATCCAGCAGCGGTTCAAAAGTTGTTTGGGGGTGGGGGAGAACACATATACCCTTAGATTGACTGATTTGATGAAGAAGAATGAATGTTAAAAATACAGTTTTTGTAATCTGTGCCATGCATTTACACTTGAATTGCAATGTATTAGAAAATTAATAAATTAAGATTTGAAATCAATGGATTAATTACTTTATATTTAAAGACTTATATTAAATATTTTGTAATTTGCGTTTGGTCATCTTCAGCGGTCACAAATACTTTTAGCAAAAGATAAGAATTAATAAGTCGAATCTCTAGTGATGTACGATAGTATACGAGGAAATTTGGCTATTAAAGCCCTTATTTGATATCTTTTATAGTTGAGATAATAATAATAATAATAATTGAGAAATTTCCTAGAACGAAAACTATTTTTAACGTTTAATCTACCGTATTAAAATCGTTTGAATCACTTACGAGCGAATCCAACTATAATGTCAAAATTTTGAAAAATCGAAAATTTCAAGAAAATTGAATAATTCCAATATCCTTCGATTTTTTTTTTTTTTATATATATAGAAAAACACTGATGTTCCTAGAACATGTGTAATCTATATATATAAGCATAGTATGCACACTTGTAGTTTTAGATCGTTCTCGTAGCGCTTTCGTTCTCTTTCCACTTTTTCGGAACTGGTTAGACAAAATTTACTAGAACTAACACTAGATGGCGTTGGTGGAAGCCAATTCCCGGCGGGGATTCTCCGATCAGCGTTGAACTGATTGTTTATTACAAAACAGCTAAGTGCGTCCGTTTAAAAAGTTTTACTCAATTTATTTTAAATCTATATACATAATATTAATTCTATCTATTTATCCAAAATAAGTTTAATATTTACTTATTCATTTCGTAACTTACGTGAGTTTTATATAAATATTCTTTTATGCATTAGCAACCAAGCTGTCGGAACGGAACGCGCTTGTAAGTCGAGATTTCCTACAATCATACCTTCGTATTTTAGGTTACTATTCACTTACAAGAGTTATGATATGAAAAAAAAAAAAAATCTCTTAATAGAATTATATGTTTTGTAAGTTATGCTTCTTTGAAAAGGGAAATAGCTTTTCTAAAATAAAAATGAGTAAAAAAAAAAAAAGCATCACAGCAGCATGGGTGCCTACAGAAATGCTTCCAGGGGAAAGTAGAGCGAAAAATCATTGGCAATGCAAAAACAAAACTCAGGATATCAAGCGGCAATGACATCAATAAAATGCTTTAAATCTGCAGATTACTTTGCACTAGCGATTTGAAGTCATAAGAAATACTGTATAGTAAACAAACAAATAACATGTTAATATAAGTTATAATAATTAATGATAATAATAAAAAATAAAAATATGTAATAACTTTATATCATTTTAAAATTAAATGAAATTAGTAATTTTGATAAGGCATTATTTGAAAAATAGTATTCTCGCTGAGAATCAGGGCATTTTTGAGTATTTTATTCTTTAATAAATGCCGTCGCCTGTTTGTCCGTTTCAATACTTTTTTCACGTAATTATAAAAACCCTTTCTGCTTTGTTTAAATGTCACTGCTTAACCAGCGAAACAAAATCTTGGATGCCGCCAGACAGATTTTAGACGAGAGTGGAGATTACAATAATTTAATTCATTTGTTTGAAAAAAATACTTGATGAAAACGTCCGTGCTTAAAATTAATAGATTTAACATATTGCGAAATAATGTTAAATTAATTGTACAAAAGTAATTATTTAAAAAAAAGGAAATAATTTATTTATTGATGTTTAAGAAATAAAGATAAAATTGGACTGAGAAGTAGGTGTTTTTAACATGGGTTTCTTTGGACAGAATTAGCCGACGACTCCGGATACGAGTGGCGCCCCCCAGTAAATATTGAAGTGCGTTTAGATCCCATCAACCTATTTTTACCAGTGTTGACTATAACTGAAGCTTATAATTTATTTGATAACGTACTTATATCTATATATCTAGAATTCATTCTGTCCAATTAATGATTTAATGAAAATTGACTTAAATTTATTGTTAAAACCTTTTTCTTGTTATGATGGTAATCATTCTCTGTTCACTTTAACTCTGATTAAGAACTCAAGGAATTATAATTCATTAATTATGATTTATAATCATTATTACAAATCATAAATTAGAAAATCAACTAAGGAAGATTATGGGCTGTGTATAATTTGTATTTATTATTCTTATGTTCGTCAATGGACATTAAATGTAACTATTTTCATTCGATTGTCTTTTATTTGAAATAGACCTACTTTAGCACTAGATAACAGCTCACCCTTATATCGACTTGACATTCAATAAAAACATTAAATGATGTTAGAATCATTGATAAAGCCGTTCACCTGACAAAAATTATGAATACAATTCTAATACGTAAACAAATTACACGACTAGTTTCGCCAAGCTCGAGAGAGGGCACTTACAAGTCAATCAATGGCTTTATCAATGATTCTAACGTACATCAGTAAACGTAAAACTTCTAATGGACATTAAATGATGATTTACGAAAAATCCACTTGAACAATTTTAGACAGAGTTCAGTTTGTCCATTTGTATCTTTGTTCTCTCATCACATTAAAATGGCTGGACAGATTTTCATAAAATTTGATTTGTTTATTTCTGATCCAAGAGAGGCGCATTTATTTGTCCTCATCCCCTCCCAACCAAACTTTCTTCAACTGGAATTTCGCCCAGGTTATGTTAAAATCTACGAAAGCCTATAGGATTGTAATTTTTGAGTTGATGTTCCGATGGGATAATGATTTCCCCTTGTGTTTTGAGTCTTCCAAAAATGATGAATTTTTTATAGACAGATTATTATGCAAGAACATGACATTTCGCAAGGGAAACTTTATTGGAAAATAATGTTTTTATCGAATGGAAGAATATCACCAGGATATAGGTTATTATTTATTTTTAAATTATTCAAAGATATTCCCTAAGAATAATTTTTGTACTAATGCAAAATTTTAACAAGCCCTGTATCTGATTGGTTTATCATCAAACGTCAGATATAACTACATCATTTCATAAAAAATGTTGCAACAATTTATTCATTTTTTTTTTTGGCTACGACTCTACCATTTTGCTTTCAATTCAGTCTAAAAATGGATTACAGAATTGATTCACTAAAAAAAATGCTTCAGGGTTATTTTTTTTCTTGCATTTCCACCAGGCCATCTTAAATAAATTGAAAAAATACAATAACAAGATTTTCACTTTCAAATCAACTTAACTGGATTACCTGTGATTTTTTTAAATACTTTTAATTTCTAAAGTCAACGTAGAATAAAATTGTTTTCTAATCTACATGTTGAAAGTTTATCTGTTTTCAGCAATGATTTCAAATAGAAAACTGAGGTTCATCAAATCAATCAGTATGTGTTTCATGTGTGTTTGTGCGTGCTTAGGTGTGTGTATGTACATGTATATCTATATAAATATATACATATATATGGACAGTAAAACCTCGATCTAGCGCTGTCCCGCATATTACGTTTTTAGGTCGTTGGTCCCTTGATGAGCATAATAACGGGGTTTTACTGTATATATGTACGTGTGTGTGTATGTGTATATATATATGTATGAATGTATACCTGTATGTGGGTGTATACAGGGCTTACCTGAAATGTGCTGCCAAACTTAAAGGTTGTATTCAATCATGCCAAACAACGAATAAATATCTTGTAAACATGGGTCTGGAAATACTTTATTTCTAAGATATGAACGATGCAACAATACAGAGGTGTTGACCATACAGTCGCTCAGTTTCACAGAAAGTGCTCGAAATGTTCTCCACCGGCCGCAATGCACGCAACACACCATCGTTCCATCGACTTCCGAACATGGTCTAAGATGCCAGGTGCACGTCGAATTGTGTTGCACCCATCCACTATGCGATCATGCAGTGCGTGGGCGTCAGGAACCGGTGTGGTGTACACTAATGCTTTAAGATAGCTCCATAAGAAAAAGTCCAGAGGGTTTAAATCAGGGTAACGAGCGGGCCATATCACGATACTGAGGAGCAATTTAATGACTCTACGATACGACGTAAAGGCCAACTGTATCGTTTTATCGTTCATATCTTGGAAATAAAGCATTTCCAGACCCATGTTTATATCACATTAATTCGTTGTTTTGCGTAATTGAATGAATACAACCTTTAAGTTTGGCAGAACAGTGCAGGTACACCCTGTATATGTGTGTATGTATGTGTGTGTGTGAATGTATGCATATATGTACGTATATCTCTATGTATTCAAATATGTATGTATGTATGTAAGTGTGTTTATATATGTGTGTGTGTGTAAGTACGTGTGTAAGTATATATTTATGTATATATGTACGTGTGTATGTATGTATATGTGTGTGTGTATACCTCCTCACCAAATAATTTTTGAACTATTTGATGGATCTACTTGAAACTTGATGCGAAATTTGAGGACTATGGACGATCATTTTTTTTGTATTTGAAATCTTTTCCACAGGACTCTTGTTAAGAAACTAGCATGAGAAAATGTGGGAAATGCTCAAATTCCCGCAGAAAATGTAAACAATGGACTTCCGTTAAAATTCTGTCTTAAACAACGAATATTAAATCCTTAATCCATTGCGCCTAGTTTGATATTTAGACAAGTTAAGCAAATAATTCGAATTTCATTCAAAAAATTCAAATAATTCGGATTTTATTTTGCAGAAAATAAAACATGTATAATGTTTTTATTCAAGATATAATAAATGAGAAAACACATAATAGTGTATAAAAAACAAACAGATCTGTATTCATTTTCAACTTACGAAAATAAATATAGATCTGATTGTTATTTTTACATTCTAAATAAAAAAAAAAGAAAAAATGAAAAGAGAAATAACATTTTAAGAAAGTAGGCTCTCAGTTCTTTCTTTTTTTTTTACCGTAATTGTTAAATAAATAATTCTTTTGCTGACAGTATTTTGTTGAGTTCCAATGTCACCCTCCACTCGCTCTCTGCATCTTCGATCCATTTTCAAAAATTCTTTTCATCCAAAAGTTCAAAGTTCACTGAAAATAGCGTCATTAAATATACAACCAAGATGGCATTTACTGTTGTTTCGGCATCTGGGCTCAACGTAATTACGTTTTCTTCGATACATTTGCATTTTTGTAACATATTTCAGACATTCTTGGAGCTTTTCCTTGTAAATATAGCACTGGTTGGATTTTAAGGGAGGCCATTTGCAGATGAGGGGAAAGATTTAATTAATTCTCGCAATGAAATTTGAAATTAGGGGATGGGATGAAGTATAAGCAGAGCTTTAAAACTTAGGCCTAGAATACAGACTCGTTGATGACGTTTGCTCTAAGATCTGAATGGCTGTGATGAGAACCTATGCAGAGAAACGGAATCTTTTAATCGTTCAATTGTATGCAGACCAAAACGAACATACATAAATCTACTAATATAAAAAAAAAAATCTGGTATGCGTAAAAGGAGAATAGGCAGATCTGCCTCACCACTGTTTAGCGATAAGATATATACGTAAAGAAAGATCTCCATCAATAGAAAATTTTTTATTGTTACGTCTTGTTTCAATTATTAGTCCGTTCGGAGTTATATAATTCTAGATATGACTTATCTAGTTGACATCATAATTCCCGGATAACCTTTAACAATTATTTTCAGTAACAGTTAATATGATTTTCATTTATTATATGTAAATAATTATTATTAGATACACATTATATAGGTATAATTATTTATCCCCACCGCCCCCTCGTTTCATGAAGGGGGCTTCACCGCACCTCGTCTCAGTTTTAATGAGCGCGTGTTGGTAACATCTAAATAGTCACATCTAGAATTACCTAACTCCGAACGGACTAATAATTGAGACTAGTCGTAAAAATAAAATACGTTCTATTTAAGGAGATCTTTCTATAGGTATATATCTTATCACTATACAGGGGCAAGTTCTCATACATTTGTGCCCATTCTCCTTTGCGGAAAGCGCCTACGGAAAACATTCGAAATACAGATGAAGCTAATTAATACAGTAACACCTACTTGAGCAAGAAAACTTGTGCCCTTGTGCCAGAATCCTTTTAGATTTTAAGATAAGTGCAATACTGTATACGGTAGAAATGATCAAACCGGGGCTCTCTGACATATAATTTGCGGCTCACAGAAATACAGTATGTTGGCTGAACTTTTTTTATATCACAGAATGTAAGAAATAAATGAAACATTTTCAAGCTTTGTAATTATCTTCCGGGTATAAACTGAGAGTCCACTGGATTTAAACGTAAGTTTAATCTACATGGTGAGATCTCTTCTAGCAGTAAAAACGATACATGTAGACTGAAAATAAAAACCGGGTTAAGTGCCAAAATCTAAGTTCTGAGAAAAACAGCAAAAACATTTGTGAAAACTAATACTGGCTACAGTGAAAGTCTAACAATTAGCTAAAGTTTGAAGTACTTGCAGACTGAATATCATATAGCCGGTTTTTACCGCACTGGCCTAGACAGATAGACCATATTTTAGCAATAAAATGTAAATCGATTGTTATGGCACTTAGCCCGGTTTTTATTTTCAGTCTACACATAGTCTGATAATTAAAGCAATATTTGTGTCATAAAAACTATTATGGTAAGACTGTAATTTTATAAAATGGTATCTGATTAAAGCATCTCTAATTTTATTGATTCATTTATTTTCCTCCATGTTTTGATCACATATTTACTAAGATAAATAAATATAATTAAATATAATGATTTTATCCCTTTTTAAATCTTTTTTTTTTACGTTTCATAGTCTCATTTAATGTTAATGAAATGCAAATTTGCGTTTTTTTATTAGATGTTTTCGTAGTTCACTACCGTACTACTTACGCTCAATACAGTTAAAACAATCATCAATCAGGCTTTTGAAAACATTTGGTATATATAAATACGAATTAACACTTTTAAACACTGCATATGAGAATAAATAGTATTTCTTAATAGTATATGTATTTCGTAATACTTACATAAAAAGTTTGTATCAAAATGTGCAAGTAATAATAAAAACGTGTGTGTAATAACACACGTTATAAAAACGTGTAAATAAAAGACTTCCAAAATAACAAATTGAAAATATGAATATAATATCTCATACTCCACAAATATAACAATAACACAAACTTCCATTTAATAATGCAATTCTTTAAACTCTATTGATTTTTTTGATTTAAAACATTTCTTCACTAGATTACTTGCTATTTTTCATTTACTGTAGACTCCCTGTTAACAGGCCTTGGATCAACCCATCTGCTACACTTTGACTTCGCTTTTAAACAAACCGTGCAAAATAAAAAGCAGAAAACAATCACAGATTTCTTTAAGTAACTGTTTTTCCTTAAATATGCAGTATTGTACAGTTTTCCTTTATTTCTTTCGCAAATGTGTGTATTTGTGTACATTTAAATCTAGGACGAAAGAAAGTTTGGCTATTGTGATATGTGCTTATGACAACAAGTATATGAATGAATACTATAACTTGTACATACTGTAAGTATATACATTTTTATTTTGTGATAATATATAATCTTTGTCTCTTTTATTAAATTTTTTCATATAATTAGACAGTAGAAGTACTTTAATTCAGTTAAAATTTAATTTCAATGTATTTTCGGTTTTAATCGGCGATTTTTGTCAACCGGCCTAGGATCCGGTTCCACGCGGAAAAGGTTAAGAGAGAGTCTACTGTATTTCCATACCTTCATTCTTGTATAAATTTCTTCCTTTAGTGTTAATTATCAATATACTTTCAATAGTTTTCCTTATTTTAGTGTTCTTTTCCATACTCAAAACTTGTACTTTACTATTCGGGACATGACTAAATTATAACAATGCTGCTATTTCCGATTTTTCTGTTAATCTGTTTTTAATGTAATTGTCATGTTCCAATATACTTTCTCGAATAGTTCTTCTACTTTCCCGTAGATAGAAATCTTTACAGTTTAAACATTGAATTTGGTAAAAAATTCCCATTTCATTTTTCATTTCGCTCTTATTTATTTTAGAACATATTTTTTTAATTTGTATTTAAATACTAATTAAATTTATTACAAATCTTTCTTAGCCGTTAATTATGTTTATTTAAATACAGAATCACTACTTTATGTTTACCGTCTTTTACTTCTTTAATTTTCAAAGAGTTTTGGATTAGCATTATTGTCATTTACTGACAGCACGAAAAAATTTGTAATTTTTTGGTAAGGTCTTTCCAATTTTTTAAAGTTTGTTGCATTTTAAATTATAGAGGGTGTCTCTGGACTAAGGGTCAAAACGCTGGGAGGTCACAGTATTGATCATTTAAAAAAATAAGCTTATATGAACGATTATCGACATAGAGCTATTTGAAAGTATAGTTGCAAAATTATTGATAAGAAGGAGATATTACTGTTTCTAATATTTATTGTCTATTAAAATTTACCACAATTGATATGAATTTTCAAAAATTCCACCGTCAACATCAATGCACTTTGCAACTCGTGTGAGAACATGACATGTTGCTCGGCAGAATACATCTCGACAATATTTTCTGCAGACACTAACATCTGTAAATACTATATATTGAAATAGCTGAATCTCGGAAACCGTTCGGAATAGGAAATTTCATAGAAATTTTTATAGAATGACCGATTCTAAGACCTTACAGAATATTGACTTTCCTACTGAACACCCTATTTATATAAATTAAGTATACCCTCGTCTTTCCATTGTCTAGCGGATATAAGCAGGCAGCATTGGAGGGTCAATTTCGAGGACTGGGGAGGTGATGGGGGGGGGGCTAGAAACTTAAATAACCCTGATCGTATTTTAAGTTGGAACACAATTATGTAAAATAACAAATCTTATTAATATTAATTCTTATTTAAATTGTAATTACTGTATTGTTTCTGTCGCATATTGGGGATTGAGGATACAGATTTGGGAGACTCATTTCCAGGACTGAAGAAGGGTGGGAGATGGATACCAAAACGACTCAATCGAGGTGGACTATCGCATCAAATTTTAAAGAAATCCGTCAGGCCGTTTAAGGGTAAACATCGAGAGATGAGCGCGATATAAACCTCAAAATGAACTGACCTCTGTTGAAGTTGGATCGGCAGTTAGCTACGTATCAAATGTTAAGAAAATCGGTCCAGTCGTTTTAATGTTATGAGCATACAAACAGCCAAAACGAACGAAAAGATCTATGAGGAAGAAAAATATCCAAATGGAATAATAAGAATATATATTAAAAATTAATATAAATTTATATAGATTTAAATAAACATATGATTTACATAAACTTAATCATAGAAAAATGAATTTGCTGTAGATAAGAATTAAGATCATTGCTTACAAAAAATATTAATAAATTTACTGAATAAAGTTTTGAACAGAAAATTAAAAAAATTCTTTTTAATCTACTGAATTTCAGTTTAAAGTAACTTTTTATTTATTACAAAAGTTATGTGAAACTTAAAATTATCTGCAAACTTCAAAACAGGTATTTAGTCAGTAAAAAAATTAATTGGTTGATGAAAATCTGGGGCTCAATGAACTGTAAGCAATTCAGAATATATTACGTCTGTTGACCCTGGTGCAATGGAAATTTTATCCGCCATTTTATAACCTACTGCGAGGTTTCAGTCAATTGCAGACCGAGACTTCTTTTTTATCTAATTTCTTTCGTTTCGTCCAAAAAGCACTTGAAAGCTATTACAAAGGCGAAGCAGAAACTGAAACAGCCTGACAACTTGAAGTTTGACGTCATGGAATCGATGCAAAAAAACCACTATTATTTTAATGACATCTGCACACATGTTGCACTGATATTTCGCATGAGGGCGTCCAGGCAATAAAGTGAACAAAAGGCGAACACGAGTCCATCAGAAGAAAAATACACTCTGGACAAATAGAAGAAAAAAGATGATTGTTAAAAAATAAAGTAAATAATAAATTTAATAAATAATAAATGCATTTAGTAATTATTTAACAATAAAAAATAATGTTATTTAAAGCAGAAAAAAAATTATAATAAATTATTATAACTTATATTATAAAAACGTTATTCTGTCTGTCATTCTGTCATAAGACTTTCAGTTTTTGCAATTTTATGACCAAACTGTAAGAAATAGATTGGTCATGCAAATGGATAAAATGTAGATCTTTTTAAGACAAACAAAATGCTACAAAAATCTTTCGAAAAAAGATTTTGGTTTTCAAGATGTCGCCTTTTAAAGGGTCAAATTTTGACTTTTTCTCAATTTAAACGAAAAATATAAAAAGTGGAAGAGAAAATTATATTGAGAAAATGTTGGTATTTGAAAGTTCTATCGAACGATATATCACTCATTCACAAACGTTTCTGCGTTTGCAAGATACATGCAAAAATGTGATTTTTCGCTTTAAATTTTTAATTTTAAAAACAACGGACTGGGAAGTCGTATATTCTCCGACGATCTCAACCTTCATTTGCTAAATAAATAGTTTGTTTTTTTAATGCTATATATGGAAGGGTTCCGGAGCGAAGCGACGTTATCCTGCTAGTCTATATTATAAAATCTTTTATTTCTCTATCTGTCCGGCGCAATTTTCTGTGCGAATGGAAAATAGAAATAATTTTTACTATGAAATTTCCGCGACGGGAATTGAATCTGCAACCTTCTGATCCGAAGTCGGATGTGTTATCCATTAGGCCATAGGAACTACAACTCTTTTCATATTGTTTTTTTTACTTATACCTCCGCAATTGTTGTGTTGTTGTTGTGCCCCAATGTTAGTGCAACAATGGAAAACGGTTTTTCATTTTTTATTGTCACGAGGAAGTCGACAAATTCAAAATGAGCATTATTGAACTTCAAAATGTTGCGTTAACTGCTTTCTTTGGAATCGAGTTTTGTTAGATTATCTTAAATTTTATTTTCTTCTTATTATTACTTTTAATAATTGAATTGTAACTTATTAATATATTTTTGTAAAAACAACTAAACTTATTGATTCACGTGTTTTTGAAATTTGTTTAAGCTTCCAACTATTTTGTTTTGTTGTACTTATTCCAATTTTATTATGCTTGAAAAAGAGACGGCTTCAAAAGAGTCTTCAAAACTTCAAAATGTTGCTTTAACCCCTTTCATTGGAATCGATTATTCTTGGATTATCTCATATAAACCATCGTTTTATCATCGGTAATCAATTAGTATCGAAATGGACAACGAGAGAAAGGATGAGATCTTTTCAAAGAACTGTTAATAATGTCGTAATCTCGGCCATTCTTGACTACAGGTAAAGTTTGTCTGAAGTCTCCACCAAAGAGGAAAATTTGTCTAGATTCACAAGTCATCAGAATTTGGTTATCTTCACTCGAAAGAATAGTCACAATCAATTCGTCGCCAGGAGTATCGTATATAAGCTATGATCTTCATTTAACATCTATATCAACCAATGTCCATCTAAATAAATCTCTTCTTCAAATATCTATAACGAACAATCTGTACACGGGAGATGGCCTAGTTATATTAAAAATGACAACTTAATATTATAATACGTAAATAATAAATTGCGATAAAATGTAACTAATAAATATTTGTAATAATGAATAACAAATAACTTTTAATAAAATAATAATAATAATAATAATTGATGAGGCTTTGGTGCAATGTGTGAGGCACCAGACCAGTGGCGGATAGGACGATGGATACAACACGTACTCGGTCCGGCCTCTACTGCTTCTGGAGCTCGTTTGCTAGGTCGATGTATTTACTCATCTGCTAGGAGCTCGTGTGCTAGGTCTGCGTGAGTTCTGGAGCTCGTGTGCTGGGTCTGCGTGAGCTTTCTGCATGTTCTTACTGATAGGCACTGCAATATCAATGAGATAGGTCTGTTTGTTGCCCTTATCAACAAGTGATGTTAGATCTGTTGTGATGTATCGTTTTATCTGTGAATGGGGAGGTCCCAGTATACCTTATGTGAGAGTGACTGTAATACGCTTTGTGGACCGTGTTCTTAATAAATGAGTGTTTGTGTGCTAGCTGTTGATGAACGATCGACGCTACCTGATTGTGTCGGTGGAGGTAGTCCGTTTGAGAGAGAAGGGGACAGCCTGATATTACGTGGTCGATCGTCTCATGCGTAGCGTGGCATTTCCTGCACTTGTCGTCATGTGTATTTGGGTCATGTAGAATGTGTTTCTTGTAGTTACGTGTGGGGATGACTTGGTCCTGTATCGCGATCATGAACCCTTCGGTGTCCCCAAACAGCTCACCACTTGTCAGCCATCTGTTCAACACTTCCATGTCGATATGAGGATGGCTGAGTTCGTGACGATGTCTGCCGTGGAGTTCCTTAAGAGCTCATGATTCATGCAGCTGCTGAGTGTAGGTGTCGGGGATGGTGAATGTTGGAGAAGGGTTTTCGACGTCATAGAATGAAGTTTTTATATTATTATTATTATTATTATTATTATTATTATTATTATTATTAAAAAGCCATAATAACTCAATTCATTGACTACTTCACTAGTAGTCAACTTCTACATTTCTATTAATTAATATAAAAATCAATACAATTTATCTTTAATTTAAATTCGTGCAATAATCTTTAAAAATGAGTAGCGTAAAACAAAATTTTAGTTTGAAAAATGCTTTAAATAATTGATTTTTTTTTTATGTCTATAGTAACATAGAATTTGTCATGCAGCTGCTGAGTGTGGGTCTACAATAATTCTTTTGTCTACCGCTCTGCAACTCAGTGGCGCCGATGGTTAACACCCACATAGCAAAAATATTGACATTTAATCAAGGAAACAATGGAGTTGAGTTTACAGCAAAGCGTTAGGTAAACAAACAATATGTATTTCCTATTTGGTGAAATATTTCTTAAATTCATTTCCATTTTCAATTAAATTAGCGTTTTGTTGAGGAGGCGTTTCGTTGATCTGCAAAATTACAATTTTGTGATAATGTTATAAGGTTTTTTTTTTTTCAATCAGTCTCTTTATTTTTCCTTTTTTTAATTCTACTTGCACGTTTTCTTTTACCCTTCAGCAAAAATCGAATTTTCCATTGATTATCTCTTTATATATAATTCAATTTTAATATTGCATCGTCTCCTGATACTTATCTGCCTAAAGCATCGCATGACAATCTGCTCTAATATAGGATGAAGATATTTGTTGAGCTTCTGAGCCTTAATTTTTTTTTTAAATATTCGAACCAATTACTTCTTTAAAATACAAAATTATAAGCTATAAACATTTTTAAGATTTTGCAGTTACAAAGTCTTTCGAAAATAATATATAAAAGTATATAATTTCATTCATGGATTTTTCGTTTTTGAATACCCGTACAATTTGCAAATCTATCAAACGCTGGCGTTGTTAAAAGTGTCACTTCTATTAATTGGCACCGCGCGGTTGGCGTTGTCACTAAGACATTGGCCTCTTACCTCTGATTACCGTTGTTCGGTTCTTATGTGAATTTCGTAATGGTGAACGATCCGCGCTGGGCAAGTTTTCTCGGGGTTCTCCCGTTTTTCCTGCACTTCTCCCACCATACTTTCTCAGTCTTTCTCCTCGTCTGAAATATTTCCGTGGGATATCACAATAGACTCTACAGGTCACGATGCTGGCTTTTCTGCCACCCACATTCACGACAATCAATCTTAAAATTGGCGTGCAAAACTCATTTATTCCAATTATTATAATTTAAGGATCAAATTATAAGCGATGCTTTGACTTCATTTAATATGTCTAAACACTCATTTTGCACCCGTCTGAATAAATAATCAGGCAGCGGCCAGCGGTGAACAGGAAATGGTCATACTGGATAGAGAATATCATATTTGTTATCAGTAAAGATAGACATCAATTTTGTCCTATTACCATTATTTTCCGGACTCCGTCAATTGCCATCTAAAACCTAAGTGGCTGCACACAGAAGTAGGATATTTCCCCCAAGCCTTTAGGCCATGGAGAGTCTAACGAGGCTCCGATTCCAGGCTTGGACTGTGGAGGGCTATATACATATTCACAAACACACAGACACGGGAACCATAATAGCTCCTCCAAAGCGGGGGTGGGGGTCCTAAAACTGGCCCACAGTGATAGCAGAAAATTACAAATTTTTATAAAGATACTCATAGCATACTTTGCCTAATCACGTTGAAGCTGAAGGTATAGGCTTCCAATGATTCGCGACTTAGTTTTTCTAATCTTTTGTTTTATTTATTTTTTGGACAGAAAAACAACATCAATAATCCTTGGAATCCTTGATGTAGGTACAACACTAGAAACTCATGAAATTAAAGAAAGTAAAAATGAACCTTGTATTAACCAAGACTTCGCCTTCATATTTACTTTGTTGTATTTTAATTTCTGCTTTATATTTACTTTTAGATAAAATTTCTATACATCAATATTGTGCTATTTGTTATTCATTTTTAACTGGTTACTCCTGTCCGGTGAAGGGTTGAATGAAACTTTTCTTAAGTTTTACTGTTGCTTGCACCTCTTTATTCTTAATTTGTTGCTTACCAAAAATTATTGAAGTAGATCTATCCTTAATAAAATATATATTATCATTTGGAAAGAGAGGGTAAAATAATATAATAAATTTAAATTCGTCTTGATAGGCAGCACAGGAAGTTAAGCTTCCCATTTTCCTCAGCACAACGGGATGAAGTTGAAAACAGAAGGTCACACTGATGCTCTCTCATCTTGTGACAGATCGGTTGACAGAGAACTAAGTTTGGAGAAGAATTTAACAAGGAAAAAAAAAATTGACTTTTGAATGTTTAACCCCCCGTACCGTGTCTCATCCTGCTCAATCCCGATAAATAGATTCTACACCTCATTTGTCTATTCAGACAACTTCCATTTTCGTGTCATTGCTTCTTTGATGATCTTATTTAATAAATAAGACCAAATGCCTCTGTTTTTTTGGTGCATTATATTCAAATCGCAATATCTCCTAAATTTTATGAGCAGTGTATATATAAGAAGAAGGGAAGAAGAATTTGAATGTCATATACAGGGTGGCCATAAATAACTTTCTCTGTTTGGAGGCATCTGCAGCGAAAACTAATAAACGGAATGAAACCAAACTTCAGGTATCGTCTATTAAAGGCATGGGGAGAAGAATTCTGAAAAAAAAAATAGTATCAAGAGTGTCCAATAGGAGAAAATTTGGCACTGTCAGAACCTGTAAATTGGTGAATAATTACAATGAACGCAAGCAAAAAAGGATTACGAATGTTTATTAACATACAGTACAGTAATGAATGGAGTTTGAGACTCACAGAAAACGTTCTGAAACAAAACAATAATCTTTAAACACCGATCTTTAATCATCAATTGTTTGTTAACAATCTGTTATCAACATTACCGACATTAATCAATCATTAGGGTCCTCTGGAACTTGCAACATTTGCAACAACATCTGTTACTGTGTTGTCTGATACTGGTTTTCGTCCTCTGCCGACTCTCAATCCTAACGATACAGTTTCCTCAATTTATGAATCCTAGCTCGCAGTGCTACAGCAGACATTGGACCTTTACGTAGGTTATGAAGCCTTCGAAAGTCCCTAAGAGCCGCCACTGCATTGCACTCTTTAGTGTAAAACAGCTTTACAAGTAACGCACGTTAGGGTAAGGTAGGTCGCATATTGAGTACAACTCAACAGTCAATCGACGAACTGCTTGACTGAATGTTCGCTCTTCCCTTTTAAAAGGACTGAGTAGCGCTGCTGTCACTTCTGCTCTAGAAAATTTGCATAATGTACATTAGTGACAGCAGCGCCGAATTTTCTTCTATCGGCCACTTTTGGTACTTTTTTTTTTTTTTTTTTTTTGGCAGAATTCTTTTCCGCATGTCCTCAATAGACTATATCTGAATTTTGGTTTCATTCCGTTCATTAGTTTTCGCTGCAGATGCCTCCAAACAGGGAAAGTTATTTTATGGCCACCTTTTATATTCGTGATCTATGATCCTAGATCGGCACTTATCACAAGATCCCAGGGTCATCTGTTCAGGTAGGGGAGAATGCAACAATTGTTAGTAATGACTCAACACTCGCAATAACGCTTCAACAACTTCAAAAATAGAGATTCTCCACTGAAAATATTTGATGAAAAATAAAATTAAGACTATTTATTTGTAATTTAATTTTTATTGTTGCATTTTGTGTTGGGGAAGCACTTTCGGAAGCGCTGGTGGAATCTTTGCACACGCTCCTAACCATAGAGGGTAAACCTGGCTGAGGACGCCTAAAAAAGACAAAAGCGGCCATCCCAGATTCCAGTCCTTATTCTTGTGCATTTCTGATTTACGTTTTTTTATATAAAATTGTATTTTCCTGCTTTGAAGTTAAGTTAATTGGTGAAAAAAAATACATTAAGAAAAGCCTGTTCTAAAAAAAAAAAAATCAATATTTTATATAAGTTTTTATTTTAAGTAGACAAATTATAAATGTCAGTTCTTTATAATTGTCGTGGTATTTCCTCTCTTGGCTACTTCTGATTCCGTGAGACTAAAATATTCATGTCTAATATTTCAAAGCAATTTTACAAATGATGAATTCATTCGTAGAGCTGGAATGGATTAATTACGACAAATTATTCTCCTGCCTGCAGTAATGAATGGAATAATCTAGATTTCGAATAATTATTAGTGGCTCGATTAAATGATAATGTATGTAGATTTATAAATCACACTGCATCCAAAAGTAAATTTTGGTTTTGTGACTGAAATTTTATTTTTATTTTTTACTGAAATAAAAAAAATATGGGAATTTTTTTTTTTAACTTTTTTCTAATTTTTTTAAATAAAAAACATTGCTTAGTATTAACATTGAAAATAAATAAAATACCCATTAGATTGGTGGGAAAGTTTTTCGGTAATGCAATACGAATAAAACTTCCCTTGTTTTTTGTTTAAGAATTTATATATGATCTGTTCATGATAAAAGGAACCTTGGAATAAAACTCAGACCTCTGGGAAAATTGCTTCGAGCTTCAGCCTACGAAAGACTCAAAAAGAGTATGAGAGAAAAATATTGCATTCACAGAAAACAAATTATAAATTAACTTTAAGAAAACACAAACAAGATCAAAATGCGGAAATCAAATCCTTGGGCAGCTCAACGATCTCCACAGAAGACAGTTGCCCACAAAAGAAAAAGCAAGAAAAAAGTTAAAAGGTTTCTATTTTAATCTATAATTAGTCTAAAGCAAAGCTGAGACTCTGGAACAGCTGTTTCGAGTTTGGTTTCTCTGAATACGTATGATAATTTACTGTGATCCGTTATTGAGAATGTCAGTATTGTATTTTTGATTCCCAGTGTTGTACGTTTGATACCAAATAAAGTGAGTTACTGCTAAAATTATTGAGTTAAAAAGGAGTTTAAAATTAACTTTATGTATACTGCACTTCGTTAATAACATTAATTGGGAGCCGTACACCTATTTAAGATTAAATATACTTTATACAAGAAATGTAATATACATCACTACTAGTTTCGCCAAGACTCGAGAGAGTGCTTTTTCAAGTAACTTAACAGTATTGAACTTGAGAACTTATACATAAATGAAACCGGAAGCAATAGCCTTCTGGGTATTCTCCCACTGTATCCTGGGTAACCTCTGGGACGAAACTGCTGCTCTTAGCGTTGAGAACAGGAACTAAGTCCGAACAACAGAAATGATGACTTGCATATCTCAGGAAGTCACATGATGTAAACATCAACCGTCCTCCTTTTTGAAGCTCTGGCCTCCCTTGAGAAGTGTCCCCCTAAATGTCCTCCTTTTGTAAATTCTGTCCTCCTTTTTGATGTTTGAAGAGTAACATGTCCTCCTGTTTGATATGTGAAGTTTAAAACCTTTTTTTTTTTTTGGTTGAACAGATCGGTTTAGAGGTTTTTGGTTGAACTGATCAATTTAGAGGCCTTTTTTGTTTGGTTGAAGAGATAGGTTTTATACCCCTTAAACCCCTGATAACATGACCTGAGATACACAAGTCATCATTTCTGTTGTTCGCACTTAGTTCCTGTTTGCAACGCTAAGAGCAGCAGTTTCGTCCCAGAGGTTGCCCAGGATACAGTGGGTGAATAAACCAGAAGGCTATTGCTTCAGGTTTAATTTATGTATAAGTTCTGAAGTTCAATACGGTTTAAGTTACTTGAAAAAGCGCTCTCTCGAGTCTTGGCGAAACTAATAGTGATGTATATTTCTTGTATAAAGTATATTTAATCTTAAACAGGTGTACGGCTCCCAATTAACGTTGGGGAATTTAACGCCACCACATATCTCAATTAAAATAAAATCTATATACAATTAAAATACGAGTACTTTCAAAATGTCCAACATTTCATTGTCAAGTGGTTGGAATACAATAAGTTTCTGAAAATAAGGCCTAGAATCCATTGGAACATGTGATATCAAACGGTTCTATTGAAAGTCAGGGGAAAATACAAAGCTTCATTTGGACATGACAAGAGGGGAGGGGTGGGGGACAAAAAAATTTCTTTTTTTCCCTTCTTTTTACAAAATTAATAAAATTTGAGCATAAAAACAAAATAATTACAAACACTTATGAAACATTTATCTACACGTATCAGCATTTATCAATACTATTTCTAATATCTGCAAAACGCAGAAGCCTATACATTTTCCATTTTCAAAAAAATATATATATATGTATATATAAGTTATATATATTATTTATTTACATCGTTAAATGGATTCATTTAAATCCCATAACCTTGTGATATAGATCAACTAAGATTTAATATTCATTGTTAAGACAATGAAATATTCGCAGAAATAGAATGGAAATTTAGTGCTCAGATTCCCATGGGTTTTTTTTTCTTTTTCTCGACGTAATTCCGTGGCAAAGACCAATTTGGAAAACATTTCAAGACGGAAAAATTCTTAGACGGAACGTAGCCCTCGGATGTGCATACAAAGTTTCAAGAAGATCCATCCAGCGATTGAAAAGTTATAAGGGAAACATACCATAAATACACACACACACTCATGCTGACTGATTTAATAAGTCTCACTTTCATATTGGAAAAACGGGCTAGAAAAACGAAACATATAGGCTACTTCTAATAGTCCAGGCTTTGTTACTATTACTACCATTTCCAAATTTTCTTCTCTGTTTATAATAAATCGTGGCTGGATTCAAAGAGTTAACACAGGATTATTAGAATTGACGTCATTAGTGACTATGACGTGAACGCCTTCGTCAAAGATAAGTACTCTTCCAGTAAATATTTCGCTAAATTTGGGTTTTCTTCTTGTTGATCATTCTCACAAGATTTATGTAATGTTTTATACTTTTCCTTAAATTTACTTACATAAAAATCTGTTGTCATCCTTTTTATTTCTGAATTACAAATCATTTATAAAAAAGTATTAATAAGTTTTAATTACTATAAAATATCATTAGATAATTTGATAATAATCTAACCTGGACTACGGTACTGGACTAAAATATATTGTTTTTTTTTTTTGTTTTTGTTTTTTTTTTAAGCATAATTTATTTTTTTCAAACGTAATATTTTCTTTTGAAACTTTTACCAATTGTTTCAACTTAAGTCCTCTTAAGTTTTTTTTTTTGAAATCTTTTGCAATTTTATAAAATTTATTGTATCATATTCACAAACTAAATTGAAGACCAAAGCTAAGGTGTGAGAGAGGATGTAAGGACAACAATTGGAATCAAGAATTGGAGGAACGCTGCACTTAATAGGAAAGAATGGGGAAAACTTCTTCAGAAGGTCAAGGCCCACAGAGGGCTGTCATGCCATTGATGATGATGATGATGATATTCACAAACTGAACGAAATTCAACAATTAAGATTATGACAAGAAGCAACATAAATGGCAAGAAAACAAGGACCGAAGTGATTTTCTTGTTGGGGGCATCCTAGTATTTGGTCGCGAAGCCCTTGGCGTCAAAGACAAACAGGCACCTGCGAGGCATCTTGTCGATAAGGACATCAATTTCGACTGTAGGGATCGTCTTTCATTCTTGCTCGAGATGGGCGAATTTACTAGCAGCATTCGAAGCATGAGTACCTACCAGATGACGCTCAATCTCTTTTCATAGCGGTTCGATAATGTTGAGGTCAGGGGACTGAGATGGCCAGTCAAGGAGGGTTACCCGGTTGTCTAGCAAACCACAATATGATGTTCTTTGACTTGTGTTTAGGGTCATTGTCTTTCTGTAAAGGAAGACACGGCCGATGGAAAATAGGGCCCCATCGTATTCTAGATGTCTCTGTAGCCGTATCTGCCCAAAGTGCCGTCTACCCTTTCGAAGAGGACCCATGCCTTGGACAAACAAACATCACCAGACCATGCTTGAACCATCACTATGCTTGACCGTAGGTAGCTGATACTGGGGATCAAATCTCTTTTCAACAGAACATCTAACCCACTTTATACCGTCAGTTCCAAAAAGATGAACGTTGATTCATCGCTGCAGAGACTTGAGACTACTCCGTACCACCCCAGTGCAAGTGAGTTTTCGCCCACTCAACGCGAGCCTTCCGATTTTTCTCCGGAATATTCGATTTCTTTACCGAGCGTCCTCCATGAAGTCCGGCCTGCTGCAGACGACGTCGAATAGTTCGAAGAGAAGTAGAGCTATCGGAATACGATATCTGTCGACAATATCGGATGCAGTCAGACTGGGTTGCTCCTCGATGTTCGAACGACGAGACGGCTGGAAATACATGGACGTCCTAGCTTGGACTTCCTTGTGATGCCTCCGTTAGTCCTTTAGTGCTTCAGGAGAGACATACACTAGCCTCAGTAACGTTTACCTGCCTGGCATGCTTGTTGACATCCTCTGAAGATAGCTTCCTCCTGTTGACGAAGTAATTCGAAACTCATATTGAAATACAAATTTTGCCATTAGTGTGCGCACCACATAAAAAACAATTGTATGTTTTTGGCCGTGCTGGCGTGGCCGTGCGGTCTCGGCGGCGGTCTGCCGTGGCGGCCAGTGCGCCAGTACCTGCGTTCGAATCCCGGCAGTGGCATGGTTGTTTCAATTTCCTTTCCTGTGTTGTCCAGCCTCTTCTTCACTTTCTCTTCGGTCTGACGTCATTCCTTAATGGCGTCCTGGGGAAGGCCACGGGAAACCACCCCAGTATCTTTCCCTTGAAATTCTAGGGAGTCTGCTAGGGGTTCGCCATCTTGGGAACACTAGCGCTCCCTGGAACACGGAGGCTTTGGATACGAAGCTCGCACTTCGGTGCGTACCGGCAATACATACATACATATATGTTTTTGGCCAATACTCCATCATGTATCCAATTACTAAATTACATTAAAATCATAAACATTACATTGGTACTTATTGTGTTTAATTAATCAACAAAATACTGAAATCATTTAGTTTTGGTCCAATTTCTTAGGGCTTTAATGCGTTTTTGTGAAGCCTTACAATAAGTAAATGAACAACAAAATCATAAATAAAGAAGAAAAATTAGTTTTCAAATTTTTAAATCGTGATGAAAATACTATAACTTAATTTCTTAAGTTATTCTAAATCTTCTTGATAACTTTGCAGTACTGTCGAACATAGCGATTCACATTTAACACTAACGTAAAGAGATGACCTATTGTTTGAAACAGTTAATGATAGTGCAACATGAGAAACGAGAAAAGAGATACGTTTTTTCTAGTTGAGCTGAGTGTGGATACCGAGATGTAAGTAGGGTAAAAACGCACTAATATTCTCCAAAAAAATCTTCCCAAAAATGCTAGTTACAAATGAGGAACAAGAAGATGGAAAATGACGACTTTCGATACTGATAAAATTCTTCTTCTCTGGTAATCAGTCCTTAGATTGGATTGAGGTCTTCATTCAACTCTTCTTTCAGCTTTCCTATTTAGTTCCGAGTAGGTATTAAAGTTGAGTGTATCATAATTTGCCTTATATATTCCATTTTTGGTCTGCCTTAATGATTTTGATAAAAATTAAGCAGAAGAAGACTTTCACGAGCAATAAAAAGAAATCTTACTTGTTAGATTATGCCTTCAGTGTTACGTTATCAATGGAGGAAGTGTTCATTGAAAACAGACACTCGGATCCAAGTAAAGTTATCCATGGTGAAATAGATGAGACGAACACGTAGAAAGCATGTTCGTCTCATGTATTACAGGATGGCCCAAAACAAACAGTACTGAAACACGAACGTCATGGTTTCAGTTCCGCCAGTGAAATTACAGAGTTTGACATCTGCAAATGATTCGTTTCCTCTCCCTGACAATACAGAGTTTTTAGCGCTTACTAAATTTTGTAGCATATCCCGAAATAGTGGCTGCTGTATTTCGCGGAAGACACGAAGAACCTCCTCTACGAGTTCGGCAATATCGGTGGGATGTACATGGAAGACATGTTCCTTAATCATTCCCCAAATGTACGCATCGGGAGGAGTAAGGTCTAGCAAATGTGACGGATACGGAAAGTATGTGAACCGAGAGATGACATTTCCAAGAAAGGTATTAATGAGAAAGTCTCTGCACATCCGTGTTGTGGCAGGTTACGCCGTCCTGTTGGGACCATTGATCTAAAAGCGAATATTCCTTCCGCGGTAGAAGGCACGAAATCACATTGACGAGTGGGAGTAGCAATGTGTTCATGTAGCGATGTTGGTTTTGTGTCACCGGAACCCATCTTCCTCAACGTAGTAAGGATCAATGACGCCATACCCTGATACCGCACACCAAATGGTTATTTTCATCGAATGCAGTGGACATTCCTGCACGATATCGGGACGGGCAAAGCCTAAGAACCGGTTCGATCGTCGATTAATCTAACTAGTAACATGCTCATCTAACTTGTAACATTCATCTGTGTTATACATGAACTCCGGGATTTCATAGGTCATGGCCAGAACACTAGCACAGTACAGTTTCCGGGCCTCCTTATCGCCATGCCTGAGCCAATGTGCAGGATGATACAGGAGAACGCTCCGAGACCCTTCAGGTTTCTTTGTAAGGATGTTCATGACATGCCAAGCTTCAAGACTGTTTTTCGTTGACTACGCCGTGCCGACTGCGACACTTGATCCAGTACACGCCCTTGATTGTTATTGGTTGTTGTAGTTCTGGGACATCCTCGGCGCAGCATCAATATACTACAGGTTCGTCTAAACTTGTTAGTCACTGCTAGGATGACGCTGTTGCTGGGTGCAGGTTTGTGGAACGGTTGCGCAAACAACATCTGCACTCGCTGTATACTAGGACCATTATTAGGGTCTTAATCCGTAAGAGCGATTATATTGCTCGGCAATAAACACCTTTTTCTCTGTTGTCAGCACCATTATCACATATCCAGTAACAGCTACGGCAATGGAATGTTCCACAAGATATTGTGTTCGTGCGGAGTCATGGTTCTGATGCATTTCGCTCGAGGGGTGCGGCACCGTGTTTCAGTACTATTTGTTTTGGGCTATCTTGCATAACCTTAATTCAAATACATCTTCTGGGAAAGAAGAACGCAAACGTCTAATTCTATTACGTGAATCAACGTTAAGTTACTGTTAACTTAAGCTGTAGATTAACATTAATACACATTCTATTGGACTAATTATAAATATTATTCCTATAGTATAAAAGTGTTAACTGAATTTATCAAAATTTCGGTGCTTTTCTTTCACCTATTAAAATAAAAAACAGATAAGAACTTGAAATGTAATTTATTAATTATGTTTTTTGAAGCAAATTTTAATAATTAATACTATTTTATTAGCATCAATAAGCAAATAATGTTTTTAACATTTCTAAAACAAAGTTTTAAAACAAGCACATTGATGTATTTAGTCAATTAAACAGCAAGTACTTGATAACTAACTTTGCTGTAGTTATCATTGTCTTTTGAAGATTAAAGCTTTTACGAAAAATTTTTTGAAGATTACGAAATGCAACAAAAAAAATCTGCTTCAAATTTTAATTTCAGTCTTCAACAATGTTTTTTGTGCTAAGTTAAATTATTACTCATTATTATGTTAAATAAAGACATTATCTATCTTGGAGGTATCTGATCGGTATTTACCGAAAGATATTTAAAAGTTCTTGCACAAATTCAGAAAAATCACAACTTCACGCTTTCGTCAAATTAATTTCTAAAACAAAATTGTCCAAAACTTTATTGAATCCCGTTAAAAATTAATATAAAATCAATAAAAACGAATCTTTAATGAAATTTAGGATATTTCTTCCAATTTTTTTGTTTTTTTTCTTTCTTTCCAATCAAGAAAGTTTAATTTTTTAGCATTTTTATCTGATTGACATATCGACGTCAAAAAGAAGTTTCACAATTTGTTTTTGTAAGAAATTTGGAGGGAATCTTATTCAATACAGGAATTAAAAATGCTCAATATCTAATGTTTACGTCTTTTTATTCTGATAATGTTTCAAGGACTGTCGAAGGCTTCGGTTAAATTCGTTGCCTAAATGTAGATGTTAATTTTCAACCCATTTTCGATAAATCTGACGCACACATTTGACTGCTGTCAACGTAATGGTTTGACATGCTTCCACCTCCCCCCATCTAAATACTAAATAATCCATTAACGCGTAATGGATTTTCTGTTTAAAAATATCAGAACTCTGTCATTCTAAAAAAAAGCGTTATTAAATTAAACATCCTTGTTTATAGCGGGGAACGATTAGAATGCTATAATTAAAGATGCCAGTGAAATCGAAAATTGGAAAGCTGCGTCTCAGTTTAGAAAGCGTCGTTTCTGTATTTTTCATTCGAGGATTGATTATTTAACATTTTTTCTGTATAATTTTCGACGATTTAAAGGTTAAAAATGTTGAAATGTAAAATCATTAATTTCTCCGAAATACTAATGAGAAGCTACAATTCTTGTTAGTTTATGTTGGATCAGGAAGTCAAACTTCGACTACAAAATACTAAAAGTAGAATTTTTTTCTATTACAAATTATTTGATTTGTATTGTTTACTTTTTATGTTGAATGAAAATATGCATTGAATTTTTTCCTATCACCGATTATTATTAAGAAATGTTTCAATATAAAACATTTTTCAGTACTGTTATGTAATCTTAATTTTTATATTACATATACTACATTAACTTATTTACAGTATAAATGCTGTTGATTAATTATTGTATTTTGATTGCTGAACATCCTCTTCCAAATTACCATCAAATTTGGATTCTATTTGCCTTGATTGTTTTTTTTGTTTTTTTGTTTTTGTTTTTTTTTTTCCAAATGGCATGTCTTAATGAAATGGTTCTTAGTGCTCGTCACTGATTGCTTCAAAGTATCAACTTTTAATTAAAAGTCGTTTGATTGTGTTTTTCGATTAAAAAAAAATAGTATTTTTTTTTTCATTCAATTATCTAGTATAGTATCTTAAATTATCTTTTCATTTGGCATCTTTTGAACGTGACTACAGTGAACTATCAATGCATAACTTCCATTTGAAGTTGTGCATCAAGATAATTCTATTGACAGAGAATTCTAATTGCAATTCAAACTGTGCATCCAAAAATAAGAAAAAGAAATGAGAACATGTCAGGGGTCCGTGAAAGTGTGATTGACAAACAGTAAAAATTAAAAGAAAAGTATGAAATAAGTATTTCTAATATCTTCTTTCACATTATCTTCGTTTGTATTTTCTTTCAAAATTTAAGGAAATAGAAATTTAAGGAATAGAATGTTTGAATGTTTGAATGCACAATAGGGAATGTAATAGATTGCAGATTACATTTTGGGTTTCTTACCATGTATGATTTATGTTAATTTATTTCTCCACTGAAAATAATGTACTAATAAAATGCTTTCCAAGTTAACTTTGTCTTGTTGTTGCATTGTACACTGGAAATTTGGAAAATTAATTTTTTTAACATTTAAATCCATTTTCTAGGATGGTGTACAGAATACAATGTTTTAATTAACGAAATGAGAACTGACCTGAATGCTAATTTTTTATACAAATAATATATTTGTTTAATGTAGTGTTAATTAATCTAGTTGTGTTGATTTGAAATTCTAATAGATTTCATCTGAATTACATAAAAAGGAAATAATTCTTTACGAAGAAGGAAAGGCTATTTTACAGCTACTTTACAGACATTTGCAAACATAATCAAACTTAAACTTAATAATGCAGTCTAGACCATTACAGTTTCACGGTGCTCGGAAATGCATACTTTATAGAAAACCTTAAAACTTACCCTAAATACAGTAAATTCTAACTTGAAGCAAGTTTTAGAAGCAAATAAATGCCATTGCGCTGGTGGCGAGAAAAACTTCTTTGAAAAACTGCTTATAGCGATAATGCCGCGCTGGATATCCTTTGTTTGTGATTTACATACACGACCTTTCTTTCTTCCAGGATCTTTTGTCTCTTCGCCGACACTGCATTTAGAATCGCGATATCAAAGAGAACAAAACGAGACTTGCCTCTGAAAGCTTCTTCTCTTTTAAAAAGACGCTGATTTGGCCGAAATGACAAATAATTTGTTATCTAAGCGTTTTGGCAAGTTTTCTTGGATATGTAGAGCATCATTAGCATTACTGAATCGATACTTATTTGATAAGGTATGGAAGCTTTTTCAACCCTTCGTTCATCATCAAAACCTTGGTGAATAACCCGAAGAGGAATTCCCCAGTATTTCTATCATCCTTGTTCATTTTCTCTCTGGCTTGTTCTAGTTAAGATGACTTGTTCCTGGCGTAGTAAAGTCTCTGCTGTTGTTTCGCTATTAAAAGCTTACAAATATACAATGAAAATAGCAACCTTCAAATTGAACATCTAGAATTCAGTTTCACATCTAGGAAGGATTTAAATAAAAAAACCTCATGAAAATAGATAATCACATAAATAAACTCCTGACAACTTGACAACGTGGACATATACCAATATTTCGTTTTATTTTCATAAAACTTTTTCAAGGTTTTTGTAAAATAAAATTAAAATTAAAATATAACATGAAGAAGAGAATTCCTCTCTTCTTAAATGATAGAAGATGCAATAATTTAAAAAACAATAATTAAAAAGCATGGGTAAACAAAAGAAAATGGTAATAATGAAAAAACATGGATAAACAAAAGAAAAAGGACAAAAAATAGTGACATTGTTTAAAGTAATATATGACTTATTTGAAAGACAAATACTCTTTAACTTTCTTATTGTTTAAGAAAGCTAAAGAGTATTTGTCTTTCAAATAAGTCATATATTACTTTAAACAATGTCACTATTTTTTGTCCTTTTTCTTTTGTTTATCCATGTTTTTTCATTATTACCATTTTCTTTTGTTTACCCATGCTTTTTAATTATTGTTTTTTAAATTATTGCATCTTCTATCATTTAAGAAGAGAGGAATTCTCTTCTTCATGTTATATTTTAATTTTAATTTTATTGTATAAAAACCTTGAAAAAGTTTTATGAAAATAAAACGAAATATTGGTATATGTCCACGTTGTCAAGTTGTCAGGAGTTTATTTATGTGATTATCTATTTTCAAGAAGACGATATATTGATGTACAGTTTTTTTAAAACAACCTCATCTTCGTATGTATATCTTGATAACGAAGAGTCTCAGTGCATCCTTATTATCTACATAAACTAAAGAACTTTATACAAAATACGGAGATCATAATTATAGTCATTCTTGATATTTAAAATAAATCTATATTTGAAAATATTTATGCAGAATTTTCAGATTTGACATTGAGCATTTTGGAACAAATTGACCGGAAAAGACTCATTATCATTAATCCGGATAATTACTCGAGACTAGTAATTTTCTAAGGTAACTAGTATAATTTTTTACTAACGATTACATTATTTTTTTTCATTTAACTTTGTGCATAGCAAATATATCAATTCAGTTTTATACTAAACACAAAACTGAACGACCCCGTAAAATTTGCATCATTTTGTTAAATTTGGGCAATTCTAATTTATATGATCAGACGTCCCATATTTTACGGATTATCCCGTTTTTTGAGCTTTTAATCCTGTTGTTCCGATAAATTTAATACTTAATTTATTCTTATTTCTTAGTTTTACTTGCAGACGCTGAGAACATGAGAAATTGTGAAGAGATAAACGTATTTTCACTTTAATAATATGCATTGAGCGGTTCTGCAGTACAGTATTCCCTAAGTGACCAGTGGCCATCTTGGATCTGAAGTGGAAACATTGGATCGATGGTATATATCCCTTCTCAACAAAGCTAATTCAGTATAATTAGATTCCAATTTGCCTCTATTTCTCATCCCGTCAGTGGTCAACTAAAACGGGATATGGTCTGGATAAGAAGTCAGCTTTTTTCCCGAAACTTCCAAGCCATACCACTCATGGAGCTCCGACTTCTATTTTTGGCTATCTAAACTTTTTTTATTTGGAGACAACTAATTTTCAGAGAATTCGTATTTTACTTACATGATACTATTACCAAATTTATAAATCCCCATTTTATAAAATTATATGATAAATGTTTAATTCCACTGTTCATAGTTTTAATTATACGCAAATTTAAATAGTTAGATTTGTAATGCTATAGAAATACTCTTATACTTTCAAAACATTTCATTATAAACTTTAAAACCAATGAAGATTTATTATCTTCTTTGAAATAAAAACCTTTATGAAGATCTAAAAATTAATATCCTTTTTTTATTATTTTTAGTTTATCAATACAAGAATGATAATTTGAAATAAATATATTACTACAAATTTATAATTTTTTTATCATTAATTTTAAATCTCGTTATTTAAAATTTCACAAATTTTACGTAATTTTCTAAAAATTATACAAAGTTAATAAATCAGCTTTTAAATTGAGCATTTTTTAAACAAATAAATAAAAATCAATAAAATCTTAAAACTTTTTTTATTCGGTTATCTGAGTGACATCATATTTTTTTATATCGGGTAAATGAAATTAAGATCAGTGTAATTACTTCTATGTTTTTTTAAATCTATGCAGGCTCTTCGGATCGCGGGAGATAAGTCTCCGGGAGCTACAATGACCAATGGGACGATGTTGAAGTCGGGTGGTCAGCCCAACGCCCGTCCGCCTTGAACTCCTGATACCCATTCTGCAGAAGGCTTGGTAGGCTCTAGGACCCGGTTGGAGGAGAAAGGAGAGTAGAAAAATCCCCACCTCCAACCCGTAGCCAAGCGCCCTGACACACTCGGCTACCGGACCCACTTATGTCAATTTAGTCTCAGTCAAATTGAGCTATTAGAACCTTACAATTTGGTTCTAACAGCTCTTTATTTATCTATGCTTACGAGAATCCACGTGACATCTTAATCAGTTCGAGTCAATTGCTAACAGTTTTCAATTTGCTTAAACATTTTCCGAATTGAAAATATTCTCTAATTCTCATTCATTCCTCCCTAAAAAAAAAAAAAAAAAAAAAAAAAATAGACCTTATCTGTAGCCCACATCGATTTCCAACTTTTGAACGTAACACAAAATAATACATCTAATTTTAAATCTCTTTTTTTTTTTTTATTCTGGAATTCTCTATTTTTCTTAGATTTCTTTTTAAGTACATAAATAATGTACTTAATATCAGTTTGCACTATTGTTATTACATTAATAATAATATTAATTGTTTGCGTTCCTTAAAAAATAGTTTTGTTTATTCAATAGAAAAAAAAAAGAAGCCAAACTCAAAAAACCCAAGGTTTGTTCCTCTGTTCAAAAGCCATCCGTGTGATTCTTAAAGGCCAAAAATTAGATCGAGAAATTGGCATAGAGAGAAAAGCAAGATCAATTTCTACTTTTTTCTATAGTGGTATTTAAGTGTAAGCTGATACTTATTTATTATAATTTATTTATTATAATAAAAAATTTCTTATAATTTATTTATTATAATATAAAATTTATTATAATACATAATTTATTATAATTATACTGTAATTCGAATTATGTACTTTCAGATTATTTTCACTTTTGAATGGTTATCCTTCTAGGAAGTATTGTTGTTCTTTTTCTAGAAAAAAAAAATCATTTTGCGTTTGGAACAGTATTTTTCTATATCCTAATTGCTATTATCAATGCTCTTGATAATGTATTTTTAATTCCTAAATTTATTACTTTCAAATCTTATTTTCCACATTTCATTCATAGCAAGCAATTCAGTAAATTTTCTTTATCCACGAAAATCCATTTCAAAATAGTAAAGAAAATCCTTTCAAATGAAAAGCTGTTTTTGTTTTTGTCTAATTTTATTTCTAAAACCCGAAATTGATTTTTACATTATCAAAAATTCTGATTAGTTTATATCAGTGGTGCCCAACCTACGGCCCGCAGGCCATATCCGGCCCGCGAAGGTGTTACATGTGGCCCGCTGTTTTATTCCTGTTTTTTTTTTTTTTTTTTGATTGTTGAATAGGAGATTCCGTTTTTTTTTTTGGTTGCTAAATAGGAGATTCCGTTTTTTTTTTTTGATTGTTGAATAGGAGATTCCGCCACATTGTGGCCCGCGAGATTCACGGCAAAGTCAATTTTGGTCCCCATATTACGAAAGGTTGGGCACCACTAGTTTATATCAATTTTCGTTTATGCCGCTGATGACCCGAAGATAAATTGGCCATATCTTAATAGAAATAGTTTTTTTTTTTTTTCAAAATTCCACATCACTGTCCGATTTTATATAGTTTATTAATATAAGTTAATTTTATTCTTATATTCTATACTATTCTAAATTCCAAATGATTGATTAAAATCTTTGCTTTGCGAAACTCAAAGGGCCAACTTTGAGTTTTGTCTGATATGTATGTTCTTGAAAATAATTTTCAATACGAAAAATAAAGCAAATGGAGAACAGTTTATTTTTTTTAATTATCCAAACTACAACTTTTTTGTGTAAAGTCTATTACTATTAAACAAACCATTTCTTTAGATTAATGTTAACAGATTCTCATAAAACATAAAAATAACAAAATTAAATCGAGAATATTTTTTCTTTTAAGACAATTATATTTATATATTCAACCATTGGTGAGACCAAATTTTTACCAAGGTAAATCCTGGAACAGCTGTTTCACGCTGTTTGGCGATCATCAGCCAGGAGTGGTCAGCAGTAAACAACGAGATCTCCGTACTGAGGCTAACATGAATGATCGTCGGAAGCGCAGTGGTGCCTCATGGAAAATAAAAAACTAACTAATGAAAATTTAGTGAGGAAATTCATGTGCCAGAAGTGCGCCAACCTCAATGAATTTTTTCAAAGTATAAAAAATCAATCTGCGCATTGAATTATTAATAAACAACAATGGGTGAGACCAAATTGTTTACGAAGTGACATCACTTGAAAAACATCATCTTATTTTTATAATTTATTAATTGGTAAGAAGTGTTAAGTGTTCTTAGCAGGCTAAAATGACAATTTTACATTATAAATTTACATTATTTTTGAGCTTTCTGTTGATATCTTCAAAAATTACAACGACGGACGAAACTAGGAAATTAGGTTATTTAGACGTAGTCTCCTATTTTTTTTTTATATATAGATAGCATCCATTTGTAAATACAACATATTCGATATCGTCTGGCGATAAAACGAATCGGTTTCTTAGCAATTATGTTTCAACAGAGTCGAACTTCCATTCTGATTCTTATCAGAGCTTATTTCGTAGACGTTCAAACTGATTTTCTACGAATTAGAACTCAGCGACACAGAATAAACGCTGCCCAAATTTAACTTCTCTTTTTGCCAGCCAATTTGTCGTGCAATTTGTGCGTTGTAGTTGGAGAGTCTCTCTTCGCAGCCATCGAGTCAATTCGTGCTCGTCTAAAATGGGTCTAATCTCGAGAGTTAATCTACTCGATTAAAATTCGTCAGATGCTGAACGGAAGGTAGTCTGTGACGCAAAATCAGCTCTTATCTTTGGTTGACCCTCGTTCGCCAATCCACTCCTACTCGCGACAGATAAGTGGGTGATCTTCACGGCTCCGACAAAAAACTAGACAAAAATCTTTACACTTGAAGTACAGCCATCGTTTTTAAGGATGCTTTTGGCAGATACTGGGCAATTTAAGTCTTCAGGTGTTGCTAATCCTCCCCTCTATCCTCCCTGTTATTCTTTCTTTTTATATTCGCGTCGACAACACTTACTGTATTTTACATCCAATCCCCCTAGAATTAAACTCTACATATTGCGAGGGTACTAAATATTAAATTTACAATGTTTATTTTAATTATAAATGGTTGTCATTTACATCAGTTATGCATGAATGATATTAAGTGTTGGATATTCATTCTTAAAATGAATAATTTCACTGATAGTGGCTCTAACAGTATATGAGTCAAAGTCGTCCATATCCACCACTGGTTTTACACGAATCCGGTGAACGATTACCCGGGAGTGGTGAACTATTTACCGGCAGCGGTGAACGATTTCCGGGAAAAAAAAAACACCTTCGCGGATAATTTTCTTCCCCGTCCAAGCTACCCCGTTGTTGCGGTAGCCGTACTATCCAGCGCTTCAGAAATAAAATATTTCATCTGTATGACTCTTGAAATATTGAAAAAGTTTCAAATTGTAGGGTTTAGCTGTGTAATGTTTCTCTCGCGTACTTACAGTAACTTGGCATTGCAGACATGATGACATATTTGATGTCATGATTTCCAGGCGAATGTAAATGATCAGATTTTATCATGTAAGAAGAACTTTCTCTGCTGATGCTAACTATAGAGAAAAATGTGGTAATCGTTAACTTAAAACCGTTTCCAACTGACGTCATCTCTCGGGAACCAATGATGACATAAGTGCGGGGTATGCCTGTACTGTTAAAGTTAAAAATCTGAAATCTAATAGAACTTAAATTATCTGTAGTTTTTAGCTTATATACCTACGGAAATAAGCTTAACAAATCAATCAGTTTGTGTGTTATGGGTTGTGTATGTTCACATTTTAACTTTTGAACCGCTAGACGGAGCCGCTTGAAACTTGAATGCATACTTAAAGACAAGCCGGAGTTTAAATTAAATATTTAAATTTTTTGGTATGGTTCCATGTTGAGCATGATAGACGTGTGCAGATGACAAAAATTTTTACAGAAAGCCCTTAGACCCGAAATATTAGATTTCTAACCATATCTTTAAAAATGGATATTGATATTCTTTTAATCCTCTCAATATCTGCACGAGCTTTAATATAATTAAAATTAATCGGATGTAAATAATTTAAGGAAATAATGTGGAAGCAAATATACTTCTATTTATTTTCCCACTGTAACAAAATAACTTAAAAATCATAACTGCCCTTTGAAAATAATTCTAATAATATGAAAAATAAAAGTAGACTTTTCAAAATTTGTGTTAATTTTCACAATTTCAGGAAAAAAAAAATATTAAAAATGTCAGCAAGGACATATTTAGGATTTTGTTTCGGAGGGCCAAGTTAATAGCCGATCTGTAAAAACCAAAAGGGAAATTTTTTAGTGGGGGATGGAGGGATAACAATGCCTCCCCCCCCCCCAATATGTCGTCCAACTAATAAAGACGAAAAGAATTAGGTTCCACTATTTCGATGTTCTGGACCCCTTTTAATGAATTTAGGCATAACATTTTAATGAAAATATGAAATTTTTTCTATTTTTTTATCAGGAACTTTGTTAAAAATTCCTTCAATTTTTTATTTTCCATTTATCAAAGCGATTGAAAAAATAATATAAAAAAAAACAAAAACAAAGACAAAACAACAACAACTTTCTTCTTTGTTTAACCCTTGACATATAAGAAGAGTAGAAATTATAGATTTTGATGTTGTTTAATGATAATATTTATGTTTTCCTGGAATCTGCTTTTGGCTTTCTGCAAACAAACCCTGTTCAATCCTAAATGTCATCTGCAAACCACGACGGAACTATCTTAACCGCTAAGCCATTAACTCACTGACAAAATCTCGCCATAAATTCTCTCCTCTTCCATATGCTGCCTCCATTGATGTCTCGGCCTGTAATTGACTGCTTCGGGAAACTTAACCTCCTCGGGAATCTGATGTCCATCTGCTCGACAGCTCTCGATAAACTTTAATAGGAAAACCCTTACGACTGTCATGAAAATTTAAAGAGTTATTGGTTTGTTGGTTGCGCCACAAAGTCGCCATCTTGTCCTAGAACGGGCGTCCCGATTTGCATTAATAACAGCAGCAGATGGTTGTCAGAAAACGCCGGCTCTAACCTCTCACCGAATCAACAAGAAATGGTTCAATTTATTTAAATGGAACGCGCTTGTTGCGAGTGAATTGGAAACCCGTTAGCATAATTTTCCATCTCGGGAGATCAGGTGAGCATTCCTTTGTGTGACCGCAAAAGCTCGTTTCACCATCTTCCCAAAAATACCCTAAAGGCTTTCGAGAACGGGAATCCCCCGCAATGCACGAGACTCACAACCACTCAGAGCAGAAGAAGTGTCAACGCAGGCGTTGTCTAGCTTCATTCTTTCCCAAGATTAAAAAAAAAAATCCGTTTTTCTACGAAACTTGGGATAACATAGAATTCCTTCATTGCTATAACAATTACTATATTTTCTAACTGTCCCTAGACCTCTAAATCACTGTTTATTTGCCCAGTTCTTTGTTTGGTTGTTTAAAACGCTTATGCATTTGTAGCCCCTTTGAGCTACCAAAACAAAAATTGGCAGGGTAATTAATTCGAACCTGAATTAGTTTTGGGCAGGTTTGATTCCAATTAGATCATATTTACAGGCCTCATTCTCAAACATTGATTAACACTTATCATTATGCATGCATTAGGAGCATTAGGAACATTAGGATGCATTAGCAACAAGACCAACGAAAATCTAAAATTATTAGAATCGCCTTCGACAACCAGTGACACTAGCAGTAAAGGTCGTGCTTAAGCGAATACTCTTGTAAAATATGTAGCTAATTTCTTATTTCTTTGTTTCTTTATAAATACGGGCAACGCCGGGGTCCGTTCGCTTGTATAAATATAAAAAAACAATTTTTTTATTCTGGAATTATCTATTTTTCTTAGGTTTCTTTTTAAGTACATAAATAATGTACTTAATATCAGTTTGCACTATTGTTATTACATTAATAATAATATTAATTGTTTGCGTTCCTTAAAAAAATAGTTTTGTTTATTCAATAGAAAAAAAAAAGCCTAACACAAAAAACCCTCGGTTTGTTCCTCTGTTCAAAAGCCATCCGTATGATTCTTAAAGGCCAAAAATTAGATCGAGAACTTGGCATAGAGAGAAAAGCAAGATCAATTTCTACTTTTCACTATAGTGGTATTTAAGTGTATGCTGATACTTATTTATTATAATTTCTTTATTACAATATATAATTTATTGTAATACATTTAGCTTAATTGAGAATCGGGTTCAGAAAATGTTATCGTGGTGATTGATAATTTTTAGATAATTTAGAATAATTATAAGATAAATTTTTAATAAATAAATTTTAGAATAAATTCGATTCTGAGAGGATGTGAAGTAATGTCCATTTCTCTATTTTTTATCATGAGTCTTTTACACATTAACTGAGCAACAATGGGATAAAAAAATTGCTTTATTTTTCAGCAATTATAACTTCAAATTAAAAAAGAAATATATTACTTGTTCTGCTTCCAATAAAAAAAAGCTATTTTGAATGTAGTAAGTAAAATGCAGTTATTGCAGTCTATACAATTATTCAAAATAAAAATTTACATAAAATTGTAATTTAATAGATAGAATTTGTATTTGGAAAGAGAAAGGTAGTCATTTCTTAGGATTTGAATATTAATGAACGTATAACAATTGACATTCAACACTTACAACAATTAAATGACATCGATAGTTATGAAACAATTAATGATAGTACGGATGAGAAATGAGAAACAGGATGCGTTCCTTGAGCATTTGGACACAGAGATGATACCGACATGAAAGCAAAATAAAGAGGGTCGGATTGAAAAGCACAAAGATGTAATCTCGAAAAAAGAATTAAGTAATTTTACCTATGTATATATACGTATCTATATATAAATAGGATGATGAAACAAGAAGATGGAAAGAATAACTTTCCAGATTAATAAAATTAAGCAGATGAGGATTTAACCTTCCACGAACAGCACAGAACAAATCTCTCCACAGGGCCTAAATGTAAAGTCGTCGATGGAGAAAACGTTGATATTGGAAACAGACAGATCCAGGATTACTTTAAAGTTATTCAGAGTGAAATAATGAGACGAAAACTTAGAAAGATAATATAATATTATTTTTAAAATACTAATTCGGAAGTTTAGAAGAATGCAATCGTTCTAAAGTGTGTTGATACTAAAGTGAACTAATATCAGTTACTGTTGTTGACTTAAGTTGTAGAACAGCATCAAAATATCATAAATATTCTTCCCAAAGAATAAAGTGTTAATTTACTAAAGACCCAACATTACTCTTTAATCTGGTAGAAATGAACAATCGATAGAACTGGAAATACAAGGGTCTCAGTTAGACCTGTGTGCAACAGCAACAATCAAATGACCTCTTCAATTCGTATCAATTCGTATCGCTGGACTTTTCACCAGCGCTTCGGTGATGATGTGTTGGTTCTCTTTGGGAGTGACTGCGATGTGACCCTTTCGCGGCATGTTTTGTTACAACAGAACCTGTCTTCAAATTTATTTTTTGATTGCAGTCATGGTTTCACTTTTCGGAGAAAAACCATATTCTTCATTAAATAAACATCTTGATGCAGAGATGCTGTCCTTCGACTCATAAATAAAGTTAAGACACACGTTGCTTTAACATCAACCGGAACCCACCACTTTCCCTGCGTGCTATTGTAAACGTGTGTTCAGTGTCACGGCGTGCTCGAACTGATGTCATGTTCATGCTCAGTGTTGTACACAGGTGAAACATTCCGTGCCCGCCTTTTGTTAGGATACTGTTATTCTGGCGAAAATGTACAATCGTAAATGGCTATCAGGAAGAAGTTACCGGGTCCAACTAATACATCTTCTGTATTTCATTAGTTATTTGTTAGAATATTAATTTCAATAAAGCTTTCAAGAAAATTCTTTAACAATAGCAATTTATCGTTAAACAAAATCAGATATAGTCAATGCTTCCAATTGAAAGAGTATTTGAATTGTTAACAAAATAGAAAGCAAAAGCATTAGAACTGCATTTGAATAATCTGAGTTACTTTCAAATTCTTCTATGTAGCATAATGAACAAAATAATGAAAAATAAATAATTATATTTAAGCATTTTATCCCTGTGTTTCATAACGAATTGAAATTCTGAATTAATAGTTGTTAACTATTCAAGCAAGAAGTATCTATGAGTTTTTTTAAATTTACTTTGCCTTAAATCAAGCAAGAAGTAAATTATGAGTTTCTTTAATTTACTTTCCCTTAATTTATCACAACTTCCTAATGTAAACATGAACAATACAAATATCCGTATTTTCAATGCAGAAATTGTCATTGTTCTGAAAAATAATTAAATTACCATCATTAATTAAGTTATTCAAATCAGATTAATTTTATCATATCAAAGGGCACTAATTATTAGATTATTAAATCAATTAAAAATCCATTGTTAAACATCATTGTAATGGAAAGGTTGTCATCTTCAGTCGTAAACTTCTGAATAATGATTCACGTAGAAAATAAAAGTATATCTAGAAGTTTGAGTGTTTTTGAGCATAAATATGCACGCTAAATATCAAGAAGATTAGGGTAACAGTTTAAAAATTTTAAAGGAGGATTCACATAAACAGAATAAGTGATTTGATAAGCCTCAATTTCCTATGGAGTTAACTAAAATAATATTGATATTCTTAAATATAAGCATACAAAATATGTAATACTTATATAAAACTTTCTATATTTAGTCTATATTATAGACTATATTAAAACTATATTAAAATCTATATTAATAAAAGTTAATTTTTCTGGCCCCATCTCCTCCGAAACCTCAAGACATAGAAATACAAATAAGGTGACAAATGAGGTATAGTAATGAGGATGCTCATATTTTCATTTTGTCTACGTGGATCAATCGGAAATCGCTGTTTCCATGGAGATATAATTTGAATTTGTTTTTTGATATTGGCATTTTTAAAACAGTGATTAGTTTTTTTGATATTGGTGTTTCAAATCACAAATCACTGTCTGGCTTATCATAGGTTTAGTAATATAAGTTAATTTTTATTCTTATATTCTACGCTTCTTGAATTCTAAATTGCAAATGATTAATTGAAATCTTTGCTTTACGAAATTTGAAGACCACCAGCTTCAAGTTTTGTGTGTTGGATTATATATGCTTAATTTTGTAGTATTATGTATTCATGACTACTTATTAAGGTAATTCAATATATTTTAATATATTTTATGTTTATACTTTAACTCAACATTTTAGATTTTGCTCTCTTAATAATTTTTTTAAAATATTTTTTAATAATATTTTAAATTAATTTAGCAATTCTAATATTTAATAGTTCTTTTTGCAATTTAAATTTGATAATTTAAATTTAGATAATTTGGTAGAATTTAGCTATTAAATTGAATAGTTTAATTTTAATTTTGAATTTGAATTTAGATGATTTGATAAATTTCAATAAGCAATAGAAAGGATCGTCCACTTTTTGTTGCTTCATTTTATATTTAATCAAATTAATCATGTTGATTTGTTTTTAAATTTTAGATAGTTAGGATAAAATCTTTTAATTTTAAATTTAGATTTATATTTTAATTTTTAAGATTAATATTTAGGTAAATTTTAAATTAAATTTAAATTTTGAAAGAGCAATGTCTTATTATGTTGCGCTTTAGTTTCTAAATTATTTCCAAATTACGCCACTGAAGAAGTGGGGATATTCAAATTATATCTCCATGGAAACAGCGATTTGTTTTTTGATATTGGCATTTTTAAAACAGTGATTAGTTTTTTTGATATTGGTGTTTCAAATCACAAATCACTGTCTGGCTTATCATAGGTTTAGTAATATAAGTTAATTTTTATTCTTATATTCTACGCTTCTTGAATTCTAAATTGCAATTGATTAATTGAAATTTTTGTTTGTTGGATTATATTTATATATCTATATATATATAAAATTTTATTATAATTATAGGTAATTTACACTATTGTTAATTCTCCTGTGAAAGAGAAATTTCTATGTATTCACAAAAATACAGAAAAATTTCTATTTGTTCAAGTGATGATTAACAGTAGAAGGAAACATCTCTTCTGGGATGTTATTTACTGAATGTTAGGCTTATATTTTGGTACATTCTGTTGTAGTTTACAGAAAACATAATTTCAGATAAAACTAAAATCCATCATCGAATTTTTAATAAATGAAAACCCCAGACATTCTCTTAAGAATGAATAATAACGTAATAATAAGTTTTACTTATAAATAATTAGTATATTCAAGTACGTTTTATTGTCCGGAAAATCAAGAGATCAATATCCGGTGCTACCACTGTTAACCGAAACCTTGTGGGTGTTCGCAAATTGCCTTTTAGGTCAGAGATATGGATATGGTTTCCTTTTGAATGTGGATATGGTTTCCTTTGGACAATATCAGTGATCTATCATTTGTAATGTTAATTAACAAACCCTGTGCATTGATTAGAAACACATAAGAACAGATACATTTACTGTTATAAATATTGTTAGAATGTTAATTATTTTTTTTTATTAGGTTTTTCTTAGAGGTTCATCAAAATTAATCAGTCTCTGTGTATGAGTATGTTTACGTGTGTGCCCCTTGCATATTTAAGGTTAGACACACTCTATATTAAAATCATTTCCAAATATATTTTTGTCAATAAATTACCGCAAAAAGATAATAAAAATTGCCGTAGAAAAGTACTAGAAATAGAACAGTGCACTCTAACAAATGCATTTCTTCTGTAAGCGCCTTGACAAAATTAAAATTTATCTGATTTATGCAATTTAAGAAAAAATATGAGGATTTACTATATTATATTATATTATATTATATTATATTATATTATATTATATTATATATTTTTTGGCTTATATAACGCTTCCTTGAATTTGCTCTCTAACAATGCAGGTTAATTAAACCGATTTCCACGCGCTTTGTTAGGATTAAATTAATCGGATTTAATCAATTTAGGTCTGAGAATAAATTATTTTTTTCCAAATAAATAACGAAATCCCTGCTGTCTTTATTTGATAGAGATTTTAATTTAAAAATAAACGAAGGGCCTCCTTTATTTATAAAATTTTCAAGAATTTTTTAAAAAAAAAGTAAAACAAAGTTGAAAGAGGAACTTTCTCAGAAAGTAGGATGAAAGTTCTTTCATAATGATTTTCTTTTTAGTCTACTGTAGATGATATTTAGATGATATTGCAAGTTATATAATTGAAATTATTTTATCGAAATACATAAAAAAGGTCCGGCCATTTGGCAGTTTTTTTAAGTTGGAGCTTCTTCAGCGGCAATTTTTTTATTGGATTTTGCTTTTTATAATAAACTATTAAGAATTTATTTTTGTGATTATACTATCAATAACTTACTCCGAATTACGTAAAATTTCTATGAATACTTAGAAATAAGAAAATCATAGAATTATATAATTTTGATTCGATTATTCAATACAGTTACATATTATATTATATTATTTTATATTATATTAGATTATAGTTTTTTTTTTAAAAAAAAAAGATCAGACACACAATAATTAAAAACATAAAAACACATTGAAATCTCGACCAGGTTTCGATCGGATCTGCCGATCTTTTTCAAGTACTTGAATAATATTATATTATATTATATTATATTATATTATATTATATTATATTATATTATATTATATTATTTTCTTATCTCTGTGTATGTCTTCCTTGACTTTCCTTGAGAAATTAATTCAGTTATATATCCATATTAAAAGGGTTCCGTGGCGCAGAGCTCTAGACAAGAAAATTAGCGAAACAATTATACAATAAAGTATGTTTACGATATTATGTGTTTAAATTAGTTTCGGAAGCAAATTTTTAGCGTAAATAGATAATATAAATTAAAAAAAAAGTTGCTAATTTAGAAAATAATTTTTAATATTATCTCTTCTTTCAGACTAGGATTATTGTTATTAAATCTGACTCTATTTCCGCAACCAAAGACCGAAAAACTTTTTATTTTTGTAAAAAATTACAAATCCCCCCTTTTTTTTAATTTTTTAAATTCCAATTTCTCATTCAAGCTGTAAAAATTGAGGAACAACTGATGCAAATGAAGATGTAAAATTATTAACAAGATGTTCCTGAAGAAACTTAGGACTACTTTCCTTACTTTTGTGTCATTTTTGTGAAATCTTGGAACTTATGTCACAAAATCTACCCCCCCCCCCCAAAAAAAAAAAAAAAACCTCTCTCTACGTGTAAATTAGAATATCTGTCGAATACAAATCTCCAACTTCTCCATTTTTAATGAAAATTAATTAAATCCCATAAATTCTTTCAGAATAGCAAAATTTAACGTGACCTAACATTATTTTACAAGAAAAAAATAAGCATAAAAATGCACACAATTACGATTCACTGAGCTATTTTGGGAATTTTCGAAATTAAATTTTCGGAACAAAAAATTCCAAAAATAGCTAAGTGAATCTTTAATTGTGTGCGTTTTTATGTTTATTTTTTCTTGTAAGATATTGTTAATGCACGCTAAATTTTGTTTATGTGTATATTACAAATTAATCATTTAGTAGCATTGTGCTACGGGGCTTAATTTATTGCTTTTCTTATTCTTATTTTATATTATGATGTTTTTATTTTAACTGAAGGGTCATTGTTATGGTAAACTAGTTCTTTGTTTATGTGTCTTTTGAATCCACTGAGCTGTTGAGTACTGGGTGAATCCAACTGACGATAGCTAGGAAGCTAGAAACAATCTGTCTTGGATTCTCGGTAAGAAAATTCCAAAAAATTCAGTGAATCTTTATTTATGTGTGTTTTTTATGTTATGTATATTCATTATTTCACTTCTATTGCTTTTATTAATTTCTTTTTTTCTTTTTGTCGTTTTCATTCGCAGGGATTTATTTAAGATTATTTGAGTATAAAAGTTAAATTCGTCAGTAAATTGTTTTTCAAGAAAATCTATTCACTGCAGTGGTTCAAAAATTACTGAGGAAGAAAGGCATGCATAAGCATCTGATTTAAATGAGTTTTGCATTCATTCATTCATTAATTTATGTCTTTTTGTATTATTTGGAAGTAATTCCCAATTTCAGATACATTTTATCTGAAGCTGCGGAGTTTATAATTTTCTTACTGTTTACTGGATATTCTACATTTGTTTGTTTTTTCCAGAATGTTTTTCACTTAAGTTCATCCATTTTATTTTTTACTGTCTTTTTTTTATGTTTGCTATCTTCAATAATCTCTTTTGATTATTTGATTATTTCCATTATTGGATTTCAAAGTATTTTTACATTAGGTTTTAAATTGAATTTTTTGATATTAGGAACGCATCCAAGATTCAATTCAAGGAGGGAGGGAAGGATGAAATAATAATAATAAAAAAAAAAGCAATTCATTCAATTTAATGGAAAAATCTGCTTTTTCAATTTTCTCAATTGAATGAAATTTGGATAAAAAAAAAGAAGAAAAACTCGAGTGGGAAAGGGGGGGGTGGATTCCTTTCATAAATGCATCACTGACATTGTCAATGTTAATTCGTAAACCATTCTATTACAATCCATTTTAATTATTACATTAAAAACTTATATTGGTTAAATTAATAGTTGTTAATTAAAGCAATAAAGGTTTTCAATGTAATGTAAAAATAAGTATTTAATGAAAAAAGAAGATGAAATTAATGTAAAGTTTAAAAAATATAAAATTATAAAAAAAATACTTCTTTAATTTTATTCTTTTAATTATTCTTTAATAAAATTGTAAAAGATTATAAAATTAATTTTACTTTCATTGAACAATAACACAATAATTATAAGGAGTTCCAAATAACAATGAATTGAAAATTTGAGATTATTCAGAAAATGTAAGAAAAAAAAGAAGATGTATGAATTGAAAAATTATCATACATTTATCAAAAAAAAAAACCAAATTGAAATAACCAGTTTAGATGAAAGTTCATGAGATATTCCAATAACTTTAATCCCCCTTTAAAGTTAAAACTCTAGTTTAATAATTTTGGAGAGGTTCCCATAATTACAGCTTTATCTTATATATTGGTTTTTTTGCGCAGATGCCTAAAAACTTGTATTTCTGTTTAAGGTGAGGAAACGCAGGAGATAAGGTTTCTGCTACCAATCGAATGAGACGAAAAACCAGTCCGATGGTCATCTGCCTTAATCATCGAATAAAGAACTGTATCTGAAGGAACCCTGAGTAGAGGATAAAATAATGAAGAGAAATCATCAAGCGATGATTGGACTCTTCCAGATCAAGGAAACCGCTAAGCATTTGAAGTGATGGATCTCAGATTAATTAATAATTATCTTAAATCAGGCTAATCCTGTCTGTACTAACCGCTACGTCAATTTTTAATAGTTCCAAATTTCGGCTTTAAATCCTAATTGATTGATGTCTGGCATATATTGCACATACCATCAGCAATCGATGTTACATAATAACCTTTAAATTTTGATCATCTTTTATAAATTCAATATAATTCTAGGAATTATTCTGCAAATTCTTAAGTTATATTATAAGCATGATTTTATATATCTGATGATATCTGAAAGGAATAAAAATATTTATGATTTCCTACGTCCGACTTTACTCTTAATGAATATATGAATGTGTAATAATAACAAGATGCTCCCGAAAGAACTGAAATTATACTTTCCTTAAAGCATTACTTTTTTTTAAATCGGAAAAACGAAAGTCTACATTTATATTCAAATTATGATATCTATTGAATACAAACAGTAACAATTATCTTTTTTCTGGAAAAAATCATTAAGTCCTCATTATTTACGATTAAGTAGTCTAAATCGATTAATTTTAATCGTATCAACCCCTCCCTGATTTGTCCAAGATAATGAAACATCACCAGAGATAGAAATCATTGTTTAGATTCCAATACTTTTCTCTGGGAATGTTTCTCGCCTTCTCGTGCTAATTTCTGGACACGAAACCCTCTTGGAAAAGATTTCAATTACGAAAGTTAGGTTGTCCTAAGTTCTCGAATATGCACACCAAGTTTCAAGAAGAACAAACGAAGTTCAAAAATTATTAGGAGTTGAACACACACATAATATACGAAGAACCAAAAATCTCTTTTAATTGGAAGAAAGTAGGCGGACTTCTATAATAAAAACCATTTGGATTTTGTCTAAGGTCAATTTTTTTTGAAAATTCTACTCTGTCTTGCTGTTCTTTGCAAAGTAAAACTACACCAAAAATTTTGTAGTAGTTCTTTTGTTATAAATATTTAAAATTTGGTAAAGATTAGTGAATGAAGTTTTAGTTAAGATAAAACGGGCAGAGCACTTTTTTAATTTGATGAGCAATATTTTGCTTTATTTAATGAGATTATGGCGGTAATCTGTCCCCTGAGTGACTGTCCCTGCGGGACAAAACAAAACAAACAACCTACTTTATTGTATAATATTTCGGATTTTCCCTATCATTGTAGCATATCCTTACTACTATTTAACATTATAAAATTACTACTATTTAACATATACTTTGTATATTTAATAGCAATCTGTATTAAAATATTCGCTTTGGTAGTTTGCGAAGTCTCTGAAGTGACAGGGAAGCCAAATACTTGCGGGGAAACATTGTCCCTTAAGTTACTGTAAAAATACTAAAATATTCGTAATTAAACTAATATCGGTCACTGTAAAGCTTTTGATCAATGATCTAAGAATACTTTGTGATAAAAATAAAGTGCAATAATTATTTCCAAAAACAATTAAATTAAATTTGTGATCGGGACACACTGAAGATACAAAGAATAGTTGATTGACCCAAATGCTGCTTCACTGCAAACGATCGACAAGCTGAAGAGAGTAGCAGAAACAGTATTTACTTGATGCCCATTCTAATCACTTTCTATTTGCAGTTTTCGTTGATGAAAATTTTGACTCACCTCTGCACTTCAATTTCTGTCAATGTTTTCATTATTAGCCTGCTTTCCTATAACTCATAAAAAATAAAAAATATTTATTAATTACCCTCCTTAATAATTTTTGAATAAATGTGATCTAGTGGAAACATGGCTTACATATTTATTAAAAGAGACGATCTAAATTTTTAAATTAAAAAATAAAAGTCTTTTCAATTGACATCCAAGGGAAAACTTGAGCGTAATGGTAACAAAATTGCCATTAAATAAAAAAAAAAAAAAAAAAAATGTTATTAGGAAAAGAATGAATTTCTCTCGATGTATAACAATATATTTTATTAATCCGTTTTTAGGCTTCTGATAGGAAGCCTTATAATCCCGCTTTGTCCGTCTGTCTGTGGACAAGTATCATTAAAATCTCATTAAATTATCATTAAGCACAACAATCACAACAATCGCAACAATTGCGCCTTTTGCATTCGCAGCAATCACATTTATAATAATAAGGAAATTAAAGTAATAATAATTAAAAATTAAAGATTAATAGAATTTAAAGTAATCAATAATTCAACATAAATTACGTATCAGAAGCCATTGCGAAGCATTGTGATTGGTTTACTAATAACAATTTCTCCTTGTTGTTTTAAAGTCTTTGATATATGATTAAACTAATTGAATTTGCGATTTTAATTACTTTTCAGCAATAAAAAAATACAGATACACTATAATTAGTAGATAAAATTTACAAATACACCTTATTATTTGTAATTGTTTTTACTAATTTAAAAAAAAAAAATGAAGAAAAGTAAGTGTTAACTTCTTCAGGGACTTTACCTTCACGAAATATACTATTTCTTTTTGTAATGTTTCAGAAAATAAAATCTTAATTATATCTGTTTTAACAATAAAGATTGTCTATTTAAGTAATGAACTTTGAAACTCACGTGTTAGGGCAACTGTTGTACCCATATTTACATCAACTTGAGAATTTTTATTTACAGGTCGAAACACGAAATTCACTTGACTTTAGTTTGGCATCGAAATAGGAAAGTCCTTAGATTCTCTGAGTCTAAACAGTCTATAAATAGTTTAGCGAACGCTTCAATAAAAGCCAGTCAGCAAAAGAATAAGTTCGAATGACGACCTTTAGTTAGATAAGAAAAAAAAAGAATAGTTCATTAAAATAGAAACGAGAAAACTCAATAGAGCAAACTACTCGAATATCGAAGTGGTAGGATTCAGAGATCGCGGGAACGGAGGATTCTCCAATTCGTTGGACCTTCGATCTTTGACAGATTGTACTTGGAAGGAAGTTGCTGTTTCGTCTATTTAATGTTCGTCAGTGAAAGAAAGATGGACAGGCGTTGCTTCTGACCCACGTCAGTCTTTCACTGTTAACGGCCTTCGAAGCTGTTACCAATACCTGAATGTCTCCCATTAGGAAAGCTCAATACTATTCCGAATTAAGCAACCGGGAGTCTTACCTTCCGAATATTGGGGTCATTTGTTTTTGTTTTTTTCTTGGAAATAATAGTTAGTTTCATTTGCACCTAACCCCCGAAGAACACGGTACTTGAAGAACACGTGCTTCGAAGAACACGGATACCTTTCCCCGAATTACACGGTTTTAAACTATAGGATTTTCGAGTAATTCTTTTGAAAAAGAATAAAATACATATATTATTTGATATAAAATTACAGTAGTTAAAAATTTAGAGTAATATTCTCATCAATTACGTCAGCGATTAATGAAGTTTGAATCTTTTTAATACTTTTAGTGCTTTAGAATTATATTTTTCCTAATTAATTTGACTGAATAATTTATATTTCATATAGTTTTCCACTCTTAAACCAAAATTATTATTCAATTTATTGATTTGAAAGATTTTTAACCAAAGTTATCTAGTTATTTTTTCATTATTTTGTTTATTTTTTATTTTCACACTTGAAACGGAATCCCGTTTTTTGTAGTCTCGAACAACACGGTTTCAAAGAACACGGAACCAATTAATCGTGTTCTTCGGGGGTTAGGTGTATTTTAAAATTAAGACAAGAAGATCGTGAAAGAATTTGAAAACTACTTTCCTTAATAATCTTGAAGCTGTTTTTTTTAAATTTTTCTTTGACAACAAGTCTCTGTTTGTTTTCAAATTATAATACAAAAACTAGAAATATCCCATTTTCTTTATAAAAAAGAAATTAATTAAACTCGCAATAATTACTTAAGTTGGCTAAATCGGATTAATCATAACCATATCAAAACGCGCTCAAATTAATGTATTAGTTAAAAGGATTAATAATCATTGTTTAAGACATTGTTAGTTTCTACGGCAATGTTTATCAGCTTCTCGCATCTCGACAAGGACCCACGCGGGAAACACTTCAAATATAAAAGCTACATCGTCTCTAACTCATAAATACACATACCTCGTTTCAAGAAGATCCATCCAGAGGTTCAAAAGTTATTAGGTGGAGTACATGGGCACACTCAACAGACTGATAAGCCTCACATTCTGAGGAAAGAAGGCTAAGAAAGTGTTCCTGTGTTATTTAACCTTAAACATGGAAACTAACACTAACTTGTACAGATAGTCTCCGAATTCCGAGCAATCGACATAACGAACATTCGTACATACGATCCCCAAATTCCCTGCTCTCTGTTCTCTTGGCCACAGTCGTAACTGGTGTTTACTGCAAACAACCATATAAGAGGACTACCAATTCTTCATTTAAACCATGCTTCAGACTCCGATATCTTTTTGGTTAGATTAACCAAAACAACAAGCTTTATTTATCATAGTTGGTTATTATAATTATCTATTAAGAACAGAAACGAGGAGATCTTTTAGCAAATACTATTCTCAGAATATTTTAACAACAGTAGATGTTTCCGTGCTTTATAAAATCAATTTGATAAATTGTTTCAATTTTTCAATTTAAGATTAGATTTATAAAATCTTATGTCTGTGTGTGTGTGTAAAACAAAACTTTTTTGTTTTACTTAAACTTTTGGAGCCAAGCATCCATTTAATTATGAGTTGCTATGTTTTTATTGATTAACGGAGCTTTATCTTCTGCGTTTGCGAAAAGAAAAATTGAATATAAATTGTTGTCTGCAGATATTGTAATTTACAATGCAAAGCACTTTATTTTTCCCTATTTTAAATACGAAGAAAAATAAAATTGTAAAGAAAATAGATTTGAAATTCCTTCAGGAAATTCTTGTTTTCGTTTGACTTTTCTGAAATAAACATCGTCATTTATTTATATCATTGATTGAAAAATCATTAGTTGTTCATCGGAAG
>JAFIDM010000001.1:19194958-19230089 GCA_023159025.1 Thereuonema tuberculata
GTTAGGTAGGTATTGAGTGAGGAAAGTTACGTTATTTCTTCCGTTATCGGAAGACGTTAACGGCTGTAACAGAAACTAATGTTAATGTTGTTACTGAATATATAGTATTTGGCGTGTTGTCCATGATGTTTAAGTTATGCATCCTCTCCTTATACGGAAACATCAGCACCGATGTTTACCGCAGGTTTGTAGATATCTCCTAGTACTGCTGAATATATATAGATATATATATATATAAATAAGGTTAGTGCTTAGGCTAACATTTTACCAATAGTGACGATCCAAATTAAATGACAAAACGGACTCTGAGGCGCGTGTGGTTATGTACACGAGCATCACGTGAGCAGATTCACGTGCTATGATGTAATCCGTTAAGTTGGAAATTTAAACAGGTGTACGGCTCCATTTTTGATATTAAGAAAAATTCCTAAATACACGTAAAATAATTACATTCTTGGAAATGGAATTTGACATTGTTTGCCAAACACTAAAACGTGTTCCTTCTTCTAGCCCCTCCATGTTTTTTTTTTTTCTTTTTTTTGACACACGAGTTTTGCAACACCCTGTATATGTCGAATTAAAAATAATTAACATAATCTCAGGTGAGTAAACCTAAGCTAAATTTGAAAAAAAAAATAGCAAAAAATTGAATAAAATTTTTAATCAATTTTCTATTGAAAAATTATTACAATAATAACATAATTACACAAATAAGTATAATTTAAGGAAATGAGCACAAAATAAAAAAGCAATATCTTGATATTTGTTCCCATCTGTGACCCAATCTCAGCGGTCAAAACATTTCTGCAACTGAAACCTGCTGGATATCAAATTCTGATGGCTTTTCAGAATTCAAAAGCAACTAAATCACATTTAATCACATTTTGAAATAGCTTGAAATTGCCAACCGATTATTGGTTCAGAAATATTATAACTAACCATTACGATTGGATCACAAATAGGAATCTATGGTAAAAAGTTTTCTTTTATATGTTTATATGTTATACGTTTATATTTTTTTATGAAACTAGTCGGCTACCCGTCGCTTCGCTCCGGAAGCCTCGCTTTTGTAACGGAAAACAATTTTTTATTTATTAAAAAAAAACACACACACATACACACACAAATTACAATAAGGAAACTAAAACTAAACTTTTTTAAGAGTTTTTTTTTTTTTTAATTTAATTTTTGATGTCTGTATTCTCTCAATCTCCGACTGCTTTTAGAACCAGCGTGTAAATCATATATCTATGATATATTTTTATTTTTTATATAGATTAGAATGTAGGCCTCGTGGTCCAATGGCTAAGACGTCTAACTTCTGAGCAGTATTCTACCTAATAGAAATAGTGCATCTTTCTTTCTTGACTCTCTTTTTTGTTTATTCCTATTGATACTTTTCAGTGATTTTCGAGTTAGAAATAGTGATGGTTTTTGAGTTACAAATAGTGATTTTTCAGTATTATACCTAATGAAATACTGCTTCTTTATTTCTTGACTCTTTTTTTTATTCCAAATGATACTTTTCAGTGGTTTCTGAGTTACAATAGTGTTCAGTATTCTATCTAATAGAAATAGTGCTAATAATGGATAAGACATCTGATTTCAGATCAGAAGGTTGCAGGTTCGATTCCTGTCGTGGATGTTTCATTGTAAAAATTATTTCTATTTTCCATTCTCACAGAAACTTGCGCCGGACAGACAGACAGACAGAAAGACAGACAGACAGACAGAGAAATAAAAGATTTTAGTAATATAGATTGTAACTTTTCAGTGACGTTTGAGTTACAAATATTGATGGTTTTTGAGCTGCAAATAGTGATTTTTTCGGTATTCCACCTCAACAAAAGAGTGATTCTTTCTTTCTTGAATCTGTTTTTTTCACTCCAACATCTACGGTGTACATGCACATATTTTTCAATATCACATTGAATTTGGTTAAGTAAGAATATTTAAAATATTGCAACGTTTCGGCAGTTATAGTTCTAATTGTCAGTTTCAAATTACAAATAAACTGACGGATGGGAAATAAATAAACAATCTTGAGATTCAAAAAAAAAAATTCATTACATTCGTTATTGATGGCGGAAAGGAAAGGAGATATAAGTCAAAAAAATAATATGAATAGAGTTGTAGTCCTTATGGCCTAATGGATAAGACATGTGATTTCAGATCAGAAGGTTGCAGGTTCGATTCCTGTCGCGGATGTTTCATTGTAAAAATTATTTCTATTTTCCATTCTCACAGAAAATTGCGCCGGACAGACAGACAGACAGAGAAATAAAAGATTTTAGTAATATAGATTGAACTTTGCTTCAGCAATTGTTTTACATCTTATCAAACTGATTTTGATTAATTTTAAGTACTTTGTAATAATTTTACCATTATAATAAATTTTTGGAAATATTTTATTTCCACTTTTTAATGATTTTTTTCTATTTTCAAATCTTTATAGTCACGTTGTTTTTGGAGATTTGCCACAAACTTTTCAGAGCTTTTAGGGCATTGGATGAACTAAATTAAACACCAAAAAATTCGAAATCTCTTCAAAGGTTTATAGGGGCATGACCCTTAGAAGTGGGACATGACCTCAAAGTTGTGACGTGGATAACTGCCGTAAATTTTGAGCTTATGCACTAAATCTTTTGCGGATGCTAGATACCCTTAAGGACTCGGCTGGTAAGGTAACCTGCCCAAATAACGCCACCTTAACATTTAAATTATTGTAAGTCTGGGAATAAGGTATATCGAAACACGAAAATTATGACCAAGAAAGTTTAATCTTTAATACTGTTTGAAGCATACCATAATGAAACATATGATAACTTTTACTGGAGAACTCAAATACTATGAGAACTAAAATAAAAAAACTTTGCAAACTGGCATTATTAGGAACACCTGTTCCAATTAACGCCACTTACTTTCTAGTAACTTAACTTATTTAAAATTAAGAATTATTCCATCATTGTAAACATATTTGTACAAAATTACAGTAAAAATCAACTAAATTTGACTTTCTATAAAAAATAATAAAAAATCACTTGAAATTAACGCAGTCTTTCTAATCTGTAGCTAAAACAAAAAAGGAAATGTAAAAATTAAATAATTTCGGCATTTTCCGATTAAAAGCAAAATAATAAACAAGATAAAAATCTATATTTTCATGAAATATATTAGTAACTTATAAATGTCGTACGTAACCAAAAATCGTATATGTCGACCATTAACAACACCATGGCGTTAAAGCGCTACTGAGCACATGAATCACATGATACACTTGGTTGTCTACAATTTCCGAGTTTTAAAAATAACAGTTAACTTATCTACATAGAAGAATCTTCAAGAATCAAGAAAATATATAGTTTTATATAGTTAATCTTTGCTGAACATTAAAAAATCTATATTTTATCTTATGTTGATATAGTAGCAGCCTTTCAGAACCAGTCCTCGACACGAAAAGGTGGAAATTCACTCGAAAATGTTGGCGGTCTGCTAGTAACTCACTTCAACACTAGATGGCATGTCAATGCAAACTACTTAATGCAGTACCGCCATCTCTTATATTTATGAAGAATTAGATAGGTGGCGTTAAAGGTATACATGGCGTTATATGGCTGAGGTACCTTACTGTCTTTCAGCCAAATCGGATAAACCGTTCCAATAGAAATTTCGACTTTTTTCCTATCTTCAAACCCTTATACTGACGTTGTTTTCCAGCTTTTGCCACAAACTTTGTACAGTTTTGGGGGCATTGCTGTAACTACAAATACGTAACAACAAAGTCGACATCTGTTCACGGGTTTTTAGGGGGCGGAGCTTAGAAGTGGGGACGTTATCTCAAAAGTTGTGATTTGGATAATTTTCGTAAATTTTGGGCTTTTCAGCTAAAACTAACCTTGACTTCGGATGACTGAATATCAAACTTTGTTATTAAAATATTATTAACAAATACTATTCCCAAATCTCAAGATGGTTGACCTTTGGGAAATACACTTAACGCAGTAAATGCGTGACAGAGATATTTTATTAATCTATTTTTCTTGTTCCAAACATTCAACTTTCTTATTAATAATCTTATCCTTGAAAAATAAAACTTGTTCCAGTAACTTAAACCTTTTTTTAACGTATTCATTCTTGACACATGAAACTTTGTTCCAATCATTTAAACTTTTTTTTTGTTTTAAATCTATATCTTTGATATAAAAAGCTTGTTACCATCATTTAGCCTTTTTTTAATCTATTCATTCTTGATACATGATGCTTGTTTCCATCTTTTTTAAACTATATATCCTCGATAAGTAAAACTTGATCCAATCTTTAACCTCTTTTTTTTAATCTATTTATCTTTGATACACGAGGCTTATATCAGCTATTTAATCTTTTTTTTTAATATACCGGTATTTATTCTTGATACGTGAGGCTTCTTCCAATCATTTAAGTTTTTTGTTTTTAATCTGTTGATCCTCGATAAATAAAACTTGTTCCAATATTTACATTCCTTTTTTTTAATATATTTATTCTTGATACATGAGGCTTGTTCCAATCATTCAACCTTTTCGTTTTAATCTGTTTATCCTCGATAAATAAAACGCGTTCCAATTATTTAATTTTTTTTAACCTATTCATTCTTGACACACAAAACTTTGTTCCACTCATTTAAACTTTTTTTTTTATTATTTAAATCTATAATATATCCTTGATTCCAGTAACTTAAACCTTTTTTTAACCTATTCATTCTTGATACATGAAACTTTGTTTCAATCTTTTAAACATTTTTTTTGTTTTAAATCTATATCCTTGATATATAAAGCTTGTTCCAATCATTTAACCTTTTTTAACCTATTCATCTTCTTGATACATGAGGCTTGTTCCAGTCTTTTTTAACCTATTTATTCTCGATAAGTAACTCGACTTGTTCTAACCATTAACTTTTTAGTTCTAATTTATTTATCTTTGATAGCTGAAACTTGTTCCAATCATTTAACCTTTTTTTAATCTATTTATCCTTGATACATGAGGCTTGTTTCAATGTCTTTTAATCTATTTATCCTCGTTAGGTAAAACTTGTTCTAATAATTATAGTTTCTGTTTTAATCTATACATTTTGATATGTTAAACTTGGTCCATCATTTAATATTTTTTTAATGTTTTTTTTTCTTGACATCTGAAATTGTTTCAATCTCGAAATTGATTCTTTTACTTTGATAAGACCTTCATTCTTGAAGATTGACTCATTATCTATTTATTTGTTTCCTTCGTATTTAATGATTGTTATTTCTACTCCAGTTCCATTGATTGTGGGAGAGTGACGACAAACGCTGTCAATAAAACGTTGGGGCCTAAATGGAAAAGTATTGATCCAATAAATTATTGATTCCACGACAAAAGATTTTATTACGATTTGTTTGATGTGTTCTATTAGCACTTTAACGCTATCTTTTGAAGTAGAACTAAAAAAAATAAAATCCTTGAATTTCAGAAAAGAATGAATTATTTATGCAGTGAATTTTCTTTGAAAATCGCAGCCTACGGGATAGGAATAGTGAGGATCAAAGTGACACCTGCGTCAACGATTGAAGTTAAGTTAACGTCAGATATAGTTTTTCTTAAAGATGGGGAGAAAAAGTAATTCTACCAATAAGCTTATCTAAAATGTATTGTATGTTCTAAGTGGTAGCTCATTCACAGAATTGTAACAAATTAGTCATTTAGAAAACACAAACATTTATTTTGGAAGATTACCATAGAATAAGTATCACTTATATTCATAAACAGTTAAGTTAAACTTAACTTTAGTCTAATTTAGATTATTCTTGTATATCCCACTGAGGCTCACTATGGTCCATGGAAGCGGTGGAGATAAGGCTCCCAACGTTTCATTGATCTCGGACTGAGATGAGGTTGTATGCTCAGCCGAACGCTAACCTGCCTGTACTCCCGGGAAAGAAACTCTCGTTCTACATAGGGCTGGGTGGACCCTACAATTTATCTAGACGAGAATTTAGTGTGGAAAAATCCCCAACATCCGTCGAAGTCGATGATTGAACCCGCCTTCCTCTTACCACTTGGCAAGCACTTGGCTACCGGGCCCACATTGTTGATGTAGCTTCGACAATATTTATAATTCCAGTATAAATGAGGATTTATAGTTTGCTTGCTTTATCTTGTTATTGTATAAATGTTGTTCTGACTTCCCAACGTTTCTTTAATCAAGATGAATCATAACTTTGAATCCATTGGGTCACACAATATAATGTTTCTTGTACAGACTTCGATTTAGGCCATGATGTGATACATTTCTTGTTCATCTTTCTTAATCCTCTCTCCTGGGATTTTGTGAAATATTTAAAGTAAAGTGAAATTACTTGACAAGTGAATATTCTTTTCAATTAACAATTGAGTGACGAGAAAGTGAAATATGTATATACTAAAAATTCGTTTATCCGAATCGCGTTTATCCGAAAAGATTTTTAGAATATTTTAAAAATACACAAAAACATTTTTCCATCGCTATAATCAATATTTAATAGCATGTACAATCTATTAATAACATTAACATACAGTAATTAATGCAGTTAATATTAATGATAAGTACAGTATAGGTTTAATACAATATATTCCGGATTATACAGAATTTCGTAGCATTATCAAAAGCCAAATGTTGCAACAAAGTTATTCCAAGGTTATAAACATTATTCATAGCAAAGAATCAAGGCCACCACACAAATATATTTATAATAAGTTTATATATCAAAATTCACAAACGTTTTCAAAACGACCTGCGTGTCATCCTCAAGTGAGAATTCTAATTCAACTTAGAATTCTCATTTGAAAATGAAACGCAGATCGTTTGAAAAGTTTATGATTTTTAATTTATAAACTTATTACAATATATTTGTGTGGTGGCCTCGATTCCTTGCTACGAACAATTTACACATTAAATTATTTAATAAAAACAATTTTACTTCCAAAAAAATGGTAGTTGAAGCAAGAATCCTGTACGGAGAAGATCGCATAGAAGAATAGTTTTATTTCTGCTAAGTTACAATATGGAGAAATAACAGGTTCATTTAAATGGTTCAATTCACAAAAATCATTTGAAGACATCTGTAAAGCAATAGAAACCGCCCGAAAAAGTGATATGATAAGAAAGGACGTTGTCCGAACATCGCTACCAAGCTACGAAGCAAAGAATGTTCCCGAACAAGAAATAGGTCGTTTATCCAGTTTGAAAAAAGAATAAAACATTGTTAGTTATTTATCGAAGCAAAATAAAGATAATGAAGACAGATGTGGAGACATTTGGAATACCTACCTTCAGATATTAAAGAAAATATTAAGGTAATAAATATAACCATATTTATTTCAAGAAATAGATCAAGAATTGTCAAGAACATTTGATGAAACAAATAGCTGAACTGTTTAAACGTTAAACTTACAAATAATTTATTGAATCTAGAAATTAAGACTATTTCTGTGTTAACTTTATTGGAACGTCAAGTTTGTACATCTTATCTCTAGAATATATTTTGATTTAATATTCAAAGAGGAAATGGACTCAAGTATATTCATCGATATGGTGAAGCAAACTTAACAATTTATTTATTAAATTCCAATGAAAAAAACTTTTTTTCTATAATTTTAGTTTAACTTCATCTTTATACAGTGCAACTTGGATAATTCGAACGTCTTTAATTCGAAATCGTGGTTAATTCGAAGATTTCTCTTGGTCCCTTGAATTTCTTATTAAATCAATGTTAAAAAATCGTGGATAATTCGAAGTTCAACTTCCTTAATTCGAAGTTTTTTATAAAAAATTTCGAACCATAACGACTTTTCGGCGTTTCATCGTTAAGAAATTCGTGACAACTGAAATCCCCTTCCCGCCACCGTTCGACACGTGACGCTTCAGACGCCATTCGAGCTTCCTGCTGTCAGTGTCACCATGTCTTTCAGTAAACCATGCGTGTACAAGAATTTAACATTCGCTGAAAAGGTCGCCGTCATTCGCGAGGTGGAAAAGGGTGTAAAGAAGAAATGCCAAATCGCCAACGAGTACGGGATAGCGCCGAATTTCGTCGGTACATTGAAGGACAAACCAACGTAAGTGAAGCTGTTTTCCATTCACTAAACATGCTTCATGATTTTGCTAACCTTAAGCGACTGAATTCTACAAAACAATCAGACATTGCACAATTTTTTGAAAACTATAATTTTCTGTATTGAATGTAATATGTACAATAGCTTACGTAATATAAATCTTATTTTGTTTACATACATATAGTGTTTAAGTCTTTCATACCATGATCTTTCTGAATAAATATTTACTTATTGACAGAATAATCTTTTCAAGCATTTAGTGAACCTGAAATTAAAGTTAAAAGATGTAACTTGTTTAATTCGAAGTCTTGGACAATTCGAAGTTTTGTAGTGGTCCCTTCAGCTTCGAATTATCCAAGTTGCACTGTATATAATTTCGTTTTCTTGTACGCCGACCTGAATATCGTGCATTCAAGATGTTCCTTCAAGAACGACTCACACACAATCGTTCACGAACTATTATCCTAATGTTTTTGTAACAAAAGAAAAGGTGTAGTCTAGCCATTTAATATTGAACGCCTAATTGTTTATAACAGTTTATAACAGTTTTGAATTACAGCTCTAATAGTGTTGTTGGTTTAGGTAATAATTAGTTATTTGAAATTTAACAACTGATTAATGCGTAACAATTATGGTATTTTACAAAAATTGTCTGCGGTTATTAAATTATCTGATTTCATCCATGGAAATCGTATAGCTGCAGCTGTTACTACTGCACTTCTGCATTTGCAGTGGGACCTTTAGGTCGTCTTAGTTAAACTAGGATTAAGAATTTTTAATTGAATAAATAATTTTTTATGTAAATCAGTCTGATTTTTATGTTCACCCAGTCCTCTCTCAAATGGGTACCGGGTACCGGGTTTCTTACTTGGAGGTGAAACATGGGCGAGCGTCGGACTGATCATCCGACCTCAACTAGTCCCTTGGTCGAGAATCGTTGAGAGCCTAAACTTCTCGCGCACACCAGGACCTGCATTGTCTATTGCGATATAGTTTAACTTTCCTAATTTTCATAGCTTTTCTGGGATTTAATCCATAACTTAGAAACAGATAAAAACATAAACAGTTTTTAAATCAACCCTTACATTAAAGAAAATTATATAAACTATTAAATTATTTTAAATTATGGTGTTGTTGTACTTAATGTAATGATTAATAATATATTTCTTTTTTTTTATTGGAATTTAGAAATGACATCCAGTTTAAATTAACCATAACGCTGTAATTAACTGTATATAGAAATTTTGAAAAGTCAGAATGAAAATAATTGATATTGGTAATGTCCTAATGTGGCTTCCAAATCTTCTGTATTATACATCCCCTTTTCCCATCCCCGAACAAATGTCAAAGTCACACTGGATTCTGATGGGTTCTTTTCTGAGGGCTCAATTCTTAATAAAAGAAGTTCCTAAATAGCCTAAATGTACCATTAAATTTTCAACTTCCTAGGATAAGCAGATAAAACTAATTCTAGACCTATGAACAGTTATTTTATCTTATCATTAAATTTACATTCTAATCCCAAAGTGTGGAATATTTTACATATTTTACAAAGACAGAACCAGGACGTTGATTATCCTAAGTAAAAATACTTCGAATTTCATCTTTAATTAATTAAGTATATATTTTTTTAAAGTACTATATTTATTTCTACTTTTGGTAATTACACAAATCTCAATATTATAATTACAATTTTTATAATTAGAAAAATATAGTATTAAGTATAAAAATTACAATTATAATTATCATATAAATTATTGTAATTTTTATTGTAATTAACACAGTTACACAAATCTGAAGTTTAGAATTGTAATTGTGACTATTATACATGAATAGAATTGAAAAACAAAATACTAACACAAACAGAGATTAAAAATTTCAATATATCAAAATATTAAAAGTGTATTTACAAATGGTGTCTGTATTTCTACCAGTTGTTGAAACACTATCATCATCAGCGAAATAGTGTGTTGATAGTACAGAGTCCAAACTTACCTAAAAAGATCAAACGATTTGGAAATATATTTTTTAATATTTCTATATTCAAACTTGCTATATATTAGTTGTGTTTTTATTCTCTTAATTTATTTCAGGAAAAAAATATAACTCGCTTTAATTTGTTTGCGGATAATTCCTTGAACTCCACAACTTTTTACAAATTGTAATAATGATAATTCCTTAAATTCACAGCAATTTTTTAAATATTTGTTTTTAATGAATTCCTGTAAAGCCTAAAAGTAACATAGTATATAAAGTATATTGCATAGTATATTGCAAACTAGTAAGACAATATATCATGGTGGCGATATGAATTTTAAACTTGACAAAAATGTAGAATAATAATTACAATGTTTGCAAGAATACTTGTATAATCCTGAATTTTAAGTAAAACTTAAATTATTTCGTCTCAAAAATTTATACTTGATAATTCAATTAAACTTATAAAATAATTTATAGATGGTTTCGAAGCATAAATTCTGTAACAATATCTTCATGAAATTACTTATATTCCACATTCATTTTTGTTTCTGTTGGGTGATTAAGAGGATTGCAATTAAAATAAAATATTGAAGGAGACAAAAAAGGTTGGAATACACTGAGATATCGAAACAGGCGCTCTGATATGTACATATGAATATAAGAACATTGAAGAAAAATTGTCACAATTATGTTTTTACACTGTCTCCGCCATTAATTTAATAATTAACTATTATTAACAATGCTATCCATCGCATAGTGAAGATTCAGAATATAGTATTTAAGGGTCGACTTTGTGATCTGGAGGAAAGAGGGACAGTTAGCAACTAAAATAATAATGTTCATAACAGCGAAATATAAATCATAACAGCACAGAACTAAAGAATCACTCAGTTGTTTTTGGAAATTGTGATACATGGAATCCAAAACAGACTGGTTTTGATTTAAAGACCATCATCAGTTGGATCCGCACAGTACGTACAGCTCAGTGAACTCAGAAGACACATATACAAAATACAATTAAGCACAATAACGACTCTTCATATTAAAACATCAAATCATCAAAATAAAAAGGCCGCTAAAATGAAGGATTGTTATTGTGCTTAATGATGTTTTGCTTATATTCTTATGAGTTCACTGAGCTGGAGATACTGAGCGGATCTAATTAATGATGGTCTTGGAATAAGAAACAATCTGTCTTGGATTCCCGGTATCACAATTTGCAGAAACAGCTCCATGAATCTTTAGTTCTGTGAGTTTATGTTTTATACTTTGATGTTATTATCCGTAAAAAACGTTAAATTTTATTGTTATTTGCTCACATTTTAAGTTGGACTGCATGTAGGTATCATCTCAAGTTTAAAGAAATCAGACCTGCAGTTTAGATAGGAATTTAGGTATTGTTACCTAAAATTTTTGGGTTTTTATTTAAAATAAAATAAACGCGCCTGGGTTTAAGGTGACCATAAATAAGCCAAGTACCAAACTTCACGGAAATCCGTCCAACCGTTTTAGCACGATGAATAAATCAATTGACAAACCAAAGAAGAAAATGGTCAAGAGTGAAATAATAAGCCTTTACCAGCTCAGTCAATTAATAATACTTTGATTTTTTTTGGGAAGCTATTTTAAAATTTATTCGCTCTTTGATCTAATTTGTAATTGAAGTTAATATTTAACACAATAATGTCTGAGTTAAATTTTGAAAATCTGCAGTGTTTCATGTTTTTCATATAATAAGAAAACTCGCTTGGAAAGAAAGAAAACTGGGTTCGTATTATTCTGAAGTGGTTCATCTGCATGATCCCATGCATGGATAGGTTTATGCATGGCGGCCTGTCAATTTGAAGAAAAATCAAAACACGTGATGCATTTACTTAACCTAGTCTACTAGAAACAAGTGATAGACAAGGTTTTCATGGTTGAATCTACTTAGGAAGGAAAACATTGTTACACGTAAAATATGAGTGCTTGAAAATGTAATGAAATATAAAAGAAAAAGATTAACACATATTATTAGAAAAAACTCAATTTTAAGATAAATTGAGGAATAAGTACAAAATATGTGCTCAATTTGAGAATATAAGACGTTATGAATAGTGGTAACTGTATTTATATTAACTGTTTGCAAATACTTCAATGAATTTAGTGTATTTTTCTAAAACAATAATACTTGAAACCAAAAAAAGCAGTTATAGAATGTATATTTTAAAGAAAGTAAATAATGTGCTTAATACAATCCTGAAGAAAACTGCCATTAGGAAAGTTAACACACGATTGTAATTACAAGTGCAATTCAAAAACAAGTGTTTTTAAGAATTTATTTATTCTTTATGAAAACTTTGTATAGGCCTATTTGAATTAATTTTACAGATTACTTTGTATATGTTACGTCGAATCGTATGTTCTGTACAATACGGTAAAAGTTTTGCGAAATAACTGAAACATTTCATTTCGAAATTACAAGGAGTTATTTTAATAAGGAAATAGTCTTGTAAGAGTCCGCCATTGTTATTTTAAATTACTGGTAACATCTGAACTTACTGTTGTTGTTCGTATTTGCATGAATCAATGAAGACGATTTTATAATGTAACAAACCTAATTGTTATTCTTCCCGAATCCTCTTACAGTAAGTTAATCAATTCCTGTAATAACTATACTGTGAGCTATCATTTATTTAATATCATATTATTAATAGGAAAAAACGGATGTGTTTGTCATCAAAGTGGAGAGAGCGGGCAGAGTCGGAGAAAGACTATTTAAAAGTGTATTTTCAATTTTGTTAGTGTATTTTTAATTTTAGAAATACACTAACAAATGTCTTTTCGAAAAGAAAAATTTGTTCACTTAATTAATGTTGGTGAAATAATTCCTACGCCCCTGTAAGGCATTGTGGGGCACTCTCTCTTAGACTCAATTTGGAGGAGCCTATTATTTTAGGGAGGAGGTTAACTTATTTCGCCTAAAGTGCCAGGAAAGTATGTTGATGTTAAAAAATCAAGAATCGTATAACAATAGTCTTTCACGTGCATGTTGATAGTAAAAAATCAAGAACCATATAACGATGGTCTTTCACGGTATTTCAAAAATGTGGTATTTATTTAACTTCCGTGAATATTTCACGGGTTGCAACTAGTTTTATCGTACTTGCAGAAAAGAGAAGAATAGCAGGTTTGTGTTTGATATTTGTTTAAATGTTATCTTTTTACTATACATTTAATAGAATAAACAATCAATTTGAAAATTAAAGTAAAACATAATAAAATAAATATAAATTTCTACGTTCTATAAGAATCCTGTCTGTTTATCAATTAATGCCCTTCCCATAGACTTAAAAATTTATTTTTAAACATAATAGCGATTGTTTTCAATATTGTCGTTCATTTGGAAATTCATAATTTCAACACGTTTTGTGGACAGGAAGGTCGTACACTATCGTCAATAAAACACAATCTTTTTAAAAAAAAAAACAACTGTTGTCAGTTTGACCGCACAAGTCCATCCTAAAACGGAAAAGAAGTCGATTATCAATGATAGGATTTTTTAAAAATCGAATCATTTCTTCATAAAATGTTTTTGTAGGGGAAATCTAATTCCAGGCAATAAAAAGGAATTTCTGTACACAGGATGCCATTTCAGAATCCTCTCTTTTCAATCTATTGGCAATACCATTTTTAAATAGATTAAAAAAACTAGATTTAATATTGAAGCAACTTTATAAATAGCAATTTTTATGGGGGATCTATAATTTTAACATTATGGGGGATCTATAATTTAAATAAATTACATTTAATCAATATCCAACGATTCAGATATAAATTTTATCTTAGTTATGGAGGAAATCATCGAGAATATGTGTTCAATTCATTATTAAAAAGTCAGTACCTATTCTGAATATACTATATCATTTGGGTTATAGTTACATAGTATGCATATCTAGCGAATTAGAAATTGTCTTCAAATCTGTCTTGAAAGTTTTCTTAATGCTAATTTTCATTTTCCATATTCGTGTTAATTCAATATAATAATTGGAGAAATTAAAATTATTAATGAAGTTTATCTAATATATTAATTTTAATCACTAAATTGTCACGTGAAATTTTTTATTATAAGATCTCCAAAAATTGAATTGATTTCAATAAAGGATTTCGAACTGTAACTCAACAATTTTCTGATAAGTGCTGCAGTTCACACGTTTAACTGTAATAGGAAATTAGATTAAAAATCATTCAAAATGTTTCGAACATCGCAAACTGATTCATTCAGTCTTAGGAAGACTGAAAGTTATCGTTACTTGATCCATCACTTGAAGATCCATATGAGACAGAACTGAAGTCTTCCGAAGAGTCATTATAGTAGTTTTCAAAAAAGAAGGGTTTGCTGTATATGGTTATTACATAGCGATCGGTTTTGTCTGGAACAAACGTCACCAGTCATGACGTCATCAACTTGAACTCCGAGTAGTCAGTCCAAGATGGTGTCGTTTTGTGTTCGCATAAGCGTGACAACGAAACGACAAACTTTGCATAGCCAAGCAAGGGGAATAGTGGAGAACGTTTTTATTGATTTCAAGACCTGTAACTGTAACTGTGGAAAATGCAACAACCAGAATGTTTTCGTAATGTTTAAAAGAGTTAGTTACGAATTTTAGCAGTAGATGGCACTGTAACGTTCTGGAAACATCAATCTATAAAGGAAATTACGTCATAAAAACTCTTCTTTCATGAACTCAACTGTAGCTGGTTACGACCAATATTTTATCTTGTAGATAGGCACCGTAGGATCTATATTTGTAAAAAACTCATGGAAAGTCATGAAGAAGTTGTTTCACTGTAAAATGGGATTGAGAAGATGTCATCACTCGTGCTCCCTTCGTCCGACTCATAATTGAACGAAATAATTTGATTCATTCCATTTCTAGCTAAATTTTCCGTATTCAAAATCCCTCTAATTTATTTAATCACTCGATAAATATTATATACTTATTGTATGATATTTTATTTTATTTATTTGAAATAAGTAAATATTATTATTATTTTTTGAAAGCTTTAAAATGTATTTAAGTAAATTATTATGAAATAAATTTGAATAACGAAACGTAATAATTACGTCAGCGAAGAAAATGAATAAGAAAGGTAACATTGCCTAGATTTGGAGTTGAGATGAGATGACGACATTAGAACAGAGAGAACAGTAGTTAACATTATTAGTGAGAATTGAAGTTATGTTGATTGACAGCCAGAAGGTGCAGCTATCGAGAATCATTATGATGTGGAGAGAATTTGCGTGTTACGTCACCATTGGAAAGCAGTAACGTCACAGATGGGGAAGCGACTTCAACAAATGGCGTTGCGAAGGGTTGAGCAAAGTTCTGGCGGGATGTTTAAAATGTGCTACGCAGTTAGACTACGAGCTACTGAGAATTTTAATATCAACGAACTCAATAAACTGTAAGTAGAAATCTTATTCAAAATATTCCATTGAGGGTCTATTGAGCATTGGATATTACATTCTGCAAACAGAGTTCTGAAAGTGAAGAAAGTCACGGGAAGACATAATCACAAGACTTTTGAAGTGCGAAGAGAATTGCAGTTAACTGTTTGATTTAAAGCTATTGTACAAAGTATTATTTCTCAATTATTTATTTGAAGAATTATTCGAAGCTTTATTTAATTTGTCGAAACTACTAAAGTGTAGTAGAGGGAACAGATTAGTGAGATTTGTTATACTAGAATCTTCCGCAAGGAGCGTGAAACGATTCAATTATTATTTGCGCTTTAATGAAGTGAACTGGTGCGAGTTGTGATTATAGAATTCATAAAGAAGAATTAAATAATGATGAAAGAGAACTGTTAGTAATTTCTGTACTTCAAGATATTAATTTTAGGAGATACGTTAATGTTGAATGACGTAATATTGAACTGTGACGTGAGTCGTAATATTCAACAGTGTGCAGCTTAAATATTTCACGCGGGCGAAAAGCCATAATATTATGTCACACATTGTGAAAAGCCAGATAATATTAAATCATGCATTGTGAAAAGCCAATTAAAATATTTCACACAAATGAACAGCCATAATAGTATTTCACACAAGTGAAAGGCCATTATCGTAATATAATTGATACCAACGGTATTGGAGCAATACAGGGAAGATTTATTGAAGTAAAACAAGTTAGTCCTTATAGAAGAACTTATGATAGTCTTAGATACTTTTAATATTTTAAACCTAAGACAAGTTTTATGAAGCTGATGGAACTATAGAAATATCCCGAACCATTATTGCAGGTTTTTCTGTATCAGCATCATAGTTGTTATAAAAAAAATAAAAAATTAAATCCACTCAATATTTTTATCTCAAAACCTTAGTAGTACTCTGCATTTAAAATGAGAAGAAATTTAACGTGCCCAATGATTCAAAGAATTAAGTAAGCGACGAAGGCACAACGCTATAAGAAAGGATTCGCACCATAGCGTTGTGCCTTCGTCGCTTACTTAATACTCTGCATTTAATTCCAGTAAATTCTAATATAATACTATCAGGTACAACCCGATTTATTACACTTATATATATAAATTTTCCTCTTCCTTTAAGATCTTTTTTCATTAACTTTCATACTTCCAGTACCATTTCATTTCCATTAGGTATTTCCATGATGTTTCGTAATCTTTCGTTTCTTCAAAAGAATGATCTGTGTTTTGGGAAAGAACGATATGTAGAAAAATATCATGTTTTATTTTTCTTTTCTTTGTTTTTCCTTTCCTTTAGTTCTTATAATTCTCCTTAGATTCATGTCCGGTTCCTAATTACTATTACAAAGGCTTGAATTTTGATACGATTATTCTTTGTGGTTTGTAGATGCAGAATTATTCACTCCTTCAGGAGTTGTAATGCAAGTTTTATTTAAGAAATCTGATAAATTTTAATCAGCTTTGCACTGATATATTAAGAATGAGATGTCAATGATTTATGTTCATTATACATTCCATTATTCTAAGCTTATTATGTTAGCTTTCATTTCTCATGGGTTCTGGTTCATGCTTTTCTTTAAGTTTCAGTTTCCAAGAATATGTAACCGAATTCAACTGATGTTTTTCTTCCTGCAAATTGCTTATTTCAAAGTTAATTTATTTTAATTCGCTTAAAATTTGAAGACTTTAAAGAGCTCTTAGAGTTGTCGTGGGTTCATCAATTTGGAAGCTGATGTTATTTCTTAATGAGTTTCGTACTTTTTTTTCCCCTTTTTTTTTGAAAATCGTGAAAAAGACAAAAATTATAATAGCTGTTGTTACTTTTAATGTCTATTTAATACAAACAGTATAAATTTTCCATTTTCAGAAGAAATTAATGAAATAGATATTATTTATAGTAGTTTTCAAAAAAGTAGGGGTTTGCCATTTATGGTCATTACATGGCGATAAATTTTTGTCTGGAACTGACGTCAGTAGTCATGACGTCATCAACTTGAACTCCGAGCAGTCAGTCCAAGATGGCGTCGTTTTGTGATCGCATAAGCGTGACCAAGAAAGGACAAACTTTGCATAGCCAAGCAAGGGGATAGTGTGGAATGTTTGCAATTCTTTCACTTTTAATTATTATTATGTATTCGTAACCGTAGAAAATACAAAAACGAGAATGTTTTCGTAATGTTTATAAGATTAACTTAAGGATTTTAGCAATAGTTGGCGCTGTTACGTCCTGGAAACATCAATCTATAAGGAAATTACGTCATCAAAAGTTTTTCTTTCATGAACTGAACTGTAAGTTGTCAAAATCGGATTAATTTTTAATCTGATCATTAGGGCACAATGGATTAGCTAAAAGGATTAATTCCTATAACTTACCTTAATACAATGAAGTGGTAAGAAAAAAATAGGATCTGTTTAGAATCCAATGCTTTTCTATGGGAATTTTGCCGTTTTCGCGAGTCAATTATTATCAAGGATCCATTCAGAAACGATTTCAAAACATAAAAATTAGATCGTGCAATTATGCATACCAAGTTTGAGGAAGATTCATTGAGTGGGTAAAAAGTTATTGCCAGAGGGGCAAACACTCAAACACACACACACTGATTTGATGAGCTCACTTCCGTATTGGAAAGTGGAATAATAAACGAGAGAATATTATCATGCTGAAAAAATTCTAAGCAGGTTCAAGTTAGATGATGGACACGAGCTGCTTTCTTGGAAAGAAGTACAGAAAAACATTTCCAATATGAGAATTCGATCATCTTTAATCAAAGTCAACCATATCTGCACCATATATTTACAGTTGAAAAGATTAGAAACATATTTACACTTACTTAACTACGTTTCTGGTCTCCAAAGTTATCGAGATCCCTTGACAAGTTCTCTCCCTAACAAGGGTTCTCGACAACTAGGGACACCAGAAACATAGTTAAGTAAGTGTAAATATGTTTTAATCTTTTAAGCTGTAAATAGTTTATTTATCTATTATTGCGCGTAAAAATATTTAATAGATCATCTTTAATTCGAAAATATACACTCGACAAATCACACACAAGGGGAAACTCACATACAAACTTACAGACTAAGTTTTTGATTTGATAAGCCTCTTTTTCCTAAAAAAAGTAAGCTTCTCGATTCTTAATAACTTTGTATTTTAATAAATTTAAGACTACTCAAACTGATGTCGACTTTTTGAACTTTTTTATTTTATTATTAAGAAAAATACTACATTTTTTAAATACTAATGGCTGCTTTACACACTATCGAGAACTTGCTTAAAAAGCGCTAGAAAACTTGACATTTGTCAGTTGCAGCTCGACGAAAATGACGTCGCTTTTACACATGCAATTGGCTAACCTCGTTTTACTATCTTGAAATCGGGCTTAAAAATACCGTTCGGCGAAGCGACAAAGAAGTTGGTTTTGCATGTTTTAGGCTTCTGGTACTACGTATCAGATATCTGTCTGTCTGTAGACAGATATCAGCTCTGCAACAATCACAACAATCGCAACAATTGCGTCTTTAGCATTCGCAACAATCACATTTATAATAATAAGGAAATTAAAGCAATATCGATTATATTTTCTTATGTGTATCAGAAGCCATTGCGAAGCATTGTGATTGGTTTACTAATCGCTGTGGCTACCTTGTTTAATTTTGCTATTAATTCTCAACTCATTCCACAGCAGAAATAAAGAAAATGGGATAAAATCCTGGCAGAAGAGAAGGTGCTGAATGAAACCGTGAATGGAAACCACGAACAAAGGACATCTAGATTTCAGTGTGAAATAGCACAATGGTATTTTTCAAACAAAGGTTTTTCGCCGCTAAGAGCGCTGGTGTCAATTTGTTTCAGAAACTGCCTAAAATTCAGCATGCTATATTTAGAGCTAGTGGAAGGTTTTTCAAGCCGGTTTGACTTTTCGAGAACTTGTAAAGCAGCCATGACATTTCTTCTTGCTTTAAATTGAAACAAGATAATTAATGCTTTTAGACACTGTCAAAAGCAAAGCGGCCCCATAATATGCACACTTTTAATGAACAAACATAGAGTGAACCTAACCAGCGTTTACAGTGAACCTAATGTTCGCTTACAGCAAACCGGAAGTTGGGGGGGGGGAGGGGGCAAAAGTGGTCGCGTCCGATAAAGAGGAAAACTGCGATAGACGTCCCCCCAATTCGACCCTTCTGAACGTATTGGTGTTGGTCACGTTTTTGCCAGACAAACGGTTGCTGAGATATGATAAAAGAAAAACGTATTGAAGCTCAGACTTTTGACCCCCCCCCCCCAATCCGGTCAGGGAGTGGTTCTAGAGATGTGATTTTTTTGGACGTAGTGACCTACTTTTTTGATGCTGAACACAATGGTGAAGGTTTCATTCTAATATCATTTGGCCACTATAGAGTGTGACATCCAGCAAGCATGAAATAAGAGCGGTCTCCTATGTTTTTACAGGCAAGCTGTAACCTAGGGTCCGTTAAAAAGACAATTCGAAAGGAACCACATTGTAAATACTTACTTTTTATTCTTTACGTCTTCAGAATGTTTTAAGGATTCTGGGTCGCCTACAGCACGTTCGGAAAAGGAGAATAAGATAATGTCATTACCGAATTAGAGTCAACATTTCACAGCTTCGACGTTTACGTGATAAAAGTTCAATCTTTTAGTTAAACTTCTTTTTTTTGGCTCATTTATTCAACCATCTGTAACTGATCTTAATTCGATAATTTTATTATGTTGAAGATGCCAAAATTCAGTAATAAATTCTTGTTTTAAATAAAGAAAGATCAAGTTAATTAGGAACCACTTCGAGTCGATTGCTTCGACTGCTAAGATGACTAATTGGTGGGTGAAAGTGTTTGTTTCATGTGAATTTCCTGCGGGATTTGAAGCACGGATCGTAAATATGATTTTGTCGTTCATTTGTCGGTTTGACTGCAATTACATTTCGGAGATAAAACGATAAAAAAAAAAGGAAATTACATTTAATTGGAGGAACGTCACAGTGAAGCTCCTGTTCATAACATTAAGCTATCATCTAATTACAGAGAAAACGATCAAAACAGAGGTTTTAACATTTAAATCACTTATTTTTGGAACCAAGTGAAGGTTTCTCAAGAATCGTATTTATTTTTAGAGGAATCGAATCTTCTAGACTTAGTAAATCTAAAGTCTTTACGAGTGTTGTCTTTACAATTTTCTTTATAAAGTGCTGTGAAATGTTCGGAAGACTTCGCAATTCTAAAGGGGGATAATGATATTTTTCGTCAAACAGTTTTTATTATAGACCCATAGCTTTATTTTTTCGGAAATTTCAAAGGCCAATAGCAACAAAAAATCTTAAATACAAATAGAATTCTATAGTTTGGTTCTGAAGGAGGAGTGGTACTGATGCTGTATGACGAGGAGGTATGATACTGTATAGATCTTTTTTTGAGGGATTTTCTCACTCCGGCCTGAGGTTTGCTGGATATTTCGATCCAATGCCTCGGGCCTTCTTCGGGAGATGTATATTAATTACTTTAAGGTAGGCGCAAATCTAACAACTTCCGTTGTTAGTTTCTCGGATATGTTGTTTTCATGTTATTCATTCGAGCCATGGTGATTAATATGCATCTCCCGAAGAAGGCCCGAGGCACCGAATCGAAATATCGAGAAAGCCTCACCCCGGAGTGGGAAAATCCCTCATAAAAGGATCTATTTAGTAAATAGAATTCTAATTCCAAGATAAGGAATTAGGCATATTTCAGTATTACTATAAAAATATATAAATGAGAAATTCCTTTTAATTAAAAAACAAACTAAACTACTGTATATAACAACATAAAACCCCAAACGTAATTTCAGCGTCAGAAATTATCAACAAACTGATCAAATCGGTACAAACAATATTAGGATGAAAAACATAAGCACTTTAAAATGTATGTTGTATGTAAAAAATTACTACAGGACAAGTAAGATAAGTCCTGTAACTTTATTGCAACGTAATAATTAAAAATATTTAATTTACGAAAATGCAGTTTCATTGTGTTATACATTAAGCCTTTTTTATAAGATTTATACAACAAAAATTTAAACTTACACACTTATTATACTAAATTAATATATAATTATAAAATAGTTCTAACAATATATATTAATTATTCAATTTTATAAGTAACTACATAGATAAACATTTGAAATTGCATTTTTTGTTAAGTTTTTACAAATTATAAATTTTAGCAATCATTCTTATGTATATTACATAACTTTACTATTACATAATTTTATTTTTTTAAATTCTATTCTAAAATATCTTTTAATTTTCAGAATGTTCTTTATTCTATGAACCGAATGAATGTCCTAATTTATAATTTTCAATAACGTTTTTAAAAAAATGGAAATTTCAAATGTTTTTCCCGTGTATTACGTACAAAAATTGAATTATTGATGTACGTTGTTAGAACACTATTATTAATTTAACATATATTATTTATTTATTATATTACTAGCGTTTAACTTAGAAAACCTTGAACAATCCCAGCACCCAAAGACATATCTTTAATTAATAAAAAGTGGATTTTAAAAACTAGTAGATCATAAACAACGAAAAAATAGTAAAGATAGCATACTCCTCTACATACAAGTCCGACCTCTCCCTCCTCTAAATTTGAAAGGTAAAAACTAAAACCTAACATAAAATAAATATAAAAATCGAAGTTTTCATTTCAAATTATAAAATGAATTGTTACAGCTATGAATCAACACATTTAGCTTACATTATATCCTACCAATCAGAAACAATTGCGTGCTGCATTGTTTAATCTCATTCATCTGATTTAATTCCTTATTTTTCATTTAATTTCATAAATCTTATCTTTAACAATAAGTCAAGTGAATGTGAGAATTTCATTTTTGTTTTTTGTCCTTCTATTATGTTCACATTTTAGATTTTAAATTTCACTTTGCTCTGAAAGCTTAATACTGTCTTGTTTACTTCAAGACAGATCTATTTTGACAGATCTAATAATAGCAACTGAGAAGAAAACAAAACAAAAATAATAATCATATAGCATAGCAATTAAAGTTCTTAAAGTAAGCTTAATTAAATTTAACATCTAACATGTAATCACAGGATCGAAAGTAAATCCTGTACATAGCCAACCTTGAGCTTATCAATGACGGGAATCTGGACAGCTGCTCCGTCCGTATTAGGACTCAGCAGCAGATTTACCCTTGATAATAAGCTCAAAAAGATATGAATGGTTATAGATCCCACTCCCGCTCCCGGAAGTGTTACCCAACAAAAAAACAAACAACATATAAATAACATCTGAGGCTCTAAGATTGAAGGGCGCAGAAAATTATCAGGCATGAAAGCGAATGACTACGTAAAGAAACGGTTTTCAATGCTAGATAACAATGAATTGCGCTTGCAATGTTCGTGCGTGCTTCATGTTTATTGTTTCAGTATTAACTAACTGTATTTACGTCATTTTAGCTTAAGAATTTATTGATTTTTAATCTACCTTAATAATTTTATTACTTGACATCTACAAAAAAATCCAAGCATCTAACTTAATTTAATAAATTATATGAAATATCCTAGAGTTTATAACAAGAAGTTCGAAGAACATAAAGCCTGCTTTTCCATAATGTTTTTTAATAATTCTTTTTATTATTTTGTATCGTGAAAACATAAACCCATAGTTTATTTTCAAATTCTAACATCTGCTGTGTACGAACACCTATAAATTTTGCATTTCTTTTAAGTAAACACGAATTTAATCCCTTACTGAAGTTGTCGGAAACGTATTAGTTTTAAACATATCCGCATTGGAGAAAGTAATGTTTTGGCAGAGACACTGAATTATACTGGACTAGCACGACTAGTTCCAAGTTAAATAATAATAATAATAAAAAATTCAAACAAAATCCTATTTGCTTTATTTCATAGAAGTATCTACTTTTTATTTCATTTACAGGTATACGAATTTGTTTGTAATATTCTCGAAATTTTCAATTTATCTCAGAATCAACTATATTTAAATCTGTCCAACTTTCTCCCATGTTCCTTCCATAATTCTAATATTAGACCAATTACTCATCGAATCAGATACACTTGGATAATGCTAAAGGAATCCAATACATTCACGCTACCACTGGAATTGGTTCTCACGTCTGTTACGTTGATCTAATCATTAAGTACATAACAGTTTTAAAGCATCTTTCTCTTCTCCACTATCTTCTCCATTTTCTTATTGCTTAAAGTGTCATTTCCTTTTCGTGATTTACTTACACTGAACTTATCACATTTCCAATTCCAATTGTCGTTTCATGGCATTTCAACCGATTTTGAATGTTTTTATTTGACTTATTTTTATTACTCTGTTTTAATCATTTACAATTACAGGTTAACTAACATTAGCAATTTTATTTTTAACATAATTGTCTAAAAAAATTCCAAGGATAAAAAAAAAAATCACTCAGTCTGTATATATGTCACCACTCCTCTTAAAAACATCTGAACTACTATATGGATCTTTTTGAATTTTGGCATGCATATTTAAAGGCAACAGGCGATCTAATATCTATAAGAATTATTTGAAATTATTTTTTCTGTGGGTTCGTGTCGAAAAATAAGTGTGTGAAGATAATAAAAATCCCTTCGTAATTTCAATAACATGTTAAAGAATTATATGTTTATAAAATAAAAGTTAAACGTGTCCTCAATACAATATTAACAAGCAAGGCACAAATGAAAATTAAAGATTTCGCTCCTGAGATATAATCGGTGGGAGTCTGAGTCAGCCAGACTCATCAGTCAGACAAACCCCTCGATGAAAAGCCAAAAAGAGTACGAAACGGCTGTCTTATACTCCCACCAGTGATAGATCAAGGGCGAAATCTTTTGATTTTCGTTTGTGCCTTGACGGCTTATTGTTTAGAATATATATATATATATATATATATATATATATACATATATAATTTTTAATATAATTAAAAGTGATTATGTGAAGGCATAATAGAGCGTGTGTTTATGATTGATAGTTTTGGACTTTAAAATTATAAATCTATATTACTAAAATCTTTTATTTCTCTGTCTGTCTGTCTGTCCGGCGCAATTTTCTGTGAGAATGGAAAATAGAAATAATTTTTACGATGAAACATCCGCGACAGGAATCGAACCTGCAACCTTCTGATCTGAAGTCAGACGCCTTATCCATTAGGCCATGGGAACTACAATTGTCTTCAAATGGTTTTTTTGACTTATCTGTCAAAACTGAACTGACTTTGACTGAAAAGTAACAATTGTAATAAAAAAGAAAGTCAAAAAAGAAAGAAGCAGTACTTCATTAGGTAGAATACTGAGAAATCACTATTTGTAATTTAAAAACCACTGAAAAGTATCAATTGGAATGAAAAAAAGAGTCAAGAAAGAAAGAAGCAGTATTTCTATTAACTAGAATACTGAAAAATCTTTATTTGTAACTCAAAAACCATCATTATTTGTAACTCAAGCACCACTCAAAAGTATCAATTGGAAAGAAAAAGAGAGTCAAGAAAGAAAGAAGCACTATTTGTATTAGATAGATTACTGAAAAATCACTATTTATAACTTAAAAAGCTAGGATCACATCAAAGTCAAAAAACTAACGATAAATTTGCGGCTCTTCAACCAAGATGAACGAGAGTGTCGATAACATCAATCGAATGATAAGTCTAAGAATACAAGGAGAGACTACAGAGCATACAAGTGCGAATAAAATTGATACTTCTGATAATCCAGCACACGAACATCTCTATCTGTTCGAATATCTGAATGAATTGAATCTCAGCGGTATTCCTCAACATCGTTTGTCATTGAAGAGTGGATCTCCAATAATATTGTTGCGAAACATCAACCCCAATTTTGCATACTGCAATGGAACTCAACTTAAATGCCGTTCATTCGATAATGATCTCTGAGAAACCGAAATTATAACAGGAACTCACAAAGGAGATTCTGTTTTCATCCATAGAATGTCTATGCAACCATGCGATAATCTACTTCCATTCACTTTCACAAGAAAACAATTTCCGATCAGACCTTCTTATGCGATGTTTATCAATAAAGCTCAAGGGCAAACTCTAAATAAAGTTGCCATATATTTGGAAAACGTTATCTTCACTCACGTACAACTTTATGTCTTTGAGTCACAATTCAACAGAATATGGTTATCTTCACTCTAAAGAATAGTCACAATGAATTTGTCGCGAAGAATTTCGTATACAAGCTATGATCTTCATTTATCATCTAAATCAATCAACGTCCAGCTGAACATCTCTTCTTCAAATATCTATATCGAACAATCTGATGGCCTAGATTAGTAGATAATTTTCACTATTTGTAACTCAAAAACCACTGTAAAGTATCAATAGAAATAAAAAAAAAAGAGTCAAGAAAGAAAGAAGCACTATTTCTATTAGGTAGAATACTGAAAAATCACTATTTGTTACTCAAAAACAATCACTATTTCTAACTCGAAAACCACTGAAAAGTATCAATAGGAATAAAAAAAAGGAGAGTCAAGAAAGAAAGATGCACTATTTCAATTAGGTAGAATACTGCTCAGAAGTTTGATGTTTTAGCTATTAGACCCGGAGGCCTACATTCTAATCTATATAAAAAATAAAAATATATCATAGATATATGATTTACACTCTGGTTCTAAATGCAGTCGTAGATTGAAAGAATATAGACATCAAAAATTAAATTAAAAAAAAAATTAATTTTAGTTTTAGTTTCCTTGATGTAATTTGTGTGTGTGTGTTTTTTAATAAATAAAAAGTTGTTTTCCGTTACATAAGCGAGGCTTCCGGAGCGAAGCGACGGGTAGCCGACTGGTTGTATTAAAAATTATAAGAAAGAACTAGATAATTTGCAAGCTACTTTATAGTGTTTTACAAATTTTTATTTGTTTATTATTATTTGTTTAACTACTGTAGGCCTATATTGAATGTGTAATAGCTATATTGACGCATATGAAATTTTATTATATAAAATTACAATTTAAAAGAAATTTTATATTGCAATGTTGTTCTAACGATTCGCAGAATAAAAAACAAAATCTCTATTGTATAATGTTCTATACTTAAGAATACATTATAAAATTTAGTTAAATACAAAACTTCACGACATTACATGTAGTAGAAACAAAAGGTAAGAACTTAAATTAATTGGAAATTGCCTTTCCGATTCAATTATTAGGAGAGGAATTGGGTACGGCCGTTTCGTCCTTCTACGGACTCGTCAGCCCAACCCTGCCTCTCCCAATAAAAAACTCGGAAAGGCAAGATCCTTAAGCTGAGAGCCACCGCCAAACTGGAAGTGACCCCTAACCAAAGAAAGACAAGAAAAATAAATTGTTGTGCTTGTCAGCAACAACCAAATCCTTTTCCTACAACTCGTAGGGATGAAAGGATTTTAATAAAAGAGCAGAAAGCCCAAAAAGAAAGTTATTTTAAGAAATAAGGCAGAAAAGAAGCCAAAAATTTAACGTGCTGTGCAAAGGATTTGAGAAACAAAAGACAAGAAACAAAAGAGCAGCACTTAAATTAATTGGAAATTGCCTTTCCGATTCAATTATTAGGAGAGGAGTTGGGTACGGCCGTTTCGTCCTTATACGGACTCGTCAGCCCAACCCTGCCTCTCCCAATAAAAAAAAACTCGGCAAGGCAAGATCCTTAAGCTGAGAACCACCGCCAAACTGGAAGTGACGAGTCCGTAGTGACTGACGAGTCCGTAGAAGGTTGGGGGTCACTTCCAGTTTGGCGGTGGCTCTCAGCTTAAGGATCTTGCCTTTCCGAATTTTTTATTGGGAGATGCAGGGTTGGGCTGACGAGTCCGTAGAAGGACGAAACGGCTGTACCCAACTCCTCTCCTAATAATTGAATCGGAAAGGCAATTTCCAATTAATTTAAGTGCTGCCCTTTTGTTTCTTATCTTTTGTTTCTCAAATACTTTGCACAGCACGTTAAATTTTTGGCTTCTTTTCTGCCTTATTTATTATATGTAGTAATTACGTACATTTTCAGTTCTTTATAATAGATCTTTAAAAATAAGCCAAAATAATCTCCTCCATTATCTCTGGAGGAGATATCTTTGAAAATTAGGTGCATAGAAATAATAAACTGTATCAGCAGATGTGTATATCACAGTGCAAGTAGATATGCAAGTTGTGTACTACACAAAGGCGCTACAGCATGGGGGGGAGGCAGGGGGAAGCTCCAAATTAAGTTTAAAAATTAATTCTCCATTAGGAACAAACAATAAAATAGTCGTACTTATTCCAAATTGCCCATCTTGTTTCTCAATAACAAAAATTAGCAAATCGAATAACAAATAAAAAACATAGTACCATAACCAGAACTTTTCAATCTGCGGGAAACTGCAAGATCATCTTCAGCCGAAAAACTGCCAAACAAAACAAGCTAACAAGTAAACAATAACCTTGTTTGTTTTGTTTTTTTTTTTTGTTTTTTTTTTTAACATTTGCGATATTTTTTATTTACTATTCGATTTTGGATATTAATTCCACATGTTAAATTTGAATTTAATATTAGGAAATAAAATTATTAAGAAGAGAAGCGACAAGAAACTTTTTGTAACAAGGTACCGTATTGGTCAACGGAGGTCCTGATCACCCACAACTTCCGACATATTGTCAGGAATGAAAATTCTAGTTCAAATTCTCGTTATAGCTTCTCATCCTTTTTTAAAATGTTATAAAGGGCTCGCATTATATTTTCGTCGAGTCTGGAATTAAATACAAAATCTCTCTTGTACTTAAACCTATTGACAAAGTGTAGAATACTTTGCTCTATATCAGACGAAAGGAAACGCGGCTCTTCGCTGGGTTAAGTGCGGTTCCCAATATCTCTTGATAAAAATACAGAATTTAAAAAAAAGAAAAACAATATTAAATTTTGAACTAATTATTTATATTTTCTTTCTCAATTTTTATTTTATTATATATGTATTTTTTAAACTTTATATAGCAATTAAGATTTGTGTAGAAATGTAATTAAATTTGAATTTGTATATTTAAAACTATGGAACGTGACTATGGTTTGTTTTTTTATATATATGAAAATCCAGAATGTGCCTCTCGTTGACCTCATGTATGCCCATACTTGCTCTGCATCAATTAGCAATGAAGTAACCATGTGGCATTATCTATCTGATGCGTTTTTAATTTTGCCTGTGCTACAAATATATTGTCTTAAGATTATAAAAAATTCTATAAATAGTTTTTTATAGGTAATTAAGTATTACTATAGAATTAAAAATTAAAACCAAAGTCTAATAAGGACGGGATATCCAGAAAACCAAATCAGAATATTTTTTTCAATTCTAAAACTTAAATTCCCTATTAAGTATATTACAAAAATACTGTTACTACGATAATATTACTAAATTCAAGCTTCAGAATATTTTCTCCTGAAAAAAAAAAAAAGAAAAGGATAATTGCTTATCTCTTCTTGCCAAAAAATTCTTAGCAAAAAAAAAAAAAAAAAGGCTGTTACTTTATGTGTAGTGATTCTTAAATGGCGGACCAATGACTAAGTTTTTACCGGTCTGGATGAAATGAAGTAGGGAATTGTACAGTGTGGCCGGGAAGTTCCCGTACTCATTCATTGGTAGTCATATTTTAAGAAAATCTTTACACATTAAGTGTCCAACGCGTCTGTGTGTTCGCCATCATGCTATACACACACAAGTTCATATGCCGTCACGTCTTACTTGATATTTTTTGGAGCATGTCCGGTGTGATGGTTCGAAATGCGTCCTCAACTGCATTGCGCAATTCTTCATTTGTAGCATAACGACGTTCAGACACATACGCCTTGATGATTTCCCACAATGAGTTGTCAGGAGGTCAAGACTTCGGTGTGGCCATTTCAATGGAGCTGGCGATGCTGGAGTACCGCCATCCAATGTCCTGTAAAATGTTCATGAAGAAACCCGCGCACAGTAAGAGCAAAGTGAGCGGGTGCCATGCCCTGCTATAGCCGTACGCGTTCCGTGATACCCGCGTCTTCAAGCTGTGGGATTAACCATGTTTGTAACATGTGTAAATAAGTTTTGCCATGAACATGGTCATAAAAAAATATGGTCCAAACAAATAATAATAATAATACATACATACATACATAATAGGAGGGACAGGAACTTCCCAGCCACACTATAATATAAAAATCACTTTTTATAAAAATAGACGTTCATCCCACTACTTATAGTTACGTTTTATAATCTGTCATAATTCAAATACGACAATCCTGTCGATCCTCAAATTCCTGATTTTTTTTTTGGAAATTTACCTGTCCGTGATATCCCATTGTTATATATAAGGGGCGTTCAAAAAGAAACGAGCCGGAGTGTGTAATGGGCAAACCGGTGACAGAAGGATAATATCTTTGCATGTGTAACCAAGATTGGTTCCCACACGAGTGAGTGCGAAGTTCACAGCCCGCCGCTAGAGGGTCACGGGTGCAAGTCACGTGACTAAAAGCATGCGTCAATCGTCCAACGAGGTCATTCACGTTGTAAGCAGTGAAACAGTGCAATGGAGGCGTCTAAAGAAGAGCAAAGAGGTGTTGTTCGTTTTCTGACAGCAGAAGGAGTAGGGGGAACGGACATTCATCGAAGAATGTCACAAGTGTACGGTGAACACTGCATGTCCCTTCACTGCATAGGCTCCACTGCATAGGCTTCACTGCATGTCGGACGACGACGTTGTGAACTGATTTTTTTGAAATTCACAACGCAGCCCCGGGAATTTTACGAGACAGCCATTCATCGCCTTGTATCGCAGTGGGACAAGTGCCTCAACAGCCAGGGCCAATACTTCTGATATACCTCTACTGGTTTCTGTTCCTCGGCTTCCGGCTCATTTCTTTTTGAATGCCCCTCATAGTATCATTATTCACTGAAATATAAGCTAAATTAGCTAAATATAAGCTAATTATTAAATTAGCTAAAACGCTTTTAATTCAATACCTGAAAATCTTTCAAAACGCTTAGGTCCTGGAAGAATAACTAAAAGAAACATGTATACCTTCCACCTACATCTTACCGAAGGAACTCTTCTACTATTTTCTAAATCGAATGATGAAAAATTAATTCTTTAAAATGCCATACAAAATAAACGAAGTGAAGTGATGATCCGTAAAATAGTGAGGTGAAGTCCTTCCTATCTATTATTAATATATAATGTAGTGTTGCCTTGAGTTATGATTGGATTTGGTATTCCCTTGTAGGAAGAAAGCCGTATTGATGCTTCAATAAATTATAACTTTGAACAGCCGATATTCTTGTTGGTCAAATTTTTAGAGGCTCATGATTTATTTCGAAGCGAGTTCGATTTTTAGTGGGGAAATTCCTGGTTACAATTCCTTTCAACAAAATTATGACCAAAAGAAAAAAACTAATAAAGATTCCATTAGGATCTTATTTGGCTTTATTTTTATATAGTATTTTTAAAGTAATGTTACTTTTATTCACTTTCTTTTCTTGATCTTTCTATAAACTTTTATATAATCACCCTGTATGTATTTATATATATACATACATACAGGGTGATTATATAAAATGTGAATATATATATACTGTATATTCATAAGGAAATTTTAACGTGCATAAAACAATTATACAAGGTAATAAAGACACACAACAAATAACAATCACTGAGCTGCTTTTGGTAATTTAGACCCCCGGCAATCTAAGACAAACCTATTTCAGGTTTATTATCCGTCCTCAGTTGGATTCACCAACAGTGTCTGCTGCTCAGTGTGGTCAAAGGAAATACGAACAAAAGACAAGTAAACATAAAAACAGTCCTTCATATAAAAAACATCAAAAAAAAAAAAAGGGGCAATTAGTTAATCCCCGCTAGTCAATTGCCCTTTTTTATTTTTTATTTATTTTTTGATTTTTTTTATATGAAGGGGTGTTTTTTATGTTTACTTGTGTTTATATTTTCCTTTGATCTCACTGAGCTGTAGACACTGTTGATGAGTCAAACTGAGGACGGTTAATAACCCTGAAACAGGTTTGTCTTGGATTCCCGGTGTCAAAATTACCAACAGCAGCTCAGTATTTGTTGTTTGTTGTGCGCTTTTATTCTCTTATATATATTTTTTTTCAGTTAGTAAAATATTAGTAAATAACATGTTGGAGTAAAAATAAAGTTTAATGAAGCATTCGAGTAACTTAAAAAACGTAAGTAAAATTGCACCATAGGAAAGGATTTGCACACTGAGCTATCACCGACGGGAATCTGCAAGGCCTCTTCTGCCTTCTGTTAGACTTCCTCAGCCAGACTTACCCTCGTTGATAAAATTTGAGTGCATGCAAAGGTTAACTACTGAAAGTGGTTCCCCAAACAAAAAACACAACAATAAAAATTAAACAGCTCAATTCCCAGACTCAATTTAATGTAAAACCCAAAAACAGTAGTTCAACGACTTAGCGGAGGTGGGATCCTTAACCTTTGCACGCACTCTGAGCTTATCATCCATGGTATTCTGACTGAGGACGCCTAAAAAGCCAGAAAGACCGTACGAGATTCCCGTGGGTGATAGATCAGGGTGCAAATCCTTTATTACGATGCATTCAATATGTGTTTTTTGACATATTGAAGTATTTATGGCTAAATATTTCAGCTATACGTTACATATAGAGCCTAGGATAAATTGAGAAAATCAAAGTAATATTAAATTTTTTGGCACAGTAGATTATCGATATATTTGTTATTATTAATTATGATTATGATGATAACTTATTAGAAATTTGTTGTAGAATGGATAATTCTATCGGATTTAAATTTGAAAACAAAGTCCTAATAAAGAAATTGCTTTTACAACGACATAATTTCTGTATAAAACAAACAAACAAACTAATAGACTTATTAATTATTATTCAAGAATTCCAAAGATATAATAAATATTCTAACGTAATTACCTTAAGAGCTCCATTAAGTATTTGTATTGCTGCTTTATTAAACAAGCAATTTAAAAGCTAATAATCTTCACATTGGAAGGCAATCCAAATGTTAAACATTAACATGTTCAAATATTAATTAGCCTATATTGAAAGAAAAACCAATTCCCAAATCGCTTTATTTTTAGGGATATTTATGAAGCAAATGCCGAATTTGTTCAGAGTAATAAAAAGTCCTAAAAAAAGTCTCTATGTATTTCTTTCGTTCCTCGTATTAATAATGTAATTTAAAATTGTTAAACTAATTTAATACTATTAATAAAAATTGTAAAGTTTTAAATTTTAAAGAAACTGTAAATTAAGAAAAGATTTAAAGTTTACAGATTGTAGCATAGGAGGGTCGATAAGAAATTATTGGTTAACGCAGCAAAGAATATTTCATAGGAATATAGAACATACTGAAATATTAGAATACAAAGTTCTAAAATATTTTTTTTAGATACAAGACATTTAATTTTTTACTAAGCATTTTGGTAAAAGCTTCTGAACTTTCTCTTATCAGAAATCCTTTGAAATTTACATCAGTCTTCTCAATTACCATATTGTCCGGCGTATAAGACGACATTTTAAACCAGGAAAATCTTCTCAAAAGTCGGGGGTCGTCTTATACGCCGAATCTGCGGTCGCCGCATATGGTGGGGGGAAGCTCAAAAACGGCCGCGGCCGCATCCCCGCCGTATGCTGTATGAAAACAGCAAGGACGGCGCTGTACAAATACGGTAGAAGAAAATCCACTCAGCAGGATTCGTGGAAAGAAGTGACTTAACGAGGTCCCGATGTGAAGGGCGGAGCAAGCTGCAGGCGTCCGGGACGCCGGGGTATGGAAAAAAGAGATAGAGCGGGGACAGAATACACAAGGCTACAGTTAAGAAATACTATGATTTTAGTGAAATTCTAAAAAAAATTTAAAATAATGCACCAGAATAAACAAAGCTACAGTTACTTGGAGACAGGGAGAGCTGACCAATCCAAGCAGGCGTTGTATACAACAACCAGCCAATCGCCGGTAAGGTATATCGCTTTTAAAGGAAAAGTTTAATCCACGTGCACTGTTTTACTGTTCGGTCTTGTTTACGAGAGCCTTCAACGCTGTTGCGCATGCGTCAGATCTCCTTCGATTTCATCGAAATAGGGATTATTTACTTTTTATCAGAGTTAGTTTACCGGTAGCAGCGTTCTATTTGCGCTTTTCCGGAAAGAATTATGGAAAGAAGAAATATTATTGCAGAAATGCTCCTCTTTTATTTTTTTCTTAAAAGCGAAAATGTCCAAAAGAATTTCTTAGATAAGTGCCCATTTCAGCGTATCACCCCTCTGCGGAGTAAAGTCGTCCGCTAGTGGTAAGTCTGCTTTTTGAAAACGGACAGTATGTTTACATGTTTGATGACAAACAGCATTATGTTTTTAAAGAGACAGTTTTCCATGCTAAGCATCTGCATGTCATAAGCATTTGAATTAAAATTACCATATTGAAATCAAATTTGATGTTTTTTAAATTTTTATTTGGTGTGCGTTGGAAGAAGGGTAGTCTTATACGGCGAGTATATCCCAAACTCGATATTTTAATTGGAAAAATTGGGGGTCGACTTATACGCCGGACAATACGGTAACATAAGCCAATCATCTGATCTCTATTTACGAATGACAAATAATTTAATGAGAAAGAAAATTTTGTGAACTGTGAATTAAATAATAAAAGTAAAAGTTATTTATTGTTTAAGTTGACGATCACTTAAAAAAGTGAGGTTAATGTTATTCATAGTATGTCTTTTCTATTATTTCATATTTACATTTATTATTTAAGCAAATTTCAGACTTTAGAATTCAATCATATTAGCTTTAAATTGATTAAAAAGTAAGGTAGATTACTTTTCCTGTAAGTACAACGTTTCCTGCAAAAATAGTTGCATAAAACATTTTGTCTCAATCGGAACGCTGTAGTTAAGGCTACTGTGATCACTAGACAAACGGCTTAAGTTATGATCAGGGAAGTTATGATTTTAACTCCCACAGAAGAAACTTGGTGAACATTCGACAGAGGGCTGGAGGAACCCTTGCATGGAACAGAAAAAAAAATCTCAAACGTTCCCCGGAAGTTTGGTTTCTGCATCCCGAAAACAAGCACCTTACAACTCGAGCTACAGGCATCGGATAGTAAGGGAATTTTGATATATTTTACTAGATTTTATAAGTAAATCCAAATTTAATAATTAGGTGGTATTATATCCAAATTTTATAATTAGGTAACATTACACTCAAATTTTATAGTTAGATGGTTTTACAACCAAATTTTATAATTAGGTTAGCTTATATTCCAAATTTTAGAATTAACTGTGGTTATATTCGACATTTTTTAATTAAGTGGTGCTAAATCCCAAATTTTATAATTAGAAGGTATTAAATTCCAAATTTATAATTAGGTGGTGTACACCCAAATTTTCTAATTAGATACTGCTACTCCAAAATTTTTTAATTAAGTGTATTACATTTTTACATAATTTTTACATTATTTTATAATGAATTATGTACTTAATTATAAAATTTTGTAATAGGTG
>JAFIDM010000001.1:19230099-19248988 GCA_023159025.1 Thereuonema tuberculata
CATCCTTCATTTCATAATTAGGTGATGCCAAACACAAATTTTATAATTAGGTGATGTTTTATTCCAAATTTTACAATAGATGCTGTTAGTGGTGTTAATACCCAAAATTTTATAATTAAGAAGTGTCACAGCTCCAATTTTGTAATGAGGTGATATAACAAAAATTCTGAATATCTACTACGACTCCTAATCTGATATAAAGTTTCTGTATTCTGATTTTGAAGAAAAGTTAAAACAAAATCTTCTGTTTTTATTTCAGAAGTTCCCATGAATGTCTTAGATAATTGCTTATAAAAGTAGCATTAGAAGAGTGGAGATTCAAGGGTCATTTACAATCATTTCGGGAGCCTTACCTTAAGTAATTGAATGAATTTAGATATCAAAGACTGAAAATCCAGACAACGGGGCAGTGCTAATCTTTCTTGAGGCTTACTATGTAATTTTGCAAATCATGGAGATGAAATCATGGAGATGAAAATGTTACTGAAAATTTGAATTTTCTGTCCAAACATTAAGTTTTCCAGAATTAATCAAAGCATATTAGTTATTCCTGGAAATCTGTGTTTTCATCTAATTTCTACTGATTGAAAGAAAAGGATTTACTCTGGCATTATGGGACGATGAATGTCGATGCGTAGGTGGACCAAAGCTAGTTCCAATGCTATGTTTAGAATTTTAATTAGGGAATATGACGATAGGAAAGCAGTCCTTGATTGCAATCATTTCTGAAATAAGGCAAATTAGAAGCTGATTAGGGAGTTAATTAGATGGGGTATTTGTTTGCCCCCATCAGCAATCAGACACTAAATATTGATTCAAAGAAGCACAAAGTGAAGAAATATGTTGAAATAATTTCGACTTTCTAATAATTTGAGGCTTATTTTTATTTGGCTTTTCGTTTTTGTCCTCTGAATTTATTTGGTTTTGCATTTTCGATAAATTTATCGTTACAATCAATAATGATTAAGCTGAAGAGTTTATTATTAGATACCAAAAACCTCTGTAAATATTTAACTTACCAAAAAAAAAAGAAATTAATGCTATTCGTTTACAGAATTACTAATGAAAACACATTAAACCTAGAATCTTGTCAAATTATTTTTATTTTCTGATTCCAAAAATAGCCGCGAGAGGGCGAACCAAAATTGTAATAACTAAAAGGTGATCTGATTCCAATGTTGCTTAAATGTTCGTATATTTCAATTATTTGAATACATATTTCAAATCAAGACTTTAGTGATGATGAAAAATTTGAAATGAAGCAGATTTAGCGTAATAAACTCTTCTCATTCAACTCCTTTTAAATTAAATCCTTGTCAGTAGGTGTTCTATTTGTGTAGAAAAGCAGATAGATTGCAACGATCTCTTAATAGGAGATAAGTAGGCAAAACTGTTCCGCGTACAAAAGTTCTTTGTTTCCCATTTTCAAATTTTCATTTTTCATGTTCCTTCATTGATCAAAATGTACTAAGGTATATTTGAAAACCATTGTACTTAAAAAAAAATACAAACACTGTTAAGGTCCAATTGACAAGCACTCAGATGTTTTATAGTCTATTGTTGCTAGTTCTATGGTTTTCTGTAAAGTAAAAATCAGGATTACTTCCTTAATTCGAACAGAAAAATCTTCATTAATTCATAATCGAATAGGATTCACAACCCCCTCCCCCCAAATATTTCATTATACTTTAACGGATTTAATTATATATGAAATTACAGGGGTAAGATAATGCTATAATGCATACTCAGATTTTGCTAAGCACGGTAACTTATTTCAGAATATAAGAGCTTAATTTCCTATTCTGGAATGAACGAATTGAAATTAAAGAAATCCCTTACCACTTGAAAACAAATATCACTTCTTAAATCTCCATTTATAAGGATTAAATTAAGAATTCTTAGATGATAATTCTGGAATATGAATTGCTACCAAATATCATCTATTGTAGCCTGGATTTACTGCCTTTACTGTTGCCTTTACTGTTCTAAGATTAAGCTTTTTTATTTATTTTTCTTAATCCTAAAAGATGATTGATTCTTACTCCCCTGGCAAAGTTCTTTATAATTATTCTTTCTCCTTGAGAGAGTTCTAGTAGCATCATTGCATGATAATAATACAAATTTTAGTAAAAAGGCACATTAAAAATAATGAGGTGTTTCATAAATGGCCAATGGTTGAAAACAAAATGGAAGCAGCTATGTTTTTTAGTTCATATATTTTTCGAGACTGGTCAAAACAAAAATAAAAATAAAATAAAAATGGAGGTTCGTTAAAAATTGGAAAGATTTCCGGTTCCGTTCTTGATTTTTTTATTTATTTATTTATTTATATTCTGAATCTGAAAATTTCATAACCATTTTTGGAATAATGACAAATTGAATCAGGATAACATGAAGATAAGTGATGTAGAATGTTAATAAAATTAGATATGAAAGTTATATCATTTTATTTAACTAAAATTTAAATAAAAAGATCTAAAATATGATTTTGAATAGAATCTGTTCATAAAAATCTAGATGCATAAAACATAATATTCATTAACATTATATAAAAAAATATTAATTAATACTATAAAAATAAACTTTATAATCCATAAATTGAAGAATTCTCTGAAATTTTAATGAGCTTACAGTAAAATAAATCTTAAGTAAATTTCTTAATACCTTTTATTTATAAAAGGTATTAAGAAATTTTATGTAAGTTGACAAATCGTAAGTAAAGTTAGAATACGAAATTTACATTATATTTTTTTAATGAAAGTCATTTTAAAGGAATTATTATTGAATTAACTATGAGATCTTAAGGGAAATGTGGTTTAAAAAAAGGTAAAGATAAATTTCTTAAATTTATATTGCACAATATATAAATAATAACTTTGTGAAAAAGCTAAAAGTAATTAATATGTTTAATGTATACCAGAAATTATTTCTTAGCAATTCTAAATTAGAATTAGAATTAGGATTTTATATTAACAGTACTGGTAATAGACTAATGCTCAAATGTCAATTATGCATTTCACGTACAAGGACCATTAGCAGCTGGTGGAGTGGAACCGGGGAGTGGAACAGAGGGTTGTAATAGGCTTTCCTAGTGCATCCAACCATGAAACATGGAATGGAAGATAGCAGAACGTGGTAGCCACTGCGTGGAGTGGATAGAGTTCACCTCATAGAAGTCGACAGTGGATGGATGCTAGTTATGAAATTTTTCTTCCCCTTTTGCTCCTATGGTTGCCAACAGACGTACAGAGTTTTGGCCTTTGATCATCACATTCTTCCTTTCGTAACTACAGATCTTCCATGATTATTTCTTTGTGTTGTAAGTCGAAAAAATATGGTTTCATTTGTTTCTGGAAAAGTTAATTGATTAGTTCACTCGTCATCTTAACCTAGCTCATTTAATCATCTCGAATCTTTATTCAATTCCTTCCTTTTCTCAAAAGAAACCTACTTTACTTAAAATCTTAATTTTAAAACTTATTTTTTTCTTTGTTTTTAGCGGCCCCTTTTGTACAGCTTGCCTGTAAAAAAAAGGGAGCCGCTATTGGTGTTGTTTTTGTGCTTGATGTCACACTCTGTAGTGGCCAAACGGTTAGAGATATTAGAATGAAACGTTCACCATTGTGTTCAGCATTCAAAAGTAGGTGATCACGTCAAAAAAATCAGACCTGTAGGACCACTCCCTGAGCCCCCAAGGAGTGGTTTGCTAATAATGGGTTGCTACAATCCAAGAAACCTGGTATTGTTTTAATTTCCTAATTATTATAAATGTGATTGTGCGAATGCAAAAGGCGCAATTGTTGCGATTATTGTGATTGTTGTGATTGTTGTAGAGCTGCATTATAAATGTGATTGTTGCGCATGCAAAAGACTCGATTGTTGTGATTGAAATTTAAAAATTTCGCTTTCGATAAAATTATGTTTATACAATTGTGCATATTATGGGGCCGCTTTGCTTTTGACGCTGTCTAAAAGCATTAATTACCTTGTTTTACTTAAGTCATGAAATTGGCTCAAATGAAGTTGAAGCTCATCAAAGCTCTGCGTGTATGTGACTGTCCTCCGCTAAATAACTTTTGAACCGCTGGATAGATCTTCTTGAAGCTTGATATGCATATTTGAGGACAAGTCAGGGTTTAACTATTATATTTGAATCTTTTAAAATGTACGCTCTTGTCGAGAAATCAGCAAGTGAAGACGACAAAAATTCCCATATATAACTTTAGAAATGAAACAATATCTAACAATGCTTGTTAATCCTTTTAACTATTCAGTTACCTTGAGCTCGTTTTGAAATGATTAAATGTAAACAAGGGAGGGATAGTTAATATTAAGCCACAACATACTCAATATAAATAAATGTAATAAAACATATATTTCACGTTGTCTTCCTTAATTGTTATTTAAATTTCGTTGCATTTTCATTGTAAGCTGAAGAAGAAGAGACGATTTCTCTTTGAAAATTTCGTTTTAATAAATGTACAAGTATATATATATATATGGTTTATTACATTTATTTATATTAAGTATGTTGTGGCTTAATATTAAGAATTCCAGAAGAGAAGAAATTCGAAAGAAATATGGTGTAAATACTTATAAGGTAGGGATAGTGATTAGTAAACCAATCACAGTGCTTCGCAACGTTTTGTGATAAGACAATATCATTAATATTGATTTAATTCTCTTATTATTATTAATATGATTGTTGCGCATGCAAAAGGCGCAATTGTTGTGATTGTTGCTAATGAGATTTTAATGATACTTGTCCACAGACAAAACGGGAAGACTAAAGATGTACTAAACATATGATATGATATGAATTTGATTCATTTTCCAGAAAAATCGAAAAATTGTACTGTTTATATACAGAAGATATTTGAAGTATTAAAAGTAAATTTAGGTGTTTCTGTGATTTTTTTCATGACCTAATAAAGAAATTTAAGAACAATTGTTAAGAAAAGTAGATGTTAAGTTCTTTCAAGAATTTCTTATTAAATTACATCCAAATATTCAAAAGTTCTTAGTGAGAAAGCACACACACATATTGTTTTGATGAACATCAAGGTTAAAAAAATCTGTCGACTTTAAACTAAATTCACATTTCTTAGTTTGCTTGAAATATGAAGAACGACTGACATAAACTTCGCTTATAATTTAAAGAAGAATTGCAAATAAAGGGAAATCGCTAAATTTGTTAAAAAGATGAAGAGCATACTTTCATTCAATTTTTATTTATTTAATATTCTAAATGCTGTTTATGAAATTTTTGTATTAGCATTGTTTTTGTTTAGCAATGTACATTCATTTCGAAATTACAGACAGAATTGGGATCTGATCTGAAAACTAAGAACTAAGGTCAAACCTATATTAATATTGTAACTTTTAAGGCCAATCTTAAATTTTGATCAATAAAACTTTAGAGAACTATTCCATATAAACATAAAGCTTGAATTACTCATATTTAATAGAAACTATAATATCGCAGGTATTTATATTTGCACTGGAACCTCCGTTAGCTTCTATTATTTTAAATTATATGAATTAAATTAATATTGATATTAATTAATTATTTATATTAATTAAATTATATTAGCTTCTAATGTAAAACGAATTAAATGTATTGATTGAAATTTTTTTGTTCAAATTTATAGCATCGGAGATCCTACATATTAACTTCTAGATGTATTATAAGATACAATATACTCCATAACTATATTACAAAATTTTTATTTATAATGACGCAAGGTTGTAGCTTCATTGATACTTTGGAAATGCTATTTAAGATAAGAATAAAAAGACGCCATTCCAATGTAAATCTTCATTTAAGCAATGAAAAAAATACCTTACTCTTTCATTTATGTATTACAACAATATAGAAATGAAAGATTAAGGCCTTTTTTTAATGTTTCATAATATTTCACAATTAAGTACTTCATATATATGTAGATTGAAAGCGCTTTCTCATTGTGTACTCCATTCTGGTTTAAGTATATGGGTGTGATTTTTTAACCTTTAAGCTTAAACGATGAATTTCAAATTCTTCCTATCATTAACCGATTCGACGATATTTGGCTTTAAAGTGGATAAAATTTTCTAAAACTACTAATAACATATTAACATGAATAACGTATCTTTCGAGTACTTTAATGCATTATAGACATATCAAAGAAGTTCTCAATTCCTGGTACTTCTATTGCTTTGTATGTTTTTTACTGTTTGTCACAACTTTTCTGCAAAACAGGATAAAGGTTCTATGAAGTTTAAGACACCAAACTGACAATACGTAGTTTTATTTGTCTTGAGGAAAACGAAAATCTGTCTTATTATGACTGGATTAACAACTGTTTACTTGGAAAATTAGGTCACCTAGTTAATTCAAGAATGGATCTATTTAACATGTTACATCTACTACTACAGTAGACTCTCGATATCTCGAAGTCGAAGGGACGCTAACAAAAATTCGAGATAGCGAGTTTTCGAGATAACAAGGTCATAACCAAAACATTAAAATTCACGTAAAAACACAAGATACGGAATAATATTCTAAAAATTAGTCTTGATAGATGAGAATAAGTATAAATACGTAATGATAGTTAACAATAAGTCTAAATACAGCAATGAAAATTTTAATTTTTAAAAGTAGTCGAAAATAATTATATTAAATTGAAAAGAATTAGTAAAATACGATGAACTTTCATTGCTAGAATTACTTAAGAAAACCTCTATTTGCTTCGACACAACTGAACGGCGATTTTTCCGGAAATTTCATTTTCATTTAAAATTAACATTAGATGAGTATGTAATATCAAGGGGAAAAATAATTTTTCAACATAATAAGGTTTTCGAGATATCGAAGTTCGAGATATCGAGAGTATAGTGTAAAATGTTTTTTTAGCTACTTAAGAATCAATATGTTGAATCCTAGTTAATAAAAACAATAATGCACTGTTAATAATAATTAACAATAATAATAATAATATTATTAATAATAATAATAAAAACAATAATAATAATACACTTACTCTACATGGATGACATTAAACTCTATGCCACAAACAATGCACAACTTACTAATTTACTACAAGCCACCACACAGTTCACCAAAGACATTGGGATGGAATTTGGAATTGACAAATGCCGCAAGTTACACATAATACGTGGGAAGACTTCGAATTTGGAGGGTTTTGAACTGGACCATGGTTTGGCCATCCAATCCATGGAAGAGGGAGAGACCTACAAGTACCTGGGCTTCCAGCAAGCGCGCGTCATTGACAACGCAAACATCAAAAATGCACTGAAGAACACATACCTTGCTCGAGTTCACAAAATCCTCAAAACACAACTCAACGCCAGAAATAAAATTAAAGCTATCAACACTTTTGCCGTTCCCACACTAACATATTCGTTCGGCATAATTCCATGGACAAACACCGAACTCGAAGCACTACAACGCGCAACACGCACTACATTCACGAAACACAACATGCACCACCCCAAGTCCGCTACGGAAAGGATGACTCTTCCCCGCAAGGAGGGAGGCCGAGGACTCATCAACCTCATCACCCTACACGAAAAACAAGTACATACACTTAGGGAACATTTCCACCAAAGAGCAGAAGACTCCTCACTTCACTCAGCCATTGTCAAGGCTGACACACACCTCACACCCCTGAACCTCGAAAACTCTTCTCCAACACTCACCACCCCTGACACCCACACTCAGCAGCTGCGTGAATCATGGGCTCGTAAGGAACTCCATGGCAGACATCATCACGAACTCAGCCAGCCTCATGTCGACATGGAAGCGTCGAACAGATGGCTGACGAGTGGTGAGCTGTTTGGGGAGACCGAAGGGTTCATGATCGCAATACAGGACCAAGTCATCTCCACACGCAACTACAAGAAACACATTCTACACGATGCAAACACACATGACGACAAATGCAGGAAATGCCACACTACGCATGAGACGATCGACCACGTAATATCAGGCTGTCCTCTTCTCTCTCAAACAGACTACCTCCACCGACACAATCAGGTAGCATCGATCGTTCATCAACAACTAGCACACAAACATTCGCTTATTAAGAGCACGGTCCCGTACTACAAGTACCTACCACAAAGCGTATTAGAATCACCCTCATATAAACTATACTGGGACCGCCCCATTCACACAGACAAAACCATACATCACAACAGACCAGACATCACACTTGTTGATAAGGTCAACAAACAGACCTATCTAATTGATATTGCAGTGCCTATCAGCAAGAACATGCAGAAAACTCACGCAGACAAGATCAGTAAATACACTGATCTAGCACACGAGCTCCAGAAGCAGTGGAGGCAGGATCGAGTACGTGTTGTACCCATCGTTCTGTCTGCCACTGGTCTGGTGCCTCACACATTGCACCACAGTCTCAGCACACTAGGACTTCACAAAAACACTTATGCACAACTGCAGAAGGCTGTGGTACTCAACACTACACGCATAGTTAGGAAATTTATGGACACAAGCACACATCCCTAATCATTCTTGCACACATCTTTACACTTGGCAGTATGTGCTTTGGTCCTTGACCCGCCATATTGTTTTTGCTGGGGAAACCCAAGGTTTGAAACATAATAATAATAATAATAATCATAACAAATTATGATTTAAGGATTTACTATTTGGGTTGGCCAAAAAGTTCGTTCGGTTTTTTTACGTATGTTGGCTCTAGTAGTGCTCAATGTCATTCGACACCAATCTTTGTTAGATTGTATTGCAGCAGCTGACATATCAGCGTGCATTTAAAACAAAAATTGGTCCAAATTGGTGAGTTTTGTGTCGCCAATTTACAATTGAAGATGGAAGAAAACAAGCACGTAAGACCGCATGTTTCTTTGATGACCAGGGAAAAACCGTTACAGCTTGTCTGGGAAGTTCTGATTCATCCGCCGTATTCACCAGACATTGCACCTTCGGATTTCCATTGATTTCAGTCTTAACAAAAATTCTCTTCAAAAAAAAAAAAACTCAATTCCTGGAAAACTCCATCAGCACATGGAACATTGTTTTGCTCATAAAGATAAAAAGTTTTGGAAAGATGGAATTATAAAGTTGCCTGAAAGATGTCAGAAGAAAGTGGAATAAATCGTTGAAGACGTTGTTCAATAAAAGTATTGGTGACAATGAAAAATGTGTCTTTTATTTTTACTTAAAAACTGAACAAACGTTTTTGCCAACCCAATACATTATCTACATGTAATTATGTCTTGGCTTCCATAGCTTACTGCTAACGTTCATTTCATACAGGGTGATTACAAATGATTTGAACGATTTCAAAAATTTCCTATAAAATCGCTATTGCAGTTATGATGCAACGAATGGTACAGTTGGATAGAGCACATGTTCAAGTTTTTTTTTTTTTGTATGTATCAGAACTGTGAACTAAGACCTATATTACTCACATGGCAACCCGAAGTACGCAGTCCTGGCTAATGCAATAGCAGTGGGTCATTGGCTGTTGCGCCGTATAATAAACGATTGCCTCTGCCGCTCGCCAGATGGTGTTGATCACAACTGGGCGTTCACAGGTGAGGAAAACGCATACTGTGTTTTAGAATATAACCCAACCAGGTCGCTTAAATTAATCGTATCATTTTCGAATGGATTTCTTGGCAGGTGGGTCATTCTGAAATTTGCTGCGAAAACCACGCTGCACCACTGTCACCGACCTTCGGATTTCCAGTTGCTATACATATTGCAAATGACACAACATAAACATATATTGCAAATGATTATAGAATAATTGTGTTTTATAAAAAGGAATGCAATACGAAGAAAAGGCAAAACAAGGCGAAACAACAGAATTGAAAAAATAGGTATCTCTTTTGTAGAAATAAAGATTTTAAAAAACGATAACCAGATATGAATTACACAAAAAAGGCCCACAACAATTTTTTTTATTGTCAATCCAATCAACATATATTAAAAATCGTCTAAATTATATATAAAATCAAATCTGTATAAGTAATCGGTAATAAAAGAAAAAAAAATTCTAACAGATATAATGAAAAAAAAAGTTATTAAAAACAACCGGTCATCGAAGTTATTGTTATTAACAATCAAAAACAAAAATGGTAGGCTAATGCAAATGAAACAAGAACAATTAAAAAGTACTTAGGAAGACGTGAGTAAAAGAATAATATATATAAAAGGAATGTAATAAAAAGAATATTTATATTAATAAAATTTAACGTGCCTTTATAACAAATCGAAAAAGCTAACTATATCGGCACATACATAAAAAAGGATAAAAACTTACATTAAAACATCAAAAAGAATATTTATTATTATTTATTCAAGTAAATACTCTCATTTATTAGAAAGAGTAATGTTAGGCAAGGTTTGGTAAAAAGATTGGAAAGAAAAAGAAATTTAAAATATTCTTCAAATCCTAAAGACATTAACTGCTGTAAAGCAAATAAGTGCATTGTAAAACTGAAATTGCAATTGTAGCATTTAAATAATACAGAAAAAATAATAATGTGTAAATTAGTTTGCAACTTAAATGAAACTGCTGTTTCAGCTTTAACAAAAGTCTTAAAGCTTACTGAACTATTTGGATATTTTCTGCTCAATTTTTTTCTTTGCTCTATCAAATCAGTTTCCGGGATTTATCGAATTAATTTAATCCAGTTTGATAGATACTGCATATTTCAATAACTCAAATTGTATTTTATAAAATGAAGTTATCGAATGATCCATTAGCAATATTTAATATTGATCAATCGAAAACAAGAATTAATTTAAAGAAAAACAAATCTAGATAATTTGGCTTCATTAGTGGTCTATGTGTTAAAGACGAGCCAAAGCCTCTTATAATGTTCGAAAACTTCTCATCAATGAACTGGACAATTCAACTCTGGTGTCTAATAGCGATTTTGATGCATGTTTTCTTTATGTTAAAATCGCCATAACAAGATATTGCTGTTTTTATTATTAATTATTATTTATTATTAATTATGTCCCAGTGTCACATTCACACAGACCACCCCATTCACAGACAAAACCATATTACAACAGACTTGACAGCAGATTGACATCAACAAGGGCAACAAACCGACCTATCTCATTGACATTGCAGTGCGTATCAGCAAGAACTTACAGAAAACTCAAGCAGACAAGATTAGTAAATACACCGAACTAGCACATGAGCTCCAGAAGCAGTGGAGGCAGGACCGTGTTCGTGTTGTACCCATCGTCCTGTCCGCTATAGGTGTGGGGCCTCACACATTGCACCACATCCTCAGAACACTAGGACTTTACAAAAACACTTTTGCACAATTCCAGAAGGCTGTGGTACTCAACACAACATGCAGTTAGAAAATTTATGGACACAAACACACATTCCTAATCACTCTTGCACACTTATTTATACACCTAACTCCCGAAGAACAGGATTAATTGGTTACGTGTTCTTTGAAACCAAAAAACGGGATTCCGTTTCAAGTGTGAAAATAAAAAAAAAATGTTACGTTTTAAATGTTTTTTTGTTAAATAAAAAACTAAAATTTTTATTTTTTGAATTCATATTGGTAAACATTTCTAAGAAATCTTGTATTACATAATTCAAATTAATTTTTTAATTAGTTTTGAAAAAACGTTTTATCTTAAATTTTTGTTATCAAAATAAAAGAAAAAAATTATAAAAAAATTATAAAGTAAACAAAAAAATAATATATGTATTTTATTTTTTTTTCAAAAGAATTACTAGTATACTATACTTTCCAATAAACATTCACTGATGTCTGGACGACTTGTAGTTTGGGCTGCAGAGATATTGACGTTCCCTTCTTAAAAGCTCCCCACCCCTTTTATAATGTATGTACGGGGAAGCTCAAAACACATTTTGAGGAAAGTTGGCCATAAGTATTTTATAAAGTACATCATCAGACCCATTTGCTTTGCCTATTCCTTTTAAAATGGAACGGTTTTGCAGACTATTTTGCCTAATAAATCATTTCTTAGAAGTATCCAAAGCCGCTGCTATTACTATTATGTTACACTATTATGTTTCTATATACTTTTTGAAATGAATTAAATAAGATAATTTTCTTTAATATGCTTAATTCTGCTCAGTTTAATGTTATTATGTAAGCACTTAAATTTTTATCACTTAAAATTCACAATAAATACTTTATTATTTTTAAATTTTAAAACATTTTTTTAAATAGTTGTAAGATCTTTTAGTCTGCTATTATTATTAGTTTGTTATTCGACAAGTCATAATAAACGCCGTTAGATAAGCAAATTTAAATAGAAAATAAAAGTAAGTAATACATATAGTTTTCAATATTTTCCTGTTCGGGAAATAATAAAAAGAATAATCCTTAACAATTCTTAAGTAGACTATTTGTATCCAGGTTTACCTAAATTAATACCTTTCTGAAGAAAAGTAATGGAATAAATTGTTCGATGAAATAAAGATAAGTATATTAGAACTTCGATTATCCATCAGCCTTATTAACTATAAATATCTATTAATTTTTATTTAACTCTACTACACCGTAATAGATATGTATGTAGATTATATGTAATATGTTTTTTAATGACCTGATAAAAAAATAAATGATTATTGAAGTTTAATTTAGTTTCTTTAGGTTATATATCTTTGATAGGCGTGGGAAACAGTACATGTCATTTTATGACAAAATCAAGATAAGTGTATATTTTGCATCGATATCCATGTGTGGTAAAATGAGGACAAGTCAGAGCTTGCTAGAAAACATTGAATTCTCTATTGCACTTAACAGTACAAAATACAACTTACAAATCATGTGAGGGCCAGAACAGTCTAAATTGACTTGTCTAAATTACTACTATACTTAGTAAGTCATATTTTCCTAGAACTTATCTTGTATGAAGTTGTCAAAAGCAACATATAAAATTTTGATTTTATAAAACTTTTTAATATAGAATGTCCTATGTTATACAGTTTTTTCGCTTTCCTGTAAAATTCACTTTTTTGACCTGTAATTTCCGCCCATCAAAGATATTATGTAGTAAAATAAACAAGAATAGATCGGTCTATTATACTTATAATGTTTTTAGAGTACCTATTCTACTATCTATCTTGAACCTTGAGGAATAATCGAAGTTCACTATTTCTACATCTCCCTACTTCAAATAATTTGTTACAAATTTTGCAGATCTTGTTGTATTAAAAAAAAAAATATATAGGAGTTAATGGATCTTTGGAACACCTTTGTCTGTAATACTTTCCAAAGTAAAAGGAATGTTCGAGCTCAATATTACTGTTTGGAATATTTTAAAGTGCTATTCCTCCCCTCTACTAGAAGCTTCCGATGTGAAGAGAGTTGAATTTTGGAACAAAAAAATATGCCGGAAAGGAACATCTTCAAGGTTTGGTAAGCATGCCTACCATGTTTCAGTTTTTTAGCTTTTGAACTTAGCGACTCGTTTGATACCTAACCTATTGTGCTCCCAGTGAATGATGGCCGCCCTGTTTTTGTGAGATCTGCGCATGTATCATCGATTACTCTGGTCAGGCACTTCCGTATGAGTTTATCACTGGACGTCGCCATTACGGTAAAGGCTTGTTACTTTGCAAAAGAGCATTGTATTTATAAATAATATATATTTATTTATTTATATAAATACTTATTGTTAGCAAATGGTATTGAAATAACGCTAAATAGTCGAGAGAAGTTTTAATTTGGCGTTATCAACATGTCTTTCTCAGTGAAAACAGACGACGGGCGTCCATTGTGACAGGAAAACATAATTGATCAGCTACCGGAAGGGCTGCGCAGTTCAAACTTCCGCCGGTCATCTTTCATTTTGAGGACAATAATTATCTAATTGTTAGCATTTGTGATCATCGTCATAAGTTTCTAATCAGAAAAATAAAAAATAAAATAAGAAACATTATGAAAAATATATGTTATAACTAAAACATGCAATAGATGGCGCTCACAAAATTGGCTTGCACAACCGATTACCCAATAATCTCGCTATCCTGTGGTAGAGGTAACAATAAATAATATACTAACTTGTTTATATAACTGATAAAATTAGAATTTGACTATAAAATGAAATACTTTACAATGAAAGTAATTAGTAGAAAAAAATCCTTTGGAACAACGCATTTATTTATGTTACATTAATATTTTTCTAGTATTTTAGTACAAAAAGAAAAAAAGATACGGATAATGTTATATCAAAGAAAAAGTAAAAATTTGCTTTTCTTCCTACAAGAATACATTTTATTTGCTCTCCATTATAAATTTCTAAAGATGTCATTGCCATCAATTTTGAAATATCAAATAGGCATTTTTTGTGACTATCATTCCAAGAACTTTTATTATACATCGATAAAATAAACCACTTTATCAAATAAGTATTTGCTTACCATAGTTGCTTATTTTTACTTATAATTCTAACAAACCAACCACAGCTGAGTGAACATCATAACAAATATTTGCATGTACAATCCATTATAATGGAAAATTTTTTTGAATTTGAATGCAAATAAATAAATAAAAAAAATCTGTGGCTCTATCTATTCCACTTACGCAATAAAACAATGGATTTTTCATTGATTATTTAAAATTTGCAAATAACTCTTAGTTTTAAAAGATGTCCCTGAACAGAAACGGAAGTTTGTGATTTAATTATTTGTATTTAAATATAATCTGTTGCTAAAGCATGCTATCAAACTGTGCAAGTAAAAGAGGCCATGAAATGCGAAATAGAATACGTCAAGGGAACTTTGGTTTATCCGTAGTTCAATTCTAACAGTAAGTTCTTGAAGAACTTGAAATCTACTATCATTAAGTTTGCTTTTTTTTTCATTTTATAATTTTTTTCTTTTTTTATTTCCGCTTTATTTTCAAATTGTAACATCTGCTGAATACAAAAAGTAAATATTTTCCTTTTCCTGAAAAAATAAAATCCGGATATTCACTTAAATTTTGATTATATTATCAATAAAATAATTAGAGCAGATATTAAGAGGATTCATCGATAGAAATCCAAGTTTTCGGTTCTAATGCTTTTCTATGGGAATGTTTGTTATCTTTACGCGCTTATTTCTCGATAAGGACCCACACAGCAAAAATTTTAAACATTACAGTTAGATTATCGCTCGCATTTAAATATGCTCGCAAAGTTTCAAGAAGATCTATGAAGTGGTTCATGTAAATCTGCTATTCTATGGGTACCTTGTGTTTGATGCCACAAGGCTATAATATACCGATTAACAAATGACCTGAAATACAGTCTGAAGGAGATCAAACATAGAATAGAAAGGAATATCCATGCCTGCCCGATATTCGAACCCTAATTCAGACATGTCTCGACTAGCTTTAAATTTTAGTACATTTTTTTAATATAAGAACCATGCTTTATAATAAAAAAAATAGTAATAGAAAGTAAGAACACATATGACACATCTGTCATAGAGGTATATAAGTTTCTGGATATCGCCGCAAAAAGAAGAATTGTAAAAAAAAAAAAGACAAGTTCGAAAGAACATAAAGTTTGTTTCCTTAAAATATTATTTCGAAACATTTTTTTTTAAGTTTTGAAACGATGTTAAAACTAAAATCTTACATTTTCACCGTACTATCAACAAAGTTTGTTTTCAGTTTCCAAATTTTGCCGTCATCTTCCAACAGGATGACGTATCTCTTCATGGGACTGCGTATTCATGATTTCCAAACCAAGCATTTCCAGATAGACGGATTGGAAGGAGTAGTGCCATTCCTTGGCCACCTCGATTGCACGATATCACTCGCTTGGATTTTTTCGTTTGGGATTATATGTAACAGATCGTGTACCGAACAAAATATGGACGACATGAAACAAAGGATCAGTGACGCCATTGCAACCATTGATGAACTGAACACCTAACAGAGAACATAACTAGAAATACAAACCATCGTGATGTGCTTTCTGCAATGATCGGTGGAATGTAGTGTTTTAAATAAGATACTATTAAAAAAAAAGTATTTGTTTTTTATTCGAAATTCTACAGGTTTATCATTTAATTGATTTCTTAAGTAAATTTTAAAAATTGTAAATAGATTTTGCGGACACCCTGTATAATAGTATTAATATTATAATATCTACTGAATATGAACAAAACAATTTTTTATTTCCTGAAAAAATAAAAATACACATTATATTTATTTGAATTATATAAGTCGGATTAATTGTAATCCAATTGAATCAAAATTTAATATTGATTATTAAAGAACATTAAGATATTAATGGAAATAGGATTGAATCCATTGTTTAGATTCCAATGCTTTTCTATAAGAATTTTCATCTGATTTCTCGAAAAGTACCAATTTGGAAAAGATTTCAGATATAAACGTTAAATCGTCCCTAATCCTCGAATGTGCATACTAAGTTTTAAGAAGATTCATCCAGAGGTTCAGAATTTATTAGAAGAAAGAACGAAACAAACAAACACACACACATACGCACAGAGTAGTAGCTGAAAAAAAAAAAAAAAAAAAAAAAAAAAAAAAACACCCAACTGAAATATCTCAATTATTAGGCAGGGTGCAACGGAAAGTCCTAAGACACCCAAATAACTTTTGAACGAAGATAGCTAGAGTTAGGGAAGTTAGGTATTGGTATAGGAAAGCGACTATCAGATGAGACTGATGGTAGCGCCCCTAGCGGCAAACCTATCTCGGAAAATATGAGAGACACGGAAAAAAAGATAAATGAGAAATATTATTAAACATCATCCACCAGAAATAAATGTCATAAAAACTACATTTATTATCAGAAAAAAACGAATTTTCAAGAAGATAATTCACCGTCTCCTCTTTTTCAAGCCTTTTACATTATTTTGTTTACAAGATACTATGCAGTCATTAACGGAATTCGATAGTCGACGATTCTTTTGGGCTGCAAAGCATGAGTTTTATCTGCAGGAGTGGCATTATGTCCCAGCCATCATTTGCATACGGCACACCATGTGTATGCTCGCGACGTCTAACGCCTTCTATTTTCTCGATTCTGTAAAAATATCATTTCCTACTAATTCGGTGATGTTCTACAACTTCCTCATTTATTTATTTTCCGTATCTCAGTTTCCGAGATAGGTCTACTAACTTCCACATTTTGCCGCTAGGGGCGCTGCCGTCAGTCACATCTGCTACCTCTTGATCACTTTCCTGCATCAATACCTAACTTCCTTAACTCTAGCTATCTTCGTTCAAAAGTTATTTGGGTGTCTTAGGACTTTAGGGAACTGAGGTATTGATATAGGTATTGATATATCTAACTATATAAAAAGACAAGACCTGACTCACTCACTCATTCACTGACAGATCAAAGCCCAGCCCAAACCATTGGACCTAGAAAGCTGAAATTTTGCACAGAGGTTCCCTTTATGGTATAGGCAAGGAATAAGGCCGAATTTTGCGAAATTCCCATAGGTTCGGGAATAACCAGGGTTTATTTTCGCTTCACAGTTTTCTTATTTCCGTACGTATTTCCGTAACTGTAATTAGTAGAGACTTCAAATTTGGCATGTAAGTAATTATAATCACTAAAACCTTTTTTCACGATTTTTCGAAATTCCCACGGGATAGGATAAAAACCCTTGCTTTAAGTTATAAAGCTGAAAGTTTGCTTCCGTTACTATTTTTAGGTTTTAGGAGTTGTTATCGTGACAATGAGAACTACACAAATAGTTATCCAACACTTGGAGCTAAACTATTGTTCTGCACAACAGCGCTACATATTCAGCCGGTGGCGACAATAAGAACTATACAAATAGTGTTGTGCAACAATCTATATTACTAAAATCTTTTATTTCTCTGTCTGTCTGTCCGGCGCAATTTCCTGAGCGAATGGAAAATAGAAATAATTTTTACAATGAAACGTCCGCGACAGGAATCGAACCTACAATCTTCTGATTCGAAGTCAGACGTCTTATCCATTAGGCCAAGGTGACTACTACTCAATTTATATTGTTTTTTGACTTATGTGTCCTTCCCCTTCCCCCCAACCAATAATGAATGAATTCAACGTTGTTTTTTTTTAATCTCAAGATTTTTTATTTATTTCCGATCGGTCTGTTTATTTTTAATTCGAAAAAGACAATTAGAACTATAATTGCCGAAATGGAATATTTTAAATATAATATTGTTACGTAATCAAATTCTATGTGATATTGAAAAATATGCACGTGTACAGGGGAGATGTTTGAATAAAAAAAAAAAAGAGTCAAGAAAGAAAGAAGCATTATTTCTATTAGATAGAATACTGAAAAATCACTATTTGTAACTCAAAAACCATCACTGTTTGTAATTCAAAAACCACTGAAAAGTATATCTATATTACTAAAATCTTTTATTTCTCTGTCTGTCTGGTGCAATTGTTGCAATTTGTGAAAATAGAAATAATTTCTACAAGTTCGCTACGGGAATTGAACATGCAACCTTCTTATTTGAAATTAGACGTCTGAACCACGAGGACTACATTCTAATCTCTATAAATAAAAAAAATATGTCATAGATATATGATTCAGACGCTGGTTCTAAAAGCAGTCGTGGATTGAGAGAATATAGACAACAAAAATTAAATTAAAAAAAAACTTTTAAAAAATTTTAGTTTTAGTTTACTTGATATAATTAGTGTGTGTGTGTGTGTGTGTGTGTGTGTGTGTGTGTGTGTGTGTGTTTTAATAAATAAAAAGTTGTTTTCCGTTACATAAGCGAGGCTTCCGGAGCGAAGCGACGGGTAGCCGACTAGTTGGAACTAAAATATTGTTGTGGATAACAGCGACGGGTTTTCGGGTTAGATATAGATTTGTAATGATCAGATGATTTTTTACGAACTAGGGTTTGAAGTGAT
>JAFIDM010000001.1:19248998-19265412 GCA_023159025.1 Thereuonema tuberculata
ATGGGAGGACGGTGAATGGATGGGCAAACATGGTTCAAAGATACTTCTACGAGGTTTTCGGGATAGATGTAGATTTGTAATGAGATCAGACCTTTTTAGGTGTTGTTGTTTTTTTTGTTTTGTTTGTACCAACCGGACAGTTCCAAGCGATCTCGCAATTGCAATTTCTTTATCATCCACATTAGAACATTTGTTTTTTGTAACCGAGCGAAGAATGGGTCTTTGGCTAGTATTTAAATAAAACACTTTTGTGCAATATGTTTATAATTAGTTAAAAGAAACGCGCTGATCAAAACATTATTACAATAGATGATCGATTATTGGCTCCCAATAATGACAAGAAATGTAAGATATCATATGCATATCTCTGATCTATCAAGAATGTCTTTGTTTAAAAGTCACTTTTTGTCGTAAATATTGAAGTGCCTATCCCATGCTCTTTTATTTTCGTTTTGTTTTTACTAACAATTCGCTCACTTACGTACTGTTTTTTTTATTTCAAATAATATCCAAATAGCAAAGAAGTCTTAAATGATTTAAAGTTTTGTTGAAGTGTTAACAATTTGTTTGGTCCACTATCTTCTTGACACTTCCTCTTCGACTGGGATCTGCGCTGCAATGGCTGTCATGCAAGGGCAACTCTGTTGCATCTCTGTCACAGAATAGTGGTCGGTAGAAGTTTTTTTTTATATAGTAATGCTTAGGGTATTCCATATTGGGAACCATTTAGGGTATTCCATATTCCTAATGGTTATAATTGCTTTTGGCTTTCTCATGTTTTTGAATTATAAACAGCATTATAACAAAAGAGGCGCTGATCACAGCGCTGTAGAAGGTTAAACGTTTTGCAGCATTATACAATTTATGCATACAAGGTGTTGATAATTAAAGTTCACATTTCGAAAGGCTCTAACTGGAGAACAAATCAGCGGAACGCCTTCATACTTAACTTAAGGACGTCCGTGGCGATGGAATTTTGTTTGGCTCAAAAAAAAAAATAATAATACTAGGGCTAGGTAGTCGCTAGGGCGATAGATGGCGCTGCAATATTGCAGTGGATACACATGATTCGTTGTATGTTGCACATGGACATGTACGTTATGGTTTCCCCTGTACTGGCAATATACTGAAATCAGAACATCGCATGCTCAATGTAGAATGTCATGTAATGTTGTGAATATGGCGTGTAATGCTGGTCCCCTAAGTTGTTTGCTAGGTGCTCATGATCGACAAGGTCTTGGAGGTGTATCACTACCAAAAGTCGCAGAGGTTGAGATCCGGCGAACGTGCTGGTCACGTTGTACGAAAATGGCGACTAATGATTCTGTCGTCGGTAAAAGTAGCCCAAAGCAACAGTTTGATAGGGGTGGCGATGTAAGATAGGGCACGATCCTGCATGAAACCCGCTGCATCCAGACATTGATGCTGTTGAAGTGTGGGAATAACTTGGTTAGCTAACAGAGATGTATAACGCTGGCCAGAAACTTAACATATAATTGCAGGTCACGGGACACTTAGGACCTTTGCTTTTCGAAAAACAAAGGTCTGACGATGTCAGAATGTGGTGAAACGGCACCAAACGGTGACCTTTGGTAAATCAAGTGGAATCTGTTGCAAGACTTGAGGATAAGCAGGTGCCCAAATTCTGTAGTTGTGCATATTCGAATCACCATGCAGATGGAAGAGAGCTTCGTCAGTCCACAAAATGTTCCGTGGCCAGTCAGCTTCCAGATCAGTCGAGCAAGAAACTGTAGGGCAAATGTTTCACGTTTATCTATGTCGGGAGTCAGTAATTGATGAACGTTACAGATCTTGAACGGGTACCAGTGCAAAAGTTGTCTTTCTGAACAGCGCTTACGGGTTTGTCAAATTACCGTGCAACAGTAGCCGCACGGTAATTGGACAAACTGCTGCTTCTCACCGTGCAGTGCTGCTTCTCACGCCATTCGCCATTCTTTCTTCCTCCACCGATTCGACTATATCCTTCACTGTCTAGACTTCGTTTTCCGTTGCTAGACTTTGCCTATAAGAAACCGGTCTCTTCAAATTTCTGGATCATTTTTTGACACCATTTGCATTCACCAAGTCCAGTTTTTAGTCACTTTATTGTCCTAAACTTTCGCAATGCTATTAAGGCACAACTGTTATTTTGATAAAACAGCTTCACAAGAAATGAGCGATCCCTTTGCTAACATTGTCATTATGCAATGAAGTGAGGCATTCTGACCTATTCCTACCTATGACGCTATTATAATTACCTACATTACCTATGATGTTATTATTATAGTTTTCAATCACATATATGTATTATATGTGCATTTGTCATTTGCATTATTCATTAGTAATGCAGCGCCATACATCACCCTAGCGGCCACCTTCCAAAGTATTTTGTTTTTGCGCCAAACAAAAGTCCTTCGCCATGGACATCCTCAAGTGAATATGAAGTCGTTTGCTGATTGGTTCTTCAGTTACAGCCTTTCGAAATGCGAATTTTAATTATGAACATCTTGTATATAAAAGCAAATTTGTAAGTATAATATTTATTGAACCAGTAGTTTTGTTTTCATGTTAACAATTATTATTTATTATATCAATCAATTATATTTGTAATTAATGTTTTATATATGAGATGAATCAAATAATTACTAATGAAATACCTATGATCAAGTATACGACTACAAAAATTAAAAATAATAATAAATTAAAACTCTTAACAACAAATTTGATTTGTAAATTCAACCAGAAACGAAATAACAAACAAACCTGATCAAATAATAATAAAACCAAGCTGACTACGTAATTATCTCAAACCAAACTAACAAATAACTTGTTTGACAAACTTATTTTAATGGCTGCTTTACATATTCCCTAACCTTGTTTCAAGCAGACAAATTGATCAATAACTCTGCCACTTGCTCTAAATAAGGTATGATCTAATCTATATTACTAAAATCTTTTATTTCTCTGTCTGTCTGTCTTTCTGTCTGTGTGTCTGTCCGGCGCAATTTTCTGAGAGAATGGAAAATAGAAATAATTTTTACAATGAAACATCCGCGACAGGAATCGAACCTGCAACCTTCTGATCCGAAGTCAGATGCCTTATCCATTAGGCCATAGGGACTACAACTCACTTCATATGGTTTTTTGACTTATATCTCCTTTCCTTTCCCCCATCAATAAGGAATGTATTCAATCTTTTTTTTGAATCTCAAGATTGTTTATTTATTTCACATCAGTCAGTTTATTTGTAATTCGAAACTGACAATTAGAACGATAATTGCCGAAACGTTGCAATATTTTAATATTCTTACTTAACCAAATCCTATGTGATATTGAAAAATATGTGGGTGTACACGCCAGATGTTGGAGTAAAGAAAACAGAGTCAAGAAAGAGAGAAGCACTCTTTTTTTGAGGTGGAATACCGAAAAAAATCACTATTTGCAACTCAAAAACCATCAATAAATGTAACTCAAACGTCACTGAAAAGTGACAATTATAATTAAAAGGAGAGTCAAAAATGAATGAAGCGATACTTCTATTAGATAGAATACTGAAAAATCACTATCTGTAACTCAGAAACCATCAATATTTGGAACACAAAAGCCACTGAAAAGTGTCACTTAGAATAAAAAAAGAGACTTAAAAAAGAAAGAAGCAGTATTTGTATTAGATAGAATACTGAACACTATTGTAACTCAGAAACCACTGAAAAGTATCATTTGGAATAAAAAAAAAATAAAAAGAGTCAAGAAATAAGAAGCAGTATTTCATTATGTAGAATACTGAAAAATCCCTATTTGTAACTCAAAAACCATCACTATTTCTAACTCGAAAACCACTGAAAAGTATCAATAGGAATAAAAAAAAAAGATAGTCAAGAAAGAAAGATGCACTATTTCTATTAGGTAGAATACTGCTCAGAAGTTAGACGTCTTAGCCATTAGACCACTAGGCCTACATTCTAATCTCTGTAAAAAATAAAAATATATCATGGATATATGATTTACAAGGTGGTTCTAAAAGCAGTCGTAGATTGAGAGCATATAGACATCAAAAATTAAATTAAAAGAAAAGCTTTTAAAAAATTTTAGTTTTAGTTTCCTTGATGTAATTTGTGTGTGTGTGTGTGTGTTTTTTTAATAAATAAAAAATTGTTTTCCGTTACATAAGGGAGGCTTCCGGAGCGAAGCGACGGGTAGCCGACTAGTTTGAGACAAGTTTTAGAAGCAAATCAACACTAGCCCGCCTAGTGGCGAGAAAAACTAGGACAACGATTATTTCAGGCTAGAATTTGAGATACTTTGTTCATGGTTTCCATCTACGGCTTCATCCATTATCTTCTTTTCTATCTAAATCTTTTTTTTTACTTTTCCTTATCTCTGCTGTGGAACGAGTTGAGAATTAATAACATAACTAAGGCTGCAAAACCAACTTCTTCGTCTCCGCAGCATTTGATCGCGTTAACAGCGAAAGCAAAACGAGATTTATAAAAGTTTACTTCTCCTGTAAAGCTACTCCTGTTTCGCCAAGCTTTAGGCTAGGTTTCGAGAACTTCTATAATAGCCATAAAATTAGAGAAACATCAATTTTAACCTAGTTTCCTGGAAGGAATAGGATAATTCTGTGAGAGATGGACCACCGGAAGGACATGGAGCAGTCAAGTGGCTAGCGCCGCTATAGCTATCTTCAGCCAAACCTTGCGGTGTGGTTAGTGTGTGCTAGTTTTTTTCTTTACAGAAAACAAGTTTTGCGGATAAACTACATCGCTTATTTTGATAGGTCTAAAAATTATTGATATTTAATATAGTCATAGTTTATTCAGTTGTAGCTTTTGTATTGTGAGATATCGATGTAGTTTGAATGGTATAGGCTCGGGAAACATGTAGACCTAAAACTAACCTAAAACGGCCCGTAATATTCAAGCGTCGGGAAGGGGGTCCGCTCACCCGGACGAATCGGGAGAGATGCCCTATACATTAAATAAATAAGGTCTACGTTACGAATCAGCTGAAACACTTAAATACCTCACACTTTCAGTAAAGAAACAAAAAAAAAAAGGCTGGTTGCATTCATTCCTTGCTCAAATTTCTTCAAGGAATTAAAATAAAAACAATTTTCAATTTTCAATCCTTTCATCTTTTACAAAGTAATCTTATAATGCTAAGAATGAAAGGAAATAAATGTAAACTTACAATATAACATTGATGTAATTGACAAATTTTTTTTAAATTAATATGTGTAATTATTTTAGATATTTCAATGTGGTCCATCTACCTGGACTACTCCGGGGAGCTGCACCACATAGCAAACATTTTCAAAAAAAATTAATAATTTTCCTCTTTAAAGATATAATGTTCTTCATCTAGGATATTGTAGTAAATGTTAGTTACTATACATCTATGATGTGAAAAGCAAAATAATTGTCAATGTAAAGTTTCTAGAGCACGAAGAACAAAACGTGGTCCATCGACTTACCTTAAATTCAAACTCAAATAATTATTAATAAACCCCATTTCACAAAATTTCTGTTGAAAAGCATTAGAAATGAAACGGCGAATATTAATCCACCAGGATAATCAAAGTTAAGAATAACTTTAGGAAAAGTAGACTTTTCTGTTTTTTTCACGATATTATTTATATAATTAATGTTATACATTTTTTCTTTTGAGGCATTTATTGTAATTTGTTTTCATCTTTAAGCCACTAAGTTACTCGTTATTTCTAGTCCACGGACATAATTTATTGTTAATTCTCAGTAATTAACTTCACTTTTTTCAGAGAATTATTTTATTGATTGATGCTATTAATTTGTTATGATCGTAAGTTTAGTTTGTGAATTAAACTTAATATTACCGATACTGATTTTAATTTCTTAATTCGTATGATCACATTTTAGTCCATTTTGAAGATCAGTTCAATTACTAGATTTATAAACAGCCCAATTGTAAATTATATTCTACTTCTAATAGATATATATCTAATTAAATAAACAGTGCAGATTACAAATTATATAGATATTAAATGGGAAATGTAAAATTTAAATATATTAAATAATTATATAGTTAAATGTAAACAAAATATGAGATTTATCGAAGTTTAGAAGTGCAATACAGTTTTTTACATTTAAATTTTACACTTTGATGTAACTTTATTTAAAATTTCAAAAATCCTATCATAATGAAATTAATAAAAAAATAAAAAACCTAACCAACATTTAAGCTTGATAACATTACAATTATAAGAAGGGTCATGGATCATTATAAAAACAATGTTATCCTTATTGATTTTATTTTATTATAATAAAGTTTATATATTATTTTGTGAAAATTTAATTTTTGTAACTTACTGAGAGAATGATCATATTATGACTAACAAGAGAGGAAGAGAAACATGTGTTTGTTTATTTTTTTACAACAAACTTACATTATTTTAAATAAAACATTAATTTTTATAAAACTGCATCCTCGAATTGTTTTAAAACAAAATTGCTAATACCTAAGTAAAACACATAAAATAAATATAAATAGATAAACAATAAATCTGTTGTTTTTAAAAGTAAAATATGATAATTATGTATGTATAAATACTATAATACGGCTAAATTGAGTCAAGTTTATCTTTAATTAGTTAAAAACTATCCGGCATGGATAGGGTATTGCAGGACAAGGGATTACTGATATAGGATTACTTTCGCTACCGCTACCGCTTTGTCTACTGGTCGTCAATCCTACGGAATCCTGGTCGTCAATCCTAGGATCCTGTCTTTCCGGGTTTCGATATTGAAACTGTAGGAATAGATGCAAACTGAAACAGTAATACAAAAATTTTAATTTTTCATTTTTTTGCTTTGTGGTAAAAAAAAAATGTCAAAACAAGCAATCAAATAAAACTTTAATTACACGATAAATAAGGATATAATTTTCCTTAAATATTAGGTTAGAAAAGACATTTATTGACTAAAATCAAATTCAAAACACAGGTATTTCTTCAACCTTGTAATTAATAGGCCTACATGGATTATAATAACAGGTAAATGAAATGTAACTTTCATAGTTTACAAGGTTTAAAAGGGTTCTAAGTTAATTTATGGCCTTTTAATGTGATTTTATTAATTTTAATTTGATATTTACAATATTCAATAAATTTGAAATGTTATTCGACAAATTTCAAGTTGCATATGTAGATATTAAATTTTGATGTAAAAATAAATTAAAAAATAAATAAATAAATGTGAAAATAAAGTAAAATTTGTTAAAGGATAATAAGATTAAAGATGAAATTTTATTACGGTAATAAAAAAAAAAGCATTGTCAACTACAAATTTTAATCGGAACTTATTTCACAAATTCTTATAAAAAATTAATAATTTAATAACCTACTTTTTATTAATGAAATTAAATAGAATTTAATTATTTTTTAAATTGAAATTCTTAACAGTAATAAACTTTTTAGAAGAGCTGCAAAGGAGCTTTAATATATATATAGTTTAGACATTCTAATTTTATTTTTCTATTTTATGAATTTTAAATATTATGATTGAATAAAACAAAAATAATTAGAAACATGAAAATTCGAGAAATATGAACACATTTTAATAACTGTTTTTTTTTTTTTTTTTTTTTTACTTTTGTTTGTTCGTTTTTAATGTTCTTAAAGTCATATGTATATGTAAAGTAAAGTTATTGATAAATAAATCTTAAAATTAGAATGCTGAGATATTTAATCATATTGATCGTGATACATTTCTTCGAGATTCATAATCGAATGTTTGATGAATCAGCGGAGACAGACGATTATAAGTGGGTTTTGTTTGAAATCCAACCATAATTTAGTGATGATAAAAATTCTCGATTAGTGGAAGCTACAAGTGAGAACGGGAGCCCGTATTAATATAATTAAGTTCAATCGTTAGTCGAATCCATTCGATCTGAATGTGTGGGGGTGTGATTGAGGGTTGTCGGTCGTTTCCATCACCAGCTGTCGGGCTGACGAGCGCGACAGTGGAGCAGCTGCTGCCGGGGGTGGAAGGTGGATCACGCATGCGCGGCGCTTTGAGGGCGAGGGTGCCGGCTGCGCATTTCAGGCTGACAGGCAAGCGTTTGTGCGCAGCACTGACGGGAAAAGTCGTTATTTTCCCGCATTGGGGGGAGAAAACCCCTTCCTCGACCCACGTCCCAGGGATAAAAACGCCGCGGAAGAGCGTCTCGGCCGAGCCACGCTCAGTTTCGGCCGCCCAAAAAGAGAATCTCGGATGCCGGTCGCTCGACCCACCCGCAGCCGCCAGAACGCAGCCGGCGAGCGTCCAGATGCTCTCTCCATTGGATGCAGTAGCTAAGGAGGACATGATGGAGGAATCTCCCGTCACCGAAATTCGCGCATCCGGGCGATAACAGCCCTTCCACGAGCCCAACGTCTCCGGATTAATCCCACCTACCCTTCCGGCTGCTTCGGGATACGCCAGCCCCCCCACACCTCTTGCACGTGTCTCATGTGATACGCACAAAACGTACCTGCGTGCGATTCCTCGCAGGGGCAAGCCCTCATCAGTTAGTTTCGATTTTTACTTTTCCTTATTTCCCGGATTCTCCTCCTGGGAGTGCAGTACCATCATCATCACCGTCGTCATCATCATCATCATCATCAACGCCTCCACCAGTGTCCGTCAATCGTTAACGAATCTCCGCGATTGTGTGACGAAAGTCTGCTTTTTCGGTTTCACTTCCGGTCTGCTCTGCGGAAAAATTCTGCCGGAAGAAGAATCATCTCCTCAAGCTCATAGTTATCTTCATCTTTGACGTCGATTATCAGAGAGGTTCCTTCTACACAAGTGACCAACAAGTGTGCTTCTCATTTGGATACGAATATTTCTTCTCCTGTTTCGAAAATCAAAATTTGAATGTTAGGCCTTTCACTAAGGAAATAGTCAAGGTGCTTCACGATCAGAATGATCAATCGCTAGGATATTGTCCTGTGGAAATTACTACGGCCCATATAGTACGGTTGTGCTAGCGTTTAGTGCTTCAGTAGTGATTTGGTTTTGTGTACTTTGTTTTTTATTACAGTCGTGCCCCATTCCGGCCACCTTGCTCCTTCTCGAATGGTGTTCACTGAAGGAAATGCTCAACGGTGTTACCTAAGCAACCACGCGGGGACGGGGTGATGAGGCCAGGCCATTGAGTTGTCCGTCCGAGGGAAGGGGCCGTGTCGCCGCCGCCGCCGAAGTGGAGAGGCCGACGACTCGCCAGGGGAGGAGGCGGCCGTGGCGGACACACGTGCGGAGGAGAGAGCCCGCGCTCTCGCCTTCTGGGGCTCGCCTGAGCAGCTCTCGGTGACCGTGCGGCCGTGATGAAGAAGCAAAACGTACGGACCCTATCTCTGATCGTGTGCACCTTCACGTATCTCCTAGTTGGAGCCGCTGTATTCGACGCCCTCGAGTCCGAAAATGAAGCCAAGCAAGATGAAGTCCTCAAAGAGATGGAATTGACGTTCAAAATGAAATACAACATCTCGGACGAGGAGTACTATCTCATGCAGACCGTAGTCATTAAAAGTGTTCCACACAAGGCAGGAAAGCAGTGGAAATTCGCCGGTGCATTTTATTTCGCCACTACTGTGCTCACCACAATTGGTAAGTAGAAGAAAAAGTCCTTTTTACACATTTTACTTTTTTTTAAAATCTCCATATTCTACATCTTCATCATCTCGTTTCATTATAGAAACAAAACTTATGTAAAACCGTAAAGTTTTAGTCGAAGATCAGAAGAACACAAATCATCTATAAATTTACCTCCAATTTGTATGAGATATTAAAAACCAACACGCTGATATAAAATCTGAAAATAATTGAACAGTTAGTTATTCATAGGAATAAAAACCAAATTTTTCAAGAAATAAAATCATACTCTTGTCATCTTAAACTTTCTTCTACAATTTCCTTTTAATTGTGTTAAAATTTCAATGTTTAATTTTCGAAACTGTTCTGGCAAAAAAACGTGTACTAACTTTTCAATTTTTTTCAGTGAAGTTCAGTTTTCTTTCAAATCTAGGCATTCCTATGCTAAGACTGCTATTTCAGAATCACCAACTATTTCTATAATTCTTTCCAATAAGGTTCCGTTCATTTTTAATAAAAAAACTAAAATAGTAGCGTTTGATTTACGAATTCCGCGAAAGCAATCAGTCCAGTTGTAAATGTACTAGTTTACTTTGTTTCCATACTGTTTTTCTTTCATTTACATGCAAAACATCTGTTCTACTCAGTGACCTGTTTTGGTCCAATGGAAGTAAGCTGAAAAGGTCGTCAACTGTAATGATTTTCTTTCATTGCATTGTGCATCGCCAATTAACACGTTGTCTATTCAATACTACATTATACAATCTAATGGCTCAGGTAAATGCAGTGATAAGATAAGCTATCTCTTCAAATGGCACATCAGTCATTGATCTTATCTTCATTCAGCCATTTATTTGAAAAGGGTGCTTCCAAATTACTGTTGAAAAACTCGATCCATCTCAATAAATAAATGGCATGATAATAAAAAGTGTAATGTAAATATATAAATTGTCTAATTGTATATTAATAACAATGAGACTTTTGTATTAGATAGATAGATAGATAGATAGATATGCTAATGTCCGTAAACTGATTATCTATTATATAATATCAATCTATCTGCCTGTACGTTTTGAAGCTACTTGTTTCGTATTCTTTTCAAAAACATTTTCTAGATCTAAGAATAAACAATACAATGTGAAAAATAATTACAAATTTAATTCTAAAGGCTCGTATTTTCGTCTTATTGCTACAGTACTTAAAGTTTAATATTAAAATGATTTCTTTGATTTCAAGCAATTATCGTCAGAAATCCAAATAAATTACAAGTTTGACCTTTTAACTTTAAAAAAATTTAAAAATTTAAAAGAAATTAAAAAAAAATATCTTTCAGGAAATTTCCATCAAGCATCCAAGTGCAAAGGTGTTAAAAAATATTAACACGATGATAAAAAACTTAAAAAACCTAAAGTAAATAATTTAAATAAGAATCAAATAGTTGTCAAAAGGAAATAGTAATTATAAAAAAAGGTTTCGGTGTAAAAAAAAAAAAAAACCCCATAACATTATTAAAGCTTACTTTTCATTATAATATCATTCATTAAAATTTGTTCATTAATATTCTTTATTATTCTTAATATTCTTTATTTATATTCCTTTTTTTTTTTAAATCGATAGAAACGGAAAATCCTAAGTTTATTTTTAATTTATAATATTTACTCAATATAAACAGTCAAAATGTTTCCTTTTTTCTGTAAATATTAATTAAAGGCGCTTTATTTACTTAGATTATCTAAAACCGATGAATCATATCCAAAGACGCGCAAATCCGTTTACGAAATAAAGGGATTAATACTCTTAGTGAGACGTCGTTTTCTCGTTTCCAAGGTTTTTCTGTTTGTGATTTGGGCTTCGTTCATGCTCTAAATTTAAAAGTTAGATCAACTGTAGTCCATAAATAGGCATACCAATCTTCAAGAAGATCCAATAATTATCAGGGAAAGTGACACACACCCTCGCTTTCCTTAAGAAATTAGATTAAAAACGATTTTTTTTTTCTGATCTCAGATATTGTATTGAGTTATAATAGAAATCATTTAACATTTCTTAAATTAAAACTTTATTTCTTCAAATATCCAAGGAAAAATTACTTTATACATTATTTGATGCATATTTGAAAAAATATTTCTTTTGAGTTGAAAAATCTATTTGCAAAGAATATAAAACTACTTGAATTTCCAGTTTAATTACAAATTCTTAAGATAGGCAATTGATTTAATAAATAATGTGCAACATAATTATCATTCCAACGATCTTCACATTTGTTTCAAGATCATATTAATTACAACAGATATATTTTTCCCCTTCTAATCTTTGGTTTCAGTATTTTTAAGGTTCTCTCAAATACCAAGCCCATAATCTTCTTTTCGTCTTATATTTTAGAAATATACTAGGAGCGATTTGAAAGTTCGATTTAATAATATTAAGGTGCAATATTTTATGTGATCTTCTAATCAATTTCGGAAATGAGAAAAATCTATTCTGTCTAATCGGTAATCTAATGTTATGATGATTCAAATACACTACGTTAATATTCAAGCAATTTCAAGGAGTGCTAATATCAATACAGTGGATATCAACATATCGAGGAGGAAAAATGTTATCGAAGAGGATATACCTTACATGAGATATACATAATCCTTTTAGAAGTTTAATCAGAGATTTAAATACTGCAAAAATGCTGTTTAAACAAAACAAAATGTAAATTTACACTACCATACTTAAAACTCTGATAAAACTTCTAAAAGGATAATGTATGTATATCTAATGCATAATTTATATTTTTCGGGACTACAAATTGGTGTAATGTTTAGGAATTTTAGAGAATTTTAGGGACTTTCCAGCTGGTTAAGGACTTTCAAGCTAAATTTTAGGAACTACTTTATTTTCCAATAATGGGAAGTGTTCAGCTTCACGTTAAACTTTATTTATTTTTAAATCCAAATTCATCAATTTTACATTAAAAGTTGTCGAATCTGGAATCTAACATTGCATTTCAGTTACAAACAACTGAAATTAACAATTTAGGATATTACGAGTTATTCCGCAATCATATTAACACGATATAGCTTATTAAAGATAGTTTTATTAATTAACACATCTTTAGGATTTTATTATCACTTATAGTAAACGACTTTGTTTTGAGAATATTAAGGCAAATAATCGTTACCAAAAAAGGCTTGTAGTGAAATCCACAGCTCATTGGATAGCCATTTAAAAGTAAATTTGTTAGCAGGTAAAAGAAAATAAAACACGTAAAAACCAAGCTGTTAACAAAAGTGTGCAAAAATCGTGTTTTAATTCCTCTCATTAGGTGAGGTATGAATCTTAAAAAAGAAACAATTATAATGATTATCTAGTTAAAAAATGTTAAAAGATGATTAGATTTTTTGTCTTAAAATTAAAAAAAAAAAAACCAACCTTCTTCGTTGTGGATGAATATTTTTTTTTTTTTCCTATCAGATGTTTTTGCTCATCGTAATTATACTCAGTTATGTGGGAGAGAAATTATCTTGTCATTAGAGTAGTAAACATGAGACATGTTTTCCAAGAACATTATTATGTCATATCAAATGGACTCTAATTAGATAAATCACTCTCATCATTAGAGAAACTCTACGTATCATGTAACTTCTGGAAAACATACGTAGATAAAAATGTGTATGTTACCATCTGAAAAAGAAAGCAATCTTTGGTGTTTGTTTTAATAAGTTTGGCTCTAATATAAAAAGATAATATAAAATAATATTACAGTTAATCTAAGGACCCTATTTTCTACGTAAAAGGTTCTTGAATCTTTTTAAAATTAATTATTTTGATTGGGTGGCAATTTAAGTTTCGACTAAGGATATCCATTCTCTAAAATATTTCAATAAATTACAAAGAAAATTTTGATATTAGTTTCTAAATCTAACATAAATTTCAGTTTTACTACTTATTTGTGAACGATCGTCATCTTATTTCCTATAGGATCTTCAATCAATTATCCTTAAAATCCTTAAAGGTTTAAAATCTGTGAAGTACAGCAATTACGAAATTATAAGTTACTTCTGTCTTTATATATATTCTTAACTTCTTAATATGTAATATATTAAATTATATTATATTATATTATGCATAAAATTAACGTGCGTACAACAGCATAAGAAAGAAAAATAAGAATAAAACGCACAAGACTGAGAGTTCACTGATCTGTTTTTGGAAATTGCGATACCGGGAACCCAAGATGGACCATTTCTGATTTCCTGACCTCGTCAGTTGGGTCCGCCCAGTATCTTACATTCCAGTGAACTCGAGAAACATATAAAAAGAACAAAAGTAAACATCAAAACGGCCCTCCAATTAAAAAAACATCAAAATCTAAATAAGAACAAAAAGGGCCAATGAATTAAGACCCGCTTATATTATATTATATTATATTATATTATATTATATTATATTATATTATACTGTCCATTCGTTTCATTTTTCTCCTGTAACTGCTTTCTTTCTTCATCATTACTAATTTACGTCATGCTAATAAAAACATAACTTTAAGAATATTAGCATTTTCGGACTTTCTTTAATTGTTTTTAAAATTAAAGAATTAAACATCAGCAATTTCAAAAGGTTAAATATTAATAAATATTTTATAAAGTAAGAAAAATTGTAAAGAATTAGGAAGATTTGAAAGAACTTGCTTCGTTTTGCCGTACATTGGCAGCTGTCTTATTTTTAACTTCATTGAAGGCCGAGTAATTGATTTAAAACTTGCTTTAAAAAGATATGAATATTTTAAGACATATTTTTCAAAGAACTGCCCTCTTTTCTTTTTTATAGTTCTGATAAAAGAAAAAACTATAGATGCAATGGGTAAAATCCTATCTATGTGTACAATAAATTAAAATTCATATATTTTAACTTTTATTGAATGTTTCAATTTTCTTTAAATCATTCTTATACTGATAATTATAATATTTTAGATGACGCTGTTATTCTTGTCGTAAAATTATGATCTTTGTTTGGCCTGGACGAATAATACTAATTCTGTTAATGGTTAAAAAAGTTTCGAATAAATTTAAATAGAAATTAATGTTTCAAAAAGATGAACAGAGACTTTGGAGTAGATTATGTAATGGGGATATTATTCTAAATTTTTGATTAAAAGATTTTAATTTTTTTTATACATCCATTTGAAAAGAAGTCATACTTCTTATTAGACAGAATAGTTCTTCACAATAATACGATTAAAATACTTCAGATTACTGTTACCTCGTTTTTTATTGCTGAAATTACAGCAGAAATGCTATCGTAAATTCTAAAATTGTTATTCTTATAACAACGAATTTTCTACATTTATGTTGTATTTATGTGATTCAAAAGAACAAAATATGTCATCTTCTGTGTTCTTAAACATTTTCTTTTTTCCATTTCTTAGCAAAACCTCACGAGATTGTTATTAATTAACATAATAAACTGGATCAACTCACTATTATCAAAGGCACATAAATATATTCCAACAATCTTAAAGAGTCAGGTTGAGGACGTCAAATTCAAATAACGAGAAAACCATAACTAAATGTATCATTTTTCTTTTGTTTCTTTGATCCCATGTATTGGTACAACAACATTGACTAAAGAAATTGACCTTAGATTAATAAAAATGTTTTTGTTTTCTTCTTTTAGCAAAAATTACTCGAATTGCATTTTGGAAATTTCTAGATGGCACTGGGTTTTACAAGAAAACTTATCTTCTTTTGGAATAATAATTCTTTTTATTTTTTGGAGAAAAGGCAGGAGAAATAAACGGTTCTTTTTGTTTGAAAAATCTGTGATACTACATATCTTGAAATCTAAGCAATGAATTAGAATGTATTTGTAATCTTATACGTGTTTTTCGACTCACGGAACTCTGAATTTATTCTTTAACATATGGGTCTGTGCTGGATTCGTATTTACCTACGGCTTTTCTTCCACATTCCTTGCTGATTCGAGCTAAATCTCTGGCAAAACACTCTTATCATTCCCATCGAGTAAGGAGAAGAGAAAAAGCGTACCAAAGCGTCTTCCCAGCGCCAACAAAAACCCTTCTGCAAACCGCAAAAGATAGCACAGGTTGATGCCACGGAACAAACCTGTGTTGTCCATGACAGATTGTCAGATTTGCAATTGATGTTGTACCTTCTGACACAGCCAATCACTCACGGCAAGTAGCACAACATAGACATCCGCAAGATGAAGCGGTTCGGGGCTGACTATTGACAACAATACATTGGAAATTTAAAAAAAAAATTACATTAAGAAGCAGTTGCAGCTTTGACAAATCCTTACGCAATTTTTCTTTTGGAAATATAAATAAAACAAAATAGAACGACAGTTTCGATTTTCTTCAGATAATGATTGTCAAGGTAAACTATGCAAAAGTAGGAACAAATAAAGAATCAAAAAAGAGATTTAGGTTTTCAGATCTGAGCAATGAATATGAAAACACATACATTTAGTTCAATCTCCGAAGAAAAATGTAATGTAGAAGAATTTTATAGATATTTTATTAAAACTTTGGAATTAAAATTTATAAGGGATATACGTAGGCAAAACGTAATTAATCACTTGAAACCATTTTACTTCTTAATTTATTTTGGTGTAATTACTTTGAAATAACTATTAAAGTTGTAATTAATTTTTTGCATACACAGGGAAAAAATATGTTCTTTTCACAGTTATTGTAGTTAATTGACATTAAATACTAAAAATTGTCTTGTTATTACGATTTTGTCCATAGTTGAAACTGATTTTGTTGAATACGATTTAATCCATAGTTG
>JAFIDM010000001.1:19265422-19343881 GCA_023159025.1 Thereuonema tuberculata
TTTGTTGAATACGATTTAATCCATAGTTGAAACTGATTTTGTTGAATTTTGATTTCACTACAGCAAGGCACTCCCACAATATACAAAAAAAGGTTCTTAAAATGTAAAATTCAATTAAAAGTACGCTGAGATTGTGAATGGTAATTTCATAAATTTTAATCATAAAGAATTGTTTTCTCTGATTAAAAACAAATCCTAAATTATTCTTAAAGGGATAATGATGAAGAATAGACATCTTCCATAAAATTGTTTTTTAATTAAAAAACATAAAGCTGATCGCGAAAATTACTTCAAAATGCTTTTTCAATCACCCTGAATTTTTATCAGGGATTTAGAGATAGATCAATTTAGTAGTTAAGGGATGGGCAACGATTCGTCGGTTAAAGGCATCATATCTCGCCCCTTGTTGTTGGCCTAAAAAAAGACGATCAGTCTAAGAGCCCGGGCATTTGTAAAAAAAAAAAAAAGTAATTAAAGGATATTTACTTGAATTTACTGATTTATTTATCTTCGGTTTATGTTTGAATTTTTTTTGAAGTTTTATTGCAGTGAAGCCAAGCGGAGTTTATTTACCAACACCAATGAAAATATTGCGTTCGCATTTTGCTGATGAACAACACAACCGATGTTGATGATATTTTGGATGTAATGAGGGATAACGAAAACAATGACAACCTCGAGGAGATTTCTCAAAACATCGTGGTCTTTCAAACATCATCGCCGAGATGATAACTTTTTTTGTACTTATCGGAGAATGGTTTTTTTAATCTATCTCTACAACATTTACTAGGTCAATTGAAATAATAATTTGTAATGGGAAGAGTAAAGATCTCAGACAGTTTTTATTGAATTGACTTGAAAATTCAATGTATTGTGGAAGAATACACCAATTAAAAAAATATGGCAGCTATCTTTCATGTTATCATTACATACGAGTCTCTTTTTTCATATCTAAAGGACTAACTCCCTTCCTTCACACTTCCTAATAATCAATATTAATTGACAATCACATATTCACTCAAGAAAGAAACGCAATATAACTTTGCACTGTTTTTTAAACACTTTCTGTTTGTTTTGTATCCAGTGATGAAAGTAGCTCTAACCTCAAGAGCAAATTCTCAGTACAACTGCACTTCCTGGCATTGATTACTGGCTAATTTTAGCGACAAATAACTTAAGCCTCCTTCAAAAATATATTGGTAAGTTAAATAACAGTCGGGTATTTTTGTAACAACGCTTTAAAAAACGCTGAAAAATTCGATTGTTTAAAAATTCTTTTGTTTGTTTTCGTTAACAGTAACTAAAAAAAAAACCAGGCAGTATTTTCCTGTAGATAAAGTTGAATTCTGTGGATGTGGTTCATAGTGTTTGAAAACGATATTCGTGGTATAAAAAAGTCAGATGTCTTCGCAATTGTTTTAGTTTAGTTCGGATTCTTACAGTTCTTGTTCAGTGCAAGTAATGAGGTCCGTGTAATAGATGATAAGACTAATAATCTTTGAATAATCTTTTCTCTACGATTTGAAAACACTGTCTCTGAAGTACATTAGAAAGTTACCAGTCTAGTAAAAGTAACTATATTCTAATTAGTTCTTTTCTGAAATTATTAAATAAAATTTTGATACATTCCATTGAAATTCTATTTTTGCATACTTCTAAAATAGGATTCGTTAAATTCATATTCTAAGTTTTTAATACCTGGATTAAATTCCAAATAAAAAAATACCATACTTCTGTTTCTTATTTCATTAACTTATCAGTAATCTTTACATTTCTTTCCTAGTCTCTTTCTCTCACATTAGCTTTAACTATCGCACAAACAATACTTTTAGCTATTTTTACAAGAATCTTAATATTTCTTATTGACTTAGTTATATCTTAAGTCTAATTTTTATAGGAGCGACGGTTTGTCCGTTTTATATCTATTGCCTGTTTTGGCATCAGACGAAATTTTTTTTCTGAAAGTAAGACTATGTTTATCTAAGCTATTGTGAATCCTTATTCTGTAAATATGCGTAACGACGTGTTTCGATTGGGCTGCCATTTGTAAAATACCAAATGAGGATTTTTCAAACTCGGGAAACTGTCCGAGAATTTTGCTAAAATACTCATAAAGTGTTGTAAAGATTGATGAGTAACTTAACGTGTGTTGACAAAATTTAAAATTAATTTTTCAATGGCATTGAAAAAGAAATGTAAATTCGGCATTTCGAAACATATCTGCGTTTTAATTGTTTTTAAAAGTTTTTCAGTATTTTAAATTTTTATTTTAGGCCTATTTATGTTGTAAAGATTGTTCACAATTCAGAAACTAATGGAGATCAAACACAGGCCAGATAAAACCTGTGACTACGAAATAGCAAGCCTTTTTCCCGTATTATTGAATTTTAAATAAATCGAACGCTTACTTTTTTGAACTTGTCCTGTCCTAAAACAGTCCTAAGGTATCTTTAAAACTATTCTGAACCAAGCTCCCATTAATTACAAACAATACTACTATATCGTAACTGCAAAACTTAAGTATCTCAATGCTGAATTATTTACAATTCTACCATAGATATTACCGAAGTGGAAGCCCTCGATACGTAAAATGAAATAGATTTCCTCAATACATACTTCTATTGAAATATCAAAACCAATTTTTTTATTTTAATTTCTCTAAAATTTCTGCTAAATATCCAACTTCGATATTAATTAGGAATTTCAACAACGTGTTGATAAACGCTTTCCTAAACTTTTCTTTCTCCTACAAAGAAGATAACGAATAACGGCAGCATTGGAAAGCTTCAATCCTCGAGTGAATTCAGTATTTTTCTTATTTAGATTTCATTTCATGGACTAAAGTATTTTACTTACGTAAGTACAATATCTTAATATATTTTTGTGAATAACAATGAGTGTTCAATATCCAAAAATATGCTCATAGCAATTCTGTGTGGATTATTACATACATTGCTATTGTGTTTTAGGATAGTAAACGGACGGTTTCTGTAACAAGAGCGTCTAATTCAGTTATGTTAATTAAAATTGGTAAAGATATTTGTAAAGAATAGTTTAGTAGATAACTAACAGTACAGTAAGTGCAACAGCCTTTTAATGTTATAATTAATGAAGTATGCGTAAAATGTCAGGTATTTGGCTTACCATATAATTGCAGTACCTGGAATTTACTTGGATTCTGCAACTGAAAGTGGAAACATCCGGTTCTGTTCCTTGATTCGCAAAAGACTAACAATAAATTAACCTGAACATAATACTTTACTTATATATTGTGGAGAAATAAAACGTAAATTATTTTGTTTTATATTCAAGTAGATTTTTATAAGCAAAAATGAAAAAATTAAAAAAAGCAAAACAACCTAAGAATTTCTACTTACGTTCTGTGTCTTTCGAACAAACACCGTAGTCCCCCTTGAGAATTTCGTATTTATTCTTGTATTTTTCTCAGCTTATAAAAAGATGTGAAATTTAAGCAGATGTAGAGAAAAAGTCATAAGAAGAATTTCTTATTAGTTTTATTATTAGTTGAAAATTATTTTCTGAAAAAGATATGATGAATAATGAAACTGTATTAAATAGATATACTATTGACTGAACATGCGGAGTCTTATTATTGCACTTCAACTACTTGTATATCTCTTCTTATTTTTCTTATGTTAAACTAAAGGACATAATTTCAGTATAATTTAGTGCGGTCCTTATTTATGGCCCAACTTCAAACATAGACGCATTATTTTGGTCTCCACTCTTCCCATTTCTCAAAAATGATCCACGAAATCCCCTTCTACAATGTCGGTGCTGATTTCTTTAAGAACTTGATACGATGTTTATTAAAACATGAAAACGATTAATTTGGTCTCTACAACTGCCAACCCAGTTTTCAAAGTAGACCCAAGCTACAGCACTTCTTGCTGATTATTATTATTACTTCTAATAAAAAAAATAATTAATATTGTTTTTAAAATAACAGCATAAAGGGATGCTCGAAGCGCAAATGGTAATGATTGGGTAGGGTTCGATGCCTGATTGTGATCATGCCTTTTTTTCGTTCTTTCTCCTTCATGTTCTAGAATTCTTCCAATCGGAGTTTCTTTCCAGGAGGTTGAAGGCGACTAGCATCAGCTTCACCATTCGACCTATACTTAGCCTTAGCTCCGTGACCCCAAAGAATTCTTTAACTTCGGTGTTCTTTAACTAACTAATGACTGTTAATTAATTTCTAACATTAAATTAACCTAAATTTAACTTAAGTTTAATTGAATTAAAATTGCCAGTTTCTAATTCATTAATTTTTCTATTTTTATGGTAGAACATAACAGTTTAAGATTTTTGTTTATGAAAACTAGAATTATTCTCGTCAGTACAAACGAATTGTTTCAACTTTTGGACCGGATAATTGTCTTTTTTTTTTCATTTCGAGAATGTGATATTTGCAGTTTGAGTTCGTGATTAGTGTGAATCTAAATTACAACGCCTTTGAATCATATTTACTGACCATTATCTAGCTAGTAAGCGTAAAGTAATATTAAGCTGCTAATAGTCCAGTCTCAGTGCAACGAATTCACCTACAGTCTTAGACCCTGAATTTTTTACTGTCATCACATATCGATTCCGTATTATTTTTCGTGTTGTTGAGTTTCATCCATTCAGAACCCACGCTTTCTATCTTGGAATATGGAATAAACATCATCAGCAATGATACGTCAGCACCATTAATTTGACATTACACTGTTGATCTCATCAACTATATTTTATAATCAATTATAGTGTTATTGCGATCAAAATTTTATTTCGACTTTTATCTTGATTTCAGCAAATGTCATTCTGGATAAGAATGATAAAAATGTTTAAAGCGTGAATGATAAACCACTGAAAGTTTCTTATGATGCAGAAGATTAGAATTGCGTTGATTAAATGTCTTAGTGTTTTATTTTGTTTTTAGAACATTTATATTACAGAGATGATTGGTCTGTGGTACAAAGTAACTAATGTAATTCAATATATTATTCATGTTTTAACGTGCAAATTTATAAATTATTAACAATCATCATGCACAGTATAAATGTTAAAAACATTTTAAATTATAAAACATTTAAAATCTTTCTAACATTTATATTGTGCAATGATGGTTGTTAATAATGTAATTGAATGTTACAATATTATCTGTACTACTGTAAAACACGTCAATTGTCCTTAATTAACATGCTTTTGATATTACACTTTTTCATTACGTTTTTTTCTTAAAGAAATATCCCATAAACAATTAATTGTTGCCAATAAGATTGTTTTTTGAATCTGATTATACGGGACACTATAGTTGTAGTTTGCCAATTATTAATTGACTTCAAATTTTGGTTTCTGAAACCAGTATGTGAAAAGCTAAAACTTAAACTGCTGGCCAACGAAATGACAGAAAACCTGCTCGAAATACTACCTTAAGTCAATCTAATAAAGCACAATTAGCTACGAAAAGAAGAATCGCCTTTAGAAGTGTTCCTCGTTGTTCAAAACAAAACAAAGAAAAATGGTGGCCACTCTATCGCATTGCGATAACTTATTGTTTCAATGCCCAAGAGGTGTTGTGCGGTGCCCTAAGTAAGCTGGCACTCTTTGGAATAAGCTTATATTTACATCATTTACATCAAATACGTAGAAATCAATATTTACATCATTGACCTTGTTAGGCCTCTATCTCACACCATCCAATCAAAAAAAAAATCTTCATATTTTTAGACATATTTTTTTATTTAATAATACAAAAGGACTCTAAAATTAATTCGAGCCCTAGACCCAAGTTGTCATTGTCTAAAACGGCTGTAACAATGCAGGAATTCTTTGGTTGTAATTAAGGAACAAAGAATCGCTAATTTCCGTCTAACTGAATCATGGATCGAATCACATAACGATTCATTCAACCAATCAGGCTGTCACCAGCCAAACCCCCCCCCCCCAAAAAAAATACCTTAATCTGATTCGCTGTTGTTCCTGAGAGAGAGTTGATCGTTGCTTATGTAAGACGTATCAAACAAACACGTGAAACTTCTTAAAATCGGATCAAATCTCAAATTTCGTAGGTCCTAGAACAAATAGGAATAAATGACTTAATTGGTTTTCATGAGGAAAAAAAATCATTAATTACTTGTCACTTAAAAATAAAAAAATAGCTTGATTGCAATTTTTTTTTTGTCTTTGCAAGAAAGGTCTTCTTTATTTCTGAGATACAAGATTAATCTTTGACAAATTTAAAAACCCCTTTATATCAGCACATTAAGATATTTCTTTAATTTTAAGATTTTTAATACTTCGAGGCGAAAAAAAACAATGGCTCATTTACTAGGCGTTCTCACAAACTATCTTATGTTTCTATCTGGAGAAATACATATAAGAAACCCTGTGAAAGGAATTAAACAAGCGTCTAACTGAGAAAGATCGTTTGGAAAGAGCTATGTCCCATTAATTTAAAGCTGATTATATAAAAATTGTAATTTAAATTATGAAAAGGCTTTCAATCAAAACAAACCTGTCTAGACAACGTAAATGATCTATTGTTACTACTTTAACTAGTCGGCTATCCGTGGCTTCGCTCCGGAAGCCTCGCTTATGTAATGGAAAAAAACTTTTTATTTATTAAAAAATAAAAAAAAACACACACGCACACACAAATTACATCAAGGAAACTAAAACTAAAATTAAAAAAAAAAAATTAATATAATTTTTGATGTCTTTATTCTCTCAATCCACGGCTGCTTTTAGAACCAGCATGTAAATCATATATCTATTATATATTTTTATTTTTTATACAGATTAGTCATTAGAATGTAGTCCTCGTGGTCTAATGGCTAAGACGTCTAACTTCTGAGCAGCATTCTACCTAATAGAAATAGTGCTTCTTTCTTTCTTGACTCTCTTTTTCTTATTTCAATTGATATTTTACAGTGGTTTTTGAGTTATAAGTAGTGATGGTTTTTGAGTAACAAATAGTTATTTTTCAGTATTATACCTAATAGAAATAGTGCATCTTTCTTTCTTGACTCTTTTTTTTTTATTCCTATTGATACTGTTCAGTGGTTTTTGAGTTTGAAATAGTGATGGTTTTTGAATTACAAATAGTGATTTTTCTGTATTCAACCTATTACAAATAGTGCTTCTATTTCTAAAACTCTTGAAACTCTTTTTTTTAATTACAATTGATAGTTTAGTGGTTTTTGAGTTAGAAATAGTGATGGTTTTTGAGTAACAAATAATGATTTTTCAGTATTCTACCTAATAGAAATACTGCTTCTTTCTTTTTTGACTGTTGTTTTTATTCTAATTGATACTTTTCAGTGGCTATTGAGTTACAAATAGTATTGGTTTTTAAGTTACAAATAGTATTGGTTTTTAAGTTACAAATAGTGATTTTTCAGTATTCTACCTAATTGAAATAGTGCTTCTTTCTTTCTTGACTCTTTTGTTTTAATTCCAATTGATACTTGAATACAATAAATAAGCCATACACCTGATTAAACAAAAATAATTTATAGACATGAATTGAAATACAACGACGTTTCGCTGTCGAGGCAGCCTTCTCAAGTGACTTGAGAAGGCTGCCTCTCGACAGCGAAACGTCGTTGCATTTCAATTCATGTCTATAAATTATTTTTGTTTAATCAGGTGTATGACTTATTTATTGTATTCAATGATATTCAGTGCACGTAAATTCATCGTATTCCAATTGATACTTTTCAGTGGTTTTTGAGTTACAATAGAGTTTTTTTAGTATTCTACCTAATAAAAATACTGCCTCTTTTTTGATTCTCTTTTTTAATTCGAATTGATTCTTTTCAGTGGCTTTTGAGTAACAAATATTGATGGTTTTTGAGTTACAAATAGTGATTTTTCAGTATTCATCCTCATAGAAATAGTGCTTTTTTTCTTTCTTGACTCTGTTTTCTTTATTCCAACATCTGCAGTGTACACGTGCTTATTTTTCAACATCACATAGAAATTGGTTAAGTAAGAGTATTTAAAATATGGCAACGTTTCGGCAATTAAAGTTCTAATTGTCATTTTCGAATTACAAATAAACTGACGGACGGGAAATAAATAAATAATCTTGAGATTCAAAAAAAAGTTTGAATACATTCCTTATTGATGGGGGAATAGGAAGGAGAGATAAGTCAAAAAACAATATGAAGAGAATTGTAGTTCCCATGGCCTAATGGATAAGATGTCTGACTTCGGATCAGAAGGTTGCAGGTTCGATTCCTGTTACGGGAGTTTCATTGTAATAATTATTTCTATTTTCCATTCTCACAGAAAATTGCGCCGGACAGACAGAAGATAGAGAAATAAAAGATTTTAGTAATATAGATTATAGCAATGAAGTAATAAAAATGAGGCTTAACCAAAGTGATATTATTGAACTAACTTTAAAATATGTTCAGGACTAAATTTTTGTCAAGAAAATCAAACATTTGTATAACTTTTAAGACTTAATGAACGTGACGTAAAGACTTATAAAATATTAAAAAAAAAATAAAAAAAAAATATAATATCTTATATGTATTTGCCACATACATTTTGCTATCTTAGCCAACCCAGACCAGTGAATTTCAAAGTTGAAAAAGTAAAATAAAAGAAAATATGTTCAAGGCCTACGTAGTAATATACATAATATACAAAACTTTTAACACGGATTTTATTACCGCTTGATGACTGACAAATTTACTCTTTAATATCCGATAGTTTATTTCGATTTCATTTTCAATTTGTGCTATTCGTTTCTTTGTAATGTATTTGGAACATGGGCGGATTGGCTGCCAGAACCGTACCGGGAAATTTTCTTGTACGAAGAGTTTTAATTATCACTGTTGAGATCTACGAAGAAGAAGCATCCATCCATGGTATTGTTAACCACTTTACAATGGCCTATTTAAGACATTTTTCAACAATTTATTACATGTATAAAAGAAAAAAACTATAAAATCACCTATCGATATTATAAAGGATTTGTTAAAAGCTAAAAGAATTTACTGAATTTTTAAAGTTTGATTATAAATAAAGGAAGGCCATCATTTGAACGAAATATAAACGTATAGTGCATTCATGGAAACGACAGTATCTCAATGGATTTGTGATCTGTACCCCTGTTATCGTTCACCGCTTTCAGGGAGTGCAGAATAACCAGATCCAAGTCAAAAGTTTTCTTCTTCTTTGAGTCATTTTCTTTCTTTGTGCGTCTCTTCTGCGACATGATGGCTCTGGGTTAATTTCTATAGCTGGTGATATGTACTCTTGCAGATTTATTGATCTTTAAGTAATCCGCTATTACTAATATAAAATATCTTAACTATTCGTATCTCACTTAAAAACACAAAGAAAAGATGCTAGTAAAATCACTGAACAAAATCTGGGAAAATTTTAGAAAATAATTATTTTAAATAATCGTAAAGGATTCCTCTTAGGTAATTCAATGAACAATTTATAGAATTGAATGTTAGTTTAAATTTTTACATATCCTTAAATAATATTGGGTTCTGGCTAAGAGTGGACAATTCTGATTTTTCTTTTTTGCCTAAGATCATTGCAATTGCTTTTTGTTTTTGATTTTAATTTCAACTCCGATGTTTCTTCATTTCTTGCCGAGTGTTATCTTAATACCTTTTTTTTTTCGGTAATAATTCCATCTCTTTGCTTTAATACTATCATAATGATAATCATTCATTCATAAAAAAATGACCATATAAAATATATAATTTTAAATTATATTAAATGTTGGCATTTAATATTCTTGTTATTATTATTGCAATTTTGTTTTTTCCATTATAATTATAATGTGTTATAATTATATAGATGTTATAATTAATATAGATCTTGTCGTTTTATTTTCACCGTAAACCTAATTCAGGCATTTGTTTACTATTTATTATTATCTGTATATCCTTGAAAATTAACCATAAACACAATACGGAGCTTATTAACCAGATTTAAAGCCCATACTAATCAAGTTTTGCTTCATAACTGCCCATAGTAGAGGTAACATCAATTCATCAGCCAAATTTATATAAAACTATTATTCTACGGAATTAATCATATAGTTAAGTTACAAATGAGAGCTGCTTACTGAATTTGGCAGAATTTGAATAAATGAGAAAAAAAAACCCACCATTATCTTCATTTTAACAACGCAAAAACTATATATCTTAGAATGTTCATAGTTAAATATTACATACATTTACAATATGTAATAACTGATTACTTCATAAACCTAAAATGAAATATTCATATATACAGATAAAATACTCCAACTACAATATAATCTTCACAACGAACCAATATTTAAAAACAACAAACTTATTAACAATATATAAATATCGTATATAATATTTAAGACTCATTAATAATTGCTAATATATAACATACATTGATTATTTGGTTCAATTATTGATTTATCAATAATATGAAAACAGCTGTCTAGAAAATATATTTTATATATCAGAATGAAATATTGCACATTTTCCGGACTTTTTCATTATTAATACAATCTTACAAAAACTACACTGCGCCAGAATTACGTCGATATTTCAAATAAGTCGACGAAAAGCAAGGAGTGAAAAGACACAAGATTGCAGAAAAATCTCCACAAGCGGTTCTAGCCTTTGTAAGCAGAGGAGAGGCGAAACAACGCCTACACCTCCCTTCCTGCATTGCAATCTGGACCCATGCAATACATTCACGAGCAAGATCACATATTACACTTTCTTTGAGATTTCCTTGTAATACATTCACTCAATAGTTCACTTAGCAGTCAATTTTGCAGTAATATTTATAAATAAATCAAACAATGTCACTTCAAATACATGTACTAGACATTTTTAAATTCTTTTGCATAGGCTTTTTAGTCTACTTTTGGAACCAAGTTTATAAATAAGTTCACCAAGTTTTAAGAAGACCCATCCAAAAGTTATTATATGTTCTGATTTTGCTAAGGGAAGGCGGGGATTGGGCTGATGAGTCCGTGGAAGGACGAAACGGCCGTTCCCAATTCCTTCCCATAATCTAATCAGAAAGGCAATTTCTCCTTTTATTCAAGTGCTGCGTTTCCTTTCCTTTATATATATATATATATATACATTTGGACATTTGATAAACCTCAGTCAATATATGTGTGTGTGTCCATCTATAAATGCATTACAACCGAAAAAAATCATCTATTGATATCTTAAACAATGATTTTTAATCCTTTTAGATAATTGATTAATTTGTGCGTGATTTGGTATGATTTAAGATTAATTCGATTTAGACAAATAAATAATGTGGACAATAAATTATTTCAATAAATAATAATGTTTCAATGCGCATGCAAAAGACGCAATTGTTGCAATTGTTGTGCTTAATGATAATTTAATGAGATTTAATGATACTTGTCTACGGGACAGACAAAACGGGAATATTAGTCTGCTAATCTTATCAGAAGAGTAAAAAAAAAAAAAAAGACTGACTAGTCCCAAAAAGAGACGGAACGGCCGTTCCCGATTCCTTCTGATGATAGACTCTAAGGCGTGATGTTCATTTATGTTCAGTCTTCGGGTTTTTTTTTTTATTTCTTATTTTTCTGCACGTTAATTTGTTTCTTACAATAATTAATATTTGTTTTATACTAACTCAAAATTGCTATTGAGTTGTTTTTTTTTACTTCCAGAATTTTCCAGACTTTCTAAGAATAAGTATTATATATTTTGTTGGTTTTGCAGCAGCTGCTAGTTGCTAAGAGAAAGTTAATTCACGTCTGGATGTGTGTGTTTGTGCTTTTTTTTTTTATTATTTCTTGCGGAAATTACTTTTATAGATTTTTCTAATTTTAAACAGTGGCCATATGTTCTCATGAAAGCTTAAGCGGAATATAAAAAAAAAAATTGTTACATCGAAGAATAAAACCTTATTGAGTTGCATTTTTAATCAATGCTAAATCCATTTACCCTGGGGGGTGGGAAATTAACTGAAACGAAATGAATAAATTAAAAAGAATTGAAGTAGAAAAGAGAATGGACATATTTAGGAAGCCCTGAGAAGGGAAAAAAAGTTTTTCTTTAATTGCGTAAAAACGGAAGTGGAAATACTTAAATTCGTAGTTAAACATAAGTAAGGTATGTTTATTAAAAGTAGGAGAAGAGAAAGGGGAATAGAAACGAAGTCTTCGGGATAGAGAAGACGCGAAAGAACTTATAAAGCCTCAACACTTTAAAAATCGCTTCGAAATAATTTGTATAAAAATATCAAAGTGTTATTGCAGTAAAAATCTGAATTTAATAGAATCTGAGGACTTCGACTAAGTTGGAAAATTCAAAATGTGGAGGTTTAATAAAAGTGTCGAAAATCATGACTGAGTTTGCAAGGTTAATTAACAACAGTTTGGTTAACTGCTTCACTTGAACATTTTTATCCCCTGTTTATACATTCGTGTGTTTGAATGGAAGCGCATCACGTAAAAACGGTTGGACGGATTTCCATCAAATTTGGTACGTAGCTTACATACGGTCCAACTTAAACTTAGGCTAGTTTGGTTTAGTCTTCACTATCTCGTATCCCTCAGAAGTGACGCCCGAAATCTCTGGCTTGCATGTCTCCATGGATTTCTTTGAAATTTGAAACGATGCTCGTTTCTGGTCCAACTTAAAGTAAGATCAGGGTAATTTTATTCTCTTCCTCCTCTCACAGTCGTCAATATGAGCCCCCAGCGCTGCTTGCTAAGCCACCACAGTGCAATGGAAAGCTGAGGGTACGCCTAGTTATATACACCTAACCCCCGAAGAACACGATTACAGTGGAACCCCGCCATTCGTCCGCCTCGCTATTCGTACAACTCGTTATTCGTCCAACTTTTTCAAGTAAAATTGAACTCACCATTCGTACGCTTGCTCGCGATTCGGACAGCATGACCTTGTTACTGGCCGCCCCACGCGGTCGCTTCAGTTCAGTCTCGTGCTAGCTTCCGTACGCTACGCATCATCCACGTAAGCTTCCTGAAACTTTGTGATATTTTATTGTTAGTTTTGGTTATTTTTATTGAAAATAGTGCAGCCATGGATCCAAAAAAGATTACTGATTCAACTAAGCCTAAAAGGAAAGCAGTGAGAACGACAATTGAATTGAAAAAAGAACTCGTTGCGAAGTTTGAAAGTGGAACTCGTGTCTCTGACCTGGCAACTCAGTATGACATGGCGAAATCAACCATATTGTCTATACTGAAAAAGAAAGATGTAATAAGAGAGGCCTATATATTTATTGTTTTCATAGTTTTTATGTATTTTACGCTTAAAGTATTATTACAAAGGTTTAAATAAGCAATCATCTCTGGGTTCTGGAACGGATTAATCCAATTTACATTATATCTTATGTGAAAAAGTGATTCGCCATTCGGACAAATCGCCATTCGAACTGCCTCCTGGAACGGATTGTGTACGAATAGCGGGGTTCCACTGTAATTGGTTCCGTGTTCTTTGAAACCGTGTTGTTCGAGACAACAAAAAACGGGATCCCGTTTCAAGTGTGAAAATAAAAAATAATCAAAATAATGAAAAAATAACTAGATACAATTAGTGAAAAATCTTTCAAATCAATAAATTGAATAATAATTTTGGTTTAAGAATGGAAAACTATATAAAATATAAATTATTCAGTCAAATTAATTGGGAAAAATATAATTCTAAAACACTAAAAATATTAAAAAGGTTAAAACTTCATTAATCGCTGACGTAATTGATGAGAATATTACTCTAAATTTTTAACTACTGTAATTGTATATCAAATAATATATGTATTTTATTCTTTTTCAAACGAATTACTCGAAAATCGTGTAGTTTGAAACCGTGTAATTCGGGGGAAGGTATCCGTGTTCTTCGAAACTCGTGTTCTTCAAGTACTGTGTTCTTCGGGGGTTAGATGTATTAATAATTTCTTTTCATCATATAAAAAAATATATTACCGATACAAAATATATAACTTTGTACATTAGAGAAAAAATGTATTTTGGAATTTATATTTGTTTTTAATTATTTTTTGTTTGTTTTGTTTTAGACAATTTTTTTTTTAGTAATTAAAAGAACCAAGAGAATTATATTTCAATGTTAACATTTATATGTTAATATTTTTTTATTAAAAAATGTTAAAGCATTGGATGATATGAAATATCTAATGAATTTGAATTATCCGTATTTGTAGTGTAATATTTTTTGAGTTGATAATCTGGGCTTCGATAAATCTTTATTTTTCGTGTAAAATTGTGTGAATTCTGGAATAATTGTTGTGTGTGTGTGGTCGGTTCGCACCGAAGTGCGAGCTTCGTTGCCGAAGCATCCGTGCTCCAGGGAGCGCTAGTGTTCCCAAGACGGCGAACCCCTAGCAGACTCCCTAGAATTACAAGGGAAAGATACTGGGGTGGTTTCCCGTGGCCTTCCCCAGGACGCCATTAAGGAATGACGTCAGACCGAAGAGAAAGTGAAGAAGAGGCTACAACACAGGAAAGGAAATTTTTGAAACATCCATGCTCGCTACTGGGATTTGAACCCGGGCGCTGGCACATTGATCTCACAACAGACCGATGCCTGAGACCGCTCGACCACACCAGCGCGGCGGAATAATTGTTATCTCGAGTTAAATCATTATTCAAAGGGAAGTGAAAGAAAATTAATAACTTCAATTAAGAAAACGGTAAACAGCGACGTAAGATAAAACCCATTTGTATTGAACTGAGAGAAAGAAATAAAAAAAAGAAAATATTACGGTTATTTAATGATTTTTCTTTCTTGTAATGCAGAGACGAAATCTTAATTATTATCAAGATTTTAACTTGGACTGCTTTTTTTTCTTAATGACTATGGCATTACTTCGGAAAATGCTTCCGCTGCGTCTGGAAGCCTATGCACTGTAGACATACAGGGTGATTCTAAATTCATAGGACAAAAATTTAAAGGGTGGTGGGGCACACTAAAACAAACATTTTTGTCACACTATGTATGTTCGCAACTGTCGCGTTTACGCGATAGAGGGCGCTGTTTGGTCGTTTACGATACCCGTTCAAAGATTGAGAGAGAGAATCGTTGCCACTAAGCATGTGGCCGTGTGGATTTGCATTTGCCCACACATGAACATTGAGCACATTAAACACTCCCTCATGTGAAACAATGTTTCATCTGTTAAGAGCACATGTGCTGGAAAATCCGGCTGCACTGAACTCTGCTGCATAAACCAGAGGTAGAAGTCTATCCACCGAGGATAATCCTCAGCTTTCAATGCGTGTATTCTCTGTAAATGGAATGGGTGTAATTGCTCCTGGTGCAAAATTCTCCATACGGTGGTTTGGCTCATATCTACAGCTCTGATGCTTGTATCGGAATGTTCCTCAACGTGTCATAGAATGTAAACGACAGTTGCGGACATTCATTGTTTGACAAAAAATGTTTGCTTTAGAGTGCCCTCCCACACCTTAAAGTTTGTCCTAAGAATTTAGAATCACCCAGTTTATGTAGCTGCAAAGAGAGGGAGGCATAAAGAATTCGAGGGAGGACTTGAACAGACTCTCCAGGTTACCTGCTTTCGGTGTTTTGAAAATTGAAACAAATAACACAATTTACCAGCGTACTAATCCATTTTTGAAATTCAAAATAAATGGATTAGAATAATGATAACAACAAATAATATTTCAATACAAGCATATAACTAAATAAGTAAATTGTAAAGGATTACCACAGAATAGATAATTTTAGAAATAATTACGTGAAACCTCTAGATCAAAATTGGTTTTGGCATGATCCGTAACAGACATCTGTGAAAAATTTTCCACATCTTTTGAGCTTATTGCCGAGAGATGATATCTGGGAAGATTACTTATTGAGATGATGAAAAGACTTGAAAACTATTTTGGGATTTGAAAGGTGATTCCCCAAATAAAAGTACTGAGCTTTGTGTGAAGTCTAGTTTTTCTTTGCTCATTTCACACAATTTCAAGCATTTAGAACAGATATATTTCGCAGAATCAGTTGTCGTCAGCTGATTTGAAACTTGATCTCATTACTTTTCTTATTATCAATAATAAAATTGAGAATTTGATGAAGAACCAAAACGCTTATCCATTAAAACCAGTTCAGATATATTCATTCAGTTTCTCGTATTCAATGGTATATACAGTAAACTCCCGATTATCCGCGGACCTCTCCTGTTTCCATTTTTTTTTTCTGCACAATAAATTATGGAATTAATTTTTTTTTAAATTTAGAATAAGGTAAACAATAAAAGAGGCTAACAAAGTAAGTGAAGACAATTACAGACAAACAATTTAAAGAACGACCTTGTGGGCGGAGCTTAGGCGGCTGGTTACACTAAATTACAGGAGAGCCTTCCGTAATAATAAAATTTAAAAATAAATAAATAATGTAAAATAAAATAATTGTTAACAATGTATGTACTGTAATTGTATGTATTGCAATTTTAATATAAATAAGAAAGGTTAAAAGCATTTTTGTGTTGATTTTCGTCCTTTTTCGTCGTATTTAGGATTATCCGCGGAATTCGCTTATTCGCGGTTGCCGCACCACCCAATTCCGCGGATAATCGAGAGTTTACTGTATATATTTGTGAGTTGAAGTCGACTTACTTTCCCCGTGACAAGTCAATTCTGGAGTACCGCATGTAAAGTGTATATAAAGTATGAAAACTATCGTAACGTTACGATAATGAATCAGTAGCAGAAAAAAAGTTCATTGTATTACGAGAAATCATGAGAAAGGGATGGTTCAAAATGATGGTGATAAAATCACTGGGAGGGCGTTCTTTTAAAGAGACTCCATAAGTTACTAGTTTGTACTGAGATTTAATCCTTTGATATGTAGAAAGGAAATGAATATATTAAGCACACATTTTAATCTTAATGAAGATTTATATTCTTACATTAAATCTTACATTAAATGAAATACAAACATTAAAGAATGAACCGCAATAAAGATAATGTAGCGAATTTGAATATAGAATTATTGGGAAGATATATTTAAACTAATTTCAGTTGTCAATTACACTTTAACTAATTATGCCTTCAGTCAACAATTTGGCGGAGGATTACGGGTCATTTTGAGAGATGGACATAAACGCGCCACGTGTTTGAGATGGATTACAAATAACGAATGTATCAAAACATTATGGAAATCTGTCCAGCCTTTTTAGAGTGATACATGCAGAAACAGATAAACAAAGGAGAAAAATAGTCAAGAGAGAATAGCAATGCTTCCTATATTTAGTTAATAAATAACAAAATTTCTGTGAAACATAATCATTTATACATCCATAAAAAGTTCACCTACTGCCTAAGTTGACATTTGGTAATCATAAAGCGAATATGCGCAAATCTCAAAAGTTGCAAAGAATTTCCTGTATTTGCTTCGAATGAAGAAGAGAGTAGAAAACTACATTGCAATAACAGTAGAGTTATGCAACAATGATTGATGAACCACTTAAGCAATTATACAATAATGAGTCATAGAAAAAGCATGATATCTTAAAATTTAATTTAGACATTAATTTAAGCATTTAAATTGTAAACAGCAGTGGTTATACCAAAAACGAAAAAAAATTAGTGCAATTTAATATTAGAAACTTTAATTCAATTATTTAGTTTCTACGATGCAAATTCTGTAGGTTTTTTTTATTTGTGAATTTAAAATTTCCAAGAATTTCAAATTAGATGTTGTTGTATGTAGAACCTCAGGGCTTGCATGCTGACCATATTTTAGTTGTTTCACTTATCTGGTGAATCAAACCTTTTCTATGCCCAAGCTAGGATGATTAAATAGAGGGAAATTTGGGCCCACGTTATGTAACTCAATGTTTAAAGCTACGAGAAATGAAATTCTCAAATTTTCACATGAAAACAGTTGGAAACATTTCATTACTGTGTCATCAATTTCATACTTGTTCCAATATCATAAGTTTGTTCCCCAATAATTTTATATAAGGATCTTTTATTTTTACGTATCTGTTGTTACATATATGAAGATTTCGATCGCAATCTTGTAATATTAGGCCTAAAAATATTACTTAGGGAAGTCGCTTATCACATCAAGATTCTCCACATTTTTATATATTTTGTAGAAAATCAATAAGTGATTATATACCCTTTGAGGTGGAGCGTATACTGCATATCTTAAATGGTTCTTAGGCGATACACGTTTGGAGCTCAGTAACACTATTAGCAGAAATAATGAGATTGAGATCCGGAGAGCAATAAGGCCATTATTATAATAGAAGAAGTAGAAGTTTAATTCCGTTTTGATTATTTACGTGATGATTTAGAAGGAAGATTTACTAGCACTAAGATAGCTACATTAAAGGAATTATTTTTATTTGGATTAAAAGACGACTATTGAATAACATTTAAGTAAGTGTTGTAATCAATTAAGCATTTGAATTTGTGATTTAATCCTGAAAATAATAGAGAGAGCTGCTTCTGTCTTAAAAGGAAATCGGGGCATTATTTTTCACTTATTAAAAGATTTGATTCAGTGAGAGTTAGTTGATGATAATTTGCTGGAAAGCAATTGAAACTAGTCGCGTCCTTTTTAACCTTTTAAATGTAATTTGCACGTTGTGTTTATTTTAATGAAGTTTGTATACAAAATGGAAATTGATTTTTTTTTGTCTTGTCGAAAACCTGAATGAATATCTAAATGTGGAGATTTAATTCCTCGGGTATTCCACTTATATTTTGATTTAGGAACTTACATTTTTGTTTTCATTTTTGTTTCTTTTTTTTTTTATTGAAGTCCTACTGTTCTACTTGAACATTTTTTTTTCTTTGCTTGTCTGTTTACTTATTTGTATTCCGGTTAAAAGTTAAAACGGTTAGACGGATTTTCATTAAATTTGGTACAGAGTTTATTTTTGGTCCGATTTAAAACATACGAGCATTTATTTTGATTCCCATTCCTCCTAACCCCTCAAAAATGACCCCTCGAATCTCTCGCTGAAATCCCTGGCTGCTTTCTTTAAAATTTGGCACGATGCTTATTCATGATAAAAACTTACAATGTGAGACGATTATTTATCTCCACTCTCCTACCCTCAATCCTGCCAATGAAATCACCCAGCGCTGCATTCCCATTCTCTATTACCTAGTCTAAAAAGTAACAGTCCCAATAGACAATTCTTCTAGAAGAATTTCGCAGGCTCAATCAAGTTAAAACAATAAGGTGAAATCTCCTCTAGTTAAGATTGTATTATAAAATAAAAAAACCGTTTTGAATTGTTATCATCTTATTCAAATCTGCTGAATGAAAGATGAATGGAAATTGATTTTCCTTGGAAATCGTGCAGTTTCGTGGAACCATTCCATGCTCGCTGTCCGGTTCGCAGCTTTCCGATTAGACGACGCTTTTCCCGATATACGTTTCAAATCCTTGAGATTTCGTCGCGCTTGGAATTCGAATGGCCCCCATCTAATGTTTCAGCTCCTGACATATTGAATAATCACTTTTGCTATTGCTTTGAATCTCATTAATTATGTTTATGAGGTATCACCGCTTACGGGGAACTGAGTATGCAGCGCAGGGGTATCAATCTGTTAGATAATAGGAGGAATTGGAACCAAAAGTGGAACCTATACTTATATTTTATGGAAAACTGTTGGGCCATTTTAGCATTATACTCATACAAACGGAAAAGCATAGAGGACAAAAAAAAAAAAAAAAGACCAATAGACAAAGGAGAAAAATAAAATGTAAACGACAACATACATCAAATCATCACAAACAAGTAATATACTTTATCAATAAACTTTACTTAACTTTGGGAAGAAGTTATGGTAAATTTTCTTCTCCCGTTTATGTAAATTACCTGAAGAAGAATAGGTCGTTGAGGCCATTCGAAATATTATAATGGAGAGAGATTTTTATGAAGTTAAGTAAAGTTTATTGGTAAAGACAACATACACATTTTTAAAAATTAAAACACTAAACGGTTACGTGTTTCGAGCAGTACTTCCACTACTCATTATCGGACCTGAATACAAAGGAGAAAAATATTGAAATTCAAGACATTTCATGCTCAGTCAATAAAGTTTCAAAAGCACAGCCAATTTTAAATAAGTTAACTACCACTGGTATGGACTTTCTAATAAGTACCTTTCCGAATGATTTCTTTTTTTTTTTTTTTTTTTTCTTTAAAAAAAAAAAATCTTTAAAATTGAAAGTTAATCCTCAGAATTCTGTTAATTGGACTAACATAAAAATGAAAAACTCGTCTCCCACGGTATTCTAGATAATTAACTTCTCATTGAATTAAGGAATGAATCTTGAATTTTCTCTTAACTTTAATCAGTCAGCTGTGTTTCGTCATTATATCGTGTTTCTGTAGTATGCGCAGCAATTGAATTTAAAATTGAATTCGTTAAAAATTAAATTTTTAAAGAATTAAAAAAATCGTACAAAAACGTAAATCTACTTTTTTTTTTCATTTTTTTAGGCCTACTTGAGGTTTATAAAATTGATCATTATTGTGTGTGTGTGTGTTGATTTCTTCTCTTAAGAACTGCTGGGTGTCTCTTCTTGAAACTTGGCCTGTATATTTATGGATAAGAGACTGTCAAAGTTTTGTGTAGCCGAAAAATGTCCGTATGGGTTCTTACTTACAAATTAGAACGAGAAACCGAAAAACTTCACTAGAAAAGCAATAGAAATGAAACAATGATATCTAATAATGAATATTAATTGTATCAGTATTTCACTGTCGTTGTTCTGATTAAAATTAATTGGATAATATTTAAATAAGTAAAGAGATTTAACTGTTCCATAAATGAAAAATGGCACTTTTTTTTTTTTCTCGTTTGAGTTATTGTCACAATTTTAGGAAATTAAAGAAAAATAAACAAACAAAAAAAAAGTGCGTCGTTTTCAGGAAAGTAGGTTTCAAGTTCTTCCAACACGTGCTTGTTAAATTCTTATTTACAAAATTTACAATTCTTCGAAAAGAGTGAAGACGGGAAAACATTAGAACAAAATTGCAGGTCGTTATTTCAGAACGACAGCATACATGCACGCCCACACGTGGGTACTTTTCTCATGCTTTCTGGTGCAGAATACATCGGGCCAATTACCCAATTATGCGCTGATACCTAGGATTCTTTCCCTTGAACGCTCCGGGATTTGCTTTCAACGCTCTTATTCGGGTCTTTTAGCTTCACGGAGAAAGAAATGCGCAACATCTTCAACAAAACGGGCAAATCTCCTGAAAAGCGATTTTTAAATTATTTTCCATAATTCCATCAACTGAAATTAGCTTATTAAAAACCTTACGAATTTTATTTGGACAAATTATTAAAGAAAAGAAAGTAGAATTATTATTTCTTTATTTTTTTTTAAAAAATTGGTTAGTGCATTAAAAAAAAGGCACCAGTGGTGTAGGCATTGATCAGCGGTCTGGAGGGATCACATTCAATTCCCAGCGAAGCAGGCAGTAGCCAGAATTTTCTTTCGGGGGGGGTCATTCCTAGAAAAAGTGCTGTTTTGTAGTCGGCCATTGTAATAACAGCACTCGACTCTCTGTCTTCGCATGGATATCATAATAGGTTACAATTTTACATTGATTTGGCTCTTCGTTTGATTGCAATTCAAAGAGACTTTTTTTTTTGTTCAGATTTCGGAAGCCCCCCCCCCCCCAGCCCCCTTCCTGGCTACGTGTCTGCAGCGGAGGTTAAGGGTTGTTTTTCCTCAGATATTTCTTATCTACGCGGTTGTAGAATTCTGTGAATTGGAGATCGGATTTCTTTTTCGGGCTTAAACACGTCTGGGTGCAGACTAACCATCCGTCCCTCACTTCAACCGATGATCTAGAATCCTACACTTCTAATGTGAACCTGTATTAAATCCTAACCACCTTGGTAAGTCACTGAACATCTTTAAATCCTAAATTGAACGCATAATTTCTGCCAGTTGAAAACAGCATGGCTGCCTTTAATAAAATAGTCGTTATCATAATTTATTGATATGACTGAACAAAAATAATAATACAATGACAAGAAACGGGAGAGAATAAACTAATAACCAGACATCAAAACGGAAATAAAGCTATAAAGTGAATATTTTTAATTATCCCAATTTAAATCAATATTGTAAATTGGGTTATAAAGTAATATAAGTAGGTAAGCTTCAGAAATCGTTTTGTCTGTGATTGGTACACATATTACAGGAATTGCTGTTGTTATTTAATTATGAGCGAAGGCTTCTACGTTGATGTTGTGGGTGAGGGAAATATGTTTACTTTTAGAGAGCAAGGGTAAAAAAAAAAAAATGTGACCTAATGGGTCATATGAGGGGATTGGCATTCGCGTCGGTGTAATACGTTTCCAAAATTGTGTTACAGTTTAATTAGAATACTCAAGAGTTTTAATTAAAGATTTTATGTGCAACAGAAAACAATTAGAACATAAACATAAATGAAGTAGGCTTATTTGCAAGGTATATGTTTATTTAAGGTAACGCATCAGATTTTTATGTATTTAATTAAGATCCTCGTATCAAAAGTACACTGCTGCTACATGGAGTCTCATTATTCCACTTGAATATTTTTTCATCTGTTTGCCCATTTGTCTGTTGCGCATCAAGTTAAAACGGCTGCATAGATTTCCTTTAAATTTGGTATTTTTTAGTTCAACTTAAAACATAGGCTCAAAGGACCACTTGAAGATGGCGGGGCTTCATGGTTACAAAATATCCCACCAGGCTACTGCTTGGCTTGTGGGATAAACAAAGCCATGGGCTTTGTTTTAACCCGTGTAGATATAGAGGAAATATTATATTAACGAAGGATATTCTAAGCGTTTTTACAGAATTATTACAATAAGGAACTGCACAGTATTGCACCATTCCTGTAATATCAAAAATCGACGATTTTTTTGAGTAATTCACACTGTAAGTTTTATATTTTGTTTGTTTTCCCCATAAGATCTCTTAGCATATGCTTAACTCGTCATACGTGATGTCGGTAGGGTAAACCTCAAGTGGTCCATTGTTTTGGTCGCCATTCTTTCCATCAACCCCCGAAATTCTTCGCTAAAATGGGTACATGGATTTCTTTAAAACTTGATACGACACTTATTTATAGTTCAATATAAAATAAACAAAATTTTTTGGTCTCCACACGAGTCCTGGACATGGGTTCTCCCAGCTCTGCCTGCTTATTCCCTACAATGGGATATAAAATTGAATGTAGGCTATATGTACTAAATAAAATAGTAAAGTTAACAGAAAGAAGAACAAAAATCAACCGAATTTGAAGAATGTGAAAATGTGGCCTATTTTATTCTGCAAAAAAAAAAAAAAATCCTACTTAGATCGAGAATAGGAGAAATCTGAAAATACCTTTCTGCATATTTCCACGTGTCTAGTCTATTCATTATAAAACACTTTCTCTTGTTACTTCTATTTTATGTGGTATTGTAACGCCGATAAAAAGGACATTAGTTCTCGGCTGATTTATTATCTAAAAATAACTAGTAATAAAACTAAACTAGAGGAAGGGAAGTGGAATAACACTATTCCTTTTTAACTCATTCGAAAAGGTTGTTCATTAATCTAGGAAAGATGAAAACTACGAAGCAATAACTTAAAATTTTAAGCAGTTCATTTGTTACTTGTTCTTCCCACAAACCCTTTCGCGCGAAGTCGGGCTTTGATTGAGAAAGCACTGCTAAAATCACTTCCGAAAATTTTTGCATAATAAATGTATGTATCATGTTAGGATTGAAGTTATTTAAAAGTGACTAATGCTACGAAGTTGAATTACAAATTTTTGTTTCGGTTTAAGAAATAATGGAGCTTTTCTTATGGCTTTTTTCTTTTTCTTATGAAGTTTTTAAAAACAAATAATTCTTATAACATTTACAATTTTAAGCGTTGAAAATAGAAATGTGCATTTCTAAATGAATTTCTACATGGGTGCAACCAATTCGTTCAATGAGTGTATGACGACGCGTTTTAAAGTGACTAATACTACGACGTTTTAGAATTTTTAGAAATTACAAATTTTTGTTTCGGTTTCAGAACAAATGGCGCTTTGATTATGGCATTTTTCAGGTTTTAATTTTTTTAAATCATTCTTATAAAATTTACAGTTTAAGTGTGTAAAAATATGACAGTAAAATATACAGTAAAAAAAAATATATAGTAAAAAATATACATGGATTTCTAAGTGGGCATCCAAAATTTCATATTTCTAACTACTGTAGATTTTAAATAAAATGGTTCACAAAATGTGATCTAATTGGAATGGAGAGTCTGACTTCGCTCGTCTAAATGACGAAATAAATAAAATGAGTAAATAAATAAAATAAAATAAATAAAATGAGTAGAAGCTAAATATGATAGTAATTGAGTGAGCATGGAACGTCTTACTATTCCACTTGAACATTTCTCTGCTGCTTATTTGCCCATCATGTTAAAACGAATAGATCTTCATAAAATTTGGTACGTTTACTTAAGGTTAATTCAAAAACATAGCCACATATTTTTGGTCTCCAAACTTCCCACTCCTAAAGAATGATCATCTAAATATATTGCTAAAATGACTGACTTTCTTTAGAATTTAGTAGGATGTTTAGCTGTGGTTCTACTTGAGCAAGATTATTTTTTATCGCAATTTTTTTAGTCCTCATAACCTTCATTACCTCCTCACCAGGGGTCTCCACATTCAGACTCCATTAGTTGATAAATAATTAAGTGTACATCTAATTTACTTCATATTCTACGTAGGAAAGAAATACATTGTGTAATCTGGTAAAGAATTACTTTTTCTTTTTAATAATAAACTGCTTTTAATTTATTTTTTTGTATATTCAACAATATAAAACGTAAATTAATATTTATATAGTTTTAAAAATTCAAAATTATGAAACATTGATAACTTTTAAATATGAACTTGTGTACTTCATTTAAAATGTTTCACGAAAGAAGTTTTTAGTAGTAGTAATAATAATAATAATTATTATTATTATTATTGCTATATTTGATTTCTTGATAAATCACGGGATAAACATTTGAACCAATACAAACAATATAGACCTTGAATACTTAAAAACTTACAATTTAAAGTGGTTAAATTAATGTTTTTCAAAAAAAAAGTTTTGATTAATTTATTCAAACAAATTATAATCAAATAAAATATGAAATTTAATTTCCAAAACAAAAATTTGTATATAATATAATTATACAAAACTATTATAAAATATTACAAATAAAGACTAAAAGTAATCAAAATCATCATCTTAAACAAAACAAATAAAATTATGAAACCCTCGAATTTTTCATAGTTATGGGCAAAGAAATATTGATTTCATTGTGGAAAGAACTATAAATGATATGAATATAAATATCTTTTTAAAAACTCCCAAAAAATAAAAAAAATAAAAAAAACCTTAAAAAATGGCTTCAGCTTATTGAAAATACTTAGAAAAAAAAAAAAAAAAAAAAAGATGAAATATCTTAATGATTTCTTCTTAAAAAATAGAAAGAAAAGGAAGACTTTTTATAAGAATATAAATTTTAAAATGAAGAAAAAAAAAGGCTAATTTTTGCAAATGTTTTCGAACTGTCCTATTACGTAAACCCCAATATAAATATTAAAATGTTTTAAGCATATTAAATTGTTTCATAGAATAACTTCAGTACCAATAAGTAATCATAAATTTGTACATTTAAATTATCTACTCAATTATTTGGGTTTTTTTTTTCTTTTTTATACAATCTTCTATACTCGTAAGCTTAATATTACTCACACGTATATTGTAAGCAAAAAAAAAGAATGTATATTAACACTACCCTAATGGGATTTATCTATATGAATTAATAAAAAAAATATTATTATTAAAAAAGTTCAAACCTTGGTTTCAAACCTTGAAGCAAAGACAACATGGTGGGTCAAGGACCAAAGAACATATTGCCAAATATAAAGACGTGTGTAAGAATGATTAGGGATGTGTGGTTGTGTCCATAAATTTCCTACCTATGCGTGTTGTCTTGAGTATCACAGCCTTCTGGAGCTGTGAGTTTTTGTGAAGTCCTAGAGGTGCAATGTGTGAGGCACCAGGCCAGTGGCGGACAGGACGATGGGTGCAACACGTACTCGGTCCTGCCTTCACTGCTTCTGGAGCTCGTGTGCTAGGTCGATATATTTACTGATCTTGTCTGCCTTATTATTATTATTTATAACTTTACATCTTTATTGATTTAATATTATAAAATTCGCGAGTTCATTGGAATTATTTAGCGTAAATTACAATGACATAAACAAATTAAAAAATTTCTAAATCTGGGTTTTAATCTATTATCACTGAATCGGTGATGGATTATCCCTTTAATCGTATTAATTCTGATTCACTCACCTGATTATGATAGATAAGCCGATAGAGCTGTGAGTTTTAATGATTTGTGACAGATTTTAAAGATATAAAGTATAATTTAGAAATCACTTGATGGTATTCAAACATCAGTTCTGTTTAAGATATTTTTTTGTTGTTGCAGGACTGCGTGCTTCGAGTTCTAAAATAGTAACAGAGAAAGGGTGGGATTCACTTTACCTGTTCTTATCTCGTAGGCATCGTTGCTTCACTGAATATTCTTTGGTATTTTGCAGATTCTCTGACAAAAAATATCAACCACATCCTCTTTTAATTTTGCAGTTTTTTTTTCCAGTCAAATAAGAAAAAAAAATTATGATATTTATCCAGCAACAAAACATATAAAATCATAAAGATACAAAAATCGTAATTCTGTAAAATTTAATTGCAGAAGATGAAATCTTTGTATGTAGATCGCAATACAGAACAATGAAAAATTTACTCATATTGGAGTTTAAAGGAAATGTTATTGAAGCTACCATTAAATTAGAAGAAAATCCATTGCCAATTTTTTCTCCTTACATTTCTTTGTACATTCTCAATTAGATTAGTGTGGTGTTCCAAATTAAAAAGTGGGACCATACACACTTATAAAATATATTTGTAAGAACCACATTACATATTACAAGGTCCAGGTACAGACCTTCTTCAGATAATACAAAATGGAAACAAAATGTGTTTCCATTTTGTTTCTATTTAAACTCAATGTATCATCTGAAGAAGAGGTCCGTACCTGGACCTTGCAACATGCATTGAGGTTCTTAAATAGATATTTTATAAGTGTGTATGGTCTCATTTTTTAATTTCTTTATACATTGTTTGAATATTTTTTTCTATTCAGATATTATTTATTATCTATTAATTTTAGTTCAAGTTATTTTTTAATTTTACTATTAAAAAAAGAAAAACCTAATTCAGAAAAGGCTACATTCTAAACGAAATGCGGCTAAAATTAAGTAACTTATCACTGTGGTGACCCTGTAGTTGTGGACTTCAGCTCATTGACGTCTTCACTCAACTTTGTTGCTTTCCTTACTGTATATTTCACTTGGGTATCTGTTTATATGCAGATCACCATTTAATTACGTCTCGTGGCAATTGTCTTTCCTATCTCTTGCTATTCATTTCTGAATCCTTCCATTACATGGTAATGGAAAATTTGTTCTTATAGGAGTTTAAAGGAAATATTATTGGACTTAGAACATGTCATTTAATTAGATTAAAATCCATTGACCTTTATTCTCTGTTATTCTCTGCTTTATTTATTTTATTCATTTACTTATAGATAGAAGTATTTTATTAAGTGATTTTTTTGTCCTTAGCTTATCTTTTTTTTATTATTTTCAATTGCACGATGTATATAAAATTTTATAAAGCATATATTTTTATATATTAAAGTATATATAAATTTATTTATGCACTTTATAGAATGTTTATAGAATTTTAGAAAATCGAAGAAATAAAAAAAATATTCGATATCTTCAAAATATATGATAAATAGGGGAAAAAAATTGGCTGCTATTAAACAGCACAAATAAGTTTAGTTAAATAATTGAATTTATTTCTGTATAAATAAATACAATTACTTAACTAAACTTCTTGCGTTTGTCAAAATAGACTATTTACCAGTGATTAAGGATTTAACTAAACATTGAAAATGTTTCCTTTTCTCCAAAATATTTATAACTAGCCTAAATGTGCTGTTTCATAGTAGATAATTTTTTCCCTGTTAAATTTATTATTATTTTTCCTATTATTGATAGTGATTAGATGCCAGTAATGAGTATTTAAAGAGGTGGTTAGTATCCAAATAAGATCTATAGTGAGACCACGATAACTTGACGATCGGAAGGAACCCCACATGATTATGACATATCATAATGAAATCATTAATATCATTATGATTTCCAGCCAATCAGAAACAAGTGCGCCTCAAAACAAATCTTGTATTGAAAGAAGTCAAATAATAACTAACAGTACAGCAGTTCTTTTAAATATAGTTAAAGTTTCTCCCTTCGATAGGCCATGGCTGGCCTGTGGGATCGCGGGAGGTCAGGCTCCCGCAGCTCGACCAACGGGACGAAGTTTGGGCCGGGGGGTCAGCCCGACGCCCGCCCGCCTTTAACTCCCGGGAAAGAAACCCGGTACCCATTCTACAGAGGGCTGGGTAGACCCTAGGACCCGTTTGGAGGAGAATGGAGCGTGGAAAAATTCCCGCCTCCGCCGAGGCCGGGAATCGAACCCGCGACCTCCAACCCGCAGCCAAGCGCGCTGACCACTCGGCTACCGGGCCTTTTAAATATCATTAAAAATAAATTTTTTTATGTTTGTTAGCTATAACGTAATATTCTTCAAAATCTCTGAGAGAGGCTAGTACTGATGTCAAGGAGCACTGGAATTTTTTAAATCGTCAAGTTATCGTGGTCCCAATGTAATGTGTACCAAATTGAAAGAAACAATCGTTTTATACCTAAGTTTATCTAAATACTTCTGAAGGTTAAGTCTAACTCTATAGAGTCTAGATTTTAGAGAAGCTGTCGATTTCTTCTTATTGAAGAGTCTGTTAATAAAAGCTGAATATTTATTCATTATTGGTGGAAAAAAAATTCTGAACTATTTTGATTACAAAAAACAGAGATAGAGCTCCTAACACATCATTTACATGCCCTCTAACATATTTTTGTTTGAAGTTAGGGATAGCGATTAGTAAACCAATCACAATGCTTCGCAACGTCTTCTGATATTGCTTTAATTTCCTTATTATTATAAATGAGATTGTTGCGAATGCGAAAGGCGCAATTGTTGCATTTGTTTGTTGTAGAGCTGCATTATAAATGTGATTGTTGCGAATGCAAAAGACGCAATTGTTTCGATTGTTGGACTTAATGATAATTTAATGAGATTTTAATGTTACTTTTCCTCAAAAACGGGAATATAAGTCTTCTGATACTTGTATAAAACCAAAACAACAAAAAAATAGTTTTTCTGAATATAAATTGTTTAAACTTACAATAAGTTCCAGATACACTTATCACAGAGTTATAATACAACTGTTGTTGAAATAGATGTTTAATAGTTTAGGACATGTAATAACTAATAAACAGCATGGGTTTTTCCATCGTAAACAACACCCATTTCTTCTTCGAGTTTGAATTTTCTGCAAAGCAACTCGGATGAGTTTTTGTCCTTTTCTTACAAAGAAGACGATTGCCATCTGTCGGAGGAAGGAGAGCCTCCAAGTAGGTACAACGTCAGCTGCTCTTGTCAGGGACTCCTTTTGCTAAGACAGACGAAAGAAATATTGATTGGTAGAAAAGAACTGAGCGGGAAATATCGTTGAACCACGGAAGCGGAAGACACTGCCTTCGTCGACTGTCCACAATTATTACCAATGTTATAGAGCTCCTCTTTTTTTCTTTTTCTATGCCTTCACCTTGTTACTAGTCCAGAATTTTATCTTGCAATACATTGAAGGCCATTTAACTGAAATAATTGCAAAAACGACAAAAGAAAAGAAAAAAAAAACAAGAACTCATCATATTTTTACATTTTGGATCTGTCAAAATAATGGAAAATTAAATTTGTGAAAGAAACATGAAGGAATTGAATTGTATATTTTTTTCTTCAAATAATCTTTGAAAGTAATGAACTTTTTTTAAGTTTAAATGTATATTTGGAAACGAGCTTGCTTGAAAAGAACTAAATTGACATCAAGGCCGGAAAATGTTCTAAAAACAGAAGTATCTGAAAAATTATTGTGAAAATTGTTGGCTCAATTCCAAATTAAGTAAAAACTAACTTATAGTTTATACAAATTCCTATGAAAGCACATTAGCTTTATTCTCTGACAGATTTCTTATTTTTATCTGTATTGTTTGTTAGGGAGTAAAGATTAAAGACTCGATTGATTTTGATAATAATTTGTATCGAGGTTCTCATTAAGCATTACCTAGCTACGAAAATTCACCAAGCCTCATTTAAAGAGATATGTTATAATCAAGGAAATTTAAATGAATAAACTATGGTCGGACTAGCATATTTATCAGTTTAAATCTTTGGTTTCTGAATAAATTATTCGAATCTGAAAATATATTCAAGCGAATAAATCTCTCTTAACTTTCCAAAAACTTATTTCTGCAGAATTAAATAATCTGTATTTCTTTGTAAGCTCTTTCGATTTACATTATAAGCCAATAAGATAAAATTACAAGCATTAAACAGTCATGAAATATTTAAAACTGAACTTAATAATTATCAATAAAAATGTGCATAGGCCTACTGTAAAATCACCAACATAATTGTTTGAAGAATGTAGGTTTCAAAATCACTTGTTCAACAGAATAGCAAAAGAAAGAAGTTATCTGCAATTGAAATGTTATCCCATAAGGGTTTGCTTTAAGACAATGCAATTTGGTCAAGGAAACGTTAATTTTACCAGGATCACACGAATCAATTCAACTGTGGTTTCGTGATGTTGAAACTGCCTATTTTTTTTTCTATCGTTTTTTTGACTTCTAATCACCAATAGACTCTGTTGATACGTGGTCTTATTTTAGTCACTTTTAGTAAGTAAGGATATATTTTTTAATCCATTCAATAACAAGGTAAGCTCGAGATTAAGTTGCCTTATAATTGGAAGCCCGTTAGAAGCTTTTAATGATGTGATGATATCAGTTATACAATAGGCTTTAATTAAGAACCCGTTTCGGCGTGCATTGATTAAGGTTATCAATCTTTATTAAACGGGGTTTCATTGGCCGATGTCTTGCACTTATTCTACAAGAACTTAATCTTGTTTATGAAATCAAATTGAACCAAGAGCTGAATCATAGTCAGGTAGCGGCATAAATTGCAAGAAATTCGGAGAAGATGTTTGGGGCACAATTCTTTGAAATTGTGCCAGGTTTTCCTTTTAATTAAAACTTTAATTAAATACTTCCAGTTTCTACCGAGCAATCAGGTGTTAATTAATAAATTTTCCATTAATAAATGTTTTAATAACATCTTTACCTTCAAAATTGGGAAATTTATTATAATATAAAATAAAGATTTATTGTCGTTTAGATAAGAGAAAGCTCAAATTATAAGTTTATATTTTCTTATTACAGTGTAGATACATCTATTTTTAAATATGTGTAGAAATTTTAATTTTCCTTATTTTATTTATATTTAGACTTATTTATATCACAGGTATGTGTATGCGTTCTTTGTATATATATATATATATATATATATATATATATATATATATATATATATATATTTATATATACATACTCTTACTTCTAATTCAAAGATGGGAGGAGATGCACTTATATTTTTATTTTAGTTCATATTGCCTTCCGATAATTTTTCAATAACTTCAAAGCTGATAATTCATGGCAAAAAATTAGAATTTATTAATTTCTGTAGAAGGCGATTTCGATAGTTTTACTATTGTCGAAAACATTGAAATATTAAAAATTTTGACTGGATTTGTAACAGTTGATTTTTCTGTTTGTAACAGAGTTGTTATTAAAAAATAAATATCTCGGCCGCACTAAGTGTATTTCACAAACGTTAAAAGTGTTTACAACTGCGTTTACAACTTGAAGATCATGCCCGTCTTCTAAGCCCGGCTCCCTACAAACCCGTGAAGAGATGTCGACTTTTTTGTCACTTATTTGTAGCTTCACCAAATTCCCTAACAGCTCGAAGACGTTTGTGGCAAAAGCGATAAAAACAACATCACGATAAGGTTTTGAAGATAGGTAAAAATGGAAATTTCTATCGGCCGCCGTTTTGAAACTGGTGATCCGATTTGTTTGAACTATAATACCAACCGAGTCCTTAATGACGTCACACCTTTGAGACCCCACCCCACACACACACTTTTAAGGCCCGTCCCTAAAAACCGGTCAACAGATTTCGAATATTTTATTACTTATTTTTAGTTAACCAATGCCTTCAAGGATATAAAAATTTTGTGGCAAAAGCTGTAATAACAACATGTATAAGGTTTTGAGGATAGGAAAAAATCGTCAAAAAATGGCAAAATATACCGTATATATATATATATATATATATATATTTCCTTTGTTCAGGTAGGGTTGAATGCAATAGTGTATTTTTCCTTTGGAAACTACAATAAAAGCCAATTTAATTTTATTTTCATCACTTAAGAAATTGTTTGGAAATTGACATTTCTTTCGTTAGCTTGATGGTGAAAGTTTCATATTGACTTATAAGCTACAATATAAGTTGACTTATAACCTGCAATATCTAATGGTGTGAAATTAGAAATGCATTTTTGTAGTAGATTTTTTATTATAAAAAAGAAACAATCCATTACGGCTTTGGAGATTTCTATCTCCATTTATTAAATTGAGGTTATAACACAGTGTCACAGACTGTGGGTATCTAAGGTTGTTTGTATGTCTTTTTATTTGTATAATCAGACTGATGTCTCTTAGTTTTACAATAATAATTATATTTGTAACATCCTACAAAATCCTTCTTTTCGAAAATAATTTTTTAAAAATGGTAGAAGCGCATTTAATTTGCACCCAAGCTCGATGAAGCTTAAGATTTTAATATGAAAACTTAACATTTGTCCAATGTGTTTCAGTTATCTTGTTATATATGAAGTTTTACGAAAATCTGCTTAGCCAAGTATTGTAGGCATAGGATCAAACGAACATAACGAAATCACTGTACTCTGAAGCACTTAAAAATGAACATTATTAATCAAATTTTTTTGGATCATTATTTCTTGACAATTATATATGTTCTTCTGTCGCAAAACTAGAAAGAATAAATGAAATAATTCAGCCTTGATTTCTGACAATCTATCAAATCTTTTTCTTGGGTCTCTGCAGTAGCTATTTCGTACAATCTATCTTCATTGATGTCAACTTTTTCTTTTGAAATGAACATACTGACTTGCATGAATTTTCTCCATTAGCTAAAGCAAAACCATTGGGTTGTTTTCCCAGGATTTATCACTTTCTTTTTCTATATTATTATTGGAGTTTTTGACTTGATGTCTGTTTGGGTCTGTTCATGGTATGTGGGTGGGTTTTCATTACTTTCTTATCAATGCTAAAAGCAACGAACGCAAGAACAGATGAAGAACGAATCTTTAAGAATTTCATCTAACTAATGACAGGGTTGGCTGTATAATGAACAAGAACGTCGCCAAAGAACTAAAGCTTGCATTGTTAAATAGTTACTCCTTAAATTCTTTTTTATTTATTTATTTTTTTAATTTTCGTGAAAATGTCACAAACGAAAAGTCTACATTTTACTTTTTATTTTCAAATAATAACATCTGCTGAAAAGTAAAAAAAATTCATTTTCTGAAAAAGAAAATAACTCGCATTAGTTAGTGAAGATGCTTAAATCGGATTAATTTTAATCGTATCAATTAACGGATTAGCTTAAAAGATTAATACAGGAATCTTTTCTTTAAGTTCGAGTGCTTGTTTATGGGATTTTCTGTCATCTTCTCGCACTGATATCTCCACAAGGATCCAAAGATTTCAAACATAAAAGTTAATTCGTCTATATTTTTAAATATTCAAGTTTCAAGAAGTTCCATTCAGTGGTTCAGAAGTTATTAGGAAATACAGGCACACACACACACACACACACACACACACACACACACAGGCTGGCTGATTTGAAGGGCCTTATTGTTGCAAAGAAATAGACTAAAATTAAAAAAAAAATAATAATAGTATTATAATTAGATAGATAATATTAATATCTAATTTTACGAAAAGGTCGTAGTTGTGCAAAATAAGCACAACATTTATTGTTATTGTTTTTTTTGTTCTTCGGGGGTCACTGCCAGGTGTGACGGTGACCTTCATATAAGAATCCAATCTTGCCTTTCTAAGTCTTTTATCGGGGAAGGCCGACATCGGGCTGATGAGTCCCCTTTAGGACGAAACGGCCGTTTCCGATTTCTTCCCGATAATCGAATCAGAAAGGCAATTTATTTATTCTGGTGCTGTTCTGGGTTTTTCATTTTGTTTTAAATTATTATTACTTTGTCGATAAATAATAATGCGAGTACTAAATTTTTCGAAACTCACAGCTACTGAACTTATTTTTTAATTTTTGATTCCTTAATCTATTGAGTGATTTTAATGAAATAATTGAAAATATCTTTTGAAAACTATCTGTTTCATTTAGTATCTCTGGAAGTAAAATATATTCTTGCAGTCAAAGTAAATAATATAGAAGTTTTGAAATACTGTAAATCTCAGGGAAGTTTTACTACAATGATAAATTTATTGATAAGCTAATATGTCTCGTCAAGTGCACGTGTATTAAAACTATATAATTTTCAAATATTAGAATAAGATAACAATGTAAGTAATTTAAATGTTTGAAAAGTACGAAAAGTTGAAGAAGAAGATGATGATTAATTTAAATGGTTGCTTTGTCCAGCAAAGTAACTTTGTTTTAAGTATGAAGATGAAAATTTGTTTCTGAATTCGGAGTCTTTATTTCATAATTTAGTTCATTTCTTTCTAAAGTTAACAGTCTACTCAATCCATTTCTATGTATTAACAAATTGTCAATACACGTTATTACGAAATTTTAAACAATTGGAAAATAGTTTTCACCCTTTTTTTTTGTCTGTATTTTAAGTTTAATTCAATAAGCAATAACTGAAATATCAACAGTGAGCATGAACAGAATTTGTCAATTCAAATTGTTAAAATTTTGATTTGTTTATTGATAATAGATATTGATAAAAATATTGATAACAGATATTACATCATCATTATATGATCTACAGTTTTGATTATCAACGAAAATAGTAGTAACAGTTCAGTAAATTTCATCTTTCTTTCTAATATTATCGTACAATTATCATAAAATCAGTAATTCAAAATGATAACGTATAGTTAACCATTATTACTATAATCTTCTTCGTTGCAAAAATTTAATTATGACCATATGGTTATGGCTACGTTATATGTGTCTACTGTTTATAACGCTGTTTAATATTACCGCAAAAAAAAAAAAATTGGATAAAAAAAAATCTTTAAAATGCAAATTTCAGTCACATTGTCATGTCTGTTTGTTCGTCTGTTGTTAATCAAGCAAATCCAATAACTATTTTCTTTCACATATGAAACTTCTAGAAGATTTTCGTTCTTCTCCAGCATCGTTACTGGTTTCCTATGTATCCTACCAATAAGTAAGGAGCAGCATATAAAACTAAGAGTAAAAAAGAAAAATCGTCAAAATACATTGGCATTCAATTGCAAGACCAAGACTCCTGAAAACAAAATTAGAGTTTCACGCCTCTAATTCTTGAACTACTTACTTTTTCTTTCTTTTTAATTTTTCTTCTTCGGTTTCTTCTTATTTCCTACCTTTTCTATTCTTTTTTGGTCAACGAACCACTGATATTTTTTGCTTGTTTTGGTTGAATTTTATTGAAGCAATGTTAACATGCTTCTTGTTAAAAAAGTTGGCTAATCAACTATATTTTTTTATTTCTATAAATAGTTAAAAAGTAATGTCTTTTCTTCCAAATAACGTTTCACTTCAAATTTGGAAACTTGACAAATAAACTGTAGTATATAAATCAAATATTAACTGAATAGTAAAAACAAATAGCCACATAAACAATTATAAACAAAAGTTAATTCGTTAATAAAATACAACTTTAATCAATTCTAACATTTATGGACATCTCACAGATAATTACAAATATTTAAAAACAAACGTAATTTTATAATTTTTTAGTTGTTTTCTAAGAAATAACCTATTCTCACTATTACTGGCCTGTTGGTATTGGCATTGGACTGCGAGTTGGAGAGTCGGGATCAATCGCCGGCGGAGGTCATTTCTCCTCGGTCTTTTTTCCGAGGTCATTTCTCTTCTGGACGGGCTCCAGCATTCACCAGTCCCCTGTAAAACGGGATCCGTGGTCCATTCCCGGAGGTAAAAGGCGGGAGAGCATTGGGCAGACCACTAATTAGATTTTTTTATGTTATTATTAAGTTTTAATAGAAAAAAACTGTATAACTATTATTAAAAAACAACAAACATTTTGTTATTTAAAATATGTGAATTTACATGTTACGTTGAATGTACAATGTACGAACATATTAGAATTTCTTTTAACCGTATTGTAGATGAAATTATTGCTTATATAGTTAGACATCGTTACCTTCTAATTTAGATCTAAATGAATAAAACATCAGCTGGATTTTCGTTCAATCAACAATGACGATAATCTGCTTCGATGTCACAGTTGTTTTTTCTTTTCCAACAATTTCCAGGACGTTCCTTTACATTCAAAGACCTAAAAAACAGGCAAATGCGAGCAGAAGGTTCATAACGAACCACCACGTCTTCATGTAGAAACACAGTGGATTAAGCCTTCTAATGGAGGCCGTGAAAAATAGCGAATCGGCTTAAATTGTTTTTGTAAGATGTGCCTGTTTCTCGTTGTTCTAATTGGACGGGATAAGCACGTGACAAAGTGCATCCCACTAGCCTCATTAGCCAACCAGAAACCAACCACTCGCTGGATTTCATACAAGATTTGTTATCATATACGAAGCCTTAGTTGCAAAGACGAAAATGCTTCACAAAGATAAATTTAGATAATTTTATTTTGCAAGGGAACTTCGTTCTGAAAATGAAAACTATTCTATTGTTATTCATAAGTTGACAAGAAATTAAAGCCTGCTTTTTTTTTTTAAATATGGCTTTTTTTTTGTTCTGAAAATAATATGAAATAATAATAATTATACTCTCCGTTATTGACTTTTTTAATTATAATATCTGCTGAATACAAACAGTAGATTTTTTTTTATTATTTTCTTATTAGCGGCCCCTAGGTTAGAGCTTGTCTTTAAAATTAGGAGACCGATCTTGCTTTTATGCTTGCTGGATGTCACACACTGTAGTGGCTAAACGGTTGGAGATATTAGAATGAAACCTCCACCATTGTGTCCAGCATCAAAAAGTAGGTGACCACATCCAAAAAAATCAGACCTCTAGGACCACTCCCTGACCGGAAGTTGGGGAATCAAAAGTGGTTTGCTTGCTGGACGTCACGCTCTGTAGTGTCCAAACGATAGAGATATGAGAATGAAACCTTCACCATTGTGTCCAAAAAAATCAGACCTCTAAGACCACTCCCTGGGGGGGGTCAAAAGTGGTGGTGTCCTATAAAATTTTGTTTATAAAATTGTGCATATTTTGGGGCCGCTTTGCTTTTAACACTGTTTAAAAGCATTAATTATCTTGTTCTTTTTTTTAATTTCGGAAATTGTCTAAATCCAATTAATTTTAATTATCGCAGAAAAAAAAGGTACCTCGAAAAATTAAAAAAGGACAATAAATACACAACAAAAAAAAGAAAGAAAGAAATTCATGTGCTGGCATTCCGCAGGCCACAAAAACTAAGGCGTCTAATATGTATATAAACAACTATGGTTAAGACTAAGTGTTTACTAAGTGACATCCCATTTCACGCTTTTTCGGCGATCATCAGCTGGAATTAGTCACCAGTAAACATCTGCATTGAGACCTCGAAGTTTACTGGTGACTACTCCCAGCTGATGATCGCCGAAAAAGAGTTAAACAGCTGTTACAGGATATCACTTAGTAAACATTTGGCCTAACTCTTTGTTGTTTATTTTAATTATATTTAAAGTCGTGGAGGAAAATGAGTAAGATTACTAATTGGATTAACATTCTTTACTTAAGACATTGATATTTATTCACTGCTTCAAGGTTCTTTTTTATGGAACCTTCTTGTTGTAATTTCTCAAGAAGGACCAAACGAAAAGAAAGTTCGAAGTTGTTTCTAGAATTTTATTCCATTGATTTATTAGAAATCCTTTTTATTAATAGTTAATTTAAAGTTTCTGCTTTAAATTTTGTAGGGAAAATTCGAACAAAATTATGCTAAAATGAATATTAATTCAACATTTTGCTACTAAGAATATGTGAAGTAATATTCAATAAAAATAAAAGTTCCTATTCTTGGTAGCGTTTGACATCGTAATCAATAAATAACTTAAGGTTTTTCTGCCGTGAAAACACTTCATTCCACGGCTTCAAATTGATTTTTAGAGACGTGATGCATCGGGGAAAATGGGCATTTCAAGGAATTTAGAATAACGAAGCTGTGTTAGATTTTGTCAGATGGGATGATTAAAAGTTTAATTTATGGTATAGAGGATAATTCTTAAATAAAATTAATAATTTTTTACATTAAAAATTATAAAAAAAAAATATTTAGTACTTGAAATTAAGTTGAAGGGCTGTTGAATTATTACTATAATTATTAAAATTCTAATCGTTTAAGCTATGTTCTCAGAAAAGGAAGGCCTGTAACGTAGCTGTGTATGTGTGCACATGTGTATATTTCCTAATAATGACTTTTGAACAAGTGAATCTTTTTGAAATTTTTTTTGAAAGAGACGATCCAATTTTTACACTAGCAAATTTTATTGTGTAGGTCTCTGTCGAGAAATTTACGTGTGACAAAAATCCCCATGAAGGAGTATCAGAAACTAAACAATGAATCTTATCAAAATCTAACAATGCATAGTAATCTGTTTCTTAATCCACTGTCGTTTGAGAATGCTTTGTTAAGATGAAAATTAATTCAGTAATTAACAGGGTAATTTAAGAAAATATTTGCAGTTTTCATTAATTTTCAGTAAATTTGGTAATTTGAAGATTTTATACCAATACGATATGTAAAGTATTTTAGAAAGGTACATAGGGTCTTCTTTTGGATTCTTTTTTAATTATTAAATAAAATAAAATAAACCAAAACGTAATAAAAACAACGTTTCAATGAAAGTAGACTTCAGTTACATCAGGAACCTTTTTTTTTCAGATTTAGAAAAGGGGGTCATATTTAGATAATTTTTATTAAAAAATTTAATTTCGGTAATCAACTAGATTAGAACACTTTGATCCTTACACAAAATTAAAACAGAAAATATAAAATCTTTCCCATTCAAACTAAGTTTATAAGCCGCATTATTATTATTAATGTGTTAATTATAATCGTTATTAATAACAATGCTATTGAATGCGATAATTTTCATTTGTTAACTGTCTTATTTTTAGTTCTTATTTGTAAATCCTTATGAAACGAAGAGGAAGAAGAATAGTTTCTTGTCCTCTGGTACCACCTGAAGAAGTCCTTCGCAAAGAAGAACGAAATATTATGGAATTGTAGGAGAGTTTTTATATTAATAGGATTTCTAGGAGTAAATTATTTACAGGATATATTAAGGAAGTTTATATATATATTTTTTTTTTTAATGGCTAACTATAACCATAAGAGATTACTATTTATTTTATAGTAAAAATTCATCTTTTACGCCTTATATTTTACTTATTATTTTACCATTTTATAGAAATAAATCTTATTAAATTTTTATTTACTATTTTTATACAAAGTTAACAAAAATTAGGATTTTTTTTATAAAAAAAAGTATTATAAATTTAAATATAACCAAGCATTTAATATTAGGGAAATAGTAGGTTTAGAGTTTTTACTTTGGTGGTAAGAAACAAATGTAGATCTAATCTTCTTCCGTTTAGATAATCTGATCGTTGGATAAGATTTTTTTGCAAGAATTAGGAACTGAATTAAAAAACGGTAACCTTGGCTGCCCGAGTGTAGCTGTGCTGCATAGCGTATCGATTGTGAGGAGAAGCCACCCATCAGGCGGTCAATTCAAATGCAATCGTTTTCAGCAGTTCCTGACTTTAGCCCAAGCAAAGACGAGATTTATTTTTAGAGATATGAATAACAAAACGCCCACGTCTAATCAATAGGACGGTCTGTGAAATGCGATTTTTAGGAACATTAAAAGTTATTTCACTCAGTTTCCGTAGAAACAGCGATTTTACTAACAACCGTTTTTTTGACCATCATTAGCCGTTTAATGATGGTCTTCTGCAACACACGGTTTATAAGTCATTGACTTTGTTTTTCGCTTTTTCTTAATCTAATACAGCATAATTTAAAATGGCGCCGACTGACCTGAAAATAATATTATATTTTGTTTTTTATGTCGTTGGTTTTGTAAAAGGTGAAACATGTGAAACATTAAAAAGTTAACTTATTACTTAACGCAGATCTGATTTTGATAAATTTAATAACCTCGTTGAACATTGAAAAAATATTTCCTACTTGTACAGTAATTGGAAAAAAAGAAATATGAGGAAAAAAAAATAATATATTCTTAATTAATTCTATTATGTAGGTACATTAATCATATTTCTTTTAAATAGTTATAATATTTTACAGACAGTCCTTATAATATAAATATTCGTTGAAAATTTTTCAATCAATTTAATTTAAAATTAAATTATTTCAATTACTATAAAAATGACCTGAATTTCACAGATATCATTTTCATTGTAAATAAAACACTGATTTCTAACTCCATCTTTCCAGGCAAAGTTTTCAATACCTATTTTTTTTTTTCGACTTTCTTCAACTATAATATTTATAGTTATAAATTTATTCAATCGTAGTAAATATATTTACTTAATTGTTGTAATTAAAAATGGTAAAAATTCAAAATGTAAAAGTAATTTGGTAAAATAATAAATCTCAACCAATTCAGGAAAAGGTCGTGGAACTTAATGTAAATAAATTACAAAAAAATTAATTTATAATAGTGTAAGCTAGGATTCTACTCATTAATAAATAGTTACTCTTATTTGGAAAATGATTTCTTTTTTTGTGGTCAAATACCTTTTAAGGCAGCCATAGTGTTGACCAAGGTTTTTCATTCCACAATTTGTTCTTCTTTTTAGTCTTTGAGGGGGTCACTGTTTACATCTTGAATGATTTATTCTTCCCCTCGTTCTTTTGAGTTTTGCTCTGGCTGAAACGGCCGTCCCAGGGTCTCAGCTTGATTCAAAAAGGCATCCAAATTTCAATTACAACAATGAGCGAAGAATTTTTTATCATTAAAAATAAATAAATACAAAAAAATCTTAAAATTTTTCTTGTTTATGTAAACTTGAAAAATTTAATGAGTTTTTTTATATTTTTTTTAATTTCTAATAATATGAGAGAATTAATTAAATCATCTTCCCCAGCGGAAAGAACAGCGGCATCCACTTGTAAACAGTGTTAATAATATGCGCCATAAATTAGAAGGGGATATTGATTCAATCCTTAACTTCATTTTGAATATCTTCGACTCAGAAAATGGCTAGATGTATCAGTGGTACGTAAGGAAAAGATAGTCATTCATCATCTAGGGCTTCGGATAAGGTAAGAAAAAATGATCTTCTCTTTAGTATCCACTGATGTGGAACTTTCAGTCAATCTGTATCTTCAGGTTAATTGAACTCACATTGCGGATCGATGGACCTAAGCCTTGAAGTCTTTTGTTACTGCAAAGACAACACAGTCTTCCTGTAAGTATAGCGGAGGTCTTCAGGGTTCGTAATATTGGCGCATTGAATAGATTTCCTGAATCGTTATTTGGGTTGTCAGAATAACACCAACAGTTTTAAAGTAACGAAATGGTAGATATTTAAAAATAAAGACATAGTTCAAGAGAAAATAAAATTTAAAGTACGTAAATAAGTTTAAGAATCAACTCAAGGAATGCACAAACAAAATAAATTAAAGTTTCTCGCACCCTGAGCCACCATTTCGGAAATCTGGGACAGCTGTTTCAGCCTTGTAAGGCTTCTTCAGCCTTACCCATGATGATGGCCCACAGTTCGTGATAAAGATAAAGACGCCACCTCAGCACCCCAGAATGAAAACCTAACCAAAAAACCATAACAAAGAAAATAATCGTGTCCAATACGGCCTCCACTTCCTTGTCCCAGCCACTTCCAGTTTCAAAGGAATTTGATAAATAGATTGAGGAATCCGAAAAACATATAATATTGTTGATGAAACGTCTGTAATCTTGCAGATACCATCATTAAGAATTATGCTTTAAATAAATACTACGAGAAATAAACAGTGCTATTTTCTATTCCGAAAGGCATTTTAATTACAAATTTATGTTAATTATAAATGATAGAACTGTACAGAAGTTTTAGTGATTTACATAATCTTGACCGACAAATATTATTCCGAACCAGTATTGTAATCCTGTCAGGCTAATAACTTAGTATTTTGATGTTGCCCTTGGTAGTCATAATTTATTTATTTATTTATTTATTTATTTATTTATTTATTTATTTCGTCCTCTCTCAAAAACCTAGGGACAGTTAAAAATAAATAAATACAGAAATTACAAATAGGGTTGTCAGAAAACCTGAATTCCTTACAAATTAATCTTTAGATTAATATATTTTTACAGTTTTATAGAAATTTATTAACTATTTTTCTACGAAAACTCATGTAAACGATGTATCTGTGTGCCTGTGTGTGTGTGTGTGTGTCCTCCAATGAACTCCCAATGAATCTTTTAAACACTTGGTTGGCATATTTATGGATAAGAAACGACCTGATTTTTGTATTTAAAAAGAAAATTCCGTACTTGGGTCATTGCGGAGGAATTAGCCTCTGACGGTGATAAAAATTCCTGCAGAACCGAAACAGTAGATTTCTTTCAATATTTTAGCAACGCTTATTAATTCGCTTAAATGTTTACGAGCTTCCGTATGCTGTAATTCATTGTACACTACAACCTCGTTGATCCGGATCTTAGGATAATCCGGATCAGATTTGTAGACATTTTTTTTTTTATTTAATGTTCACATAGATAATAATTTTAACTATGATAACAAGAACATAACTATAAGTACGCCAAACATTCACTTTTTATTTTGATTAAATCTACAGTTCCTGCATAGATTGTACAGTAAATTATGGTAAAAAAATGTTTTTGTCGAGTTTAAGAAAGCTTTAGTAGAGTAATTTTGTTACAAAACATAGTTTTTTTGTCGTAATAAACGGTAAGTCTGCTTATTTAAGGATTTGTTTTGCTTATTAGCCATAATACCCCGGATTATCCGGATTGCCTTTGGTCCCAGTTAGTCCGGATAAACGAGGTTGTAGTGTATTTAGGAAAAGGTAAATTTGTACTTTTTTATTAGACATAGATTTTAATTGTTAAGTTAAACGGAGGATTTCCACTGTTTTGTTTCCAACATTTAGATAAGGTAAATAGGTTTCACGTTGTTTCAGGACCTTTTTGTTACAGCTCACGTCAAATCGGTAATCTTTATAGAAATGTCTTAAAAACAGGCGAGAGATAGACAGAGACTGTTCGAAGCTTGAAAATTATTAAACAACGATGTTGTATAGTTATTGGAATTAAAATTAAGTATTTATTAAACGTATATATATTTTCTATAGTGATCGTTCAGCGCTATCTCTCTTTAATTGGATCTTTCTCGTTGTCGATCGGAAGCAGCTTTGGAGTATCTGAAAACCAAAATTTTATTGACAGTGGTTCCAAAAATAGAACACAAATATAGATTATCTACGAAAGACGGAAGAAAGGGGAAAAAAAGAGAAAAGAAAAGAAGAGAGAGAAAAAAAAAAAGAAGTGGGAGTGAGGAGAAATAACCACAACTTGAAAAGCAAACTCCAGGCCTGAATATGTTGTTCCCTCTACTAAGAAAACATGTTTCCAACAACATAAGAAGGAAGGCGGAGGATGTGGGGGTGGGAGAAAAAGAAGAAGAGATAGTAGAAGCAGAAATCCTTGTTCTTTGGCAGTAGATTTCGAAAATTGTATTTTACGACTCACAGTCAAAACACATTGAATGGAGACAAATTGTGATAATCGGTTACGGGTCAATGTCTTCCAAACAAAAAAAAAAGTGAACGCGATGGAAAAAAAATATGATTGATTTTTCTACTGAAAAAAATATTATGTTAAGTCATAAAGAGAAAAAATATCTATTAATATTTTAGAGAAAATAGCTTAGGAAAAAAATGTTGTTGATAAAGAAAATGTTTACTTGCCGTATTGGATGTCTTGAATTAGGGTTATCAAATTTAAGAAGAGCATTATCATAAATTTTTAACAAGTAATGTTAGACAATGATGATGAAAAGCTTATTACAAAGGATTACAATAATAACGTAGATAATACTTAACAAGAATAGTTTATAAAATTAGTAGATTGAAACTTATACTGTAGTATTTTATTAGTAAAAAAAAACAGTTTTATATAAGATTCTTTAATTATATAAATTCTTATATGTAGATAGAATTAAGAAACGCTTTATAAGAACTGATACATTTTTGTTTGTATTATATGATTGTAATATTGACTTAATAAATATTATATCATTAGCTTTGTCCATTTAGGCCGAAAATCATTGGAGGTTTTATCTTCCTCCCTGCATACGAGCTTTTAAAGTTTTGTTGAACTTCTAATATGTAACATATTATTAGAGTCTTCATATATTAAAAAGGTATAAGAAAATTATTGCATGTTAATGTAAGGCAATAGTCTTAACTTTTTTTTGTATTGATATAAAATTTTATATTAATATAAAGCCACATCTATACGAAGCAAAATTAGAAAATATTAATAATTTCAGGAAAAAAACTAAGTTTTCTACAAACTAAAAATAATTGTACGTTCAGCTAAAAAAAAAGACAACATTTTCTTGTTTTTTTTTTGGATTGGTGTATTTTTATTATTTAAAATAAGAAGTAGAATGATCAATATATCTTAAAAGCCATCGTAGCTAAGACAAGATAAGTCTGCTGCATATATTTCCAGTGCAAAGTCTATTTATTAGCATACGTTAAATAAGTTTAATTCTTTAGATTATTAATTCTAGCTATATTTAGTAAAGATTAAAAACTAAAGATTAAAAACTTAATTTGACGAAGGAAAAATTAAAAATATCTAAAAATTATTAAGAAAGAGCTAAAATTAAAACAAAATGTTACAAAAGGCATATAGTGACATGAAATATACAGATCTGCAAAATATCGAATTATAGTAGAATCTCCCTTATCCGAATGTCAATTACCGAATCACTATCGCCTCCCTCCCAAAAAAAATGAAAAATAAATATGCACCAGTTGTTATGTCAACATATTAGTCCTGAAACTTAATGAAACTTCATTTCGATTACTTATAAAAAGATAATAACACGTCATACATATTTGAAATACAGTAGTAATGACCTTATGTGCAGTAATTTAGCAATAGGCCTAATGATATACGCAATGTTTATAGGCCTTTGTTTCGTATAAATTGTTTATTCTCATGTATGTTTGATTATCTATTTGTTTAACCAACCTTTATCCCAATTAGTTGGACGTTCTATTGTATTTAACAAATTACAATTGAAAATTCAAAACAAACTCCAATCCAAATACTCTTTCCAGAAAAATAAGCCTAATAATAAAAGTTTGCCAGTAAACAAATTCCTTATAATGTTGAAATCAGTAATGTTGAGATCACCGTAAATCAGCTGTGTTTCCATTTTTACCACCATTTATTTTTGGCTGGTGTAAGTTCATCAGAACCTTTCCATGTTGACTAGGAACAATATTGGCTTCCCTGAGTGGTGTGTGTACATGGCAGCAACCCAATACAGAAGTAGATGGAAACAATGCCATAACTCTTTCGAAAAACACCATAAACCTACCTGTGGCCGAGCACTGGACATTTTTAGTATCAATAGAGTGGTTGGATTTTATTCGGGCATCGACTTGAGCGCTTAAAAACATAACAAAACGAAAAGTAAAGCTAAGTTTGTTATTTTTCTAACTACAAATGTATTATTTTTCTCTTAGTTTTTAATTATGAAAATCCTTTTTTATTTGGAGTTCTATTTTCTAAATTTTCAGAGAGTTAGTTCATGCTATCCGAATTTTTCCGGATTGATAAGCGGAATGCTTAATTATAGATAAAGTTATCTGCTGAAACTGATTATATTGATTATTTTTAAAATTCTAAATAAAAATTAATCTCATTAATTTCATTTTTATTTGCTATAAATAAACATTTCTAAAATTAATTAATTAATTAATTTATTTAAATGAAAGTATTCAAGGAACCAAATCGGAGATAACTAAAAGTAATATAAAATTAAAAGTTCTTCCATATTTCGGAAAGCTGTTTCCAGTATTAAAGAACAGCTAAATAATAAATTTCAAATACAAGGAATCTTCAAGAATGGAAAAACATGAAACATTAAATGTGCCAAGATATCATTATTAAATTAAAAACAATTCAAATTTAACAAATCTGTAAATACAGGAACTTCATATTTTTTATTAATTAAAGAACTTTTAAATTTATTAATTAATAAAGCTTCCTTTATTGTCAACCTTAACCGATTTTTTGAACATCATCCCAACAACACTGAGGATTAAGATTTTCAACCAAATGTTCTTTCATTGAAGAGTTGCCAGATCAATGCTGTTTGATTCGCTTAAATTCGTTAATTAAACGAATGAAACAAAATAGATCTGGCAAATGTCAACTGTGTGATGTTTATGTCCAATATATTGCAGCATTTACTGCAGTATTCATATCTAAGCTAAATCTTTTCTTACAATTCCCAAAAAACGAAAGATAAAATATTTATTTTATTTTTTCAAAATTCCAATGAAACATTGTTCTTACATATATAATTCTAAGATTGTAGTTATTTTTTATCAATTTATAATAAATCAAATTTTTTTCCAACTCTAGAGCTGCGTTAGATTTAAAATGTTGGCCTTGGTGCAGAAAAGAAAAAACATACCATTCTACGACATGACATGTAACAATTCAATACAAAAAAAAAGCTTCTTTTTTACAAACGCTAATACATTGTCATGTTGTAAGACTTCAGTGACTATTTCTTTCTTTGGTAGATATATTTGCAATGTAACAAAAACAAAAGGAGTAATCAAATTCTGAATTTAAACCTGTCTAATCGCAAGTATTAAAGTAAGTAAAGGTTCAGTTAAAAATTGGATAATTGAACACAATAGCTCGTGTTCATAGAAGCAATTGACTTGGTCTGATAAACATTGTTTATGAGAAAGTTAATCGCCAGATGGCGCCACCATCAAATCTTGCAGAACAATCGTTTACTTCCGGAATGTTCTAGAAAAGTATCACAATTAATAAAACTGTTAAATAAATTAAAATTATTAATAATTAGAAAGGTAATTACAGAAAAAGCAATTGAGAATAAAGCAAATAAAGAATTTGAAATAAAAAGAGCACTTGAAATGAAGAATGTAAATACAAAACCGGGGCAATATCATTGATATTCCATTGAATATTTCAGAAATAGTAGGTTTAAATTTAAGGTCTCTGATGCATTCAAAGTTCAAATGAAAATAAACATATTCAGTCAAGCAAACACAAAACTCAAAAGATGGTTTTCCTTGTAAAAAAAAAAGGCAGAAAATTGTGGAAATAATAAAAGGAATTATCTGGGAGTCATTCAACCATTCGTTAAGTCTTTCCTGGCATTTTAGATTATTCATGCAACGGTAATTGTCTTTCCAAGTGTAAAATTAAACAATTGCAGATGAATGGGCACGCGGCAGCAAGAACAGCAGGGATGGAAAAACGAAATACAAACGTTTAAATCGTATTACGGTTCTCGTGCAGAAAATATTCCTATACAAGCTAGTATATATGTAATATCTAAAAGAAAAATAGTTCAGTTTCGTTTTCGAGATAATAAGAAATGGCTGTATCTATACTTGTAAAACAGCGGAGTTTAAAAATGGCGGATTTCATGTAAAGACGAAAAAATACAGTTTCCACATTTCAGCCTATAAAGCAAAATGAAATAATTGCTGAACAGGGACACTACGAACCCTAAGCTATCATTGAACTTTAAAATTTACTAAATAAGTTAACATTGAAGTATTTCACTACAAGCCCTATGTGACCATTCTATGTATCATTCTGCAGAGGACTTTTAGGACCGTCTGAAGAAGAATTCGGCGTGAAAAAATGCCAGAGTTCTGCCTAGGATTCAATCCGGTTCTTCCAGCCAGCAGTTAAGCAATTTACCACTTGGCCCAACTAGATTATTAATTATTTGGAATTATTGACAACACGTTCGTTTATGACTACAATAAGTCATATACTACATACATGAGAAAGCTGAGAATTTGAAATATTGGTGTAAGCTGTAATAAGGAAGATTCCTTCTGAATTTAGTACATTTTGGACTAATAGGTAGGAGGTTGGTGCAAAAAACAGCTGACATTCGTTGTTCTTAAAATGCAATAATAGTTGTAAGAGTTGTAATAATAGTTGAGAAAAATATATTCAACTGAACTGAAATTGAAGGTATTTGGTTTTATAAGAAAGATCATTGATTTTAATCCAAAGCTATACTTTTCTGTGATCAAACTGGTGTTTGAAAGCTGGCATTTTAACTGCATCTTCTTTGGAAAATATTTCCAACTTCCGATTTTCTTTTTAATTTCTAATTTTTTTTTTTATTTATGACTTTTTTAATGCATGTGTTTAATTCTTTTAGATAAAAAACTGGCTGAGATTAAAAGTAGAATTTTTAAAATGTGCGAGAAAGATTCGTGAATGTCTCGCAGAGCTAGTCGACACTAGTCATTATATTTTAATTTGTTAAATGTGTTTTTAACTTTATTCTTGTGTATTAGTCTCATTTTTTAACTATAATAACTTTTTACATACTTCAAAAATTCTACTTTTATTTCTTTTGTTTTATAGTATATTCCTAATAGTAATTATAAACCAGTTAAAAAGGTTCAAGTAATTTATGAACAGTATTGCAGTTCATCCAATAGTTAAGTTCATATCATCAGAAACCTATAAAAAGCTACCAACTGCTACCCGGATTGAAATCACGTATGACGTGCAAAGCAATTACAAATCACAAATTGAATCAATACAAACTGATAGAAAACTCACAGTTTCCACTGTAATTCAGTTGCCATTCTAAAGATAAAGATATCTACTTACGATACATTAAAAATGACAAAACATATTACAAAAAAAATGCCTGTGTATTTAGTGGTTACGTTCTCTTTCATTTAACTTTACCAGATAATAATTCTTCCGCTTTAAAAACTGAATGTTGCACTTTTATTTTTGCATCCACCAATGCATTGTGGGTAATGAAAGCAAAAATTCAAAATGGTGGAATTGCTTTGCGTTCTAGAAGCTTAAGTAGATTTTAAAGTGTTATTGGAAAGTGGAAAATGTTAAGCAGTTGCAGAGAGACATTGGAGACATCAATTTCAAGTTGTATTTTCCACACGTCCTCAATTTCAAGGTTAGATAAAAAAATTTTTTTTAGCAAACATATCTTTGTTAAACATCTGACGCTGGATTTTTGAACAAAGGCTTTTATTTATAAAACACATCTGAGTTAAATAATTGACAAATAAATAATAAAAGTAATTTTTTTTAATAATTATTAAAAATTGAAATCGTAAAATTTTGGATTTTTTCAGCTTTTTATTTTAAATGTGCACATTTTAGTAAAAGGAAATAAATTGTCCATTAATAATTTTCTCTTTTTTCAATAAAAAAATTACTTACCAAATAATAATGTGATTCCATTTCTTAACTGTGGAAAGCAAATTAATAACGTTTACTAAAGTAAAAGTTATAGACATATAATAGTTAGATGCTTTAAAATACTTAGCAAGCTCTATTGTAGCTCATAATCTCTAAGAAGCCCTTCTTTTACTTTTGGTTGGATGATGTTGGAAAGTTCCTCTCTCCAAAACAAAGTTGTAGAACCTTCAATGATGGGGCCAATTTTCGTTTTTGGTTTAAACTTTCATAAAGGTCTGGTCTTTGACTTCTTCAATTTTTTTTAAAAAAAAAGCTTTTGTAAATATTTATTGTCAGTTATCATAATATGAACGTATTTTGTAATTAGAATAACCTAATTTGATAAGCTAATAGTACATTCTTGGTGAAACCAAATGAAATCTTAAATTAATGAAATCTTGAGACAATAAAGAGCATTTCATACATATATTAACTAAATAACTTTACCTCACTTTCACGTAATGTAATATTAGAAAGGCAAAGTTTCAAAGTATTTACGGTGACTTCTTTATCAATCCAGAAATTTAAAATAAAAATGCCAACAACAGAAAAGAAAACATAAGAATACATAATCAAGAGGATACCATTAATGAGATAGCCATTACATACTTACTTAATCCTCTTCACTTCTTATAGGAGTACAGGAGATAGCATTACAACCACAATAATTGTAAAGGAAAATGAAATAACAATTGAAATTATTTACAATACTATAACTGCATAATGAAATTCAAAAATTCTTCTTTTCTCTACATTTTCTGTAGTTTTCCATGAATAAGATTTCTGCTAAAGGAATCGAAATATAGAGGATTAAAGATGTTTTGTAAGTGAAGAAGGATTTAAGATGAGTTATTTATACTATAACTGCATATTATAAATTAATACGACGTTATGTTTTCTTTTATGTTTTTTGGCATTTTTATTTTAAAATTTTGGCTTGATAAAGAAGTAACCGTAAAGACTTTGAAAAATTGCCTTTGTAATATTACGTTATTTCGTGAAGTACGGAATCTTATCTAACGAACTTAGCGGAGCTGATTACCCATCTTAGAAATACAGTTAATCTTCAATATATTTTTTATTATTATTAATTTAACTAAATTAAGCTTTCTTTTTTCCGAAAACTCTTCATCAGTTTTCTTAAAATTTTCTACGTTTGTAAAAATGATTTTGGAGAGGAATTTCCATAACCTTAATCCATTCCGAATATTCATAAACTGATTAGCTATTCAGGCTGAAGAATATTGATAAGCACCAAACAGGTGTCCCAGAGTCGAGTTAATAGTAGTTAATGGTGAGCTAGTTAAAAAATATTGTTTATCCTTACGTTTCGTGAATCTAAAACTTATGTAATTAACTAAAACTTGTATTGAAACATCTAAAAGATATTCTTCTTTCATAAAGATACACAAAACAACATATTTCTTCATCCAATATTTCGACAAGACATTAAAAACAAAACTAAAGTCGGTGTAAACTGAATTATTTGTCCGTTTGTTTAATGTTTATTTGGTTTAATTACTTCATTTTTAATTTTTAATTGTTCTAGCTAGGTTTTCTTGTTTTCTTTGTTTATATAAAAATGTTATACTGAGTTTTCACGTTTAGGTTTGTTTAAGTTCATGATTGTTTGTTTTTCACGTTTAAGTTCATGATTGTTTTTCACGTTTAAGTTTATGATTGTTTTGTTTTCAAGTTTTGTTGATTATTAAGAAAGAGAACGATAGATTCTCTTCTTGTTTTTATGTAAGTTTCCTTGAGGAAGGTTTTTGATTAAAAAACCCAAATATTGAATAAAGAAGCATGTTGTTTGTGTATCTTTACTTAATTAAGTATATGTAAAGAAAAAGCAAGATAGTTATTCAGCCATATTTATCTTTGTGTCAAGCACTGGCAATGGCTTCGAATCTGAATGACTACGTAGAATTTTCTTATGTTTGTTTTTTGGAACCATTACAAGTAATAAGATTGAATTTCTAATTTTTTGCTTCCTAAAAGGCTGATTATTAAGTGCATAACTTTTGATGAGAAAAATTGGCACTACTCATTTCAATTTTTTTTATCTGTTATGAGTTAAACAATTTCAGTTGTTTATCAACACTGAATTAACCATCTGTTTGCTAAACATAATTGTTATTATTTTGGAAATATTTAATTTTAAGTTATCGTAAAATAGAAAAGTTATCCATAGTGCCACAATAATGGAAGATTCAAAATGTAAATTCTGTGAATAAAAGATAGAAATGTAGTTTTTTTTGTGAATTTAAAAAAAAAAGATTAATTATCATTTTTAATGTATTTGAGAAGATTAAAGAGTAATTTCAACGAGAACTTGAAGCCTACTTGCCTCAGTTTTATTTTTCGTATTTTTTCAATCCAGAACAATAATACAAATGATAAATATTTTTTTAAAATCTAAAATATTTGCTGAATACACAAAATAGAGATTTATTTCTGAAAAAATAGCTAAAATACTTAAATATCTGAATCTAATTAATTTTAATTATATTAAGCTAGTGCATACATTAAGAGGATTAATAAACGGATCAATATCTTTTGTTTAAGACATCAATAAAAGCTTTTCCATGAGAATTTACATCTTCTTCTGGAGCTAATTTCTCGATAAGGACCCAAACGGAAGAAAAAAAATCAGAACAAAAACGTCATTTTGTAACAGTTTATATGTAAATATTTTTAGATATCATTTCTTTGTATTTTTTTAGTAGAAATTATTCATCTGTATTTTTTTAATTTTAATCTTTACCGTTATTTATTTTATCGTTTTCTATTTCCTAATTATTGCTGTTCTGTTTATTTTTAAATTCTTTTCCGTTGCAGCAGTTGAATTAGTTAATTAATTTAAGTTCGTTATATTTTTAGCCAATCATGATGTATATTTTTATTAATCTTCCAATCAAATTCTTCAATGTATAATCTTTTAAAAAAAACCATGGTTTTTGTTTAATAAAATTAATTCAGTTCAGTTCCAGAACTTGACTCGTTGTTTTTCCATCTCAACGACTCGCCCACAAACAATCACTACAATACAATGTCTTGTCGATACAGGTTGTCTGATTTGATGAGCCTCGTTTTTCTAGGAAAGTAGGTTAAAATGAAGTGATTTTGAATCTAAAACAACGAGATTTTATGAATTAAAGTCAATAATCTTGAAACTCTTTTAACGTACTTCCATTTTCAATTCTATTTACATTTATAAGTAAATCCTTTCTTACAGTGCTGACATCAAAGTAGATGTAACATTTTCTATTACGGTTGCATGTGATTCTGTTTTGATGTTTCCTTCAAATGTGTTTTTAAACGCTTTGAATTAATCCATTGCGGGTTTGGTTAATTCTTCTTATCAATTAAACAAACAAAGCTAAACCAATCGGGTGGAGATTAAATGAGGCGATGGATTTTAAATTCTATCAACAGCACACGAAGAGCTATAACTCTGCTATCAAATGCACGCCATTAAGTCTAGCCATCTCTAGAGGGAAGATGAAGATACCGTCATAGATGTCCGTAATTAGGATAAAACTATTATTGTTTGCAAGGGAGCAGGTGTTTCAGTACCCATTAACTGACCTTCTATTATCAAATCAATAACACACTGAATTACTCTTAAGTTATGGTACCTGTTTAGAAGTATGGTCTTATTGCTATTTTTACAAACAATGCTAATATGTACACATTTAGAGAAATGCTATTCAAAAGCATTAAGGTATTCGTCCTGTCCATTAAAAAAACTAAAAACAGAACTGAACTTTAAAAATTAGATTTAATTTAAATTTACGTGAGGCTTATTGCGTGAGACTGTGATGTTCTATTTTTTGTAGTATATTTATTGATATTGATTATTATATTGATATTTTGTGTTCTAGTATAGCGGTTTCATGTTAGTTGGGGATCATCACCTAAGACAAGATCGCTCCGAACATTAAAGTCTCAATACGAAGATAATGATTAAATTGCAGGAAATAAAATTGTCCCTTTTAAGAAATAACCAAAAAAAAACAAAAAAAAAAACAGTTTAATATAAAAAAAATTCGAGTAATTCTTTAATTACGCTTCTATTTCAAGAAAACATAGAAGAGAAGTAAAAAAAACAAGAAAAGTAAAAGTAAAAAAACGAAATACTAGTATAAAGCCTCAAAACAACATCAGTCAATATTAATAAAAAAAAGACTTTACATCCTATTATCAAATCAACAATACACTGTCCAATACACTGCTCTTGTCCCATTGCTATACATCAAACAGTGTCCATGAGTGTTCATTTGAAGGAGATCGAGATGCCACAAAGACCTCTCAATACCTCTCAGTTACGAGTAGTTTTAACTTTTCTTTTTTAAATCTTACCAATTTTTTTTTTAAAAAAATACTAAATCTTCAAAACATATGTCAGTCTCAATGCTACAAAATTTAGTTTTGAATGAGTTTTTTTCACATTCATTATTAGCTTAGCTAAACTATAAATTCTAGTCAACTATGCAACCCTTTCTTATGTATTGCTTATTACATATCCGCTTTACTTGTGATTCCTTACCTGTTTATTTTCTTATGAATTAAGAAAAAAAGTACATAAAAGCAAATAATTATTAAACTAAATAAAGAAAAATAGCTTACATTTTTCTCCAATACTATCCATTATTGACAAATTATTCAATAATTACAATAATTTCAATAATTAAATAGATAAGCAGGGGAAGGAGGAACAGAGAAAAAAAGTACCCTGCAATGCTTGGGGAAGATTAGATTGAAATCTTGGCGTATTTCACAGTATTTCCTTACTGTACATGAGGAGAGGTCTATCTTTCTTTCAAATCTCTTTTCCTACGAAAGGAGGCTCACGAAAGTAGTCAGTTTATGTGGTGTGTTGAGTAGGTCGTCCTCCTCCTTCCCAATAATTAGGGAACGTGAATTCCTATAGAAAAGGAACATGAACAGGAGGTTTCTATCGATGTCCTAAAGGGTATAATATTAAAAGGGTGTTCAATTGTAATTCGACTAATTTGCTCGTGATTTGATATATCAGGCATCTTAAGCATAAATATAAATAATTTATTAAAAAAAAATCTTAATAATATTTTTATCCACTTTACTACTATGTCACAACAAGAAAAACAAAATATTCGAATTAAATATAAAATATTAGAAATTAAAGAGAAATTTCTATCTATGGTAATTTTAACTAACTTTTTCGAAATTAGAAAAGCCAAACTTAATTATGAAATAGTATAAACACTAAAAGTAATTGGTTAAAAGTTATTGGTTAAATATCTTTAATATAAATGGACCAAAGAATAATTTTGGCCTAAGATTTCTAAATTTGGTTAAGTATAAGCTTTTAAACAACTTTGATGGGATAAATATAACTATGAAAAAAAAAAATTAAAAAACAATTAATATCTAATGTATTCAGAAAAAAAATCATATTAAATCTATAATAGTAATTAAACTTATAATTTTTAATTATTTTAATTGATTAATCACACATTAATCGATAACATAAATATTATTTTTTTCTTAAATTAACAATATTAAAATGTCAGCACCTATTTAACAGGTATACCTTACTTTATAAGTGTACCTTACAGGATGGATTGCTAACTTAAAAAAACAAAACAAATAAATATTAAGGTTTTTATTATTTTTTTATAAGTATATTCTAACTTAAAAATAAAAGTAAGAATTTGTATTATTTTCAGGATTTTAACATTAAAAAAATACAAAACGAAAACAAATCAAAAATATAGCATTGTAAGGAAAGTAGTCTTCATGCTCTTAACACGTAATCATTTTATGAAAAATAGATAATCAATCCAAGTATGTTTATAAGTTATTTAAAAACATTTTATATAATAATTTGAAGAGAGACAGCAGTTAGGTTCGTCGGTGCTGCTTGATAACTTTATTGGATTCGGGCAATGGACCTTCCGTCACACGGGTTTCGTGTTAGGGTTAAATAATGCAAGGTAAGAGAAAGGCGACCCGGCGAGCTCTTCACCTCGGCGTGGCGGTGGCTGTTCTTTGGGGACGGCCAATTCCTCGCCGCGCCGTTAGTGTTTCGCCGCCGAAGACAGCAAAAGCTTTAGCGCTGATGAATGATCCTACGGCAACCACCAAAACGTAATGGTTTGGTAATCATGTCGATAAATCTTATTAGAAGGGAAAGAACAGTATTTTAGAAAAGAGAAAGAAGAAAAAAAGTCATTCTAGGAAATAATAATAATAAAAAAAAATACCATATTGATCTTCAAAGTTATTCTCTTCTTAGATGATGAATCCTTATTTGAGGTTGGATCAGCAATGTCACTATAATCTGGGGAAAAAAATTAGAATTATCAGAATAAACAGTTAATAAATACTCAGTTAATAATAAAAAAAATAAGAAGTTAATATATTTTATCATAAAAAAAAACCTAAAAAGCTAGTGAAATAAGTCTTTATTGTAACTCAAAAAAATACACTTCACTTAATTTTTCTTCGATATTTCAACCCTTTAATCAAGGGTTTTCTTCCGGAAAATATTCACGTAAATACGAAAAGATGATTCTTCTTCTCACATAAACAGAAAACAGAATAACAATCATGAAATTGAGTACCACGTTGACATTTTTTAGATACATTATTGCAGCTTAACTTACATACATTGTAATGATTGTTGTTAACATACATTTCATTGTAATAATAGAAACGCCGTTAAAAACTCATTACATATGAATATCAAAATGTTGAATATTCTTAGTTAAGATACATTAATAGTAACTTATTGACTCATATTATATAAAAACAATATTAAAATATTAAAGCTTTAATTATTTTGAAAAAAAAATCCCTAAAATTTTAAAACTTCAATTTTTGCTTGACATATTTGTTATTACTTATGATTTTTTCAAAAACCCGAATGATATATTATTCATCTTTAGAGACTTGTTTTTATTCATACATTTTGATAAGTTTATAAAACCAGACTCTAAAATAAACCTTTCGGCTTCATCATTTGTCTCATATATTAAATAAAGATCGGATCAGGGTTGTGTTGCAAAATTGAAGAGTGATCCGCCCAATCGGATATTCCTTGCTTATTGTGTTCATCTAAGGCTGTAATGTGTTCATCTATGCATTCCTTTAGGGATTTGCCAGTACTTCCAATATATATTTCATGGAAGCTCCTACATTCCAACGAATATACGATACCCATTTTAAAAAGCATATTAGTTTTGTCAATTTTCTACTTTCTAAACAGATTATTGCCCTTATAGTATACTATTTTCACTTTATTTTCAAAACATATCTTCCTTATGTTTTTATCTACTTCGAAGCCAATTGGTAGACTTATATATTTATAATCATTTTGCCATGTTTCTTTAGATTTTGTCAATTCATTCTTCTTCTTTTTGTTAAAGAATCTATTAATATTAGCTCTGATAAAAATTAATAGATCACCTATGAACATTATCAGAAAAAATACCAAAGTGATCGTGTTCTAAACTACAATTCAAAGCATAATATTTGCACAAAGAAAGCTATAATATCTAATAACCTTACAAGAATTACTAGTTATACAGAAAGCACAAAATTATGGAAAACTAAAATTGAAAAACTAAATAAGAAATTAGAAGCTAATGAATACCCTATTCATTTTATCAGAGCTAAGTCAAATATTGAAGGTCAAAAAAGCGAGGAGAGGGAAATTTACTGATAAATTTATTTTATAAGAAAAACATTTTTTAACAAGGAAAACAGAACTACTGTTAATATCAGAATTATTCTTTAAATATTTCAATAAAAAAATGCTTCCTTCATTTATTATTTTTTATATTTTATATAATCATAAATTATGGGCTACACATTGTAAATTGGAATTTAATAAATTTAATAACTTAATACTTTTTCTTTATACAACATTCTGTCAAAATCTGCTTTATCTGTTATCAAGAGGAAAGATCAAGTCGATCTGACTAAACTGCCCAAATTTTTTTAATTATTTTTTTTTTAAATTGTATTCTTAACTAAACTTGCTTCATATCATGCCGTGACTCGTAATGTTAATTTTAACTATAATTGTTAAATTGTCTTACAAATCATTTTCTTGCAGTAATACCTTTTCATTATTTTTCTTTAAAGAACTTTCTTGAAATTTAAAGAAATCTGTTGTATAAATCTTTTTTCTCGGGATGCATTTTTTAAAAATTTCTGATCAAAATAATTATGGATTTTTCCAAAAACAAAGGACACTCGAAAACATAAAATATATTAAATTAAAATATGTAAATATGAGATTACGATAATCTAATGATATATGGTTCAGGGTAAAATGCGAACTTCTCTTTCATTTCAATTACTTGTAGAGTATTTCTGAATTTAATATGACAGAATCAAATAATATAATAATTTTTCCATCTTTCGAGGTGCATAATTCAATGGATGTCCAAGACTTTAGAAATTTATGCATAAGACAACAACAGTCTATTTTATGTTAATAATGAACAAGCACTGTTATATAACTTCAACATAGTATCGTGCATATCTTATTACTAAGCAATTAATTGCTGTCCCGACATGGCCGACTGGTCTGAGCGTAGGTCTGGCGTGAGGCCGATGCGTCGGAATCTGGGTTCGAATCCCGGCGCAAGGTTTGGATGTTTCTTTCTTTCATTATTTGTTTCTCTTCATAGATGGCAGAAGACTGAGTGACACCTTAGGTTGCTTCGTATGGATAATAATATCCAAACGACAGTAGAGCAACATAAAAATTTCCCATCATAGAGTGTGACTCTACGACCGGTGATCCTCAAAATAAGACACGACAACAAGAAATCATTTTGAAATTTGACCTAGCATGACCACAAATTTTTGATTAAGCGTACCAATTACTATTATTCCATTTAAATATTATTTATCCGTTTGCCTGTTTATGCGTTGCTCTTAAACTCTCAAACGGCTGGACAAATTTCCTTAAAAAAAAATGTTGCTTATTTATGTCAAACTTCAAACAGGACCACAATTATTTAGGTCTCTCCCAATCCCTCATAAAATCACATATCCCCTACTCTATCGCTGCATGGTCAATCACTTTGATAGATGGCTGACCGTCTCATACAGTGATTGAAAGCATTTATTTTCAATTAAAATCGTTCTTTATTTATTCTCGTTTGTGTATTTTCCGTAATCATCCTTAATAGAGACTGTGTATATCTAATGAATTTATTCTAAAATTAAAACAATATAAACACAGTGACTAAATAAATCCCTTAATGTATGAACACTAGGATCTCATTAATGGAGGATCTTTAGGTATGTGTTTTTGCTTTCTTCTGTAGCTGTTATATAAATTAAATACGGTGTCTTTCTCTAAAGACTAAATTCCGCCTAATGAGTTGCTTGCCTCCCTTCATTATTTCGGCGCAGGCGACGTAAGGCCCGACCTTTGTCTTGGGGGGGGGGGTGTAAAGGCAATTACAAGCCTTTGTGATCGATGAGATTTTTAATCAATTCTTCCATAATTTCGCCTAATTAAAAATTTTGTTTTTGACAATTACAGTCCAATGATTCAGCATCTGCTCCAACAGACGAAGGAATGCTTTAGTAATGACTTAGGAAAGAGGGGGAGGCAGGCTTTAAGAATGCCACGTGCGAATCCTGTGAAAACCAAAACTTACGTGCTTCGTTTTCAGGTTTTAGACTTAAAGAAAAAGGTATTCTTCATTTAGAGTGAGAATTGATCCACTTAGGAGGACTTATTGTAGCATTGTTAATTTTACTTACATTTAGAAGTTAGTTTTAAAGTACTACAAATGACTTTAGAAGAAATCATGTTCAAATTGCCTTCTTAAAATATACAAAGACAGTAAAATTGTTCTCGGGAGGCAATTTTCCAATTTTTAAAAGAATATTTTTAACCTTTTACTACGCATTATAATTTTTTTTTCACACATTTTTGCATGAAAATCCTTATTTTTTTATTGTTTCAAAAAAACACAATTGTCCCTCCCGGTTGGTCTATACTTTCAAGGCCATGCCTAATCTCTGTTTGCCCATCGTTTCCCAGTATCATATGAAATCTGAAATAGTCATTTTTGACCTCAAAGAGTGTTTTTTTTTTATTTTACCATAATGCAATAACAAAATGTAAAAAGTACGCAGAAGATATAAAAAGTACAATGGACCTTTTGTTGCTGTTTCTGTCCTAAATTCTCAAAATTGCTACACAGGCTTGCCCCGGTATTACGGCACTTTAGGTTTCCCTTGTCGTAAAGCTAAAATCGAAACTTTTTTTTCACTCATTGATACAGGTACTACAATGTAATCGTCATATCATTAATGACTTCTCTTTTTATCTGTCAGTCTTAAATTACTTTATATTTCAAACACAAGAGAAAAAAAGAGAAAGTTACAAATAGTTTTAATATTAACTTAATCACAGACTGTAACACAGTGATGTAGCTCGCATTGTGTAAGCAAACTGACACCATCACGGCCGAAGTAGTAGCGTCATTTAGCGAAGCGTCGTACCGGAGTTTACGTAAAGTACCTAGGGAAATCGAATATTTTTATAGAAAAGTACGCTCTTTTATCAGGTACCCTTTGAAATTTCTACATTAAGAGATAGTTTTTTTTTTTAGCACCTTTTGAAATGAACCTCGGTTTTATAATTTGAAAAGAAGAAAAAGAAAAAAAAAAAAAAGAAGTTTATTCCTTTAAGAAACGATAGGTCAGGAATTTAAAGTTTTATGAAAAAGAAGGAACTTTGTTTTGCTATTTTGCAGTTTAATCATCTATTTACATTTGATGAAGCTACTGCAGGCATTTGAATCTGCGTGTCTGGAGATATCTGCACGGAGAGTAAACCAACATTCTCTGTCGGTTGCCAATGGATCACGATTTCCGTTCATTTCTTCTTGTTATTACTAAGAGGTTAAAACTTCTCCCTGCTTTTAAAATATACATCATTCTACTAAAATGTAACCCACTACACACACATGAAAAAGAAGCGTGTTCAGAAACTGAAGTAGAAGTAATTGTTTGCAGCTTGTCAAAAGGCGAAGGACTAGCAAGCAAGTTCTTCTTGTTTTAAAGATGGAGAAAATTTTCTTTTAATAAATCCAATTTTTGTTAAAACATTTTTAATTGAAGATAAATAAAGTTACAAAAATACTTATAACAACGGTATATCGCAAATCATACTATTACAATATCTCACCTCGACTTTTCCGTTTGTGAATTTATCATGATGCCGTGTCAGGGCCTATTAAATGCATCCTGAATTGTCGGAAGATCCAGGAAATAAAGTAAATATCGCTAAAGTCATTGAATTGGCTAAAATTGTATAGGTACTTCGAAGGAAGTGAAAGAAATACCAACAGAGATGTTAGTACTGTAGTACATTAGTACATTAAGAAGTACTTAATGAGTACTGTAAGTCTAGCCTCATTAAGAAAATAACTTTTACTTCAGTGATATCTTCAGAACTCCGGTATTTCTGAGAGGATCTGTACACTGTTATAAAATTCTGCTTATTGTCTATAAAAACATTGTTTAGACTGAGAGCATTTGTTGTTCTTTAAGCCTTACCTTTCAAACTTCTTTTACATGTATGTTTCTCATTATCGCCGATAAAGAAATGAGATAAAATGGCAGGAGAACGACCCGAAAAGTTGCTTAATGGTTGTTTTTAAAGATCTGACTGGGTTTTATTGGTCGACCCAGTGGTATCATTGTAGCTTCGACGCACAGGTGATTTGCCAGTCTCCTAAACATCATTGTTCCCGTGAGATAAACATTTCATTTCCGGACGACTTTTAGCTCGAATTCGAACTTCAGAAAACGCCAACTCATTGGTTGTTTTATTATTTGCTTCCGTAATTATATTCCTGAAGTGCGCCATCAAGCAACGAAGGGAGGACATTGCAAGTAACTCAAAACAAAACGACAATATTTTTTGCAGAAATAGATCTCGGTCTTTCGATTAATAAAAAGGAATCTCAACCATTAAAATATCATTCTTCCAGAAAACAAGTTTAATTTTGTTTGAAGATCAGAAATAAAAGCTCTGAGTGTTTGCGAATGGCTTCTATACCCGACGCCACCTAAGAACGAAGAAATCCAGACTGAAGAAAGCATTCACACACATTCTAGAAGGTAGGAAGACACCCGTTTGACAATGAAAGTGAACTACAACATCTTACAAGATTGTAAGAACAGGAGTATTTTACTAAGAGTTAAAAAACCATGATTTTATAAAATATAAAAGTTTTTACTCCTATGAACTGATAAACATCTTCTTTAATCCACACGATATTTCGATTCTCTTAACGATTCTTCAGGTTTATATTTGAGAAAAAGAAAAACTTTCGTCTCCCTCTACAACTTTTCTAATCGTTACGAATACAAAGCTAAAAAAATTAAAAATATTAAATAATCAATTGTTGCTTAATCATTTTGTTTAACATAAAAACAACTTTGTTTAAAATAACTCATTTCGTGCTTATTACTAAAGATGATTCAAACAATTCAAAGCTTTGTTCAATTATAATCATTCAAAACAATACTAAATTTTGTCCAAATTTCAACCACTCTGTAATTTTGTTCTTTCCAAAATTACAAATCGTTTTCTTTATTCTTCATATCTTGTTTAACATAGTCAAACGCCACATTGCTTACTTATGAAAATTTATCTTTATTAATGCATGGTTTGCAATTTATTATGCAGGATTCCACGACGAGCCTTTCTTTTTCATCTTGTTTTGGGCACATTATGCCTACTAGGGGATCTGGATTATGTTTTTCTGCTGCGCAATGATCAGCCCAATAAGATATATTGTTCTTGCTGTATTTGATTGCCTTATATGTTTTTCTTTCAACATTCTTCCTGTACTTCCATAGTATGTTGCATCACAGAAAAAAGGATTTGATTTTACTTAACAATTTCTTATAGTTTAATTAGTTGTTTAGAAGCTTTCATATTTACAGAAAACAGTAAAACCTTCGATAGTCTGTTTGTGATTAATGAAACTGCAGGTAAGGTTCCCGGCGTTATGTGACTAACGGGACCAAGTTGAGGTCGGCTGACGCCAGCCCTCCTTTAACTCCCGGTAAAGAAATCCGATACTCATTTTTCGAGGGCTAGGTGGACCCTAGGACCCGTATGGAGGAGAATTCACGTGCTAAGATCCTCGAGGCCACGTGAAAAGTCTTACCCTAATATTAAACTTTTTATTATTTTTTTATGACAGTATATTGTTATTCAGATTTAACAGTGCTGCAGCATGTTGCTGTGTCCAAATTAAAAAATTGATTTCTTCCATTCTTTTTTATCTTCCCAATCACCGTCAGTTAATCCTTACTACCATTTTTCAAATTCCTTCCATCCATGTTATTTTTTGGTTTTCCTTTTCCCAGATGGAGTCTACTCGAGAATTTTCTTCGGAATTCTTATTCTATCATCCTTTTCCATACATTTTAATTGCTGCCTTTTTTTTTTATTCACTACTGAGTATTGATCTTTCATCTTTTGTCTAACTGAATTATTTCTGATTTTTCCATTCCTGATAATCTAACTTATTAATCTGATAATCTTATGTTATAAAATCCATTTCTGCTGATAGTAATCTATTCTTTTTTTTAAGTGCTAATTTTTTACCGCTATAAGTTATTATACTTTTAATAATTGTATTATAAATATTTGTTTTCGAGTTTGTAATTATATTTCAATTTCACAATACACTGTTTGATATTCTTTCAGTAAACTTTATTTTCATAAAAACCAAATGAGATTTTTCTATACCTATTTTGATCTTAAAGTTTGATTTATTATATAATTTTTTATTGCATCAATAATAACATCAGTTATATTGTACTTTCTTAAACTTCCCAAAGTTTGATCAATACATTACTATATGCTTCTTCTAAGTCTTCAAAAAATAAATGTAATTGCTGACAAATTTTGTTTGTTTGTTTTTTTCTATTAATTTTCTTAAGGAAATTAAGTGATCAATAGTGGAGCTACCTGCTCTAAAACCTGTTTGTTTCTCTGCCTCCATACATTATATTGTTCAAGACAATATTTTTCCGTAAATTCTGTTAAAGATACTTAAATTACAGTAATTACTCTGTAACCTTTAATTTTGTTCTTTTTTGCTTTTTTATGTGTTATATATATCCATCCTTCCTGTATTCCAATCATCTGGGATTTCTTCTCCATTCAAGCTTCTTAAAAAGGATTCGTAATAATTTAAATAATTAATCTGAATCATACTTAATAAATTCTGCAAGTACTTCTCCAATTCTATACATGTTTATGTATTCCATGGATTTATTTGCCATTTTTCACTTTCAATATGAGTGAAATCTTCTATATTTCTTTCATTTATATCTTTTGTCTCTTCTTCTAAAAACATTTGTCTGTCCTCTGTCAGTAATTCCTTAAAATAAATTTCCCATTTATCAATTGATATAGATTCTATCATTGGTTTTTTCATTTGGTTTTTCTCCTCAGATTTTTGAATTATCTCGAAACTTCGGTACTTGGATAAGATAAGTTCCATTGTGGAATATACTTTGTTTCCAACTCTTAACTTTTTACTTCTAGCACTATTAGTCTTATTTTTTCTTGTATTTCTTTATATTTTATATTATCTTGTAATTTTCATGTTTTTTAGCCATTTATTTTTTACTTTTCTTTCTTAATTTTAATTTCTTTTTCTATTTCATTGCTCCGGTAACATATCCTTTTCTTCTCATTTTTCAGTTGCCTAATGCCTCTTTGGCAGCTGCTTGAATATTTTTTACAAATGTTTTAATATAAATTCTCAGTAGAAGTAAATACTGTTTTCAATAATTTGTCATTTAATCTTCTTCTGTATAAATATGCTGCACTTTCATTTTCAAAGCTACTTATATTATATATTAAAATTTTCCTATTACAAACCTCCTGAATTTCTCTTTTATTTGGTATCTTTTATTATTTCCATGTACAAATACAATTTTTTTGAAGTTTCCTAGCTAGTGATTGCTATCACAAATCATTCCTCTGTATATGCGAACATCTATAAAGTTAAACTTAAACTCCGTTTTTCAATAATATTATCTGTAATTGACTTGCTACATTGATAAATATCAACCATAAACATAGATAATAAATAAATTCTCATATTAAACATTCCTACGAGTCTAATTAAATCTAAACAAAAAAGAAATGTCAAAAGATGTCAAATGTAACAAACAAAGAAGGCACCAGTAACAGAAACGACAACAAGAAATAATAAAGGTTTGACAAGCTAAAGAATGAAGTGTATACTCCCGTAAAAGACGAGAATATGATAATGACGAAGAAGATGTGTTTGGGTATGTTATTCTAAATTGCAAATGCCTAGAGGATTTTCATAAATACCTTTAAAAAATTTTAACTCGTGTTAAAATCAATTTAATAAATAATCACACAAATTAATCTCATGTTAAAATATTTATGAAAACTATTTAAAAAATGAGTGTTGAAAAGGGATGTTGCCCGCATAAAGACCCGAAAGGCTACATTTTTTTTAAAGTATTTTTTATAAATATTTTAAGATGTGATTATTTGTGTCTTTTTATCTTTTTTTAGTAAATCCCTTTAGACAAAAAAAGAGATTTAATATTATCGATGATTAATTATCGATGCGGATAAATAAATATGAAGACTAAGAATTTTGAGAATTTCATAACAGCGGTACGTGTGTAATGTTCGAACATTTTCATTGTACTTATTCGAACGTACGGATTTACTTTATTCATTAAGTTAATTATAAGTTTAAAGGGTTCGAGAAAGTTTTACATGGGCTCTACTCAACATACTTTATTATGTGAACTCTCAGTATGTTTAAGATGGAATTAAAAATCCTCCAAAATGACCTACAGATTAGAACTTATTTTTATAAATCATAATTTGTTCCAAATTTACTAAAGTATTGCATATTATTTGCTATTTATTTATTTTGTTTATCTATACTGTGTATTCTAAACATCTCACCAAATTTAAATGTAAAATAACTACATTTAATACAAAAAGCAAATTTTCGAAAAGACGCAATCTTTTCGAAAATTTGCTTTTTGTATTAAATGTAGTTATTTTACATTTAAATTTGGTGAGATGTTTAGAATTTTTAATAGTAGAGGCTTTAGAAGGAAAGATCTACTAAAAAAGTATGGAAACTTTACATATACTGTGTATTGTTTATATTTAGATATTTATTTATATTTGCGGGATTTATTATTATATTATTATATTGAGACAGAACCTTGATAAGTTTAATTATTTAGTCTAATGAATTGGAAAAAAAATATGTAAATAAGATTAATGTGTGTTATAACTCATATCATAACATCAATAAAGTTGTTTCAAACCAGTAGACCGCTCTGTGTGTTTGAGACCCATGAAAGTCTTTTTACGCCTTTCACATACTTTATGTTTAATGTACTACTATTTTGCGTCCTATCATTTTATTCTTTTTCAGAAGTTATCTTCTGTTTCATTGTATAGCACAAAACATTTAGCAAAATGTAGTACAAATATATTAAAATTTGAGACAAATGCTCATTACTGAGCCTATTTCACGCTAACTTCGTGATCATCTGTTGAAAGTAGTCAGAAGAAACAAGCAGGTCTCATAATGGAGGTGAATTGACGTGGCAATGAGAAGAAATATAGTTATGAAAACAAAGAGAGGAAAAAACTGAATTATACATAATTTTTTTAAATAATATTTTTTAATGGTGACAAATTCTTTTAATGAATTTCTTTTTTATTAAAAAAAAAAATACAGTGGAACCCCGCTATTCGTCCGCCTCTCTATTCGTACAACTCGTTATTCGTACAACATTTTCAAGTAAAATTGAACTCGCCATTCGTACGCTTGCTCGCGATTCAGACAGCGTGATCTCGGTACTGGCCGCGCCACGCGATCACTTCAGTTCAGTATCGTGCTAGCTTCCGTACGCTACGCATCATCCGCGCAAGCTTCGTGAAACTTTGTGATATTTTGTTGTTATTTTTATTAAAAATAGTGCAGCCATGGGTCTAAAAAACATTACTGATTCAACTAAGCCTAAAAGGAAAGCAGTGAGAACGACAATTGAATTGAAAAAAAAAAATCGTTGCGAATCGTTGCGAAAGTGGAACTCGTGTCTCTGACCTGGCAACTCAGTATGGCATGGCGAAATCAACCATATCGTCTATATTGAAAAAGAAAGAAATAATAATAGAGACCTATATATTTATTGTTTTCATAGTTTTTATGAATTTTAGGCTTAACATATTATTACAAAGATTTTTATAAGCAATCATCTGTGGGTCTGGAACGGATTAATCCAATTTACATTATATCTTATGTGAAAAAATGATTCGCCATTCGTACAAATCGCCATTCGAACTGCCTCCTGGAACGGATTGTGTACGAATTCCACTGTACTTAATAGTAGACTTTTTTATTAATTAAAATGTTATATTATTCACTAGTACAGTTTGCTAGTTACAGCCCACGATAAGTCTCCGATATCATATTGAAGAAAAAGCTAAGACTGAAAAAGAAATCACTGTGGTCCTTGTAATGAAAATTAGACTTGAAGACTTACATGACTACGCTAGAAAAAAATATTTTGCAATTAGGTAAATCTTAAACGATATATCAGTTATAATATTTAATCGTTTGCCGAACAAGGGAATATCTTTTAATCTGTGTATTTACCATATTATCGTGATAATATAAACATTAATACGAGTATGTATTATCAAGTTCTTTTAATTTGCTTCTGGGTTAAAGCTCCATTAATATTGTTAGTCTGTATATAAGTAATTGTGAAAAAAATGTATGCTGTATTGTAATATATCTTATAAGGTTATTATTAAAATAGCATAATAGTACTAATAATTTTTTTTAACTTAAGAAAATAAAATATTTTTTCTTTGATAATTTCCTCAAAATCTGAAGATAGTTGATTAACATTACCTCCTTAGATTGTTATTAATTCGTTCAGATATAATAAAAACAAATATTTTGATATTTGGTATTTTGAAATAGAGAACGGATTAAGCATTACCAATATGCTTTCGATTTAGAGTAGTCTAGTTTATTACTAATAAGTTATTCACTGCAGTTCATTCAGACAATTCGTCTACGAATCTAAACACAATTGTCAGTCATATGCTGGAATCTGACAGACTTTTCTAATAAGATTCGATTCCATGCTCAAATATCGCTCGTCTGATATTTTTATCCAATTGATAAAGTTAGATTACCAAGAAAATCGGTTAAATATCAGAGTACGATGACTCAGTAGAATTATTGTGATCCAAATGAAGTGGTTTGGGTGGGGTACCTTAAGTGTTCCTCCAATACGGCTTCCAATGTGTCAGAACCGCAGATTGAATTTTTTTTTTCACCGAGAAAAGCTCAGTTTTAGATTCCGTTTTGTTGATAACGCTTCTTCAGATTGATTTTCCTCTTTTAGGCTTTCGTGAATCAATTGAAGAAATTGATTTTGTCACTGGGGATCTCCATAATCACATGGACGTCTCAGCGAAGGCGCTCTTAAGTTCATTGTCTTTCTCTGACTTGTGGAATTCCACAGTTGGGTCGTGAGTAGAAAATGTACTTTTAAATAGAAATCACATTTCAGTCATTTTTTTTCTCCTGAGCGGAATTAAATTAACATTAGCAGAATGAGACTTGGTTTAGAAAGAACACCTGAAGTCAATTTTTATTCCAGGCACGTAAGTATTAGACTGTGCCTTTTTTTTTGCTTCATAAGGACAACGCTGTCATAGAATTCCTTAAAGAACTTAAAAAAGGCGATGTGGAAGGACGAGATTAAAGAATTAGAGACATTTTTTGGTTAATGTCTTCACATGTGACTCGTGTCAAAATGCATCTCCTACCCATTAATAATTATCCTCTAAGCAGGAAGTTTTACTTTAAAATTCACTTCTTAATATTTTAAATTATAGTTTTTATAGTAGGATAGGCTAAATTAAAAGATCGAAAAGATTAAGAGATTCTAGTATTTGTCTTAATCATAAAAAACATGGCGCCTCAAACATTACCTAATTCGTTCATTTTTTAATGACATAACATAATTCAAATGCAATGGAAAATAAAAAAGTAAATGTTTAAGATTGCGTTTAAGACATGAATATATATCTACACAAACGTATGGAATTCAGTTGACTGCAGAAGCTACTTTTGTGATCCAAAACGATTAATAATCACTAATTTTTTTTTATACAATTTTACTCATATACAAAAAGAAATCCAAGGAAATTTAGTTTTTATTAAGAATGTTTGTCCATTCATCACAATAAACAAAAAAGAAAATCTAATTACCGTAAAACTTGATAGTAAGGTCTAGAACCAACTAGAAAGAAAGGGAGGACAACTGTTACCAAGGTACCAGCTTCCAGGGATCATGGGATCCGTTGGATTGGATATTTATTTTTAATGGCAAAATTTAACATGTGTAACTGTATTAATAAGGAAAAATAAACATAAAACGCACACAGTTAAAGATCCACTGAGCTATATATTTTTTTAAGTTTTCGTACGGGAATCCAAGGCAGACTGTTTCCAGTTTCCTAACTTCCGTCAGTTAGATTCGTCCAATACTCACAGCTCAGTGGAATCAAAAGAAACATAAACAAAGGACAAATAAACAAAACAATGAGCCTTCAGTTAAAAAAAACAACATCAAAACACAAATTAAGAATCGAAAGGACAATAAATCAATCCCCGCTAGCACAATGCTTAGCCTATAAAGGATTAATTTGTAAAATAAACATGTATCTATAGTCCGACCACGGTAATGTGATGATTCGACGTCAGCACGAGCTTCTCTCAGAGGTTCCGAAGAATATTACTTTACAGCTATAAAACAAAACAAAAACAAAAATTTAGTTTTAACTTTAGTCCTCCTTTTTCCAATTCCTTTGGGAAATAATCTTCAACCTGTAAAATAATTTTTCGAGCACTGCTTTGTAAAATACACTAGGGCGACAGTTTGAAGGAAATTAATAGAGACCTGTGCTTTGAGGCGCGCTTGTTTGTGATTGGCTGAAAAACAGATAGTTCATAATCATATGGGGTTCCTTCCGATCATCACGTTATCGTGGTCGGACTATAGTAAGCTAGGAAGCTAGAAACAATCTGTCTTGAATCCCCCGGTACGACAATTTAAAAAATAGTTCTTAAATTGTGTGCCTTTTTATATTGATTTTTCATTATGAATATTTACTTATTTATTTATTTATTTATTTAGTTAGTTAGTTGGCTTGCGTACTTACAGTTTGCTTTGCAATTCATAATATATCATATATACAAAAATAGGATGTGGTTTTAGGGATGTGTAGAAAGATATGATAGCTCTATGACCCTTATTGAGGGAACCTTCACCTAAATCTTATTTGAGATTTCTCATTGAAGCTGATACTATAGTAACATCAGTGATCTGGCACTGGTATCCGGAATATGATATTTTCAATACTTCTTTAATACATTTCAGATCTTTAGTGATTGATAGGAGCTGGAAAAATATAAATTCCAATTATAAGTCTTCTATTTAGTTTCAATTTAGTAAAGTCTTGTAGAGATCAAAACCGTCTCCCAATCTAAAGTCTCCAAATCAACTTTTAAGCATTAACACCTCTAGCAAAACTTAAGTAATCATATATTTGCTTTAATAATGACTTTTCAAAGATATCACTGAATATAATTATTACAAAAAAGGTATAAGTTCTCAAGCTGTTGTTATCATAACTTCTCACAGTGAATAGATAGCTTATTTTTAATGCATTTTATTTGTGACCAAGCACAAATATGGCCAAGTAGTAACGATGTCTATTTGAAGATACACCATTATAAAATATACGTCTGAAATCCTAGATCTTTGACTAACTCTATCTACTCAAGTTAGCTAAGTTACATTCTCAGTTGTATGGATCGTCAACGTTCATGTACGAATAATACAATATTAGTTAAAGCATTCTAGAAACACTTGATTCTGTTATTTGTTTATTACAATACTTTTATTTCATAATGGAGAAAAAAGTTTTTGAATTGCTTTTTAAAAAGCTTCGCAAAAGTAAGAAATAACATAAAATACATCAAAATATAGTAATATAATATTTAAAATTCTAAGTTAACTAAATACTTTGTAATTAAAAGAAATAAATTTCTTATATAAGTAATAGACATTAACTTCAAATACATTAAAATTTTAATTGTAAATTTTAATTTAACCTATAATAAGAAGCAATTGAACGTGTACTTCAGAAACAATATTCTAAATGACAAAACTCAGAGCTTGTACTATACATAAAATAAAAAATAATAGGAAATATAAAAAAAAAATGAGTATGGCTCTATAACGAGAGAAAAAGAACAATTGCTTGTTTTTGCGTTAGTGATATCTAAGTTTCTGATTTTTTTTTTCATTTTCTATTAATTTCTATATTATTCGCCCATCATTTCATCTGGTATGTACATTATCTGGTAGTACATTAAATGTTAAATATACTAAATATACATTAAATATTATAGGAAAAAGTTTGTGTGTTCAACATTAAATTAATTAAATGTCAGAATTTACTTATTGAAAATTTAAAATGTTTTATTTGTGGTCGTCATTCTTAACAGTGGAAAGATTAACAGGATTTAAAGATTATTAAGAATAACGAAAAATGAACCTGATTTAGGAAAATAAATCATCTTTGAGCCATCTAAACTGAATCATATTCTCTATTTCCGAAATATTACAAAAAGAATTTGGAATTTCTGTAAAATGGCTTCTAGAAATATTCCAAAAGGACTCCGTTGGATAATAAAGAAACCCAAGTGACAAACAATGTTGATATAGATGCAACAGACACAGAGATCAAAACGGAAAGCTTGGTGGAAGTTGTAAATTGTGCGCTGGCTTTTATCTCCTCGTCATCAACTCTTTCCTATTACTTTATTTAGTACTTTAGGAATAGAAGTAGAGCAATTTTCGAGATTGCTAGTGCCGATGAGTTCTTCGAAGTCCTGTTCCTGGTAGCGAGTAATTGAAATTCTGTTGCTCTGTGTGGGAGTTAATTGGTAAAGTGGTTTTAAGAATTATATATTTACAAAACTACTTCCATTTCTGATAAATCCGGTTTTCATAGGCGGAGATTTAAGAAAAAAAGTTCTTTGCAGCTTCGTAAATATTATCTACCCAATATTGAGTTGTTTATAGAAAGACTGAAATTAGATTCAGAACAAATAGAAATCTTTGAACTTTATAACAGTGTTGCACAAAGTGTGAATAGTACCGAATTCTGATTTTTGCCTTTTTCTAGCCACAATGATTAGACTCCAGATCATTGTGGCTCATCAGTGGATAACCAATTGCTGTTTTGCAGTGTTTTTAAATTTTTTTTACTTCACGGAGTACTTACTTGTTACAATCCTGTGTTACACCGAACATTGTTTCTATAGTCCCACTGCATTTCAAAGCTTTGTTACGATTACTATGCAACTTAATATCTTCTAGATTCTTTAGAAATTCTTTAGAATAGGATCTTTATAATGATTAACAGTCAAATTTAAATATTTCAAACATCAATCAGTACCTTGAAATATTTTGTACATTTTGATATGAATGCCTTCCTGTATAAATCTGCTGTTTGTCCAGGTAATTTTGATTTCTAGAGTTTGTCTGAGTGAAGTTAAACGTTTATTGAGGATACAAATTCAACTTTTCTTTCTTCATACCAGGGATGTATTCATTGCACACCAACGATTGTAAAGATCTGTGATTAGATTCGACTTAATAATCAATATACTACACTTAAAAATTAGAAAAAGGATTAATTGTTAAGTAATATGTTACTCTAGTTGGTGAACATATAGGCAAATAATGCCTGAGAAAAGACAGAATTTCCAATTTCTCATTTCTGCCCTAAGAGCGTACCTCATAGCAGAGAAGCCTTATATCCCTGCTCTGTCCGTCGCGAGAAATTCATACCCGAGCAACGAATATGCTAGAGACATGATCTATACCTCGTTAAAAAAGGTCTTGCCAATAGTAGCTCATAACCGTTGAGAAAACGTTTCTAAGTTGTGTGATTCTCAAGTTAATAGGTCTCCTCTAGAATGTGATCTTAATTTAGAAGTTTTATTAAAATCTGGTTTATTATAAAAATTTATTTCTTCATTTTTTTTGTTGACTTCAATTAGAATTATTATATGAATAATTAAATGAAGCCAATTTTTCTTTTTTCTTCTTGAAATAAATTTTACAATGATTTATCTATTTTTATTGTAATGGGATCTCCCAAATCTATGGAGAGCTTCTATTTTTTCTGTGGGGTTTTGAAGTTATGAAGTTTCCGAGATTTTAAATTTTTAATACTCTGATTAGAAGCCGTGGAGCATTATGCGATCGCTACTGGGATTGCTGCTCCTACTCGTTTTATCAAATTCTGTCCTGCCGTGCATTTTATACAAATACGATAAAATTTGACAAGATACTACTTTTTTTATTTTACTTTTTTGTTTAAAATAAGCCATTAACTGTATTTCCGATGAGCAGAATATATTTGAGCTGTACTGAATTCGGAGAACTTTGAGTTACCTAACTGGATATGAAATCCATCACATGAATACTAGGATAGTAAGGTGGAAAATGAAAATTTGAGATTGAGTCAGTTGTGTATTATTGCGAATCCAGAAAAATCACTTACCTGTTCAAATAGCTTAATACTCAATTCTATAATTATAATAATTTTTTCCAAGTATAAAACCAAAACACATTTTAAAAAACCCTTTTATCATATCCTCAGCTCAACTGAAAATCTACACTAAATCCTAAATTAACTCTTATAGTAGATTCTTTTTTGTCTACTTTCGTGGAATTACATAAGTGGCGCGTCTTTTGCTTTGAACCTGTGAACGGTTCTTTCTGACTCTTTATATGTTACTTCACAAGATATTGTCTCTCTTTGTATTTAGAAAAGAAAGGAAACTGTAAGGTAACTATAATGGCCGACAGAAAACAATAAACTTTAAAAATGGGATAATATAACTATAATAATACAAACTTCCTGATTTAATCATCAATATTTCGTAGAAGTATCTTCTTCTATTTCCTTAGGATTTGAGATATTACAAAATGGATAGAATAGTAGCGCATTGTAATAGAATATTCTATTAAAAAAGATTAAGGCCGTTTACCAATGAATAAACTTTTTAAACGGCTGGTTGAGCCCAACCGAAACGTAATTTATTCTTTTAAATTTGTCAAGTTAACCTTTTAAAACTTTTTAATTTGTGTGTTGGCCTTAATCTTTTTTAATAGAATATCAATTTTATGAGAAAGAAATTTTAAAAACATACAAGACTGAGAGTTCACTGATCTGCTTTTTGAAATTGTGATACCGGGAATCCAATTTCTGGTTTCCTGACCTTCGTCAGTTGGATCCGCCCACTATCTTACATCTCAGTGAACTCGGGAAACATATAAAAAGAACAAAAGTAGACTTCACAACGGTCCTCCAATTAAAAAAAAAACATCAAAAGCCTAAATAAAGAATAAATATCACAATTTCAAAAAACAGATCAGTGAACACTCAGTCTTGTGCGTTTTAAAATTTCTTTCCTGTTATTGTTGTACGCACGTTAAATTTATGCATTGAATATCAATTTTACACACGTAAAATCTTACTTATAATAGAATATCAAATTTAATTTTTTTCAAATATAATTCTCTTTGTAATACCTCATATCCTGAGGAAATAGAAGGTGATACTTTTGTGAAATATTGATGGTTAAATCAGGTTAGTTGAAATTGTGAAGTATCTATGGTTAAAATCAAAGAAACAACACTTAGCCAAAACTATAAGTTAGAAGTTAAAATGTAAGGACATTTAAAAAGGCTTTACTAGTTTCAGCTCCCCATAAGGGAGCTTTCATCAGACATTGTAATTATTGATACACATTAACTTATTTCTCATTGCCTTGTGAAGTATCTATTTTGCTTGGTTATTTATAATAATGTTTCATCAAATATATAGATAACTCAGCTAATTTAACTTTAATTATGAACAGTTGTACAGGAAAGCCTAGAGATGACACTTGTCATCTTGACTTTCAGGTAGTCTGTAAGTTATCTAGGAGCTTTTAGTAATAATTCTTACCATTTGATACAGTTAGGATGCTAATGATAATTCTATGTAGTATTGCAATTGTCTTCTGAATTCTTGTTAATTCAAATATTATCCGGAGTTGCTATTTAAATTCCTAAATTCACCAGTGGCATTTCCCCCCCCCCCCTTGTTAATTCCTTGTTATTTTAGTATTCTCTTGTCCTACACCCACTGAAAGATGCATTTAGTGTGCGAGGTGGGAGATGCATTTTAGAAAGGACAAATACTATGGTGGTTTGCTATTTGCTTTCCAGAGGGTGGCAGAGAGTAAGAGTAGAGACAAGCAGTCGAATTCCAGAGAGATTGAAAATCCCCTCTCACTGGTTCAGTTGTCTCCTTACGATCAATTGTAAGAAAGAAAAAAAAAACTTAGCAAGTGTTAGAACCTTTAAAGTCTACCTTTGTCGATAGTCGATTAAAAATATGTTAATAATAAGTAGTTATTTATTTTATTAAGTAGTTATCTATTCTCATAAATAAGATGAAATCACAGTTAATTTCCCCCAAAGCGTATTCTGTATAATTAAGAAACTAAAAATAAATGAATGTTAGCAACTATGAAAGATTAAAATATACATGATCCAATAACGGACTGTTCAGTTCCTTCATATTGTTCCCTGCCTATTTCTCCACTAGATGAGTCTAGGAATAACTTTCTGAAAAAATTTTAGTTATCTGAATTTAAAGACAGATCAGCTTCGGATTTTCCCCTCTGATCTTAACTTCGTTCCTTTCTGCTGGTTAACATAGGAGACTTACGCCCCACGCTACATCCCTTTGGCGAATATAAGGCATACTGCTTTAACAGTGACCCAACAATAATTATAATAATAATAATAATAATAATAATAATAATAATAATAATTATGTCTTTGCTGGGGAAACCCAAGGTTTCAAACTTTTACATAATAATAATAATGTAATATGTTCATTATTGAAAGTGACATTGTCATTTTGTCTTAACTATTCTCAGGTAATTTAATTTCTTTTGTTTCTGTTTCGCTTCCAATAAGAATTGGAATTCTAAACTGAGAAATATATCTTCTCTTCTGTCTAAAATTTAAAGCCGATTTAAGGATGCATTCCAACTTTCAAAAGATTCATTCATTTACTCAAAAGTTATTAGGAAAAAGATATAAACACTCAGACATACACGCATTTAAATGCGGTTTTTAAGAGGCTAATTTCTCGTCTAAAAAACAAAAAACAGTCAATAAACGCTGAAACAAGGTAATAATTGTTTCATTCAACGTTACGATGACTTTGAATTACTTCTTTTAAAAGCGATTTTAATTAAATTTACCTGTTCTTATTTTTTTGTCCTTTATGATAAGGTGCTTTACATCTGCAATGTAATTTATATCTATGTTAATTTATATTAATTATTTAGATACATTAAGTAATCTAGGATAAGATGATACTGATAATATTGATATAAAAATGTTTTTCCATGAGAGTTTTGAGGGAAAAACTTTAAAGCAACCAAAGTAATGCAAGTCCTTAGCAATTAATCACCATCATCATCATCATATATTACCCAATTACTGGACGTAAATCTTTCATCTACTCTGCTTCTTTTGTCGACCACTCTTCCCCTGTGCCTATTTATCTTTTACTCTTCTCTTTTTCGTTTAATTTCTGTGACATCCTTTGAGCAAAAACCATCAGTCATTCTTGCAGTGATGCCTGCACCCATTGCCTTACTCATAACCAATCCTGGTAAATGTTATCTGTGATTAGTGCATCAAACCTACGTCTCCTTCTTCAGAATCTAATACTACAGCATGAATCTTTCATTGGTCATTTATAAGGCTATCAATTTTTTTTGGCACTTTGGATTCCATCACAGACAACTGTTAATATGTTAAACATTTTATTGCAGAGCTGACAGTCAATCTTAGACTCTTTCAATTTTTCTCCTTCCCATCAGAAAGTCAAAATTTTACCTATTTACCTATTTTATTTCATAGGCAATTAAATATCAGAAATAAAAAGACTGTATTATTTATTTAGAAACAACTTAAAATATTGTGACATCAGTATTTATGCTGTAATAATATGGACCAGGTAGTCAAGTTGTAAGGTGTGTGACTGAGAGTTCGATTCCCGGCAGAGGTCTGGAGTTTCCTCAGATGAATTCTCCTTCCGCCGGATCTTAGAATTCACCCAGACCTTTGCAGAATAGGTACTGGATTCTTTCCCGGGGAAAACAGGCAAGCGATCATTGGATCATCGTGGGCTCCTATGGGAAAGATCTACGTATCTGCTATCTTTACTTTAATAGTACAAGAATAAATAAGTAACATTTTTTTTCAGGTCTTTCTTGGAAATTTTCAACCATATTAAGTAATACACGAATAAGCCACAAAACTCTAAATATTCAGTCAATTTTAAATAATATTTTCGTATGATAATCTATGATTTTGGTGCAACCGCAGAAGAATTTCGTCAATTACAGGATGCATAATAGTTTTAGTAAATTAAATAACTATTATAATTCACTTATATTCCTTAAGAAAAGTAATGTTTCTATTTTTACAGAATTTTGACGTGACCAGTTCGAGATAATTTCATGACAATTAGTTTTTTTAATTAGCTACGCACTGTAAAACCTTACATGAAATGAATGAAATTTACTTAGTTGCTGTACTATTTTTATTTATCTTGCTGTAATAATAAAAAAGCATTAGTGAATATCATTTTAGCCATCTTATGATTCCGTAACACTAATCGGAATGTATATACAATTATTTAACTTCATGCTTATCGTTACACAGGTAACACTGTCTCACAGTGACTTTTTGATTCTGGGCATAATAGGGAAATCTTATTTATTATATTTTCTTTACATTTAAATCAACGATCTTTAAAAAAAATCATGATCGCACATTTAAAATAATAAATTATCCATTTTTCATTTTTTTTTTTTATTTAAAATGTAAAAAAAAATACTTATAAAACGGCACCGGACAGGGGAGTTCTACGAGCTAGAACTGCTTAAGTCCTCATCAGTTTATAAGCAGCTCTAGCTCGTTAGATTGTTTCTCAATTTTCTTTACATACAGTTAAAAACTTCAGTCGAACACAAATCAAAAACTTGACATCAAAGAAACATTACATAACTATTCCAGGATTGAATCCTTTATTAAACCTTATCTGTCAGATTTGCCAGAAGTTTTTAACTGCATATAAATTTTAAACACACATTATTTTTTTTAAATTAAAGTTTGAGGATTGTTGGATTTTTTTTTTATTTCTTCCGAAGATATTATCTTAATCTCTTTGTATCTTTTTCTTTTATTTTTATACAAACTAGCAAGTCGAATTTGAAAAGTAGACAC
>JAFIDM010000001.1:19348881-19361926 GCA_023159025.1 Thereuonema tuberculata
AGGAATTTTTACTTGACGGCAGGTTTTTCACTATCGCTTCCATAACTAATGACTACTTCGTTTGCTGGTTGGTGCACTTGGCCATTAGACTTTTATTTCTTACAATTTCTTTCTTTCTGTTTGTTTAAAGTCGTTAAAACGACAAAAGCAAAAAGCCCATGTTTATTTTGAACCTTTAATAATAGATGAAAGTAAATAGTACAATTTGGCATGTTCTGAAAAAAAAGAAGAAAACAAGTATTTACTTTAAAGTTTTGAAATCGGATTAAATTTTAATCATATTTAATTGTCAGCTAATTAATGGATTGTCTAAAATCAATGAATGTAAATAGAAGTAGGATAATTTAGATTCCAATGCTTTCCTACTAGAATTTTTATCGCGGTGATTTCTAAACATGGACCCAGTAGGAAAAAATTTCAAATGCAAAAGAAAGATCGTCTCTGGTCCTGAAATATCCATACCAAGTTTCAAGAAGATTCATTCAGCAGTTCAAAAGTTATTAGGGATAGGATACACAGACACACACAGAGCACAGACTGAGCTATCTGAACTGTCTAAAAAAACACATTGTTAAAATATAAATGGATTGAAAAAAAGCTTCAAATATTTAATTGTATTACAGTGAAACCTCGGGTTACGAACTTAATTCGTTCCAGAACTCGGTTCGTAACCTGAAACGTTCAACTTTCGAAATCAATGAAATAGGGACGATCCGTTTCAAAATGAAAGAATCGTTCCTTTTTATTAACATCTGGTCATTTACCTGACAAAACTCAAAGAATACGTGTACTTCACATATTAAATAAAGAGAAAGAAAACAACCAAATAAATTAAATGTAAAATAATTACATTTAATAAAAACATTATACAAATAAATACATTACGATGTCTTGTTTACATCGGAAAAAGAATCATGTGGGCGCAGAGAGATACTTTCAGATGCTAGATGAGACGCCTTTGATTTGGTTTGGCCTCGTAACTTGTAACTTTGTACTGTACGGGATCGTTTGTCTCCAACGTGAAATCTTGCTCTCTCCCTCACCTTCGTTCGTAATCCGAGGCTCTGTTCGTTACCCGAGACAAAAACCTTTCGAAGTTGTTGTTCGTGACCCGAAATCTTCGTGACCTGAGTCGTTCGTAAACCGAGGTTTCACTGTATTTCGATTGCAATTAAAAAATTTAATTTTCTCTTAACTTAACAAGAAACATAAATTATAATATTACAGAAAATTATAAAGAATAAATTAATCCAAAAAAGGAAGAAAAAGACAATTTTTATTTACTTTTAAATAACAATTAACTTCACCAAATTTTTTTTTTCTTTTCTAGAAATATCCTTTTAGAAATGTTCATCTTAATATTATTAAAAAGTCCTTTTCTAACTTTTATTTGTAAGCTAGATGAAGCTGGCGATATCAGTTCGACTGCTACATTCGATTGCCACACATATAAGTATTTCAATATCGAAAAGAAATCTTCTCTGTCAATTGGAAACTAAGAGTTAAAAAAAAATTCGAAAACCAATGTAAACCAACTACTAGCATCAGTGGAAGGAAGATGATGGCAATCAATCGATCACCTAATGTTTATTTTGACATAAATTAAGGAGACCATTAGTGCCAAGATTATGCCAAGATAATGGATAATGCTAAGATTACGGAAAAATTAGTAATTTGTCAGAAGCTACTAATCCTAAGTCATTAGATACAACTAATTTTTGAAATTTAATAAACATGAATTTGTAGACTATTTTCCTAAGAAAATGAGGCTTATCAGATCTCTCAGTCTGTGTGTGTGTATTTTTACCACTATTAACTTTTGAAGCGCAGGATGGGTCTTCTTTAAACTTAGTAAGCATATTTAAGGACTGCAGACGATGCAACTTTTATATTTGAAGTCTTTTTTAAAAGTATTCATATCGAGAAGCACGAGAAAATGACAGAAATACCCATAGGAAATCATGGAATCTAAACAATGGATTTCTATCCTATTTCTATTAATGAATTTTTAATAATATTTTAACTAATCCATTAAGTAACGCATGATTTGATGTGATTAAAACTAATCCGATTTCGACAGCTTAAGTAAGTAATGCAGGTTGGTTACTTTTATTTTCAGAAAATAAAACTTTGTATTGTTTACATACAATTAATAATAATAGCATTTGAGAATGTAGGGTTTTCATTTTTGTTGTTTCCACGACTCTCGACAAAAGCAAGAAATTTAAAGAAATCGCATTTCAATGAAGGTAGGTGTTCATTTCTTCGTATTTTTTCACTTGATCATAGATGGACCTGAGATTGAATAAGATGTAAATAAATATGACGTGGCAATATTTTCATGAATTTTCGGATCATAAAAATGATAAAAACAATATAAAAAAAAAAAGAAACAATTCAAAATCGTCTAAAAATATTCAATATGACGTTTGTTGGAAAACTTTAGACTTTGTTCAGATTAAAAATAGAACATAGTTGGCGAGCCAACTTTTGAATAGTAAGATCGTATAAAAGCAGACCAAAAAAAAATAATGAAATAGTTCATAAACATAATAAAACATTCGCAAAAGAATGGATATATTTTGACCAATATGTCTTACTCTGATTTTGTAGCAAAATCAAAGAGAAATGTCGCTAGAAACATCTTTGAAATTTCTGCTTAGTTGGAGTGTTTAGCTTTTAAATTACAGGGATAATATATATTTAGTTGTTTCCTTTTTGCACACTAGTATTGGTCGTATATAATATCAAAATCAATAGGGATCTTCCTTATAACAATCTACAGCTACTTTTAAAGTTTCAGCACTCTAAGTTGTGTCGTTTCGGATGAACTTTCAACAAATCAAACCACGCACTATTAACGGATAGTTGAAGGACAATATTCGTTGCTTAAATGAATAAGTATTAAAAGTAAAACAGAAATCCATTACATCAATCCCAATTAAAAAAATATTTCAGATATAAAACTTAAGATAGTTCTAGTCCTTAAGTATATGTACCAAGTTTCAAGAATATTCATTCATTGAATTTTTATGTTTTAATTTCAAATGAAAAATAATTGTTAAGAAATTCCTATCTTGTGATCTTATAATGAAATCATGCGAGTTGTTATATCTTGATATTAATCTTCTTAAACATAATTTTCTTTTCCCTTTGTTTTATTGAAATAGAGTAATGGTTACAATAATTCTGGATTATTCATATTTCCCAATTTACCGAATAACGGTTTAAATATTAAAACAAATAATGAAAGAGGCAGATACGTAATTATTTCATAAAGGACCAAACTATGAGATGTTTCAATGTAACACTACATAGAGTATAAGAAGAGTATAAGAAGCGTTTTACAAGGGCCTTCTCTCACAACCAAACGACACTTACATATTCGCGCTTTAATTTACAACCTTGCAGTCTGGAAATACGGAAGTTCTTAGTGGGAAATCAATATTTAATTAACATCATAATATATTCTTGGGTACTTTGTTTTTTACTTATCTCTATCTTTGGGGGTGGGAAGATAAAAATAAGTAAAAATCGAAGTACCCAACAATACATTTGATGTTAAAAATATGGTAATTTGATGTTACGATATTTGTATCCTCATATCTCCCTATATCTAAAATGTTATTTCGTAAAAACTTATTTTATTTTTTCTTAAAGTCTGAAAACCTAAAAACGGAAAACCTACATTTAAATTACCCATATTTGCTGAATACAAATAGTAATTTCCATTTTATAAAAAAAAAAATAGTTAAACCTCATTATTTACTTAAGTAGTCCAAATAGAAATAATTTTTAATTCTATCAAGCCATGCGCAATCGATTACATAAAAGGATTAATTCTCATTGTGTAAGACAATGGACTATTAATAGAAATATGATCCCAAAAATTCTATGGGAATTTTTAATTCCTTCTAGGACTTTCCTAGCTATGGGACCATTTTGGAAAAGATCGTCCTAGTCCTGGAATGTGCATAATAAGTTTCAAGAAGATCTACCTAGCGCTAAGGAGCCACTTGGCAAAGATTTTAAATATAAAAGTTAAATTGTCCAGGGTCCTTCAATGTGCATAATAATAATAAGTTCCATGAAGACCCATCCAATGGTTGAATAGTTATTAGGAGAGATACAAATACAGATACAAACACATAGACTGACTGATTGGATGAACGTCATGTTCCCATTGGAAAGTAAGCAAGAAATCTTCTTGAATCACCGAATTAGAGTATCTTTGAACTCAGGCGTTTCTAAGGGGAGCATATTTGCAGTCCTTGTGCATGAACACTGCTCCTCTTAGGTTCAGATCCGGGGTCAAGTAGGTTAGGCAACCCCAACGCAGACTTAAGAGCCATGGTAATTAGAAAAGAAACGAGCCGGTGCTTTGGATAATGAAACATTCCACGGCGGGAGGAAAGTCAGTTTAGGCTAGGGTTAGGCTTATTGCTCGAGGGAATGTCACTGACTTCTAAAACCTAGTTATTAAAACATTTTCGTGTGCCATAACGGCGCTTTCGACCTTTGTTTTAAAGAATAGTGGTTCAAGGTGCTACGTGCTTCTGCTTTATGGGTTACATAAAGTACGAATTAAGTCCACTGTAACAGAGAAAAATAACGGCCGAATTAACTAAGCTACATTTAGACCTATTCGGAATGCGATATGAATAGTAAAAGTAAGGAAATTGTTCTTACTTTCCTGAAAATAAAGAAACTAACAGACTATACAAACAAACTTTTCATGTAATAAGAAAATGCAGTTAGGCAGGTGAAAATTAGAACCGCTTTTCCCAGACTTTTGTACTTTTTGATGACCATTTATTTGAATTCTTTAAAGGTTTCTGTGTTTTGAAACATTATATTACGATTCTTTATATATTTTTATATACTTTTTATTTCTTTCAGATAACAAAATAACAAATACATGTAAAACTCTCAGCAGACATTGTAGATTTAAATAACGATTTTAACTTATCGTAATTGATCTGCCTAACTTCCATAATTATTCAAAGAAATTACAAAGATTAAAAGATGTTAAGTGTAATTTAGAATTACGTAATGCAACTAATACAGTTGATGAGTTTTTTTAGTAAAATTTGCAGAAACAAGTTGAATTTCCAATGTTCACTTTTGATCCATGCACTAACTAAAACTTGTCTATCCTTTTTCCTTGGATTCACCTATTTCCTGATTTATTATTACATATATATATATATAAATCCCTTTATCTTCACAAATATCAGTCAATCGTATTTAAAAGAAGATATTTTTTTTAAAAAAGAAAGACTTCATTTAAAATTGAAAATATTTACATGCAGTTTCAGGTTGGATTTTTACATGTTAACTTTGTTAGTTATATCTGTATTTTCATAAAAATCTTAGAACAAACTTTTCTCGAACCTCTTATTAAAAAGGGGTCAGTTGGATAGAAAAAGGAAAACAAAAGATAATCGTTTTGCAAATATTTCAAACCAATAATAGTTTACAACAGCATCGACTCAATCCTACAGCATTTTCTGACTTTTAGAACATGACCCGAATATGTAGCTAAACTTCAATAATAACTCAAAGGAAAGTTTACAGACCTAATCAGATTTCATTCAAAACTGCGTATTCTGGCTGAAATCAATGTTACTATTTGATACAAAGGCATGCTGCACACATTCCCAGATTTCTATTGTTGTTTATATGCATCATACACTAAATTTATTTACTTAAAGTTTCAAAAAGATATGTTAAAAGATTTTTAACATCCCGAAACATAATTTGTGATTTTTCGTACTCGCTACTTAAAATTTGATAGAATCATTTGAAAATTTCGCAGTGAAGGCGCTTCAAATTGTGCTCTAAAGTTGTAATTCGAAAATATTCCAAGCGAATTATTTTTGAAATTTCTTCAGGTGTTTATTACATAACAGCTATTCTATTATAATAACATTCAGAATTCTAGGAAAAGAAATGATTTTAAATGAAACTGGATAATTTACAATTTCTAATAAAATTAGAAGTTTAGGTCTTAGAAAATGCAAAACATAAATATCAGCAAAGAGAATTAATCTGAAAGTCAAATTAGATCAAATTAAATCAGAAATGTTCATGACAACCAGAGGAAAATTCAATGATCTATAAAAAGTCGTCTAAATTCCCATTTTAAAAATTTATCAATTTTCAATAATTTAATAATTTTTCATTTTAATTTTAATTTCAAAAACATTAAAAATATTAACGCATATGTTAATACAAAGTCAATCTACAATACCTTTGGAATTAAGAAAATTTTAAAAAAATCAAAACCATTGAAACAGCTACGAATACTATATCACCTTTGTTCTATATCTGAGGGATTTTGCTTAATTATTTAGTGATAAATATTATGGAAACTATATTTATGACATGACGTCAGTTCTTTTTGTTTAAATGCCGATGGAATGTTTCCTTTCATTCTCTGTATTTACACTTTAAAAGCCTGAAATACCTGTAATAATTCTGTTAAAGTTGACTTTAATCTTTTAATTCATTGTAGCTTGTTAATCTCTTTATTAATTTATTTAACTCTTCGCAAGTGTTTCGTAAATTCCTGTGAGAGTATTTATCAACATCATTGTCATCTACGAATTCATCACCTTAATTATTCTGTAATTTATTTGCAAACTGAAAATAGAATCCTTTTGCTAGCTTCCATACCTCATTAGATATTTTCTGGTACTTCCTCCATAATAAATATGAGAAAGTGTAAAGCTTATTAAAAAAAATCATTTTAAAGATCTCTTGAAACGTATTATTTACTGTGAAGTATCCAACTTCAGGTAATGTGGTCCTTAGGGTCGCGGTGTGTTGCCTGACCAACGGAACTAATTGGAGAGTAGATGGTTAGCCCAAGGCCCGCCTAATCTGGAAAATCTGGTACTCATTCCAGAGAAGGGTGGGTACACCCTGGGATCCGTTTGGAGGAGAATTCAGCAAGGAAAAATCTTCTAACTCCGCCGGAGATTGAGCCGGCTTCTTAATTCCTCAATCAAATGCCTTACCACTACCGGGCCCATTTACTAAAGAATATCAGTGTTTAAATATCAGTCAGACTTTGGCACAGTATGTATGTATGTATGTATGTATAGCATATTAAAGTTGACGAGATTAGTGCTACTGACATTAAAGAAATTTTTTTTTTTTAATATAGAATTCTATTTCTGTTTACAGAATTTTTTTAAAGAACTTCACTAAATGTTTAAATTATTTGACAAAAACTCAAATACAATTCACGGAAATAGGCCTAATACGAAATTTATTTAACCATTTAAACATATTTACACAGGTTGACTTTCAAAGCCCATTTTACTAACTGCCAAAATTTTGGAGCAGAATTGAGTTAATGAAGCATAACTGTTTACGTTACTCTTTTATTGTTCTCAATTGAAAAGGCTTAATTCAATATGAAATAATGTTTTAGTACAGGGTATTTAGATACTTTTTCTTGTAACATCTCAAGGCAATATATACAACAATAGAAACATTTTATAGTCTACAACCTGGTACTGTCCTCCAAATGAAAGTTGGCCGGCGGAAGTTTGAACTGCGCAGCCTTTCCGGTAGCTGATCAATTATGTTTTCCTGTCACAATGGACGCCCGTCGTCTGTTTTCACTGAGAAAGACATGTTGATAACCCCAAATTAAAACTTCTCTCGACTATTTAGCGTTATTTCAATACCAGTTGCTAACAATAAGTATTTAAATAAATATATATTATTTATAAATACAATGCTCTTTTGCAAAGTAACAAGCGATTACCGTAATGGCGGCGTCCTGTCATAAAATCAGACGGAAGTGCCTGACCAGACTAATCGATCATACATGCGCAGATCTCACAAAAACAGGGCGGCCATCTCTCATTTGGAGGACGATAGTCATTCCCAATTTCGTTTCTGAAGATTATTTAACTGTTTACATCAAACGACATTTTTTTTTATACTTCTTACAAATAAAAGAGAGAAGATTTTGAAGAAAGGAAATTTACTTTGAGTTGTCTGTATATACATGGAATACAGACAAGGCTTCTTCAGGATTTTGCACATTTATATTTAACATTTTTTTCTGGCACCATCTGATCGATGTTTAGCATATTTGGTGAACTGATTTACCCATTAAAGAGCTCTAGTATCAAACGGTAATAAAGAATCAGCTATTAGTGAAGAGAGACAAAATGCATTGAAATTTTAAAGAAAAAATTCTGAAATGAGAATTCTAAAATATAAAGAGAGAACTTTAATGGCTCAATTTTGGTTTCAAATAGCAGGTTTTAAAATATTGACTAGAAAATAATTAGACGAAAAACAGAAATCATTTTACTAAAGATTAAAATAATTTTACTGTAAATGGAGATTGTTTGTCACAAATAAGAAAAAAAAACGTACTAACCTGAGATCTGTGATTTAAATCTGATTCTGTCTGTCCCAAGACATATACCAACGTTAAAGTCTATCTTCATTGATAATCACTTCATAGTAGTGTTGTATATATATAGATCAATGTTATATTCTTCAATAAAAAATTAGAATGTATGATTTATTTATTTACGAAACTCAACTAATTTACTATTAAATGTAGATTTCGAATAGAAACATAAGTTCTTTTGACAGTTGATATTATATAGTTATAACAAAATCTTGTGTGGAATAGGACTAGAGCAAATTTCCAATGGATAGAAAATATATGGGCTGCGGTGAGATGGGTTAATGATCTGTAGGCCATAAGCTTACAGATTTGTATCATCGTTTTGCAATTTCTATTTTCATATTTTGGGCTTGTTTTTGTAGGTTTTGTTTAAATTTCATCTCATTTGAATAGGAATTCCTATTACATCAACTCACTGCTATCACGTGTAATTTGTTTCTTTCGAAAACGATAAAGAGGATGAAGAAATGGAGCTTCAACACATTTGTTCTACACGGGACTAATCGAATGATCATGTCATTGTGAAATGAAGCAGGAAGCCTTACTATTCCCTTCTCGCTGGGTAAAGATTCAACCTTTATTTCTAACCCCAACTAGGTTACTAATCATTCTGAAGATGATTGAAAGACTTCAAATGTTGGTTAAATACACCAAATTCAAAGTAGCTTTGATAATTATTTTGCATGTATTTCCTTTGAAGCTCATATAATATTTTTTGCAAATGAATAACAATTATATTAGAAAAAAAAAATAAAACCCGAATAAATCATAAAGCAAGATAAGCATTGGTGTAATGAAAAGCGAAATTTAACGTTCATAATAATTTATAAATCAAGAAAAAACAACTACAAATGGATAATAAATATGCTTTCGCACACTGAGCCAATACCAACGAGAATCCTGAACAGCTGTTTCATTATTATTAGAAATCATTAGCAGAATGGTTTCCCTTTAAGTTTCGCGCAGTCTGAGCTTAACGTAAAGGGGAAATTCATAATATAAGAAAACCATTAGTCCACAAAAAATAAATATCATACAATATCATACAATTCATTGCATTCAATTTATTTTTTGTGTTCTAATGATTTTCTTATTTCAGAACAATTATATTATTTGATCATTATAATTTAAATACTGAGATTATTAAATAATGAGGCTAGATTTAAATAATGAGACAAATACAAATGGCAAAGTCTGTGAATTTTTAGGAAGATTCATAGTAATGTTTGTATATAATCAACATTGCTGTACAATGTCCAAAACGGTAAAGTAAGCACTGTTTAAACTGCTTAGAAAAAGGGGCTCGAGCACCTTCTAACATTTATAATAATAAAGTCTTATCATTTTAACAAGAAGATTTTTTTTCATCTCTTCTTAAATCTCAGGAATAAAAAAAAATCCACTCTCTCAATACTGTAAGTAGAGAGAGTTTTTGATAATGTGGTAATATTCTTTCTGGTTTGAGGGCGTCCTCAATTGACTCCTTACCGTCACGAAATCGAATAAACCACTGAACTTTGGAAACTTTCAGAAATATTATGCCTGTGAAATATATTTCAAGTCTTCGAACGTTTCCTTTGCTCTTTTTTTCTGAGATTACTTTAATGACTAAATGTAATTCCAGTCCCTAACAATATCTCTTTTTAGTTGTAATGCGAAGCGATACTAATGCACTTATGCCCAATCGAAAGAGCACGGCTGTAATGTTGCGAGAAGTGTCTTATTTCTACATTAATGCTTACAAAACATTATCTTATTGTCTTACTGTTAATAAGATAATGTAGAGATATGAAGCATGACAAATAACAATGAAGCGAAAATGAAAATTCGAAGAGTTGAGTATCAGCAGACAGTGATGACCGTATAAAGCAACGGGGTAACGTTAATTTTCAAATTATCATCCAACTTAGCAATTCTTGTACTTGAGCAAAGAGCATTGAGCAGTCTTTGCTTCAAGGGAGCATTCATACTTTTTAATAATTATAATTTTGGGTTTCAATTGTATTTGAAGTGTTACTCCATTCAATTTAACTTTTCTACATTCGCTGATTGGCTTTCAAGTAAGGGTTATTGTTCTAAATTAAATTTCCCTAAATTCAGTTTAACAGTTTTTGATAGACCATAAGTGCAGGTGGATCCAGCTTAATAAAACGTAATAAAAATATAAAACTATTAAAAAAGTTTAACGTGCTGTAAAATGGGTTAAATTAAATACAACAAGAAATAATTTTTCAGCACAAATCTAACCAAATTGCCTTTCTCGTTCGATTACCGTCGGGGAAGGCGGAGATCGGGCTGATGAGTCTCAAGTAGGACGAAACGGCCGTTCCCGATTCCTTCCCGATAATCGAACCAGAAAGGCAATTTGGTTAGATTTGTGCTGAAAACTTATTTCTTGTTGTATTTAATATAAAACTATGTTTAAAACATTATTAAATGTTATTAAATATTTAAAGATCTCTTCGTCAACTTTTGTATTAGTAATCTAGATCTTTTATTATGCATATAAAATTTCTTTTATTTCACTTCAACAAATCTTAATCAACCAATTATTAATAACCAATGTAGGGCTTGAAAAAGAAAGCCGTTTAGGCCTTCGAAATATTGCGTAGTTGATGGGAGTTCTATAGAATTATTCAACCAATTATTTATTTATTGTGGTTTAAACCATCTCAACATTAACTACATTCAACTGAATTATAAAAATAAAGTTTATTCAATATCTTTTACATTCAATTAAGTCTTCTATTGCATTCAACTAAACTGAATTATAAAAACAATAATTTAAGTTTTATTCAACAGTTTTCTTACATTCAAATTCAACTTTTTAATGCGTTCAACTGAACTGAATGATAAAAACAATTGTTTAAGTTTCCTTTTATGAAATTCAGCCATTAGTTCTAGCATGAAACAAAAATTTGTTCCCATCTCGGTTTAATTGAAAGTAACGCAGAAGGAACTTACTTGTAATCAGTGTTGCATTTCTCAGAGAGATCATTCGGAAAGAAATCGATGGATTCCGAAGCAATTGCCGAAAACTAAGTCGAATAAAGAGAAAAGGAAGACCTCAATCCAGAAACAATCAAGAGAAATTGGAAGATCATGATTGCGAATAAGAACTTCAATTAAATTTTGTCTCTGTATCTCTAGCAAAATCAGAAAATGATCACTCACAAGTTGCATTCAATTGTAAATAAGAGAAAACAAATAGGCTTCCATATCGTCTCAAAAACATAAATTAAATTGAGATTTTACGTTTATTTTAAGTTGAGTTGGAAGGGTGCTATGCATGTGCTAAAAACGATTTTATTCCACTGATTTATATTAGTAAACAATTAAAAGAGATGCCTGATTGTTAGTTAGTGTTACATGTTCATGCTGCAGGATGTTAAAAACTATAAAATAACTTTTTCGGTTGTATTAATGGTTTAGTAAATAACGAAAATTTCGTTTTTTTTTTAAGAAACTTCAGAAACTTCAAGAACTTCTCTTATATATGTAATTGAAGCCCAAAGAGGATTTGGAGATATAGATTCCCAATGATTCTCAATATTTTAGAAAGGATTGGATGAATCGAAGGGGTAAGTGGATGAAGGTGTTATATTACAATTTTGTAAGAAATTGAGTTTTTTTTTTTAATGGTGAAAAAGTTTTGTGCAGCTTTACACATATTTTCATTTGGAGAGTATTGAATGCACAGATCCGTAGAATCAGGTGGATAAAGGTATTTGTAATATAGAAAAATTAATAGAACAAAAACTTTAGACATATTTTTCTCAAAAGTACATTTTTGTAACATAACACCTTCATCCATTTGCCCCTTCATATCACAAGATCCATCTGAAAGAGGAGTACCCTGTAAAAAATTCCCGATTTCCATACGTAATTTAACCTGCCTCAGACCAGCACTAAACCACTGAACCACCAGGTCCACATTAGATATTAACAGTTGGTAAAACTTATCCAATAAGACTTTCCAGATCTTTAACGACAGACTTAATGCTATCAGTCAGATGGTACTAGACAAGATGTGGGTGGAACACTTAATATTTCGTATCACAGTAGTGTCTATTAGAGAAACCAGCTCAATCAATCCTGTACAATGGAATTCATTTCATAAAGCAACTTTTCTTGTATTATTCGTAAACCCATCAGTACTTGCAGTAGTACTTTACTTCTGAGTATAAGTTTCTGAATATCTGCAGGTTAATAGGACAAAACAAAGTTATACAGCCAGTCTGATGCTCGTCGCCTCGAACCCGGAATTTCATAAAGAAACTTAATCATTATGCAAGTTAAAAACTTTCAGAAACAACGACAAACTAAGGTTCATGGTAATGGATATTCTTTTTTTTTCTCCCTTTTACCTCACAGTTAAGGTTCTTTTGAAATGAAGTTTTTAGTTACCGACTAATGACGTCAACACGTGTTTTCAATCACATCTCCCTTCCCTTTTGATTCTATTCTCAACAGATGAACTACCGACATAAAACCCTTCATTCAGCTCTGATCGATTTCCTCTTTCCAACCTATGAATCAAAAGGAGCTATAGTTTCATTTCTTTTAGCCGCTCTCCGCTCATGCATCAGCCGCTGTCAGAGA
>JAFIDM010000001.1:19374229-19415593 GCA_023159025.1 Thereuonema tuberculata
AAATTAAAAGAAGTGCACGTTTCGAATCATCACTAATGAAATTCAATACACAAAAAGCAAATTTAATATCTTGAAATCAAGCACTAATTTCATCTTCAGTTACAATTTCACTTTAAGTTATAAATGACACTAAGAGAACCTATCTATACACTTTCATATTAATAATTTTTGCGTTATTATTTATGAAGGAAATTTTATCCAGAAAAAACTTACATTTAAAAATTATATCTGCATACTTAATTCTAACTTCATTATTAAGGCATTTATATTAAATGCAAATTTTAAAGGACTAAGCAGTTTGTAAACGATTATATAAAACAACGATTGTAAGAATAAAATTATATTTTTAAAGGCCGACATTAAGCATTTTTGAAAACTAAGATTAAAAATTAGTTTTTTTGTAAAAGAAACATTTTTTTTTATACTAATTTATTGAGTTTAAAATTATTATTATGAACAAACTTTTGTTGCATAAAATATTACGTACTTTATAAATAAAATAAAATATAATTAATAAATAATTATATTTATTAATTCTAAAATATGAAAAAAATGTCTATAACTATATACTATTTTATATAGTAACCATCTTTAAACTTTAGTGTTCTCAAGGAAAAGAAATTTATATTATGAAAAGTTTGTATAAAAATAATTTCAGCTTTAAAATTTATAAAACCGCACACACATCATATGAAAACTTTTTAAAGAAAATGTAGTTAGGAAAATCATTATTAAATATGAATTACATTATTATTATTATTATTATTAAATTGTGTTATTTTCTACAAAAAATTTAATTATTTATTTATTTTATTAAGCGTATGGCTTACAAAATTACGTCACAAGGCAGAAAGTAAACAATAAAAAAAGAATACCAAGAATCACAACAAATATCCAACATCTCTATACTTCATAGTTAAAATATTTAACTTTTATATTTTAAGTTAAATAAAGATCAGTGGCGCAGTGTAGTGAGAACTCACGGCATCCTCACTGTTATGTAGTTTGACAGCATCAAATATCAAAATCTTACGGGTACTCTGGACGTAATTAGTAGGCTATATTTCACTGTAATCTACATTACTAAAATCTGTTATTTCTCTGTCTGTCTGTCTGTCTGGCGCAATTGAAAATTTCCTGTGAAAAAATTACTACAATGAAACGTTGAATGGAATCTGCAACCTTTTGATCCGGTCAGACGTCTTATCCATTAGGCCACGGGGACTACATTCAAATCATTGTATCATATCACTTCCTTTGTGTGTGTGTGTGTATGTGTGTGTGTGTGTGTGTGTGTGTCGCAATGAGAGAAGAGCCAGAGAAAAAAAAGAAAATAACTCATTAATTTTAGCCTACTAGATTCAAATTTAAATTTCAATGTTCATTTTTTTAGCTTCTCTCCGTCAACAATGGCGCGCACTAACAAATAATGAGTTCATTCAAAAAGAAATAAAATATCAATTTTTGCCAAAACCGCTTGGAATCGATTCTTCTTGATTATCTCAAACTTGCCAGGGGAGACAGGGGAATGGCCTAGTTAATAATAAAAATATTTTTTTTTTTTTTTTACGAATGCCCGGACTCGTAGACTGATCGTCTTTCTTTAGGCCAACAACAAGGGGCGATATATGATGCCTTTAACCGACGAATCGTTGCCCAGGGTACGCCATAGGAGGCAGCATCAAGTGATACCCGCAGGAACGGACAGAAACAGAAGAAGAAAGAAACATCCATGCCACTACCGGGATTCGAACCCGGGTACCGGCATACTGGCCGCAACGGCAGACCGGATTCAATATTATCATCTTAAGCCGCATTCAATATTATCCTTAAGTCAAGTGGAATTCTCTTGCGCTGAAAAGCATTCTTCCTCGCTGAAAAGAAAAAAACCATGTCCGAAGGCGCTACCTACTAATATGGTAGCTCTCATGGAGCAGGAAGCTTCTAAGAAAGACGTTATTTTACAATAATACATTTATCATTGTATTGCAGGCTATTGGTACGTCACGCCATAGGGATACGATATGGTGTTTATCATTTCAGCACTGTTGCTTGTATTTTTAGTTGGCTTTACTAATTCCGACAATGACGTCACATTAATCTTATGTCAGGACTTAATATCATCTACACTACTTTGTTTCTTATTTACGTTCGTTATCACAGATATTTCTTTCAAAGATATTTGCTTCTAGGCTACAGGTTTTTTTCTTTTTTCTTTCTGAAGTATATCCTCTAAAGTTGTTATTTTGATGTTTTTTTTTAGGTGACGTATTTCAATCGAATTTATCGATTGGGATATTGGTTGTCGTTTGAAAGCTGAATTTGGCATGATTGTCTATTTCGTGATAATGAACTAAAGCACATCGATAAGAAGTGACCTAGTTAGTTAGGTTTTATGTCCTTAGTGACGGTGAAACAATTGCTGGTTTCCCGTGCCAAAATAACAGGGAAATAATAACTAGTTTAATCCTGGCAGTGGAAGGATTTAAGGACAAAAATATAGATTGGAATGAGACGGAAGGTAACTAATAAATACGTGAAGTAAATTTTAAAAATCCTAACATACATCAAGCAGAAACACGACAAAAATCTTAGTTAACTTTAAAAATAGAATTCTGATTAAAATAAAAATAAATTTACATAATTTAAAAACATAAGTATTAAAAAGGTGTACAGGGAATTTAAGGAGTATCGTAAGCCCATGTTTTTTATTTTTTTTTCTTCTTTCATTATTCTAATCGTCTACAACTTTATTAAGAACATATTTTAAATGTGATAATTTTATTATACCTTATTTTAAAAATCTGTAATTTTATAAAAATAGTAATTCTAATTTTTAAAATTCATTTTGCTTAAATAATCGGTAGTTTATTTAAAAATAATTTCCAAAGTAGGACAAAAAATATTAAAAATTGTTTTTCATATTTTTAGAAAAACTATACAGAAATTTAACGTAATTGAAAATTAAGACAAGATTTAGGAAAGTCTTTTTTTTTTTTTTTTTTACAAAGTAAAAAACGAAATATTTCTAAAAGGTGAAACTAAATAATCTTTGGCATCAATTGTTCCTTTTTAAAGTTACTATGCTATTACTAAACTACTAAATAAAACTTATTTATTTCGATAAATAATAAATCAAAATGTGTTTATAACCAGATATTAATAGTGAAATCTGATATTTTCTTTATTGCGTTTAACGAAGCACAATTATAAAGAAAGTAAAGGAATAAAAAAATTAATAATTGTATAAAGCCAAAAACAAAATAGTCTCAATGTTTTAAGATAACTTAAACAAAGCTGTTACCATTTGATATGTAGAATTGTTTGTTTGCTTTTTACAGGACATTTGAAAATTCCGAACAGGCGGAAGGATATGTGATTTCGTTGAAGTCACTTCTTACAGAAAGAAAGCGGAATAACTAATAATACTTTACTATTCTCCATTTTGTGGGCCCGGTAGTCCAGTGGTCAGGGCGCTGGGCTGCGGGTTGGAGGTGACGGGATCGATTCCCGGCCTCGGCGGAGGGCGGGATTTTTCCACGCTCCTTTTATCTCCAAACGGGTCCTAGGGTCTACCCAGCCCTCTCTCAAATGGGTACCGGGTTTCTTTCCCGGGAGTTAAAGGCGGGCGGGCGTCGGGCTGACCACCCGGCCCCAACTTTGTCCCGTGGTTTGCATCGCCGGAGCCTTACCTCCTGCGCCCTAATAGGCCTGTACAGGCCTGCAGAGAGGGGTACTTTCACTTTTTTTTAATTCTCCATTTTGGAGAATGCTATTGATAAACTGCAAAGATTTTGTGTGGAAATAATTATTCCATCAAGTTTGAAAAAAAAAAAATAAAAAGATCATTCGTAATTGGATTTCAATGCAGTTATCGTTTTATTAAACGAAAATTAACAACTTCTACAAAAGTAAGGTAAAATAAAATGTAATATTCCAAGCTTTACAAAAATTTTAAATGAAAGTTTTTATGAATAATGTAATCTCTTAAGCGATTTTCACGAACAGATATAAACCCAATGTCCTTCAGTTTATCAACAATGAAATAAATAAACTGATCTGATTGAAATAAAAATTTATATCAGAGACTTAAAAAGGATTAACGCTTAATAAAAATGCTATACGATTTTTTGGAGACCATCAGTTAAAACTAGTTTTACACAAAGTAAAAGTAGAAGGCAGTCTGTATATGTTTTATACGATTGTAGAAAATGATGTGCGTAAAAGCAATTTCCAACTTCAACTAATAGGCAAATATAGAGATAGTCGTAGTAGTTCATTCGTTTAAATACGTACAATTTTTAGCAACCCATTTGGGAGCTATTGTGATATTGCATTTATCCTCCTGTCCGTTCATCCATAACAACTTCCGAACGGAAGGTCGCATCGACAAACGGATTTCACCATCGTGTTCAGAGGCCCATAGGCCGTAGGGATAGAATATTTTCAGGGGCCTACGCCCCCCCTCCCGTGTTCGAGACATTGTTTTCATGGGATTTCCTCTATTAGCTTAAATGTTAGAAATAGAACCATCTTATGTCAGTTGTCAGCTTTAGCTTAATGCATAAGGTCTCGGACTCATATACTGAAGGTTGTCGGTTCAAATCCGTTTATTTATTTATTTTTTCTCTTAATCTTTTTTCCTCAGTGTCCGCGTGGAATTTTTTTTTTGGTTTTTCTTATTTTTCGAATTTCTTTTTTTTTTTTCCCTAACTTATTTTTTGTTTTTCCGGACGATAAATGTACTTTATTTTTTTATTATTATTTTTCATTTTTTTTAACTTATTATGGATCGCCCTTAAATTTTTGCTTTAGCATAAAATTATATTCACTTGTTTTTTATTATAGTATAGTGGGATAATCTATGGTCTTCCACGAATGAAATAAATAATGCAAAAAAAGATTACATTTTTCATATAAAACTTTTTATGTAAATTTGAAATATTTTAAGGAATTTTGCAAAAAAAAATTGTTAAAATTTTAATTTCAGAATTAAGATATAAATTCGAACTATCATTTTTGAATAATAGCAATGAAGTAGGCAAGCCCACATAGGGTATTTACAAAGTAAGACACTCTAGTCTTATATTCAGTGAAGTAATACTCAGCTTTTCTATAAATTTCCTTATTATTAAAAAAAAGCTTTTTCATCCTGTATTCATCTGAGTTCTAAAATTAATAAAACAAAAAAACAAAAACCTACAAAATCAGGAATAACCATTAATTATTAATGACAAGTAATTTTTGACTCAATATAATAACAGCCCTTTAAAGCCCTTTAAAAGGATTTTTAACGGTTTTGGATCCTACTCCTTATCTCCGCTTTCAATATGTATCAAATCGACCTAAATTTCTGTTTTAATAGCCTACAGTGAAGCTTCTGAAGTTAACAGTTTTTAAGTTTTGTTGATTATCTTAAGAAATGTGTAATTTTAATTGCCGCCTTAAAATCCTCTTCTAATCTCTTTCGCTGTAATAGCACATGTTAATTACATATTTTATACTTAAACATCCTTAATTGAATAGGTAAGAGATTTTTTTATATAAATTAAAAAAAAAGAATTTTTATCTGTCCATCTTTAGTGGATTTTTTTATCTCATCTTTATAGTCTCTTCCTTGTTTTCAATCTGTTCTTTCTTTTCCTCTTTCTATCAGCGAAGAAATGAAAAGGTAATGGCAACTCATTTTCTGTCCATCTTTAAACATTAGTCCTATCCAATGAGATAACAGAGAATAACTCATGTTCTTGTATCGAATTTACAACGTCGTAAAAAGCCCAGGCGTTGTTTCTTTGCTGCTCTAAGTGGGATGAAAGAGCAGGGATGTAAAGAAAAAAAAAGGGGGAATTATAGCCATCCTTCCTTCTTCTGCGTTCGTCTTTCTGCGAACCCATTTTGGGTTTACGACGACGCGAGCCATCAGCCGATCCATTCCCCATTAACGTAAGTCAAATGAACTCCCTGCTAATGAGTTACCTGGGATTTTTTTTTTTAGTAAATAAAATTAGGGCTAAACGTTAGCGTTCATTGTCGTCAAACTCCTTTGGAGTCCGGCCAAACACTCAGATAGCGTGGAACTAAACAAGCACGATTTTTCCTGCATCAGGAGCCTTCGATTAGTTCATAAAGTCACCAGCATCTTTCAGTCTATTATTTAAAAAGAAAAGCACAGCCCCAACTTAAAGTAGATAGATTTACTGATGCCAAAACAACTTACTATCCAAGCTTAAATCATTATTATTGTAGGCACTTGCATTCTTTTAAATATATATAATATTTATAAATAGCAAAGTAAATAAGGTTTATTTGAGAAACAAGCACATATAGATTACACCCAATTCGTAAAAACTACCCATTCACAGCTTGGGTAAATCTCTGTCCATTCCGTAAACTGGCCTCTTCTCGTACACTTTGTCATGCACTGGATATTTGAAAATGCTGAATTATGTCTTTATAATTAGTATTAAAATAAATATTAAGTGCAAAATTTTTTATTGTGCATGGGAACAATTACATGAGATATAAAACAAAAACGAAATAAATGGGTGCATAGATTGTTATCTTACATAGGTTAATAGTAATGTATTCACTATTGGTACGAGGACTTCTGATAAGACTAAGAGTTCACTGATCTGTTTTTGGAAATTGTGATATCGATAATCTAAGATAGCCTATTTCAGGTTTCCTGACCATCGTCAGTTAAATCAGCCCAACTGAGATGTAAGATACTGAGCGGATCCAACTGAAGGTGGTCAGGAAACCTGAAATAAGCTATCTTGGGTTCCGGTATCACAATTGCCAAAAACAAACTAGTGAACTCTTAGTCTTGTGCATTTTTGTTTTATATCTCATAAATATTAAGTCATTCAAACTTTTAGAAGAGATGGATATTACGCAAAAATAATATTAAGTAATTATCGGCATCAATAACAAACAAATAAACACACTGAAATAATTGGGTCCATAGATTGTGTGCCGGATCCATAGATTATTATCTTACAATAGATTAATAGTAATGTATTCACTATTGGTTCGGAGGACTTCTGATAATTTCAACAATGGAAATTAATATACAAAACTATTACAGCAGTATTTTTTGGCTGCTAATGTTAAACTTTCAAACACAAGTTAATACATGCACATCATACTAATACCAATTAGCCAGTTCGTGAATTGGAATAGTTTTTGCCGGATCTGTGAAATTAACTAGCTAAGAAGTGAGTCACGGAATGGCCAATTCCAATATGCACATTTTGTTCATACTGTTCTTTAAACTATCTTTTGTCATATCGGGAATATAGGCTTCCTCCGGTATTACGATACTTCAGGCAACACATAGTTGTCGTAAATTGAGAATCGTGGGATTATAAACCACTGGTTTGTGTTTTGTTTTTTCACTTATTGTTGCATGCATTGAACTGCAATCGTCATATAACTGATTTCTCTTTCCACTTTGATCTGCCACTTATAAAATATTTTCTATTTTAATTGCAAGGAAAAAAGTGTTAATGTAACAGTTAAAAGTTATAAACAGTTTAATAATCACTTAATCACAGAAAGTAGCACAAAGAGATGCAGCGCATACAGTGTTTGTAAGTAAACTGATACCATCTGGCGCCGAAACGGTAGCGTCTTGTCACAAAAGTGTCTTTATCTGTGAATCAGCTGTCGCAGAATCGGAGAATTGCAGCCAATTAAAATTCTCGTGTATTAGCGAAGGTACCGGAAAGCGAACTGTTGCATATTGTATGACTACATTTTGGTTTGATCTTATTCATGCACAATACAGTAAACACTTCGAAAATTATAAAAGAAAAAAAAATATTTAAAATTTTCACTGAATTTATCAATTCACTCTTGCATTTTTCCCTCAGACTGTGGTTCTTAAGTTTTATTACTGTTCGCATAACTGTAATCAAACATTATTGTATTTCGGAATCAGTTCTTAAATCTACGACAGTGTAAGAGTAGAGCAAAGAATTTACTATTGTAATTTAATAAACTTAAGGATAAATCAAAGTTGAAATTTAAAAAAAAAAATCGAAATTAAAAAAAAAAACTATATTTGGTGACTTTGGCGGCATATATAAAGATTAATGTGATGACTTGCTCTATTATTTAAGTTTGTATAGAAAAAAATCCACATTTGAATAAACATTTGAAGTATTGGCAATTGTTTTCGATCGATGACTATCACAGATTTCTATTGGCAATTAAGAAAAAAAAAAAAGCTGGAAGTATACGAAATTAAATAAACGCAATTAATTATATAATTAAATTATGATGTTTTGCTAACGGAGGGTGCTCAGATAATGGCGTAGATATTTCATTATCTAATATTTCAAAATTTTACTCATTTTTGGATGACTCGAAGATATTTAATGAACCTCAGCTTTATTTCTGCTTAACCACCAGTTTTTTTTTATTTATGTTCTGCAAAAGAAGAAATCTGGAATATTTGTCACCATTAGAGATATCTGTCTTACATACCAAGTTAAACGCTAGTGCTTAAAAGGATAAAAAGAAAAAAAATGAAAATGGAGATAAAATTATAAAACCGGATTACGTGCATAAGTGAACTCCTAATAAAACTCTCTCACGCCTTTTGATGATTCGCAATTTGGATCTGTTATCTTCTTGAATACTGGGACTTTGAGCAGAGATCAACGGAGCAGCTTCAAAAAAACAGCATGATTAACCAAAGTTAACACAAAATAACCAATTCAAGTGATTTAAATTATGTTTACGCCAACTTTGCTTGAACATAATAATGAATATTTATATCAATCCAGAAGTGGATCTTTAAAAAATGGTTAGAAAGTTACAATTCACGAGGTCCCACGACTGCTCTTGAAACATTAAAGATATAGCTGCCAAACAAGAGACTAAGTTGAGATCGTGTTGCGAGACTGTAGCTCCCTGGAAAGAAATCAAGTCCTCCTACTTTTATAGATGGCTGGTGGACCGAGGACCAGTTTTGAGGAGAATGGAAAAAAAAATCTTTAACCTGCATCAGAGATTGAGCCTAGTTTTTTCACTTTATTGTTGGAGCCACTCTTTCAACAGTACAATAAATAACGTTAGCTTCACTGCTGAGTAAGACTGTTTTGCAGCAAAATATCCCCTGAATTTATCATTCCTATCATCCATTTTAGGATATCTTGTGATGTATGTTTGCGGCCACTGGTTCGTGAAATAAGGTGATAGACTATTAGACTGAATAAGATAAGATCTGGCAAGAACTAATTGCTTATTCGTATACTGCGGGGGTTTAAATAGACTATTTACAAGGGCTGTGATTGGTTGGCGTGCTTTTAGAATTGAGTGGGGGATTTAATTTTAACACATGGGTTTTAACTGTATTTTTAAATAACAACGAATCAGAGAGGAGAAGCACGTCCAACGGAAAATTTGAATTGAATAACAGAATAACGGATTTAAACAGTAAAAATTAGAATATACAATTAGTAATAGAATAAATGCTGATACAATTATAAATATAAGACAATTAAGAATATACAAGAATAAATAGAACTACAAAAAGATAAATGTGAATATAAAAATCATTACAGTATTAGTGTAAAACGCAGAATATGACAAAATCAGATAACTTTTTTTTATCTTTTTTTATCAATAGGAAACAGAGAATGTGCCCCCCCCCTCCTTTTTATTGTAATTATCAAGCTTTGTCAATACTTCTTTTTCGGTAGTTAAGCGTAGAACTACCTTTTTCCAGTTACCAACAATATTTCCCTAAAATTAAGAAAATTGACAAACTATAAAAGCTGTAGATATAATTTTTTTTCTCATAATTTTAAAACAGCAGCTAATTTCTAAAGACTGGTTATATATCATATTTCTACATTTTCATTCTACTTCTTGAATCATAATAGATTTATACCAAACAATTAGATAAACGATTAATTATTTAAATGTAAATTTACAAGTAAGCTGAATTATCTTTTTTAATGTTATAGATTTTTGTTTTTAATCTGGTGAGTTTCCGCGTTGCTTAAATAAAGAGTTTCTACTCGGATGAAGAGTAAATGTGCTTTTAGCTGACTTTTTCCCTTCCGTAAATTTCTCTCCAGGAAATAACAAGGAAATTATGAGAATGTGAAGAGTAATTACTGATTCAACCACTCCTTGGTGGAAATAACACTGGGGATTTGGGGTGTCCTTTTTTTTTTGTTCGTTGGGAACCCCGTCCAATCCAAATGGTTATCGATCTCGTGAGATACGAGGAGCTGGAGCTGCTTCAGAACTCCCGTGACATCTAGTGGCGAGAGGTGGTGATGATAATTCGACGGTCTCAATGACACTCTTGCTGCGAGGTTAATTCCTCAAATCCCAATGATATTCCCAGAGAAATTCTTACTCGGAGGAAGGAAAGAATTAGACTTTCTTCCCGAAAGTTTCAGGGAAGAAGTTACCAGCATCTTATGCTTATTTCAGCTAGGAAAAAAAATATTCTTAAATAATAATAATAATATAAACATAGAAATTCACTATTAGTTAATATAGCCACCGATGTAGAATTCCACAATAAATATAATAAGATAAGAACTATTCCTTTTTGTTCTGTAGTCTGAGGAAGAGAGCCGTTTACTTCGGGCTTCTCGAAACATGTCATTTTTTTAAATATTTGTTTGTATGTATTGTGCGGCATTGATCGCATTATCATAATCAGATAAGATTTTAAATTCATTTATTTAAAAAATAAATAGGTACGAGTTTATTGCAGTGTTAAATCCATCAATTTTTTTCTTGATATTGTTTTTTCTAGAAGCTTCCTAATCCCAATATATAACAGTAATAAATTTCCTTTTCTTAAATATCGCTTAACATAGAAGAAAGATTTGATATAAAATGCTATTTGTTTATTGCTTGATCCTTATATATATTTGATCCAAATATAAGGCAGTTATCGTAATATTTTTGAAAATTCCAAGCTTATTTAGATTGTTAAATACACGTTCGTTTCAACTTGATAATACCAAGGGTATTTAGATTGTAATGATGTTACAGAAACCTAAAATTGGAATCAGTTTTCAATTTGATCCCTAGATATATGAAAGCAAAACGAATGCTCGAATAAATACAAAATTTATCATGTAGAGTTAGGCCTCGGTTAGTGCGAGTTCGAGTAATGCGAAATTCAATTTATTGCGAATTATAAAATGATATCAAGTCGCAATTAGTGTGATCCAAACTTCAACTGAATAATCCAAAATTTTTCTTAACTCCTCAAATCATGCCAAAAAAATTTGTGAAGCGAAAAGATCGTTCACTTGATGCTGCTGTAATAATCTCAATGACTATAATGATGTTTTCGACTTCCGGTACGATTATCAGTAATTTTTAATTTTTGTTTTCTACAACTACTCTATACATCTGTACAGTAATTTGTAATAAAATTGTATCAAAAAGAAAACATTTTCTTAACTTTGTGTTAGTGTCAGCATAAAGGAACATCAAGATGCACTCAGACGAGCAACATTTCATTTTCTCACTTTACAAAGTGCATTAATATTGACGGTGGTAAATTTATTCTAAACTGTAGAAGAAATTTGTCAGTTGAACAGTAAATATTAGAAACATTTGTGATAATAGACTGAATCATGTTGTGTATTATAAAGAGCGCAAACCTTTTCTAATCGTTCAAAATGTACTAGATTTGATGTCATGATAGAATGATGACGATTGATATTACAGTCCAACTCGGGCTTCTGTGGGCCATTTTTTGGAGGCTAGCAGAAGTTTTTTTTTAGTGTTAAGACTATCGTAATTTATGAATTTTAAATCTTCAGCAATTGTCACGGTGATAATGATTAATCAGGTAAAATAATTAGTCCACGGCAATATGAAAATAGACTTCAGAAGTATGTTGACGGACCGAGCCTGAGTTTTCCTTCTAAACTTCAACTGGTGAAGTCTTATTAGTAATGGACTTAATGAAATTCTAACCAGAGAATGCTTTGAATGATGTTTGTCTACCTTTAGATTCTGTCAAGTAAGAGATTTGGTCACAGATCAGTATTCTACGAAAGAATTTAGTAGTCTAAGATGGTAGGATGTAGTATTACTACTCATGCTTCACATTATGAATATTCTTCTGATAGTAGTTTCTTCCTAACTTCTGGACACATACGTACTCCTATGCGTATCCATTTTCTAGTTCTGTGGAAAATGGATTTTGTTCTTGCAAGATAGTAAACCGTTTTTAGTTTTTTAATATCAACAAACTGTCTGTAAACTGGAATTAGTCTTTTATAGGCAGTGAACGAATATAACCAATGAGAAATGAGTTATATAAGAGCGATAAAATTTTCAATGAATCTCAACATTGCTTTGTTTACCCATTATCCCACAACTCGTGGCGATAGATCTTTCAGTTCGTGATTGAGCAACACACAAGTTCCCAAAAGTTAGATCATCACTAGAATACTAAAATGAAACACTATCAGTATATTCTTCCACATACAAGGTGCTGGTAGGAACTTGTAAGATAAGATTGAATTTGTTGATAAAAACCCTCAGAGAAAAAAACCCTTAGTCTTGTATTCTTATGTGCTGACATATATCCCATTTAATAATCAATATCGGAAGTCGTAAGTTATTAATTTATATAAAAATGCAATCTTAAAAACATTTAAAATGTAAATATGATACTTATAAGAAGTTTATCAAGTTATTATATGATAATTTGAACACAATCAAATTTGTTTAACTACGTATATTGACATAGTTTATCATGCCATTAAAACATTTGTCTTAAAGCTTATTTTGTAAGTTATAACTTTAATTTTAAATGATGTATTTACAAATTAATTTCTTCTTAAGAAAAATCCATCAAAACCCAGAATAATCGCTGCAGAATTCAAGGATTTTTATATATTGAACATTACCTGGTACACCATGAATAGAAAATTCCCACAAAATCGTTAAATCATTGATTACGTGAATTTTAAAGTATCATCGTAATTAAGTTGCCGATTTGGGAATATCTGATCGATAAATTAAATTGTGTAGAGGCTATTTATGTACATTTTGGTGTTCAATGGGTAACAAAGAATGTGTTAGTGGAGAGACAGAACATGTGTAAATATTGCTGTTGTAATTTCTGTAGTTAGTTTCAATCCAGTTAACACGTTGACTATTGCTATTAAAATAAGGATGTATTAAAACTCAAATATTAAAATTCAAAAATATTTCAATTACTTTTCATGACATGACCTGTCTTCATCAATGTGTCCACAAAATGTGCAGCTTTTAAAAAGTTTTCCAATGTTCGTTAACTAATTATTAGCTCCGTAACATAAGGATTACCCTATATGTATTTTGTTAAAAAAACTTTTAAATATATATGTGCAAGCTTTTATGTATATAGAAAATATTTTGTCTGGTCTTATGATACTTTAAACGACGATCAAACATGTATAAATATTCAGAGATGCATATTTACATAAATGCATATCCATCTATATGAAGAATTGCAACTCGTATAATAATTAAAAAACTTAATGCTAAATAGCAAAACATTATCTGGCTTGGATTTTTTTTATGTAGTATTCTATATTTTAATGGTGCAATTATAATAACAGCCTAACTTTTTCACATATATTAAATCTACGGCAGCTTTTCCCAATTTAATTTGACTGTGGCACCCTTTTATATTCTGTATAGCATTACGGAACTACTTTAACATGTTTAATCTATTACAAAAAATGTAGGAAAAGTACATAATGGATAAAAAGGATACGGTTTACCTGTACTTAATTGATATTTGTTTATTAGTACGAAACAAATTGCACAAAATTACAAAATATATTGTAATTAGCAGAGCCTAATATTTCTCTTTCAACTGTAAAAGGAAATAAAGCATTACTTCAATTCATCAGTTTTCTTATTTAATATCTATCTTACTTTGATAATTAAACGTTTTTTTATCTCTATTCGGAAAGTTTAAAAAAAAATGAAGGCCTATGTAATTAAGGTGAATTTTTAGATCTTTCTTTCTTCGCTGGGCCCTTAATTTCATATGCTGTAACCTATTTGAGAAGTGTTGCTCTACAGAATAAATACGTAAATACGTATAAAATACTGTGTAAATAATTATCACTAATTATAACTAATTTTATTACTTAATAAATTAAGATTCCATAAAAAAACTAATGATAATTCTTTTCAGTACACTACAGCCAGACAGAGATTATTTTATGTGAGATATTCCAATTCCGTTTAGCTTTGAAATATTTCATATAATTTTCTTATTCTAACGCGCTCAGGATAATTCCTCTATAATTATGAAGTGCTCGAATATTCTTAACAAGTCTATCGGTGATCATGATAAAACATAAATAATAGTTACATACATTTGTTTCATAAAAATAGTGTAAATGCTAGACAATCTATTGACATGTAGTATTCTTGGAAATATTCATCTAGTATTCTTAGAGTGCCTTGGTATGTAGCGTAGTATTTTTGGAGATATGTTGAACATTAGATATGTCAAAATTAACAAGTTGAAAATACAAATCTCCAAACATAGCTTTCGCAATTTTCTATTGAAAAGCAAACAAACACACTTATCTTTAAGTTTCTCAACCTTCTATAAAGCTATGTATTGCTCATTACATAATATTTTTCTTTAAAAGAATACACTGAAATACAAGTGAGACTGTAAAACGAAAGCGTTTTTACATTAAAAACTGAAACGTTATTTTTAACGTCTTCCAGTTAAACAAATAAGGAATTGCACAATTTAGATAATGCCTCTGGATAATTCCAGCGGATAATAGGGGGGGAAATCACTTTATCTTAAAAAGCATAAAGATTAAGTACAGCAGGTAGCAACGACCTGTTTGTCCGATTGTCAGATCCATCGATCTCTGAACCTCCTCTGCCGCTGCCACCGACGTCGAATTAACGGCTGTTCCTGGAGACAATAAAAACCGATCGGATGGTCTGATATGCCAATTCCCACTCCGTTCACAAGCTCCGGTCTGATTGGCTGTGCCACTTCTAAATATTCGAGGATATTAGCTCAGAAATGGAGAACTATAAATTACAGCTGACGCGATTCCACAGAAAAAAAAAAAGACAGAAGGGAATGGAAAGTGGAATAATTAAGCCTAAATTAAACTTAATTACTTCAGTTTGAGAAAAGGGTTGTTTTGAATATGAGAAAAGGTAAAAGGGAATGTGGGGCAAAACAGTGTTGAGGGTAAGATGCAATACTAGATCTCGTCTTTATTTTGATAGAAGATTACAAGAGGGACTATTAGCATATAACATGGCCAATATCTGTTTTCGAAATGAGGGAAATAGCAATTATAACAACAGGGAAATTTTTAATTTGTGTTCTGAAATTAGTAAATAACAAGCTTTGCCAAATGCAAAGAATTAAGTAGCGTATCACTTTCATAAATTGCAAAAGGATTATTTTCTACTTCCATAATCTTAATATTAAATTATTAATAAAATAAAATAATTAGAATAATTAAAATAAAATAAAATAAAATAGAAAAAAGTAAAATCTTAAAAAAAAGACACACACAATAGCTAAAACGAAAATTGAGCTCACTTGACCAGTTTCGATCACCTTTCTGTGATTCTTCTTCAAACGATGATATTTTTTTGTCATCGTTTTGTGTGGTTTTGTGTGTGTGTGTGTGTGTGTGTCTGTGTGTGTGTGTGTGTTTTAAGATTTTACTTTTTATTGATTTTTTTAAAAAATTGCACTCGATACTTGTGTAGTAAAATAGAAAAGCTTACTCTGCGTTTTATATTCGATTAGTTAAAGTTTGAGGGATCAAAGGAGACAAGAAAACTAAACATAAAAAAACATAGACATTACATAACAAAAAAAAAACACCATTATCTTCAAAAATAAGTGCAATTATTAAATATTGAAAAAAAAACGATAAAAAATTATAGAACCACTGTACATCAGAAATTCAGAATGTATAAACAGGAATTCGAGTGTTGAAATAGTTCGTCTTCTCATTCACATGACCCTAAAAGTTACATACAAAAACTAAAGCCAAAAATAGTAACAAAGTTGAATAAATTAAAATGTTTTTTTTTCTCTTGTAAAAGCATTAATGTCAATAATGAACGAATACGTATAAATTTAATAATGTAAAATATATAGCAAAACGTAAAACCATCAGCTTATTATCAAGAACACAATACGTACAGAAATTTTTGAAATTTCAGTTTCTATAGAGAACAGAAATAAAATGAACATCCTCAAAAAAATTCGCTCTAAAATGGAGTAAATATTTCTAATTTTTTTTTTTCAAAATCTAGAACTCATTCACGAAGTCTTGAATAGATTGAGTATCCTACCTTCTATTGTGAATTTTCCTACTTTTCCTTAACCTAAATTTTTATCAAATTCATCAATAATAACATATATTTTTAATGATTACTTAAATCATTAAATTATATTTATGTTGATATTCTTTATCTGGAAAATGATTTTCAATCCGATGTAAGATAAAAGTCTTTTCTAACCTTTCTTACAGTTTCAGTTTTCTTTTCCATTCATCGAAGCTTTTACCAAGCTGTTATCCAGACTTCTTGGTGTTTTCCCATTGTTTTGAATAAAAGTTAGGATTTCATTGATCTTTTCGCCTTGCTGCATCTCCCGCCCAATTCCCTTTTTTTGCGATATCCACAACTCTGGTTTTCTCTAAATTCTTTGATCTACTATCAGTTCACAAATATTAGTCCAATTCTGTAAAATTGTAATGATTTTTTTTTTGCACTGCATATATTCTCATTTATCTGTTTCTAATCGCCCTATTTATTCATTGTATATTCTTAGTTATCTTACGTTTATAATTGTATTTATCCTTAATCAGCATTTATTTTATTATCAATTGTGTATTCTAATTTTTACTGTTTCTTATTTAATTCCGTTATTTTATTCAAATTTTCCGTTGACCGTGCTTCTATCCCCTGATTCGATATTGTTTAAGTTAGTTAAAGTTTCTCCCTTCGATAGGCCATGGCTGGCCTGTGGGATCGCGGGAGGTCAGGCTCCCGCAGCTCGACCAAAGGGGCCAAGTTGGGGCCGGGGGGTCAGCCCGACGCCCGCCCGCCTTTAATTCCCGGGAAAGAAACCCGGTACCCATTCTACAGAGGGCTGGGTAGACCCTAGGACCCGTTTGGAGGAGAATGGAGCGTGGAAAAATTCCCGCCTCCGCCGAGGCCGGGAATCGAACCCGCGACCTCCAATCCGCAGCCAAGCGCGCTGACCACTCGAATACCGGGCCCACGATATTGTTTAAGACAGTTAAATATCAGTTAAAATCCACGTTTTAATTTAAATCCACTAATCAATTTGTAAAGCACGGCAACCAATCACAGCCCTTGTAAATAGCCTATTTAAACCCCTGCATCATACGAATAAACAGAGTGTTCTTGCCAGATCTTATTCTAGTCTAATCGCCTAATTTCACGAACCAGTGGCCGCAAACATTCACCACAAATACTGAAAAGATAAATGCGATTATATACAGTGAATCAAAAACATTACAATATTCCCTTACGAGTTACAAGGATATAAAAAAGAGGTAATATTGAAAAAAAATTATAGAATAGAAAAAAAAGGAAAATCTTGGTACAATCTTAAAAAGAAAAATTAAAAAGGAAGAATTAGTTTTCTAATGAATTTTGTCAATTTCCGCTCACAAAAAAAAGTGAATGTGTGTCTGTGGTTTTTGTGTATCGCCAATAACATTTGAATAGTGAATAAATTTTTTTGAAATTATACTCATATTTTCGGAGAATATCTTCGGTATTTGTAAATTCCTCTCTGAAAATATAGTACATGAGCATAACAAGAAATGTATTTTAACTTCACTGTATTTCTTTCTAACACCAATAATGCAGTGTAATCCTCTTAAATTTTGTGCGTGCTTTGATTTGATTAAAACTGATAGATTTACGTTTTGTCATTTTTAAACAAATGAAAAATCTTTCGGAAGATTGTTTTCCAGGCGAATTAAAATGTATAAATACAATACATTTTAACACAGTAATTTAACATGTGTAGAAACATTCAAAATTAGAAGTACTAGAAAGAAAGCATCCGCACTTGACTAAAAAGATGAGAAATTATTTACAACTACCGTATACAACAATGACGGGAGAACAATGTGACGGCTTTCAGTTGAGATAGAGTATTTTAAAGTAGAAGTCTTTTTTTGTGTGTGTTTAAATATTTTTTAATTTCTTCATTCATGTCTAGAAATATCTACAACGACTCGTCGCTGAGGTTGGGCTTCTGCATCTAATGCTTGTCTGGCCTGCGCTTGTAGTAGGCTAAAAAAATGAACATTGAAGTCTAAATTTTAATCTAGCAGCTAAAATTAATGAGTTACATTTTTTTTCTCTGGCTCTTCTCTCATTGCGTCACACACACACAAAGAGAGTGATGATAGATATTTAATAACAGTAATGTGAATGTAGTCACCACGGCTTAATGGATAAGACGTCTGAATTTGGATCAGAAGGTAGCAGGTTCGATTCCTGTCTAGACGTACTAGCTAAGTCCAGAACACAATACTAGTTAAGTCCTGAGCATATCGAAGAGGAATCCTTCGATGTGCAGTTTGCGCTCTGGACACCAACTATTAGGGTGCCGTTTTTTTATTAAATAATTTCTCATCTTTTTAGTCAAATGCGGAGGCTTCTACTTCTAATTTTACGATATCTTTTACTTTACACAATTTTTACATGTTCAGGAAATAGAATTTGTAACTTTTAGAGTAAAATAGATGTCAAGTTCTAATAGCAATTTCTTGTTTAAGTACTTGCTCAAGTTACGAAGCATTTATATTAAAAGTTGTATTTGTTCTCATGATCTGAAGTTACAATATTGAAGAATTTGATATTGAAGATACTCTTATTGAAATATTCTAATTTTTGTAAAGACTATCTTTCTTTTAATTTAATACTCACGAACAAGCTTTACCAACATATCAATTCAAGAAAGTTTCGATATGAAATTGCAGTACATTCAGCCCAGTAGACAAACATTAAAATAACACTAAGTAAAAAATAAACAGATGAAAACAGTATCCAAAAGAAAAATTACGATTATAAGATATTTGTCAAACACATTTGAAGCACGTTGTCTACAGAAAGAAAAATAAATAAATAAATTAAGAAAGGAAACATTGAAGCCCAAACAGCAGCATCTCAATGATTGAATTTTCAATTGAAAAAAATCTGAAGTCCAAAATCCGAGATTAAAATTCTGAATTTTGAAACGAACGATAAAAAGTGGAAAATAAAGGAAGCTTTACTTAGTAACTTTGAATGCCACATGAGAAATCGAGGGAAAAAACTTATTTCCCTAAAACTTAGATCCATTATGCATCTGCTTACTTTTACAATTTATTGATAATGATAATAAGACAACTATCTGAATGATTTAATTTTTCACTTCCAAGTGATATTGAAACTGATCGTACTAAATTACTGCAACATTTTGAACAGACATATGGACGACACCGCAGTTACTCGAATTCAGCTTAAGCCTACGGTTAGACAATAATGTCAGTTTTACTCGGCGAGCCAGCTGGGACCGGTCATTAAGGTCAAGTTATCGGCAAAGACAAGTGTTTGATGGACAGGATCATTTGTCGAAAACTAGACTTTATAATATATCTTGTATACTTTGGAACTACATTCAAAGGAGAGCTTTTACGAAGTTCGGGACTTCAATAAGAAGTGTATTCTTGTAATCGTTTAGGGTATCTATGTTAAAATAAGATATACATGTTATAAACCACAAACAAAATGTTCTAATATCTTCATTACCATAATCTACCGAAATATTGCCGATCTTCTTCTGACTAAACGACTTTTTTTTACTATAGAATACGTTATGCTTTTAAATTAACAATTTTTATATAAAACTTGTTGAAACAAAATACATCTTTCATTAGTAACTAATCACAATTATTATATATGTAAACATAATACTTTTTGTAGTAATTATACAACAATTAATTAACATGCTATACAATTTTCATAATCTTTTTTTATTATACGAACTCTTCTACTTTTTCTACTTTCTTAAAAGCGTTCATTTGAATGTAGTTCCAAAGTATACATTTTAATCCTTTATTTTTGTTAATATAATTAAAATTATTTATTATACAGGATTCTACAGTAAATACTATAAATCTTGATTTCTCATCTTTTATTTTATGTAACATTTCGCTGTTAAGGTCAGGATTATGGTTATTAATCATATAATGCAAATAGAATGTAAGGAATAGTAGTTTATATATGATGAAGAGTAGAATATATGATGAAGACACTGAATTGCTACTTGACATCTTTGCTTTTGGAGATAATAACTTCTATAAATAAAATACTTTTGGGGTGTATTAATATTATTTGTCCATTGCTTTTATACAGATAATTACAAGATTTTTTTGTAAAGAAGATATTACATTTCACAAAGATCCTAGTCTCCTTATTGCCATTTTGAGAGATTGAAACTTAAGTGAAGTATTTGACATTAAATAACATAAAATCATTGTATGATAGTCATGTCTTTTAGGGAGCTCTCATAGCCTTCAGTAAATTTGATTCTCTTTTTTCTTTGAATTTGATTCAGTTGGCTCGAATCGTTCTGAGAGTTGAAGGACATTGTGTGGTTGATGGAATGTATCCATCACGAAAGCCTTCTAACTTTCCTTTAAGAACCTTAAGAATGTTGGCATCATTTTGTTTTCGGAAGATGGATGACTTTGGGTTCCACCAAGATTAGAGTTCGAACAGGGGAAAGGTCAGATATACTGACAACAAAAGAGGGGCTTTTATAAACGAAAAATGTGTGGTTCTTATTAATGATTTTTCTATTAGCTTTTCTACTCTGAAATCTCTCATTATTTAACTCTTTTAAAATAACTATAAATTAGCTTCGACTCATTTCAGATGCATTCCTAGCTCTATTTTTGAATGTGAGTCGTTCCTTAACATTCCCTCATAAAGCGAAAACTCATAGACGAACATTATATTTTTAATTAAAGGAGGATAATATTGTCATTCAAAAAGAAACTTATTTAGGTCTTTACTAATTCTTTGATGGCCAATAATAGCGCTTCAAAATGACGCTGGATTAATCTTTGTCTTGACTTATTAGCGACCCATTTGGAAGCTATTGTGATAACGACCAAAATCGGTAGCTATTGCGTTGTCCTGTCCTGTCCACCCCTAACCGAACGGAAGGTCTGATCGCGAAACGGATTTCACCATCGTGTTGCAAGACCCAAAGACTGTAGGAATAGGTATTTTTAGCGGCCAATGCACACCCTTGTTCGCGATATTTGGCATTGTTGTCATTGTATCCACCCCACCCACCCCTAAAAACTCCCGAATGGTCGGATGGACTAACGGACTTCACCATCGTGTTCAGAGTCTCAAACACCGTTGGAATAGGATATTTTCAGGGGCCAACGCCCTTCCATGTTCGAGATAGTTGCCATTGTTTTCATTGGATTTCCGCTAATAGCTTAAATGTTAGAAATGCAACCATCTTATTTCAGTTGTCAGCTATAGCTTGATGCTTAAGGTCTCGGACTCAAGGGTTGTCGGTTCGAATCCGTATATCTACTATTTTTTTTTTGTTAATAATCGTGTACATTAAGTTTTTTTTATCTTATTTTCCTAACTTTTTTTTTAGTTTTCTTTTCCTAACCTTTTTTTATATTTTTCCTTTCGTTAATGTACTTCGTTTTTTTTTATTCTTATTTTTAAATTTTTCATTATTATGGAACTCGCCCTTAAATTTATACTTTAGCACAAAATTATATTCACTTGTTTTCTGTTATATCTTTGGTTTGCCCCGAAAGTTTTTACGTGTTGTGTGAGCTTATCCACAGGCTAGTAGATAACTAACAAATTGTAAACTAACTAATGTTTAATGTATGTCTTCTTTAATATGAATGTATCCTTGTTCAGTTGTTGTTTTGGATTTGGTATCAGCTTGAAAAATGGATTCAGTTAGAGATCCCAAACATTCACTCTTTATTATATCACGTGTTGTTATAGTAGACGCGACGAGTTTTGAACCTCCCAGAATGCAACGCAGATGATAGATTTTTCTTTCCTGGCCTGTCGGTCACATTCAAATGTAGAGAAAAGGGCGGTCGTTGATTAACATTCAATATTTCGACGAGGAAAAGGTCTCAAAAATCAAGTAGGGAAATTATTCTTAACGTTGCTCGTCGATTTCAAGAAGATGTACGTGAGATTTTTGATAATTGAGATTGATGTTTACTGCGGAGCTTACGGCATTGATACTGGAGAAATTGGTCAATGATAATGTGTCTGCGGGTCCAACTTTGGCCGCGACGATAATAGTGTTGTTTTTATATAATTTTGAGATTTATGAGTTTAAGGAATTATATATACGGTACTTTCGATATGTGTTTCGATAGGATTAAGCTATAACACGTAATTTTGGAGATAAAATGTCTTTTTCAGCGTAAATATTACTGATCTTTATTTTTGCTAATTAAAGGTAAACTTTTATTTTAAATCATGACTTTGAGCTTCTAAAATATTAAGATCTTTTTTGTCAGACATGTTCGTTTATTTCTCTTTCCAAAAGATCAAAATATAGCTAACTTAGTGAAATTGAAATTTTAATGTATTTTTAAGCTACGTAATGTTAAATTTCGTAGTGATTTTTTTTAATGATTTTTGAACGCTTTTTTTTTTTATCTTCAGCATAATACTCAAATTTCAGAAAGTTCATATGCCAGATGTTTTCGAGATGAAACCTTGCTAGGTTAGAAAAAAAAATCGGCTGTGTTTAAGATGAGTTTCTGCTATTTAATGTGGTAGAAATCAAATAATAACATATTGATCTCTAGATAAAAACTTTTTGATATTAAGTTACAAGTCACTGAGTTGTCTAATACCGCAGCTCTGAGAAGACTTTCTATGAAATTTATTCTGATCATGTAGATTACATAAATTACATTTTATTTTCAAATCAAACAAAATCAATTCGAATCAAAATCGAAAACCTTTATTATTGTAGAAGTAAAGGAATTTCCTTGGTTTTAATTAGAGAAAGAAAAATAAGAATAAAACGCACAAGATCTGTTTTTTGAAATTGCGATTCCGGGAACCCAAAAAAACAGATCAGTGAACTCTCAGTCTTGTACGTTTTGTTCTTATTTTTCTTTTTTATGTTGTTGTACGCACGTTAATTTTATGCATTTTAATTAGAGAGAAATTTACTTAGAGGAAATAGTGAAATGTGGGAAATAATGAAGATATGTCCTCCCATCGTTTTTTTTTTGGGTTGAACAGATAGGTTTCTATGGGGTGTTTACTTAATTATATTAATCTTGGCCCCCCCCCCCGAAAATATATTCTATATATGCCACTGAATTGACATATACTGTATTTCTATTAGGTCAGCAATATATGGTGAGAATTAACAACACATTATTTCGTGCTCTTAGAGAAAGAAAGCGTATATAATGTCATTCTTAGCCACTTAACAATGGTCGAAAGAAATGAAGCAAAATTCTTTAGCCAAGCATCTCAAGCGATGTCAGCACATGCGAGCTTAGAGTTTTCATTTTTGATCACAAATGATCAATAATAATAATAATAATAATTAGGAATAAAATAAAGCTGGTAACCAAGCTATCATATCATTTTTGGTTAGATATTGCGGTATAAATTATTTTTTCAAAATAAGACACGAGAAAGCGATTGGTCCATATGAAAGCTGTTTTATTTGATGCAAAGGCATTCAATTCGGAGAACAGCACAAAATGTAGAACCCTCCAATGCGGAACATTTCACGCTCCCTTTACTAGGACTGCTCTTAGGAAAAAGTTCCTGAACGAACTTCAAGTCATTCTTTCTTTATTTCTTTCTTTCTTTCTTTCTTTTTTCAGTTTCGTCTTCGATTTTTATGTTTTTGTTCTTTTTTTTGAAATTAAATATATTTGCTGAATAGAGACAATAGAGTTTTGTTAGTGTCCTGAAAAATTCAATTTTGAATTATCATTCCTTACTGCAGTAGCTCGAATTAATTTTAATCACATTAAAATCCGCGCAGAAATAATAAGATTACTAAGTGAATGAATATTCTTTGTTTATGAATTGATAGAAATTCATTGTTTGCTTCTAATGTTTTTCAATGCGAATTTTTTGATAAAGACCTAAGAAAAGTTTAAAATATAAAAGTTGCCTCTTGTTTCTCAACGTGAACGTTTCAAGAACATTGATTCAGCGGTTCAAACGTTATTAGGGTGACTGATCTAGGAAAAACAGCTAAAAATACCAAAATAAAATTAAGAAATTTTATTTTAATGTAGGAAATTATGTTATTAAAGTGTAATTTACATTTTAATATAGGAAATATATTATTTTATTAAATTTTAAAAAAGATTTTATTAATTTAAAAAGTCGTTTTATTGTTATTAAACAAACCTCTCTTTTTTGTGATTCAAAAGATATACAAACGTGTACTTAAATCCAAATATGACTGATATTAAATGACTCATGAAATTTCCTTTCTTCTAATACATACTACTATTATAAAGCTGAAGAGTTTGTATGTTTGTACGCGCTAATCTCAGGAAGTACCAGTCCGATTTAAAAAATTCTTTTTGCGTTACATAGTCCGTTTTTTGAGGAAGGTTAAAGGCTATATAACATCACGCTGCGATCAATAGGAGCGGAGCAGTAAACATAAACGTCAATCAACGGCGGCGGCGGGGTGGCTTGGCTGCACGACGAGAAACGAACATTACCAAGAAGGGCCGAATTTAATGCGGGGCACAGCTCGTTTAAAAATATAATAATCCTTTCTTCTAATATAGCAACGATAAGAAGAGCTATTGCGTTACCTGAGAATACTGTCATTCCAAATGAAAGTTGTGTTTTCATTTGGGCCGTTCAAGTATTTACATAGGCACATTTTCAATCATTTTAGACCCCACCCCTTCAAAGCAAAAATAAGCAGATCCCCCCCCCCCCCCTTGTGCATCAGTAAGATATGCCAAATAATTAAAATACCACTGAACAGTAAATTAAAACAATCAAAATTAAATTATATTCATTCCTGAATTCAAATGTAACAAATTAAATATACAAGTACAGAAAGAATACTGACAAGTGAGAAAAAAAGTCTATCTCGCGCAGCGCACTCTCTCGCGTGCATGTTTGTATTACGCAAGCATTGCTCTGATCCCTGCCTCTCCCTTGTCAGCAAAAATAAGCAAAGCTTGAACCCTTTTAATGCTTACGTAATACTTGGCTTTATCACATTTCCACAATAACTCACATTTATTTCGTAACTTCTCAACACACATCCGGCGGACATTAAACATTTCCTAATTATCTCAAATTTCAGTATCTGCAAATAATGAAAATTTTAATAAGTATTTTGTAAATAAATTGTAATAAATATTTCTGAGTTTAACAATAACTATAGAACTTATAATTTATAAAGATATAAAATATATTAACTTTGATCTAAATGCATAAATTACAAAAATATACGAAATCTTTTGAGCAATTTTTTACAATTTACAATTTTTTTTACAAAAGTTTACGAAAAAAATACCTAAGCAGCTTATAAAGATGAAGAATGTAAAAAAAGAATCCCATTTAATTGAAGAAATAGTTTTTTAAAAAATAAAAATAGTAAAATATGTCATACACTAAGTGTGTGACGTCATAGGTTCCGAGCAGGAATGAGAGAACGTCAAAAACAAAAAAATAGTAAAATAAATAAATGCTTTTCTACCAATCATGAATTATGATAATAATGAACTGTTTATCAAAGATAAAAAATTTTTTTATCAAAAATAAAAATAAAATTTTGGAAACTCCTCGCTTTTGTTTAGTCTTCAATTGATATATAAATAAACAATTATTTACATATGTCTATTATGTATGTTATGATCATTCCCATACCTACTGAAGTGGTTAATACTGAAACAAAAACAATGCTGTGCACTACCAACAAATGCTAAATTTAGTTATTAATTGTGCTTTTAATGTGATTTAGTATCAACGGAAAAGATTATCAGCACTACGATCGTTTTTATCATGAATTATTGTGTTATTCGCTTATCAGAACTTGAACAGAAAGAAGAGGAAAAGTGATATCGAAAAAAAAAAAAAAAACCCTAATAATAAATCATTTCCATTCAGTTTATTTCCTGATATAAATAATCAATTTTGCGCGATTTATAATCAAAACACTGAATATAGTTATGGTAAATAAAAAGAAATATATTACTTTTATTCAATAAAAAGGAATAATATCAATAAAATTTAATAGTTCCTATTAAATTACATTTAATATTATATTAAAGTATTATTATTATATTACCATTTGTGTAATATAATTACAGCTCTGATTTTTATATTGTTTAAAATTGAGGTAAATTTTGTGTAAATATTATGAAAATTTTCTAGTTAGAATGTAAAATAATATTTCTAAAAATTGAAATTTGTTAAATAAAAATATAAATGTATAAAGAACGATGAAATTTAATATTTAAGTTAAATATGTTGTCTGGCATTGACTTGCCCAGGGATTGTTATCAGCAAAAACTTGTAAATTGTGTTTTTTTGGTTGGATGATAAAAATTATATTTTTATTTTCTCCCTTCCTTCCTCCTTATATTTAAAGTTTCTTGGCGCGTGACTAGTCACTTGAATGATATTTTATCACAATGTAATAAGCAGGGTTTCATTACATCATATTTATGTTAACTCACAATGGTTTGAAAATTTTCATTATAATTTTAATATGATAACCAGCTAACGCAACCACGCGTTTTTGTTTTGAATTACATATATACTGTTACATGAAAGACACCAATGCAGATGAAGAAATTTATAAATGGTTTTGTCGATTTATTTATATACTTTAAATTTTCTCAAATTATTTTCCAAAAAAATATCAATTTGTGGACAATCAAAACTATACAACGAAATTATGATAAGAAATTAATTTCACATTACTTAGGAAATTTAGTAAAAGAAACTAATAAAAATCGAATATAAACCAATAAACATAATGAATACTGTACTTGTGCTGTATCTAAGTGCTTTAGATTCACATGAATCCTATTTGATACTGAAGAGGAAATGTGTTTGAACCGTCTCTTTGTGTGTGCGTTGTTCTATTTGAATCATGAGTTCCTCTGAGAAGCAAAGCTTTTGATCAAACCATTCCGATTCAGACTTTGACTTTGCCTTATGTGTAGATTACAATGAAAATCCTTTGTGGATGGAGAAGAAACACGGAAAGTAAACGCTAGGAAAAAAAAAATAGGTAAGAGATAAAGAATATTTAAGAGACGGTTAAATCACGAACAGCAATATAAAAGAAATGGATTTTACCTGAAAGGCTGTTTATGAAAATTGATAGGATATTACGGATTTACATTTTGAGCAATTGTACAAGAACGCTATTAAGTTAAAAATTATGTATTTTTAAAAGAAATAATTATATTATTAATAGTTCGTCTTTTCAAGTTTTATGTAACGGATTTATTTTATTTTATAATATAATTATCCCGAAAATATAATTGCAGTTTATTTTACAAAATAATATTTTTTTTTCTAATTAATAATCCAATAAGGAGAAAATATCATAAAAATAAAAGCAATGAATTTTATTTCAAATAAACGATAGCTGTTATTACTTTTTTTAATGAATAGATGCAAATTATATGTCTATAGAGAGATAGTAAAGTCCTGAATTCGATTTCTGTGATCTTTAAGTACAGTGTGCGATTTTGTGGGGGGGGGGGGGAGGTCACTGACTTGGACCATCCCAAACTCTGGATATAAATGATATAACCCTGCCAGTGATTATTTCCCACCCACTGGATATACTAAACATAAATATTTAATTGTTAAATAAGAATCTTAGTTTCACTGAAACAAAATTAAAAATTTGTATTTTTCTGGGATAGGAATTCGTCTGTCTTTATTTCTTCTAATCTTAATTGCCTGATGAAAGGAGCAAGTTACAAATTGCAACATTTCCAAATCTGCTTTTTATCTCAGTAAGTAGTTTTCCAGTACATTGCTTCAATGCAGAGAAGTTTGCGACAAAATGGATCAAGTCTAAGCATCCTAGTGCCCTGGATAAACCAACAGGAAAACCACTCAACCAGCCGGAACAGCATTCATCTCGTCTCTTCAACTGATTTACCATAAAATCTCGTAGTTTATTACATTTTGATTTCCGAATTTCCAGGACCAAAGAATACTATTTTTTATAAATAACTAAACCAGTAAATATATTTTAAGAAATCATGATTTAATACATTAATAATCTGTTAGGCCTATCCCTACGTAACACATAAGTTTCTGTGTGCCTGTAAGTCAGTTTTCAGGGGAGGCATGGTTTACATATTTAAAATTTTAATTCTGATAGTGAATCTGTTTGCCACCCCCCACCTTCTGGTAAAACCACAAATCGCACACTGCTTAAGATTTATTCATAGAGCAAATGTATCCTTCCGCCCTCTGCTGCTTCTGCTGTAATTGAAAAGTGAGAAGCAGTATTTTTAATAAACAGAATGCATTTTATATATCAACTATACAGAGACAGCTCTGCCCTGAACTGGATTCCTGTGATCTTTTAACGTCTAACATTACAGAGCAGAATTAACTGTATTCTTCCGCCTTCTGTTGCTTCTGCTCTAACATTGGCGAAATAACAATTCTAAAACTTATTATCTACTTACAATTAAAAACTAGATTAAAATCATTTAAAATCTATGCTTTTTATATAAGAGCGCTTTATATAACGGCATTATCTTTTAACTTGCAAAGAAATTAATATTAATTTCAAGTCAAAATAGGCGTGAGATTAATGCTAATGTAATATTGCTTCTTAAGTATCAGGTAAGCATAATTAAATGATCTTGCTAGAGTATGTTTTCTGCAAGGGTTACTACATAATATAACTACGATCACATTAGAAAAGTTAATCACATGTTATTATATCCACGGATGCCCTTTTTACTCTATTAGAATACTCAGATAAGATAGTCTATTAGAATACTCAGATAGGAATACTTATTATTCTTATAATAGTATGACAATAATAATAATACTGATAATACAAAATAAGAATACAAATGCTATATTAGATCTTCAGATGAATAAAACATTATAACATTATTTATCAAAATGAAGATGCAAAATTTTATGATTATATTATTTTTCTATCAAACTTTTTAAAAATACGAAATGGCTTTTGAAAAAGTTAATACAAATTTATATGTTATTGACTTTATATGTAAGACTTCATGTGAAGTCTTATTATTTCACTTCATCATTTTTCTTCTTTCTGTGTCTGTTTGTCTGTTCAAACAGCATCACAACGGCCGGGTGGATTTCCATAAAATTTAGTAATATCATATTTACCGTCTACCTTAAAATGTAGGACATTTATTTTGATCTCCTTTTTCTCAAAAATGATTCCCGAAATGCCTCACTAAAATGTTTGGAACGATTTCTTTGATCTTGTGTTTATTGACGGTCATCATACTACAATTTAAAATACGAGCAGCATTAATTTAATCTATATTAGCAATTAACCCTCAATCCCCCACTGAATCCCCCACCTTCCCAACGTGGCATGATCAATCCCCACTAGGGCTGATTAGCTGAATATATAACGTTAGTAAAATAATCAGTTTTAAGTTCGTCTTTGTTGTAGTTCCCAGAATTTGCAAATTATTTATTTAGTTCTGACTAATAAAATTTACAATTAAAATTTGACCTTTTTTTATTTAAATAACACTGCAAATTTAAAATGGAAAGTCAAATAAAAAAATGTCAAGTAGCAAACCCCAGGAACTCTTCGACTTCGTAAGGTTATGGTATTCTGTAGGATCTAGTGAAAAATTCATAAGAATAACAATGTTAGATTTATCGATCTTATGTTCCTGTTTTCACCTTTTCTCGAAATCTGAAATATCTTGCAGTCCATGAATAGGATTCATATACAACTGTGTATTGTGCTATCGCGTATTCTTCGAGATTTCTTTGTATAAAATCTATAGAGATTATTCCATGTCTTACACTGTTGAAGAATACATGAACATAAAATCATCGTCAGCAATGGCCAGAGCTCTGAATTGGGCTTAGCAATGACTCCATTTTCATCCTACTTTCGAATAGGAATTGAAATCTCACCAAATGAATCAGTCTGTGTTTGTGGTGTTCCTCTCAATAACTGTTGAAACTATTATATAATTGAAACTTGGTATTGAGGAGTGAGGGATCTAACTTTGGCGCTTGAAATCTTTTCCAAATGTGTTTTGGTCGAGAAATTAGCTCGAGAAGTTGACCAAAATTCACAAAGAAAATCTTTGGAATCTAATCTATTCTGTTTCTGTTAATCTCTCATTGTTTTAAACAATGAATATTAAATAGGCAAGTTTAATGTGCAGAAAATTTAACATGCAAAAGGGGAAACAAAAACTTGCGCATAGATTTACGCCTTGCGCCTTGAGGTATCATCGACGGGAAGCTAGGACAGCTGTTTCGTTCTTATTAGGATTCATCAGCCAGATATACTCTCAATGATAGGCTCAGAAAGGTTATGAATCCTCTCCCACTCCCGGAAGTAGAACCTCACAAAAGCAAACAACAATAAATACGTTGAAATTATAAAAACAAAATACATCATCTAAAAATCTTAACTATATGTACTTAATATTTAGGTTTATATTTACTTATATATATATATATATATTGTTATTTTTCTTTTTAACTTTTTTAAAAAGCATAAAAGTAGTAAAATTTGAAAGGTAATGATGCGTGCTGCAAAACCTAGAATGTCTACGGCATAATAGTTCTGCTTATCAAAAAAAAATAATTAATTTACATTTTTTATCATTGTACAAGTGGATTTCTAATTTCCAAATAAAATCTAATCTATAATAACCAGAAATTACGCTGAGATATCCATAGCAAAGTAGTAACTGAGCATTCAGAGTTTGGTAGAGGGGACAATTTGGAATAGGGAGGGAGGCGTGAATTGAGATCAGAATAAATTATTCTCTCCAGACTTCTTTAAGTAATTTTATGTTCACAAAATTCTTTTATTGGTGAGCTCATGGCCGGAAACGGAAATTGGTAAATTAATTAAATGCCATCTTTTTTAATCTTCCTTTCAGTATTGCATCAATTCTACCAAAGGCGCTCCTTGGAAAGTTTGATAAAAAAACCCACAGCTCTTAATAATCTCTTAATTCATTTTGTATTCTAAAAATTTTATAAAGACTAATTTTCCAATATTTCCTTATTATATAATGAACTGAATGTTTTTATCTACAAGTGACATCCTGGAACAGCTGTTTCACGCTCGTTGGCGATCATCAGCCAGGAGAAGTCACAGTAAACAACAAGGTCTCTGTACTGTGGCTGGTATGAACAATACATCGGAAGCGCAGTGGTGTCTCAAAGGAAAAATACACAATGAAAAACTCACCAACAAAAAATTAGTGAGAAAATTCATGTGCCAGCGTTGTGCAGGCCTCAATGAATTTTTTAAAGCAGTGGTCGGCAACCTTTTGTTGTAAAAGGGCCAAATATGTTATGTGGGGATTACTGCGGGCCGCACTTGGGCCAAAAATTTTAACAACCAAAAAAAAAAAAAAAAAAAAAAAGGAAAATCTTACTTTGACAACCAAAAAAAAAATTCTAACACGCCCCGCAGGCCGCACCAAAACGCTTCATGGGCCGCGGGTTGCCGACCGCTGTTTTAAAGCATAAAAATTCAAACTGCACATTTGAATTATTAATAATAACAATGTCACTTGTAAATAATTTGGTCTCACCTATTGTTATTATTAAAAATTCAAATGCGCAGTTTCAATTTTTATGCTTTAAAAAAATATATTGAGGTCTGCGCAATGCTGGCACATGAATTTTCTCACTAATTTTTATTGGCGAGTTTTTCGTTGTATATTTTTTCCTTTGAGGCACCACTGCGCTTCCGATGTATTGTTCATACCAGCCGCAGTAGGAGACCTTGTTATTAAATGATTTCATGCTGATTGTCATCATTTAATTTTTTATTTAATTTCACCTTTATCTTGTGAGTTCTGAAATCGTGAAATTATATTCACAAAGTTGATATTCTCAATTATCAAAATCAACTTTATTGCCAAAAAATAGCTGAAGCAGTAAGTTTTCATTAATTCTGACCTGCAAAGTTTTCATTAATTCTGATATAAGTGTACGAAATTATTTCAATTTGAATACGGTGTTTCGCCATTCGGTGGGAGGTGTAAATAAATACAGTGCAACTTGGATAATTCGAAGCTGAAGGGACCACTACAAAACTTCGAATTATCCACAACTTCGAATTAAACAAGTTACATCTTTTATCTTTAATTTCAGGTCCACTGAATGCTTGAAAAGATTATTCTGTCAATAAGTAAATATTTATTCAGAAAGATCATGGTATGAAAGACTTAAACACTATATGTATGTAAACAAAATAAGATTTATATTACATAAGCTACAGTACATATTACATTCAATACAGAAAATTATAGTTTTTCAAAAAATTGTGCAATGTCTGATAGTTTTATAGAATTAAGTCGCTTAAGGTTAGCAAAATCATCAAGCATGTTAAGTGAACGGAAAACAGCTTCACTTACGTTGGTTTGTCCTTTAATGTACCGACGAAATTCGGCGCTATCCCGTACTCGTTGGCGATTCGGCATTTCTTCTTCACACCCTTTTCCATCTCGCGAATGACGGCGACCTTTTTAGCGAACATTAAATTCTTGTACACGCGTGGTATACTGAAGGACATGGTGACACTGACAGCAGGAAGCTCGAATGGCGTCTGAAGCATCACGTGTCGAATGGCGTCACGTGTCGAACGGTGGCGGGAAGAGGATTTCAGGTGTCACGTGTCGAATTTCTTAACGATGAAACGCCGAAAAGTCGTTATGGTTCGAAATTTTTATAAAAAACTTCGAATTAAGGAAGTTGAACTTCGAATTATCCACGATTTTTTAACATTGATTTAATAAGAAATTCAAGGGACTAAGAGAAATATTCGATTTAACCACGAATTAACCATCGAATTAAAGACGTCCGAATTATCCAAGTTGCACTGTATTTATTATTTCTGTCCATATAGCATAACTTTATCTCTGTATTCAAGCAGTTAAATAAAAAAATCCTAAACCTCATGGAGATTTCGCGAATTACACAAAAGAACTTTTCTTACCGAAACCGAAACATAAATTCACTGCATCTTTTCATTATTGGGTTTTACTATTAACACAAATTATCCGTTACAACTTTTTTTTTTTATAAATATGGAGGTCACTGTTTTAATCTATTTTTATTTTCATCTAGCTTTATCTTCTTACTGAATTTATCGATTTTCATGAAACTTTTAGAGGTATGTAGACGGGTTTTTAAGAAAGCTAACAAAGTATGCTTCATTAGTATAAGCTCAATATGTTTTCAGTAATTATGATTTATTGACAGGCTTTCGCTGTCGTTGAAAAGAGATAGCGAGGTCTGCATTTTTCAAGTTCTGCATTGGTGAGCAGCGCTGGATAGCGGTTGTCGAGGGTACGGGGTTTAAATGATAATGGCAGGATGGTCGCTGGGGCAGTCTCGCGCAAACGGGCACCTAGCACGAATGTTTTTTTTTTTTGAAATTCTTTACGCTTTGGCTACAATTCTTAGAATATTTATTGTTTTTATGCTGTTTAGGGGCTGTTCAAGCATTCAAGGGTGGGTGGAGTGGATGTTCAAGCTTCGCTTATTTTTGCTGACAAGGGGGAGGGGGAAATCAGAGCAATGATTACGTAATACAGACAAACATACACTTTGATATAATTTTGACTATTTTAGTTTATTTTTCAGTGGTATTTACTGTTAATGATTTGCAAATCTTACGTAAGCACAAAGGGGGGGAGGGGTCGGGATTCTGCTTATTGTTGCTTAAGCAAAAGGGGGGGGTCTAAAATAACTATTTCTTATTTCTATTTATCTACTGATACTAAAGAATCTGTTATTATTTTATATTATTAAATCTTATTTGACACCATTATACGATTTCCTCGCTTCTTCTGATTTTGTTAATAAAATTTGAATTTTTATAAAATTCACGTATGCACAAAGATACTACATAGATTCATGTAAAAGGTAGTGTAAAATTTGTAAACTCATTCTTTGTGGAAGTTTCAAACATTTCTTATAAATGTAGTACGGTTTGTATTTAAGTAGCGACGTAAGCGAAACATAAAAATTCTTTTCTTTCTAATATGCACCCGGGCGAAGATGGGTAAATAAATTGAGATAGTGTTCAAATATAATATTTCATCAAAATACCATCAATAAGGATTGGTTTGTTTCTGTTGATAAAAAAATTTAAAAACTTCTTTTACAAGCAAAAGTTCCTAATACTTGTAGAAAGTGGGTGAGTTTTTTTTAAATAGCTGAATCTTATAAAAACTAAAAGAAACGAACATTTATAAAATAAACATTTATGAAAATATCTATTTATGGATGATGTGGCAAGTCTTAAGATAAAAATTGATGTTAAAAATATAAAATAATTGAGTTGCTGTTTTTCTTGGCAATGCTGAAAGGAGATGAAAGCAGAGATAGAAGATATGATTTATGGAAAATGCAATAACAGAAAAAAATCAAGAGATAAAATATACTTTAAGTCATATATTTATACGATGAAAACGTAATGTTACTTTTTCATACAAGATCAGGATGCAATATTCTCAAATCTACAACGAATGCACAGTTGCCTCACATTGCATGCTTTTTTTCATGTTGTCATAAATAATAATGCTGGGATATTATGAAATCTGATTGAGAAGTTGTCTCATATTACAAAAACCCGATAGTCTAATTTTTATCATGCACTTTTATCACTAGCATAGGCATCACTAGGGAGGGGGGGGGCTCCCAGAAAAATTCTCTAGTTACGCTTCTTACCACTTGTATCACTGTAAAGTAGTTCTTTAACATTTTATACAAAGAGAGATATGCAAATTCATTCGTACGCAGACTTCTTATCCTGTTATCCTAGGAAAGTAAGATTTATCAAATCAGTCAATCTCTCTCCTAACAAGTTTTGAACCGCTGCGCTGAATGAATCTTCTTGAAACTTGGTATTCCTATTTCAGGATTAGAGACAATTGAACTTTTATATTTGAAAACTTTTCCGAGTAGGTCGAGAAGATCAGGAAAATTCCCACATAAAAGTATTAGAAACTAAACAATGATGTCTAAAACAAAGATATTATAATCCATTTATTTCTCAAACGGATTTGCATATAATTTTTTTATAGGATTTAAATTATTCGGCTGTAGACCAATTTAAGTAAATTGTGAGAATTTAGTTTATTTTTGGTGTAAAAGAAACTTTTCTTGTATGTTTGTATTTTGTACTTTTATACTGTTTATATGATCGTTTTTTATCATTTTTATCACTCACGAAAATTAATAAAACTAAGTATAAATAATAAAGAAATGTTAACGAATAACATTTAAAGGAGAGTATGATTCAAGTTCTTCAGAGTTTTCTTGTTTTTTTTTTCCAATAAGTAATTTACTTCTTTATTTCATTTTTTTTTAACTTGTTGTATCATCGTTAAATGCAATTTTTTTTCTTTGAAATTAGTTTTCTTTTTTCGATTGCAATTTTTTTCTTCCGGCTGTTTTCTTTTAATTTTCCGTATTTGTTACTTATTTTTCGTGAGTCGTATTTCCAACCTCTACTTCTTTTTATATATTATCTACTTCAGTAGAAAATATTAACGAAATAACATCAGCGTAATTTTTTAAATTTTCAGCATGAATTTCTCTCTTAATGACTGCTTTACAGGCTCTCGAAAACTTACCTGAAAACGGTAACTATTAGAAAAAATGTGCCAATTGCTCTAATATAAATACAAGTTCTAATTTCAGGCAAGTATTACACAAGTCGACAGCGCCGTTGGCGGCGAGAAATTTATTTCAATACTACGACAGTGATAACTTCACTGCTGAAATCTGGATATTCTTTGCTCGAGGTTTAATCCATAGCTTCATTCACCACATTTTCTTCCTCCGGGATTTTTTTTTCTTTTTTATTATCTCTGTTAATGAATTAATAATTAATAGCAAAACAAAGCTGCGAAATCAACTTATTTGTCGCTTCGCCGACTAGTATTTTTAATCGCGATCTAAACGAGAGCAAAACGCGATTTGCCACTCGCACGTATAGAATGTCGGCATTTTCCCCAAGCTGCAACCGGCAAATTGAAAGAGAGAGAGCGTAATGCAGCCGTAATAGGTAGATGGGGTCTAAATGCATTTCCACTGTAATCAATTCTAACTGATTCTGGAGGACTGACAAGTTTTAAATTATAGCTTTCTTTAGAAGAAATAAATGGCTAAATTTTCAACATTTCAGTAAAGAACAGTAAGTAATTTATTACATTAATTTATTGAAATTACATAAGTGAAGCTGAAAGCGCAGTTAAGAAATTGCTACCTCCAGAGTCGAAATCGATTGTTGAAAAAAAGTCTATTCACAGTTTTGTAGGAAACAAAATAAAGCGAACCCGTACAATTGGAAATGTAACAAACTATTGCGTTGTTAACAAGTAACACTACTACTGTTTGGCGCGCAAAACTCTTTTATTCAAGCCGTTGTACTTGAGGCGTTAAGTATAATTTCAAGTGATACCTGCTTTGAGGTCATTTAAATAAATTTATGAAGCGTACTTAATGCTTGCTAATGGAGCTGTTATTTTTTAAAACCTTTACTCCGGCAGAGAGTGTTCGTACAACCCGTTAAAATAACTCCTATGTGTAGCTAACATGTATAGAAGAAAACAAAGGCAAATCAATAAAACAAATCTATGTCTATTCTGTTAAAAGTCTATTTCACTTGCATGAAACTACGTCTCATAATACGAAGTGTTCTATGTTATCCATTTATAGGCTTGTGTAACTTTCTTCTTAAATGAGATAACTAAAAGTCTCTTTGTATCAACTTTATCTACACTTGTATTAATGTCTTGAATCTTTAACTTTATAACCTTTACTGGTGTCTGTTAATCTGTTCTTCTTGAAGAAAAATGATGATAACGATATTCGTGTATTATGCCCCGTCCGTGTAAGGTAAATCAAAGATTACTTACAATCTGATGAAGTTCTATCATCTTCGGTCTGATCGTCCAACTTTGAGTCGCCTTCAGTGGATGCTTGACGATGTCTTCGAATTCATAGACTTTCGAATCCCATTGAAGATGATCTTTCGAACCAGATTATTTCTTTAATCCTTTCGGTTTACTTGAACTTCAAATCGGTTTTCTGGCACGTATCTCTTGCGTTTATGAGCTACTTATTTGCAGAAATAAGGAATATTTATCTTCGATATTCCCTTGCATCTTTTAGCGAATAAGACTTCCGAATACATCCTTGTTTGTCATCGTATTCCACCATCTTTTTCGTTCTTCATTCGTTGACTAACCAACATCAGTGGCAACACAACTATAACAGCACACGAGTTCATTCTCCAACAATCGATACTCCATAGCATCATGTGTATCTCTTCTTTATTTGAACGTGATTGTTGCGTTGTTCTTTTGTTTTTTATTTTCCCTCAGATAATTCACAATTATATTGACTTCCCTTGGAATTGTCTCAGGTTTGAAATACGTTAGAAAATTGTTCAGGTAAGCTTTTCTCAATTCAAACCTACAATTTAGATCTTCAATTGGCACCAGTCGAGCGACTAAGTGGTCAGCTTTCACACTGACCGGATATGATTATATTGGATCGAGGATATCTTCTCAGCGTAGTCGTTTCAGTAGAGATAAACTCTCCAATTTCGCATAATTACTGTTATTTTCCTCACCCAGCAATAGTCATTTAAATCCGGAAGTCGGACTTTTCCCTAAACCTCATGTTATGGGGAATCCAAGGTATGATTCATGAGTTCCCATTATTTGACTATGGAGGATATTTTATACACACACCCATGCACATTTGAATCCTAATACCTTCTACCTACTAGATCGCTATAAATTGGCCATCAGTCTATATCTGTCAATTTTTTTTTCCACTTTTGTTTACAATACAAGCACATTTTACTGTTAAGTTTTGCAGATGACCAGATAATATTAGCCAAGATCATTTTAGTTGCGAAAAGATTAGTGTTGCGAAAAGATTGATAAGGATTTATGAGAACTTTCAGTTATTCCTTAAAAAATTGAAAACATTTAGTTATGAACAGCAATGAAACATAAAATTCAATCTAAGAGGAAGCAGCAGAAGTAACACATACTTGAGAATACAAACAAATAAACAGAAGGGTTTGGTAAAAAAAAAAATAGTTTGGCTCTATTCAAGAGAATAGAAAGTAGCCGAGAAACATTGTATCGTGTTTAAATTAAGAATGATGTGTTAAACATAAAGAAAGACAAAAAATAACAAAACACGAAGGGTGATGTCAGTGAAAGAGTTTGACTCATGCTACATCATCATGCACGTGGAATGGAATGTCGCATTAGTCATGTGATTCCGTTGTACTATCTTTTAGCAATAGAATGCAATTAACACAACAGAAATGTGAAGCATTAATGAAAATTTGAAGTCATTTTTGAAAGTTAGTATTTTGTTGTTTCTGAAAGCAAATGGTATATTCAAATACTCAAAAATGTAGCATTATGTACGGATTGAAGGTTAGCAAGGAATCAGATTAAATTTCAGAAATAAGAACAAAAAACTGCCACTTGATCTGAATTGCTCATAACATCCATACGATAACATCCATACTCCTGCGGCTATTAGAAGCTACGCCTAGGCAATAACAAAGGACATTGGAGGGAGACATCTTTGACGACTGTGAACAGAATCATGCACATCCACCTTGGACTTGTAAAGGCAAATAATACGTTTCACTAACTTATAAGCTTTTTCAGACTACATCGAAGATTATTAATGACTATAATAATGAGTGGTTATTTATTAGAATCAGTATTAGTTAAAGTAGGAAACGATGTGGGCCCAATGGAATGGGAATACTAATATAATGAAAAGGCTTTTCTGGGAATTTTTTCCAAATTATTTTTTTCTGCAGAAGGAGCTACAAATTGAGGACAAAGGTTTATTTCCGGGGTAAAAGGCAGAAAATGCATTCGCATATTGATCTCAAGTTCACCCCGCCTATGTTTCCAAAGTCTCGAAAGGACCTGCATAGCCTGTTAAAAAATGATCTTTAATAATCCTCGTGATCTTAAAGTAGCACGTGATGTTCTAGTTAACTTATTATTATTGTAGGAAATTCTGTAAGTTGCTTTCAAGAAATAAAAATAAGCACTTGAACACGACATCCAGTAGGAAAATTAAGTTATTTGTCTCAAAAAATTCCCAAAAATTCCCCAAAAAAGGGGAATTTCTTTTTGAAATGATAGTAATGAACATTCACTCCAAGTAAGAAATACTCTCTTTTTATAAAAAGTTTACTATTTATTTTTAAATTAGTATTTTTAATAATAACAGTTCTTTTTTATTCTTTTAAAAACAGCAAAAATAGATCTATATTCTTTCGGTAGCAATAACCAGATCTGTGGTAAGACCTAGAATAAATGCCAAACCACGTCTGGTGCCGCAAAGTATATAGACGAATCGGCGTTGATCATAAAAGTCAGATCGGCATTCAAAAGCATTCCTTCCTCCGCATATTGATCTGGGATTATCCCGTGATAATCGCACGAATGTGGATAATTCTCCCAAGAACGAAGTAGGCTGTCTCCATTGCATAAGAATCACGTGATCGACTTAAGCTGTATTTTCGACCTTCAGGCAACAGAGAAAGGAATCCAGCTTCTCAGAAAAAATAATAAAAACCCCCTCTTTGATTTCAGAGTCGACGCTTTCCAGACAAAATGTCCTTTCCCAATTCTGAGCTGATGGTAGGATTTCAAGACCTCTATTTTTTTGTGATAAGTTTAACATTGTTTTAAATTACTTTTTGATAAAAATAACACCAAAACAATGAGTGATATTCGTTTGTGAAAAAAAAGGAAGTTAAAAATAAACGGTTAAAACCCACAGTCTTCCATAAATCATGTGCTTATATAAACATTTTTTATATTTGCAGAATAGTCTACACGTATTCTTACATAGGTTAATTCTGACTGAAACTTCTTTCTGTCATCAGGAATTTGACAATATAAGATATTCAAGATATTTTATGAATTGCTGTTCTCTTTTACAGCGTCGCGATTTTATTAAATCTTAATGGACTTTTTTTCAGTATTAGCTTATGAAATCGTTTCATAGTAATGTTAAAAATATCCTAAAACAATGCAAAGACATGATAAAAATACAGAAAGGCAGAATGAACATGTTACGTTCTTTAATAACTGGAAAAAAAGACATAAATAATTCTTCTTTGAAAAGCTGTGAATTTGAAGTAATTACCAAATCAGAACATTTTAAATTCCAGGTTTAACTATAAGCGATAACTAGTTCATAGTATACTAAAGGTCAATCAGAAAGCAGAAATGTGAAAATATTCAAGTCGGAAATCAACAAAGAATGGGTTATAAGTGAATCAGTTGTAGTATTTGGTTACTGATAAGGAGCAAATGGAGTTCCATAGACTTATAATTGTGGTGTAGATATCACTCATGTGTTGATGCAAACCATCTAACAGCAGACCTGTAGAAAACGATGAGAGTCTAAGGTTATTATTGAAAAAAAGAAGAACAAACGCAAATAAAATTAACGCAATAGAATCATTATTGCCCGATTTATATTCCTTTATCGGTTTTTGAATGGATTTAAAGTTATCTTCATTCTTTAGGAACAATATCTTCTGCAAATTTTTTATACTTTACATTTTTTTCTTGATTTTTTTGTCTTTGAATTTAGAAATGCATTAAAAAAACAAAAAACTTTTGACAGTATCATTTAAATACAGGAATGCAAAATAATCAGCGTGGATTATTTGATTAAATACGAGTTTTTATTGAATAAACAACATTTCAGCTTCCTAACATAAAAAAAAAAATAATAATTTGAACAACTAACTTGTTAGTGGGCAGTGAAGCAAAAAAAAAAAAAAAGAATGAGAAGCCTGCTCTACAGTACATATAAATTAAAAAATTTCTAAATAAAATTCCTGAAAAAATAAATAAACTAAATCTACACATTAATTTTGTAATGCAATCAATCAGTTTTTATAATGTGATATGGCAATTACAACAGAGTTTAAAAAATATAAATTTTTAATATGCTTTAACAGAATATTTGCTTTATTAT
>JAFIDM010000001.1:19430593-19573749 GCA_023159025.1 Thereuonema tuberculata
AGCTGTTCATTTTTCTAATTGATCAATTTTATTTCGAGGTTCAAATTGGGTTAAACATTTTCGTGGATGGCTTGCAAAGAACCACGGTTGGTGGCACTCACAGGCTAAAAAAAAAAACCTCTTTGGAAAGATGGGGCCTTGGGAGAATTTTAAAGTGCTCAAAACCGATCGAACATTTCCCTTCCGTTTATACTATTGGCTTTTCACCTTCATCACCGCAAATCAGAAGTTGCGCGTGTGTCAATTCTGCCGCGTCACATGGCAGCCTACGGTCATGAATACAAATACGCCCACGACCAAGAACAAAACAACACAATGAAAAATAACATTCTCTACCGCCACCATGACTCAAAACTGTTGAGTACGACTAGAAAACGCTTTACTTTAAGTCTCTATTTTCTATTAAAATACTCACGAATTTGTATAAAGAACATATTAGAGGAGACATATTTTTGTTTAGACTTACATTTTTTAATTTCTTTTCTGAAAAAAAAAGAAGGCTTATGAAACCATCGTGTCTGTCAGTGTTTACGTAGATGCATGTGTATATTCCTTTCTTGACTTCTGACTTCATTGAACGGATCTCCTTGAAACTCGTAATTCAATAGCTCATTTAAATAGCATAAGAATTTTGCCTGAAACATTTTTATCAAAAATTAAAATTTTTTTCAATTCAAATTAATATTAACTTTGAAACAAGCAAAGATTCGGAATAAAAAAAAAAAAAATGGGTTTAATCAACAAACGATCTGTTGTATACTCATAACATGATCAAGGGACAGTCAGATAATTTTGAAAAGTGACGACATTACATCTTTTGGAACTAGTCTCAAAGTATTTCAGGAACTTCTTGTTTAGGGTTTTTTTAGGTTAGTGTCTATTCCAGATAAAGTCAATCATTAGAAGCTAAGATTTACTGAAAAAAATAAGGGGGGGAGTCATTAAAAGTCAGAAGGGTTTGTATTTCTCTAGATAAGATAATACATTATAACTGATTTCCCTACATAGTTTCATGAAACTAGGTAGGAGAGTCGAAATGCTTTATGAAACACTCAGTATGAATAATAATAATATTTTTTATTGCTTTATTTTTACAGTCAAGTTCCGTTAGCAGCTACAGTCTCCCATCAACAGATGCTAAGGTTAAATAATGTTGAAAAATATACAGGATATAACAGAAAAACACTAAATCTATTATGATATTATGTTAATGGCATACAGCATACATTGTGGGTTGGTTATAAAAATACAGTAATAAAAAAAAGAAAAAAAAATTAACAATAGATAAAAAGTTAAAGAACAATTTAAGAATCAAAATTAATAATAAAACAAAATAAAAATAAAAATTTAAAAATACCAAAAGTAATTAAATATCAATAATACAACAACATAATAGAATATTTTTGTAATTACTGTATACTTACTAAATACGAATAGAAAGAGTTTAGCCAAAGTATAAGAAAAGAAAATTCTGAGACATATGTTCACAACTTAAAATAAGAGGCGATAATGTAAGACTTCACCCCCTATCTTCAAAACTGTCTCCCGTTACTGTTAACTCAATCTCCACTACGACATGGATATCTTGGATTATTTGCTACATTAAGAAACACGACAATCCCGCTTTGGCTGATGGGGAACTCAATTGCTCCATTCGTGCTGCTTTGAAGAAAGGTATTTGCTTGAAAGCCGTCAAGCAGAGCATGCTTGGAAAGTACAAGCTGAAATATCCCTGTGGAATCAAGAAAGGATGGCCTAAACCATCGTCGAAGCCAGAAACGAGTCCATGCTGTCCGAAACCTACAAAACCAACGAAACCAGCGTGCTGTCCAGCACCAAACAACCCCCCCTAATTGCCTTTCAGATTCAATTATCTGAGGGAATCGGGAAAGATCGTTTCGTCCAGCATGGGACTCTTCAGCCCGATAAAGAACCCAGAATGGCAAGAACTTCAGTTAAGGCCACCGTCACACCTGGCAGTGACCCCCGAAACCAAAAATGCAACAATAATAAAGGCTTTGCTGTTTTGCACAACCAAAAACCTTTTCCTAATAAATAATAGGATTGAAGGCTTTTATTACAAGGAAATTAAGATTCCAAAAAGGTGATTTAACCTACACAATAAATTTAACGTTCTTAATCAAATAAATTTGATTAGAATTTAATCAAAAAAACAAAATTACAAAACAAGGGCAGCACAAGAATAAATAAATTGCCTTTCACTTTTTCTATATTTTTATGACTTTAGTTGTGACTACAGATCGTGATCCTGTTCTAAATGAAAGCGCTGACATTTTACAATATGATCCCGATCTGTCGTCACAACTAAAGTCATAAAAATGTAAAAAAAAGTAAAATAAAAATATATTAAAATGGAAAAACAGTAAATAAAAATTTCCGAGTTGATTTCGGATCACATATTCAGCATTTTTATATTTTGTTACTTCCCATCACAAACAAGAATGTCGTGTCTTAAGGAGATAGTTGATATCATATATCCCTTAGTGTTGAATGCCCTACGAAATATTAAAGGAGCCAAGGTGACGGAAATCCTTTGCTACATTAAGAAATACGACTATCCCGCTTTGGCTGATTGCGAACTCAATTGCTCCACTCGTGCTGTTCTGAAGAAGGTATTTGCTTGAAAGCCGTCAAGAAGAGCCTGCTTGGAAAGTACAAGCTATGATATGAATCAAGAAAGGATGGCCTAAGCCATCGTCGAAGCCAAGAACGAGTCCATGCTGTCCGAAACCAAAGAAACCAGCATGCTGTCCAGCACCAAAACCCAAAAAATAAAAATTGCCATTTAGATTCCCCAATTCAGAAGGAATCGAAAATGGGAGTTTGGTCCAGCATGGGACTCGTCAGCCCGATAAAGAATCCAGAAAGGGAAGAACTTAAGTGAAGGCTACCGTCACACATGGCAGTGACCCCCGAAATCAAAAAAGCAACAATAATAAATGTTGAGCTATTTTGCACAAACCAAACACCTTTTCCTAATAAATGTTAGGATTGAAGGCTTTTATTACAAGGAAATTAAAGTTCCAAAAAGATGATTTACTTAACTTTATTTGAACCGTCATAAAATAAATGAATATCAAGTTTGGTAAATTTCTGCTGATTCAGCAATGGTGCAGACATGAAGAAACACAAATTATTAATAACAAATAAAAATTTACAAATCAAAGTCTTAAAGTTGATATTTCCTAAAAACTTATGGAATAATATTAATAAAAGGAAACAAATATTACTAAAATATAATATATTATATCCTAAGCAAAAATTTATATATAATATAATAATAAATAATTTTTATAGTATAATTAAATTAAAAGATGAAAGTATAAAACACAATTATAATTCTATTTAATATTGAGAAATAAAAATAGAATAAAACTTGATTATCCTTATACCTACAATGAATATGATATAAGAAATTTAAATTATATAATTGAGAAAGCCTTTAATGATATAAATTGGAATATATTTAAAGATTATAAAAGAATTTCAATTGTAAAAAATGAGGTAAAAAATTGGATAATATTGATTAATAACATAATTAATTGATAATATTGATTTTATGTTATTTTGAGTTATTTTGTGCTAATATAATGTTTCAATACATTTGAGGATGACAAGGTGATTTTGAAATTATTTTGTAAAATTTATTTAAATGTAATTTTTAAAATAATTATTATGTATTATAATAAAATAACAGCACCTATTGATAGGAATTTAAATTCCTAACTGGACTGAATTATATAAATTTAATAAATGAATAAATAAATAAATATATATAAAAAATTATTATTATTATTATTATTATTATTATTATTATTATTATTATTATTAATACTTTCTTAGGAAAGTCAGTGTCATCAAATCAGTCAGTTAATATCAGTCTATATTTCTCATTCTCTCTAATAACTTTTGAATCTTCTTGTAACTTGGTAAACACTTTAAAGACAAGATACGATCTAACTTTCACGTTTTAATTTTCTTTCCTTGTGGGTTATTGCAATGAGGACTCAAGGATGACTTGCATTGTCAATAAAAATATCGAAAATTTCTATTGCTTTCTTAAACGAAGGATATTAATTCACTTTTTTTAACTCTTTTAATGTCTTAAATACGGCTCAAATTACCTGGATTTTAGACAGCTGTTATTGCAATTAAACGGAAGTTGACTTCAAGTTACTTCAGGAATTTCTTGTTATTATTATTAATGTTCTATCTACAATCAGCAAGTGTTTTTCAAGTCCATAGAATCTAAAACCATTAATTGGAGCTGGCAAATATCTATTCAAGAATTAATAAATACTGTACATGGATATATGGAGTGCTCAGAAGCCAATCAGTGTAAATCAAAAAATGAAATAGGTTTTTAAAATTATGTACCAAAAAATAACATCATTTGTAAATTTGAAGAATAAATTTTTGATTGAAAGATAACATAACTATACACATGGAGGAGTGATTTGGGCACTTTGTCAACCGAAAGTATAAACATTAGAGTATGACTTATACAGAAAATTTCAATTTAAAAAAAAATGACTTGCACTGATTGGCTTCTGAGCACTCCGTGTATAGTTTGCGGTTAAACAATGACTTTTAATGCTCTTTTAATACTAATCCATTAATTAAAGCGCAGTTTGATATAATTAAGGGTAATCCGATTTCGGCAACTTTAGGAATTACTGTGGATTTAATTACTTTTTCAGAAAATGCAAAATTTACTTTTATTTGTATCAACATTAGAATTTGAAAATAAATTTAAATTTTTTCCATTTTTGGAAATTTGCTGGAAAAAAAAATTAAAGAAAATTTTAAGAAATAACGTTTTAAGGAAAGCGATTTAAGTTCTTCAAACTTCTTGTTAATTAACCTAAATAATAATTTAACGTGCTGTGAATTTAATCACAGAAAATCAGAAAACAAGGCCAACACAAGAATATATAAATAGCCTTTCACTTTTTTTACATTTTTAAAATGACTTTAATTGTGACTATAGATTGGGATCATGTTCTAAATGAAAGCGCTGACATTTTAGAATATGATCCCGATCTGTAGTAACAACTAACTAAAGTCAAAAAATGTAAAAAAATTAAAAATATATATATTAAAAACAGTAAATCAAAATTTCTGGTCACATATTCTGCTTTTTCATAAATTTTTTGTTCTTCCCATCACAAACCAGAATGTTGTGTCTTAAGGAGATAGTTGATATAAAGTATCCCTTACTTTTAATGAACTGCGAAACATCAAAGAAGGAAAAGGGGCCAAAGTGAAGGAAATCCTTTACTACATTAAGCAACACGACAATCCCGCTTTGCTGATGGGGAACTCAGTTGCTCAATTCGTGCTGCTTCGAAGAAAGGCAAGAACTTAAGTGAAGGCCACCGTCCACCTTGCAGTGACCCCCGAAACCAAAAAAGCAACAATAATAAATGTTGTGCAATTTTGCACAAACCAAAACCTTTTCCTAATAAATGATAGGACCGAAGTCTTTTATTACAAGGAAATTAAGGTTCTAAAAAGGTGATTTCATCTAAATAATAAATTTAACATGATGTGAATTTAATCAAAGAAATAAAAATCAGAAAACAAGGGCAGCACAAGAATAAATAAATTGCCTTTCAGATTCAATTACACTGATATGAAACCATTTTGCTCGTTAACAAACTTCAAAACACTGGGTTCCAAAATGAGTGTTAAACTTCATTTTCTATACAACCACGTAAATTATTTCCCTGAAAATCTCGGTGCTATGAGTGAGGAGAAGGGGAAAGGTTCATCAAGATATCAAAACATTGGAAACGAGATGTCAGGGCAAGTGGAATGAATCTATGTTGGCGGATTATTGTTGGTGCATAAAAAGGGAGTCTTCTGAGAGTCATCGCAGAACATCAAAACGGCGAAAGATTTCGAGAGACAACTAACCAATCTTATATCAGCAGAATCAATTTATATATTTTTTCTAGTTAGTTAAGGTTTTTCATTTGTCTTGATACTTTCGTAACTCAGATTATCCCATTAATTATTTTTTATTTTAATTATGAAGTTCGCCAAATTTCTTGTTTTTTTGATTTTAAGGTGCTAATTACAAGAAAACTAGACCTGATACAAAAATTCTGACTACAGATTCGGATTCAGGATAGTTGAGTTTACTAAAATCAGTTGTTTTTTCTCGCGAAGCAAACTGAAATTTAAAAAATGCGTATCAGTATCGGAGGGAATCGGGAACGGCCATTTCGTCCTGCACGGGACTCATCAGCCCGATCCGCCCTCCCAGATAAAGAACCTATAAAGGCAAGAACATAAGTAAAGTGATTAAATTCACAGCACGTTAAATTTATTATTTAAGTTAAATCACCTTTTTGGAACCTTAATTTCCTTCTAATAAAAGCCTTCATTCCTATTATTTATTAGGAAAAGGTTTTTGGTTTGTGCAAAATAGCACAACATTTATTATTGTTGCTTTTTTTTTGGTTACGGGGGTCACTGCCAGATGTGACGGTGGCCTTCATTTATGTTCTTGCCTTTCTGGGTTCTTTATCGGAGGAGGGCGGATCGGGCTGATGAGTCCCATGCAGGACGAAACGGCCGTTCCCGATTCCCTCGTATAATTGAATCTGAAAGGCAATTTATTTATTCTTGTGCTGCCCTGGTTTTCTGATTTTGTTTTTTCTTGTTAATTAGTTTTTGTTTGTTTGTTTGTTTTTTTAGAATAGCCACATAGACTGACAAAGTTAATGAAACATCTTTCGCAAAAATTGTTCTTTGAATTACAACAAAAGAAAAAATGGTTAAAATACTTTAAAAATACTTGAATTAATCTTTCATTTTTAATTTGTAGCTTCGTTTTGTGATGAAAACAACTAAAACTAAATTTAAATAATATGTAAAGGCAGATACGAACTGTAAAGCAATGTTTTAGATCCATGTAGGAAGTCAGATTCCATTAGATGATTTGTGATTTAGAACTGAATAAACTATAAGTAGAGGCTCCCGAGATCGGAAATGTATAATAAGGAAACAATTCTCAAGAAATTACTGTAGTTATAATTGAATTTTCTTTCCTTGTTATATATTTCCGATCCCAGAGCCTCTACTTTATATGCGGCTATGTCGTTCGAGGGTAAGGCGTGATACTTTCTTTAATTACATAATCAAAGTGTTTGTTTTTATAGTCTTTGCATAAATTACTTATCTTATATTGCTAACGATGGTCATTAAGACAGACTCGTAATTCTTTTTTTATTCTGTCTTTCCATCCGGTGCTGTTTTTCTAACGGCGCTCATTAAAAATGGACGAGGAAATTAATTCACTTCTTTGTAATATCAAGACCGAAAACTAAATTTACGATCCCACCTAATTATCTGTGAAGATATTGTATTGTTCTTTTATGTGATTTTTTTTTCTCAAGCACAGAGATAACGCCACTCGTCTTTCAAGGAGAATTACACGATAAGAATTTCTTTTGAACATCTAACAACGATAGACGAATACTTTGGAGAAATAGTATATTTGTTAAACTATGGTATCTGGCAAGAACAACGTAACAGCGAGGGATTTCTGAGCAAAAAAAAAAAATCCCAATTTCAATTTGCGTAAAAAAAAAAAAAAAATAAATAAAAAAACAATAAAACACAAGTTTTAAGTTACTCTGGAAATGTTTCTATAAAAAAAAAAATCCTTAAAAAAAAAGGGCAGTACTTTATAAAAAAAAAAAGCAAAATGAAAAGTATACTGTTCCTCCCGTTGTCGGAAACATGATAACAAAACATCAGCAGGTCCGATCGAAACCTGGTCAAGATTACAATGTGTTTTTATGTTTTTTAATTATTGAGTGTCTGGCCTTTTTTTAAAAACTACACCATTAAATTAAGTAGATGTAGAAATTTCACACACGTTAAATTTCTACATCTACTTAATTTATTATTGGCAATGAAATATTACATAGTTACATACAAATTTAATATCTAAATTTACTAAGTACAACTCTATGAGAATATTTAGCTGCATATTGGTCTTTCGTAGAAAATTTCAGCATAAAAATATAATTTTTTTGTTAAATATCAACATTTCCATCAAAACATAAGTAAAATGGTTTCAACAATTTTTGAATTATTCTTCAAGTGTTTTAACTGTAGAATTTTTGATGTTCACAATTAATTGATTTTATAACTATTATTCATAATTAATAAAAGAAAGAAAAATATATAATGAATATAATACTATTCTTTGGAGTTATTTCAGATTCCAATTTAGGTGTAAGTTGGCCGACTACTGTTATAAAGTTCAACTCAATTATTACTATCTATTAAAATTGGTTTTGTACTTGTTCAATTGAAGAAATATACGGCACCTACATTGCTGAAACGAACAATCATCATAATTCATAAAGACAAATGATTGCCTGATGAAGCAGATTAATTGAGGGTTAAAAAGGACTTATCACTTATTGTATTCGTTAATTGTACATTAACTTAATACTTCGATAAAAACACTGATTTCTGAATGAGTTCCCGCAAATGTCTTCTGTGGTGTATGACGCCATTTCTTAAGAGCATATAATAATACAAAGTAAACAGTATATAATCGATATGACTCATGTTAAGGCATCTTATTTGAGACTTTAATTTTATAACTTAATCAATTCAATCAAGCCAATGCTTCAACCTTTAACACAGGTTCCCAAACCGTGCTCCGCCGCAGCAAACTCACAGGATGCTAAGCGGTATTTCAAATTTTCGAGATAAAGAATTTTTCTTTCAATTTGAATGTATTATTCTAGCAAATGACTACAAAGTTCAAGCATAAATACTTATTCAGTTTTTTTTATCTAACTGCTTAATGTCCTGACTCAAGCAATTCAGGCGACTGCAATCCTTTTATTTCTTTTATATATTTCTTTTTCCAATGCACCTAAAATTCTTAAAATTTAAATATGAACTTGTGAAGCATCTGGGATTTCAATTTTCTTGTTTTTAATTTTCAAAATATTCAGTAATTAATAAATTAAAATTCAAAAACAGTCAATTTTGGGGTGGTTTTGGAGGTATTACTCAGTATTTTCAACCTAAAAAACTTCACGAAAACCTGAAATGATAAAAAATTTGTAAAATAATGTATTTAAAATATTTATTATTAGGGCAATAGTTAGTATTTTAAAAAAAAAAAACTTTGTTTTTTAAAATTGTTTGAGATTAAATTATTTATTTTTACATGCTATCAAATAATCCTAAAAAAAGAAACATTAGAAACATTTCATTAAAGGCTTTCTAAATATCATGCAAATTCATTTGATTCTGTTCGTTTCCAAAAATAAATTTGTTTGGAGCATTTTTTTTATAGAAATAGATTTTAATAGAATTAACAATTTTTGAATTTTAATTTAATTAATTACAGAATATTTTGAAAATTAAAAACAAGAAAATATAAATCCCACATGCTTCACAAGTTCATATTTACGTAGATCCTTTATTTTTTGAGGGATATCCCCACTCCGGATTGAGAATATCTCGATAGTTCGGCCCAGTGCCTCGGGCCTTCTTCGGGAGAAGTATAAATATCAATTATATGAAGATGGGCGCAAATCTAACAACTTCCGTTGGTAGTTTCCGTTGTTAGTGTGCTCTCCATTGCTCGGAATGAACAACAAGAGAAACTTATCCGAGAAACTAACAACGGAAGTTGTTAGATTTGGGCCCACCTTGATGTAATTGATATTCATACATCTCCCGAAGAAGGTCCGAGGTACCGGGTCGAAATATCGAGATATTCTCATCCCGGAGTGGGGAAAATCCCCCCCAAAAAATCTATTTAGTATCATGTCCCACGCCTCCTTCAGAACCAAAATTCATATTTAAATTTTCAGAATTTTAGGTTCTTTGGTAAAAGAAATTTATGAAAGAAATAAAAGGTTTGCATTCACCTGAATTGACTGAGTCAGGAGCTTAATAAACAGAACTGTTAGGCATTTCTTTCTCGGGCGCCGTGAACAACTACAGTTTGGGAACCTCTGGTACTAAAGAAAACAATTTATTTTCGCTTGTGATTAGCTGCGTAAAGAATAACTGAAAAGTAGCTGAACGGCTTCTGAAGCTGCAGTGTTTTGTAATTTGATTTTCTCTGGAGGGGTAAATGATTATTCTGTGATTATAGACGGCAAATGACTCACTGTGGGGTAAGTTAATTTTTCGTAGGCAAAGAGTATAGAGGCGATGGTTGCCTGTGATTTTGTTCAGGCAAGAATTCACTGCTAAAGTGTAATTAAATTGAAGGCAGATGGCTCAGGTCTCTTTTCAGCCTGTCAGTTTCAATCTGTAATTAATTTCTACGATCAATGAAGTCAATGCTCTGCTACGACGTTCTTCTTCTAGAACAAAGACCTTGGGTAACATTACGGCAGTGATATCTTGCTTTTCGCCATCAACAATCGCTCTTCGAGCAGAAGCAGAACTGAACTGCACCAAAATGGTTTCGGCAAAGAAAGTAGCATCTTTTAAGTAATGCTAGGAGGAAGGAACTGTATAGGATGCGTTTTAAATATTAACTAAAGTTATTTTCAGTTTTAATAATAAATAAAACTTTACGTGCACTTTTCACTACTGTTAAAAAACCAACACAAAGCCTATGCACCTGGCTAAAAATTTAATACACATTAAAAACTTTAAAAAAATTTTAAAAATTAAATCGAACTAGTTTCGCTGATGACATCTCTTGGAGAGGAAATAGTTCGATGTAATTTTTAAAATTTTTTAAAGTATTTTAAAGTTTTTAATGTGTATTAAATTTTTAGCCAGGTGCACAGGCTTTGTGTTTGTTTTTTATTTTCAGTTTTGTTTTGGTTTTTCGTATGACCATGGTGCTGAACTCGTTTTCTGCTTGAACCTGAACGGATTTTTACAGTTCCTTTCAATTTTTGGTTAATATTCTTAATTTATAATACTGAGAACCAGTGGCGGCTCGCGCACAGGCACTGTGGAACTGCAGCACCCCCTATTTCCACTTCGTATTATCAATAACATTTAATATAATGAGTCCTTTTTTCTTTAAATCTTTCTTTATACTTGTACAATATATAATCCTTAAGGTTAATGTCAGTAGCCATCCCCCAGTTTATGAAAAAGATATAAAAATCTTTGTATGGAACTGTGCGATTCACAGTTCCAGCATCATGGTGTTATGCGCGTGCGCACTTAGGAAGCTGCACGAGAGGCTGCGATGGCGATAGGCATTGTCGCTGCCGCAGTGCCGCCCTGGTATGCTGGTGGAAGTTATTTATTATTATTTTTTTTTACTCCGGGTGTGTTGTGCTTAAAAACCGTGTACCATATTCTTGAATATGATATAGTATAGAATTAGATAATTATCCTGCTTTCAGCTATTCTATTTGATTCCTTTTTTTTATTTATAATATAATATAATATAATATTATATAATATAATACAATATAATATAATATAAAGAAAATTATTGATCTTTTGGCGTTAATTAAAACAAGAAAAATGGATTTCTTTTTTAAATGAATATATCAAGCTTGAACTGTAACAATTTAGGTTAAAGTAAGTAAAAAATGTTTGATTTTGTTCTTTTACGATTTTATCAAGTTTCTGAATAAATTTTCTTTTTATACTTGTTTGTTTCCTGTTACACAAATTTAAAACAAAGGCTAAAATTTTTCTGGAGCAGCACCCCCACTTAATTTTAGTTACGAGCCGCCACTGCTGAGAACTACAGTTGCATTGAGAAAATGGCCTATGGGCAAATCTCATTATACTCTGTATCGACTGCGTTGTGAGCAGATATGAGACACCTATAAATTATTTTCAGCTTTTTTTATAAAGTGAAAATAAAAAAGAACTTCGTAGTCTTTTTCTGTAGTAACTGAAGCGCTAGAAGCTCCTTTTCTTTCTTTAGGAACTGGAACGGGAACTAATTTTTAACAATGGAACTAGAACTGGTACTAGTTTTCTTTTGTTGTAGAACTTTCTGAAAACTGCTTTTAAGTAACTGAAGGTATTCTTATAATAGGGCCTATATTGCTCAAAATGTAAATGTATCAAAACGATTTTCATTTCAAAGCTAGTTCTGCAATGGTACATGTAACGGCAAACTAAAACTAAATTCTCGAAATTTTCATATGATAAAAAAAAAAGAAATAAAACAGATCATTAAGTAACTGGAACACAATTCTCTAAATTTTTGTAGTATTAGTAAATAAGTCAGAATCGTAAGTCAGGATTTTGAAATATGAAATTTAGATGTATGCAATCCAAATCAGGGAATTGTATTTTAATCGAAATAAAAATGTAGGAAATTTATGAAGTACAGTTACAAGAAATTATTTATTTATATAAAGTTAGATTTAACAGATATTGGTGAATTTTTGAACCAATTCTTAGTTACTTTAACTGTTATTCTGTAGTATTCTGAGTATTTTACATTTTGCTGTATCAAATATATCCTTTATTATCCAATTAGCATTACTGTAATCAAAATAAGTAAATTACTACTCAAGCTATGATTCGGTTCTTTTATTTTACAGTTTAATCTGTGGATATAATGTCTTTTTTTTTAAAGAAATATCTACAGCTAAATAAGTCAGAATATCTTAATTACATCTGTAACTCAAATATTAATAACAACTTAATTTCTTTCACCAAAGGCGCTTGATCAAAGGACAATTTTATGGAGATTTACTGTTTGGAATGTGCATGATGTTTTTATTTATACAAAGGACAATGGGCAGAAATGTACGGGAAGTTGTCCCACCCCTATATAGTGATAAGATGTATACCTATACAAAGATCTCCTTAAATAGAACATATTGTATTATTACAACTGGTCTCAATTAGTAGTCCGTTCGGAGTTATATAAGTTTAGATGTGACTATCTAGTTGACATCGTAATTTTCGACTTTATTATGTAATTAAGTTTTAATACTTAATTCATAATTAATATTATCATTTATTTCAAGTAAATAATAATAATTATTTACATGTAATAAATGAAAATAATATTTACTGTTACTGAAAATAATTATTAAATGATAATTAATTAATATATCCGGGAATTAAGATGTCAACTAGATAAGTCATATCTAGAATTATATAACTCTGAACGTTAATAATTGAGTTGTAATAATAAAAAATGTTCTATTTATGGAGATCTTTCCTTACGTAATATATTAATGCTATTCAGTGATGGGGCAGATCTGCCCATTCTCCTTTGTAAAACTTCAAATATTTGTTGTATTACATCCATACTTACATTGTAATCTAAATTGTACCTAATAAAACAACAGTAAAGTTTTATGCATACATTAAACGCTACTGTACATCTAATTTCGGAATATCGTCTTGTGTTTTCTTGTCGAAAAACTCTTCTTACCACGGCGTCATTTGCGAAAGGTAGTTTCAACACCCTCACTCCCCTCGTTATTATTTTATGTGCCTCAGATTCTGCGCACGGCTTTTTATTGGGACTCAGAATTCCACTTCAACGACAAACTGCCATCGCGGCGCTATAGCCTGTTTGACGGCTTCCATTTCGCTGTCTCCCGCCCTCAACGCAACCCTCCCCCTCTTACTCGCTCCTCAAACCCTTCGTCCTTTGACAGTTGGATATTTCAGCTTCTCGATGTTTCTGTCAATTGAAATTGAGTGGTTCTCCTTTCTGTTGATCACAAGTGAATTTCTTTGGCCAAAGAAATGCATTTGTTTTTTCTCTCTTCGTGTATACATTGATTAACGTTGAGATTCTGACTCGAAATGCATCAGCCCAAGACGATGGACCTGTCTTTGACCTCGGAACACATCATTATTCCTTCAACTACCGTCAGCGAATGTGGAAGATATGTTCAGACAAACGCAGCGATTTGGATTTTTTTTCTTCTTTTTTGTTTCGGTTCTGCCATTTTGTTTTTCTGTTTTTCTATGCTTACAGTTATGGGAATTTTAAAAGTTTTTTTACTGGTTTATTAAGCGTCCACAAATCTAACTTTAATAGATTAATATTAATCAAATTCATAGATGTTTACAATGTCTGTGGATTTCTTAGTGTCAGTTTAAAAATCCTTTACGATACATTAACCGAATTAAATAAATTTGGAACGTCGAATTGGATTTCACAAAATTAGAAAAAAAAGTAGAAAAAGTTGATGTGGCTCCTTATTTAATGGTCTAATTTTATACTCATTATAATGGAGTCAATCTTCGTTACATACATTTACAATTTCAGAAAAGTTTTGGGTTCCTAGGATAAATAGTGTGAGTTATTTTGATCAGAGACTGACGGACATTGAAAGAGGTTTTTTTCGTCCGTCACTTCCATCTATTGATCAGATATGTATCAAGATGAATAGGAATTTTCCCAATAAATTATAAACCCATTTATAAAATCTCAGCTTAGTTGGATACGTAGTTTTGAATTTTGACAATATTGCGTTTTTAGGATAGTTTACTTTTACAGTTGTTTTTTTCGCCCGTAGCTTCTTACCAATTGGATCTAATACGTAAGAATAATTGATCTCTACTCTATAATTCTAATTCTCTAAAATGTACAGTTTTTCAGTTACAGATGACTGACGAACTTATTCTATTTGAAATTGGATATTAAACTTTTCTGTTCTAAGTTACACTTATTTTTTTCTTTCCAATGGTATTAAAGGGTATCTAGAAACTTTCCGGCTACGAAAAGTGATTTTTCAGCACGACATTAAATGAACAAGATATCTTAAGGTCCTGACTCAAGCAAATGCAGGCGACTGCAAATCTTTTATTTCTTTTATGTATTTCTTTTTCCAATGCACCTAAAATTCTGAAAATTTAAAAATGAATTTGCAAAGCATCTGAGATTTCAATTTTCTTGTTTTTAATTTTCAAAATATTCTGCAATAATTAAATTAAAACTAAAAAAAACGTCAATTTTTCGAAGTATTACTCGGTATTTTCAAATCAAAAAAATTTGACGAAAATCTGAGATGATAAAAAATGTGTAAAATAATGTTTTATATTTAAAATATTTATTATTAGTGCAACAGATAATTTTTAAAAAAAAATAAAAATTGCTTTTTTTTTTTAAATTGTGTGAGATTAAATATTTTTTTTAAAAAAATTAACAATTGCACTAGTAATAAATATTTTAAATACAAAACATTGTTTTACAAATTTTTTTATCTTTTGTGGTTTTCGTCAAATTTTTTTGAATTGAAAATACCGACTAATACCTCAAAAACACCCAAAAAATTGACTGATTTTAAATTTTAATTTAATTAATTGTAGAATATTTTGAAAATTTAAAACAAGAAAATAGAAATTCCAGATGCTTCACAAGTTCTTATTTAAATTTGCAGAATTTTAGGTGCATTGGTAAAAGAAATACATAAAAGAAATAAAAGATTTGTTGTCGCCTGCAGGTGTTGAATCAGGGACTTTAACAGCTGCATATATTTATTAACCATTTTTTCTAGGTATGTAAGATTACTCAGTATGTTTTTCCCTAATATTGAAGAACTCTGGATAGTGCTTCTTGAAACTTAGTGAGCATATTTACAAACTAGAGTCAATCTAACTTTTATATCTGAAATTCTTTCTAACTGGGTGCTTGTTAAGAAATTATCACAAGATGGCGATAAAAATCTAAGCAAATCTAGAAAAGCATTGAAATCTAAGCTTACGAATCTATTAATACATCACTGGTTTAAACAAATAATTTTAATCTCCTTTTAGAGGGCGATTTAATTTAACCTTTAATTAGAGGGTGATGTCTTAAACTAAACGGTAATTAGATTTCGGTTGCTTACCTATGTAATGACGGTTTAATTAATTTCTTTTACAAAATGAATACAAAGTTTCTACTATTTGTATGCGGCAGATTAAATAATTTAAATGTAAATAGATTGGGTAAAAGAACTGTTAAATGTAATTCACGATGGCGAAGTTTGAGGTGAATTGATCTTTATTAATTAGCAAGATTGTTCAGTGATTGATTTACGTTTTGTAAACAATAAAATGATTAATAAGTACAGTGTACCTCGGGTTACGAACTTAATTCGTTCCAGAACTCGGTTCGTAACCTGAAACGTACGTAACCCGAAACATGGAAATCAATGAAATAGAAACGATCCGTTTCAAGATGAAAGAATCTTTCCTTTTTATTAACATCCGGTCGTTTATCTGACAAAACGTAAAGAATACGTGTACTTCACGTATTAAATAAAGAGAAAGAAAACAATTACATTCAATAAATGCATTATACAAATAAGTACCTGACGATGTCTTGTTTGCATCGGAAAAATAATCATGTGTGCGCGGAGAGATACTTTCACATGCTAGGTGAGACGCTTTTGGTGTGATTTGACCCCATAATTTATAACTTTGTACTGTACGCGATCGTTTGTCTCAACATTAAACCTTTCTCTCTTATCTTCGTTCGTAACCCGAGACCCTGTTCGTTACCCGAGATTTCACTGTACTTTCAATTTTATATTTTAGAAGATTGGAACTCTGATCATATGCCTATAGCGATTACAAACATAAATATAGAATTAAGGGTAACTCTAAATCTAAAATTAATGAATTACAAATTAAGAATATAAAATACAAACCAAGGGATGCACAATGAATAAACAAAAATACCTTTCTGGTCTACAATCAGAGGGTCGTCCTGAATGGGACTCATCAGCCGATAACAAACTCAGAAAGGAAAGAACATAATGGAGCTCATCCCCGCACCCGACAGTGACCCCCGAAACCAAAAAAACAACACTAATAAATGTAGTGCTGAACGCAAATTATTTATAGTTATTACTGTTATTTTTTTGGTTTCGGGGGTCACTATCGAGTGCGGGGGGTGACCTCCGTTTATGTTCTCGCCTTTCTGCGTTTGTTATCGGTGGAGGACGGATCGGGCTGATGAGTTCCAAGCAGGACGAAACGGCTATTTCCTCTTCCCTCTGATAATAGGCCAGTAAGGCATTTTTGTTTATTCATTGTGCAGCCCTTGGTTTGTTTTTTGAATAATTTTTCTGCACGTTAAATTTCTTTATTTAGAAATTAAGAATAGCATAAAAAAAATTTTGAAGTAAAAAGTTAGTTGTTCAAAATAAGAAGGAAGGCGAATGGTAGGACACAGATTATATGAAGATGACAAAGAAAGTTTCAAAATGGATTAAAATATTCTAGAAGAACGATTGACAAAGAATCAAAGCAGGAACATAAAACAGAGTTACAAAATTTATGTAACCAAAAAAAATGGACTATAACGAGGAAATAAATAAGAAATTTAGAGATATAAATACCTGAAAAAGAATTAAGGAAGTTAGTTAGAGAGAATAAGGTTTTGTAAATTACGAAGATTGTATATCATTAAAAGAAATGAAAGAACATTTTAAATCATTATTAGAATGTTTACTCCAGGGAATACGATTGAAATTAATAAGAGATAACTGGAAAATTGATTTAAATGGGAAATTGTACTGAAATAAATTTAGGGATAGAGAAGAAGGAAATAACGAAAGTAATTCAGAAATTGAATGTAGATAAATCACCAGGTCGTGATGGGATTAAAAATGATTAATTGGACATTATTCAAATAAGTTAACAAAATGGTTAAAAACCAAAGTCATTCTTCATGCCTACTTCTTTTCTACGTTTAGATGTCATCAAACAGATTCTTTACAAAATATGGACTTATCGGACAAACAGATCTGCTTCTACGCAGATTCCTGCATCATTTCTTGGATTCTGGGTTCAACCCAAGTAGTGTGGTGCATGAAATTCTACATGCGGTTTCTCATACATTGGAGAAACGGTCAGACAATTGACTGTTCGATTAAAGGAGCACAGTGGGTTTTACGATAGAGAAAAGTATGAGAAGATTATGTGAATAACTCCCATTATTCGAAATCTAAAGTAAAAAAAATCTTGAACTCTGAAAAGAACGATAAAAAGCGGAAAATAAAAAAGATTTGCTCATTTAATAATTTAAAATGCCTCAATAGAAATCGAGGTAAGGAAGTGAAGCCTCTGTGCTTCGTTTGGCTTCCCAGATTGTTGAAAATGGTAATAATAAGACAACTATTGATTTTCATTTTTAAGATTGTATTGTATTTACTGTATTTTTTTGTATTGTACTTAATAATATTGGATTGTTATATTTTGTATCCTTATTTAATTATTAACATATTGATTGTTATTGTTCTGGATTTTTTTTAGTTATTATTTTTTTTAAAGTATGCTTGAGAAACAGATACGGATGGCATTAATGATATTAATGTTTTTATTTTGATTAAAGATTTCACTTTAGGTTTAGAGCTAAGTCTACATTTTTTAAATGAAATCTTGGTATTTCACTTGAAGATTTTTGTCCTGCTTGTCATTTGTCTCTCTATCTGTTTCTATGCACATCAAGCTATAACGGCTGGATGGATTTCAACAATATTTTGATACGTAGCTTATCTACGATACAAGTTCAAACATAAGTACATTTGCTTTGGTCTCCAGTCTTCAATCCCTCACAACTGACCTCCGAAATCCCTCGCTTTGACGATTATATGGATTTCTTTCAAATTTGTTATGAAACTTACTTACAGCCCAACTCAAAATATGAACATGAATATTTTGGTCTTTACCTGCCACCCCTCAAAGTCCCCAAAATGGACCCCAGCGCTAAGTGCTCAGTTCTCACTACCCGATGACAGGTTTATTTCTACTAAACTAGTAAATTTTTATAATTCATTTAAAATCAAGTACAGTTTTAAAAGAAAAAAATAATTAATCAGATAAAGAAAAAGAAAATGATTTCTAGCAACGATATTTTCCATTGCTTTCTACCAGCCAATAGACAGTATAAGAATGTTTGCAATCCAATTTTTATTCGTATATCTGAACAACTGACAGTATTATTACTACTAGACCTTGTTAGTTGAATTATAGGAAATTGTAGGATTTTATTAATGTAAATATTAAGAAAAAAAGATTTTATGTTTTGTACATTAACTCTATTACTTCTCTTGGAAATTAGGACCTTTTTATTTAATTCCTTTATGTATTTAGTAAATCTCACACTTAAGTATTAATAAATTTTATTACTCTTGAAACCATATGCTATTCCATCGTTTCATTGTTCTGTTGGTATGCAGAAGAGGAAGTTAATCTCCATTCTTACCGTTTTATAGAAAATTAGAATATTTACACATGTTGAGTAACTGAAACTGCTTTGGAGATTATGTTCAAGACCTTTGTGGTGAAAATGCCTTTTAAGTACTGCTGGTTTGGAGTGTAATTCTCTCCGATTTGCGAAATTGTCGTGGAGGACTTGTGGCATCCATTCAGTTCGAAAGAATTTATTTGCAAGAAACACTAATAGTTTTCCAGTAGCATTAGTCAGTGCTTTTTACTGACCTTGAATTATTAGTCAAGTTTACTAGACCTTGATATTGATGTACTATTTCTAGAAATCTTATTGTAATATCTTAAAGAATTCTTTATCCTTTTTAACAGAAAATAAGCTATCATTATAAAGGATTTAGAAAGGTTTTCAGATATGATAGCTTTAATTCGTTCAATCTTTATTAAGATGTCATTACAACTAATTTAGTTTTACAAGAATTGAAGGAACTTGAAAATTTTCCTCAAAATCTAGGCCCTTTTTTTTCTTTAAAAAAAAAAGTCTTTCAAAGGTTTTTATTTATTTATTATTTTTTTTAGAATTTTAATACCTACTAAATACAAACAGTGTTTCTGCATCTTCTGAAGAAAAAAATTAATAAAATACTTCTTTAAGTTTTCTAATTTTTTTTTTAAAATTGTTAATCATATTAATGATACTTAAGCGATTAATATCCCGCACTTAAGACATAGAAATTGCTTCGGTTCTAATACTCTACTAGGGAATTTTCATCCCTTCACTGCTAACTTCACAACAAGGTCAAATGGGAAATATATAAAATATAAAATTTTTATCCCGTCCTGAAATCAGGTATGGTATCCCAAGTTTCATGAAGATTCACCAAACGGTTCAAAGCTTATTATGGATGCACAAACACACACACACACACACACATATACTATATACAGATTGATTTTCGGTTTCACAATACTACATAATACTTTTTCTACAACTAATAATACTTAACACTTACTTCTTGCCTCTATTAATGGTACTTCGGATTTAGGTCTCTTTTATTTACAAAATTCATTTAGAATCAATTTTTCGACTCATTTTAGTATTTGAAAAATAAATTGATTACTTTAAACATTCACAAAATAATAAGAAAAATATTAAGAAACTAAGAATTGGGAATTTGAAAAAATTAAAATTTGATAAATTTTCAGTTTAATAAAATCAGTATCATTTAATATGTGCGGGAAAAACAATTCTCTTTTCTCTCATTCTTTCTTTTAACTTCTTTCCTTCTAAGAAGTAAGAATGAGAAGGAAAGTAGATTAAAAGAAAGAATATAATATTTGCTAAGAAAGAGAGGCTTATCTACAGTCTGTATCAGTTAGTCTGTATCTGTATGTGTCCCTCTAATAAATTTACAATGGCGGGATGAATATTCCTGTTGTATATATTTAAGGTATAAAGACTATTCACCTTCTTTGTTTGAAATCGTTTCCATGCCGGTAATTGTCGAGAAATTATAACGAGAAGGCAACATAAATTCCCAAAGAATAACAATTAGAAACGCAAGAATGACGTATATAAAACATTAATCCATTTCTTTCGTTTATGTCTTTTATCTTCCATGTCTTTCGTCTATGTCGTTAAGTCAGAAAGAGCTCTTCATTAAAGAATCTTACATCATAGCTACAACTCCCACTATCAATGGTGGACTATCCTACTATGGCGTTACCAAATATCTAGGAAGATGGCGCAGCCGCAACAATTTGAACTAACGAAGTCTTAAGAACCGCAACGTTTTCTGTCACTGTATTAATATTGTCGACGTATTAAAAAATATTAAGTATTTTTTTAATTAGTTTACTTATCTGTGTTTATTTTTTATTATTACTAAAAGCTAGCATTGCTAAAAGTGACACTACTATTGCTTAACGCGCAAAACTCATTTATTCAAGCTTCTGTAATTCATGGATCAAGTACAATTTCAAGCAATGCCCGCATTGAGTAACTTTAGTGTGTCTAGACCCCCATTTTGATTCAATCAAGCGACTCTTAAGTACGTGACCACGTTGGGCAAAGAGTATCATATTCTTTCTCAACATAGTCGATTCAGTGTAGATAGATTCCAATGTTGTTCAACTAACGCTATTTTCCTGACCCGATGAATGCCACCCAAAACCGGAAGTGGCCTCGATCTGAAGTCGAATTTTTCTCCAAACCTTCAGTCAAACAAGATATGGCTCATGGGGCTCCGATTTTTGGTTTGCGGGGGCGTTATACACATGCATAGATACATACACATACAAGCCTCAGACAGATAACTCCTTTCTACGAAGTCTCTAAAAACTCCAAATCTCCAAGCCATGGAAAGTCCAAAGATTTATGACTTATGGGGCTCCGACTTCCGATTTGGATTGTGGAGGACGTTATACACATACATACACATGTAGGAATCCTAATAGGTCTTCCTACAAGGCATTAAAAACACGAAAAAAAATAATCAATAACATTTTAAGGTAAATATGTTTTAAGATCTATCATGAACTTTCTTTCTTTCTTTCATTGACTTTTAATTGACTGCACTGTACAGTATTAACCTTTTCATTACAACAGTATTTATGTAATTTTTTTGGGAGGCAGTGTTTTATTAATAGTTAATTAGTACCGTTCAGCAACGAATTGTTTTATAATATTTAATGTTAAATTGGTTAAAATGAAATATCTACTATTTATATTACTGTTCATATTTAATCTGTTTGTTTCACTGTTGACTTCGTTTGGAGAGTTGAGGAAGGGCGTTTTATTTTTATGTAGAAAATCAGTTTTTATTATTCAACAAATTGTGGAAAAAAAAATACACGGTTTGTCCAACTGTAGATTTATCTCTAATTCCTGCTGCTTTTTTAAAGGGTAGGTTGAAAACCGCATTGCTATTCTGTGCCAAGTACGCCCACACTTTTCTGACGTCAATGCAAATCACAGAGTAGGTTCAGAATAATTCCTATAAGTTGATTTCGACGGAAAATTCACGAGAGGTTCTCGAGGGAAGGACGAGAGTGAAAACGACACTACAATTCCAAAATAGGTTAAACTTCTGTCGACACGCTAGGAAATATCTGACTTCCGTGAACTAGTTTTCACTCCAGAACCCCAGCACCAGGAAATGTGTTGAATTTTCACCTCGTGAACCTTGAATTTAAACGGAATTTACAAACCTTGAAAGAGTTTAATAGGTAATTCTTTGGCAATTAACGATTAACTGAAATTAAAAAAAAAACTAGATGGAGCTGGATTTGTTTTCGAATTTAAGTAGTAAGATCCAAACATATTGGTTCCAAAAGACGATGGATTTGTTTTCTGTTTTATAGAGAACATCGTATTACTTTTACATTCCAGTCACAACAGTTCAGTTTTTCATCAATAGATGTCGTTTAAATATACTGGAATGATCAATCCATTACTAATTGCCATATCTCCTTTCCATATGTTAATGCAGTTTTAGACGTGCCATTTCAGTAGACAATGCCAATGGCAATGAAAGGATAGATTGCCAGTGAATAAAAAGCTTTAAAACTCGATCTTTCACTTTCCATATCTGACTGAAAATTTATACTTCTCAACTGCCGTCATATCTTCGTTTTGTTTATGAAAATATACACTGATCTAAATAAAAATCATTTATTTAATGTATTGTTTAGGCGAAAGAATGTTTTTAATTAATTAAAAGAGGAAATATGTATTTCACTTTTTCACCTTTTTGTATTTCTTTGTTTTCATTTTCGATATTTCGCGTTAAATCTCGACCAGCAACGATATGTTTTCGAGATTTCATTCGACCTACCTCTTCAGATTTTCAGATCGGAATTCTGTTATTATTTTGCTTCATACTGTAGCTTATTCTGGAAGCATCCACGAAATTTCGATTAAACAGATACAAATGTGATTGAACTTCAATTCTCCATGAGGAAATTGATTCTACGAATGGAATGCAACGTACTTTGAAAATCGAACCTGTTTTACATTAGAGCAACAAAGATCTCTTGGGTATCACACCACAGCCATCCGATACAGATTTGCTAACTGAAATGGCACGTCTAAAACGGCCTTAAGTTCACGCCACTAAAGAATAGAAAAAAGACACGGCAATGAAGTAATGAATTAATCCGTCCAGTGTCATCTATTGTTGAGAAAAAGCGAATAGTCGTAACTTAATGATTGACAAAATAATATGACTTTGTCTAGTGATATAATTGCAATTATTATTTCTTGCGCGTGGCCACGTTATTTCTGTAAATCCAAACACTTAATTTTTAATTATCAAATTTTACTTATTACTTGATTTGCTTTATATCAATGTTGAATAATTGCTGTCACATGGACATTAAGGCAGTATTAGTTACAGCTACGTCCTTATTTTGCAAACTTTAATTTAGCGACAGCAACTGTAATGCTATTTATTAAACCCTTTAAAGAAATTAATGTTTTAGTGGTTCGACGAAACCATCACCTCTAACAAAATTTCTAACAAAATCAAAAAACAGATCGCAATCAGTAACTGTTTATTATAAAAAACATTCCTAATACAAAAATACAGATTTTTCCTGGAATTATTATGCGACGAACGCATTAATCGAAAGTTGTACACAGTAGGATGTACCGTATGTCGAAATCATATATGCAATAGAGATTTGCCAAGTCATCCCAAGCATTTTTAAAGTTAATTATATGCACAAATGAATGGCAGTAGTCAAAGTACTTACTTAAATAACCACAGTTCAAACAGTGTGATACTGTAGGCAGTACATCTAGTGATGCGAAAGCACACAACATACAGCCGAGGCAAAGAAAGCAACCTTTGCTTAAAGATGAAAAGAGTTTTGCCTTGCTAACAAACTATCACACAATGTGATAAAAATCGTGTAAAATAGAAACTATAAACAGTAATAAATAACAATAAGTAGTAACATATATCAATAAATATAGCTGTTTACGACAGCTGTAAAGTATTACTAATTTGATACTCAGTACCATTGTTGTGCTAGTGAGCGAGAATCGTGAACGATGCTTTGCTCATGATCGGCGTTGGATGCAACTGCGTGTAAGGTGTCTAAGGGACCCTTCAGCGTCGTGATCTATCTTTAATATATAAAAATTATGATTTCTATATTTTTCAATTTAAGACAGATGACACGACGCACCGTGCTTCGATAGAACGCAGATCAGCCTATACCGTAGGTAGCCGGTGGACTTCAATCCAAGGTCCAGTCTTTGAAATTGGCAATTAACAGCACAGTTCAAAAGTTTGGCAAACTTTTGTCAGCGTTTCCTACACATAGTACTTGTCACAGCTTAATGCTGATTACATTGTTTGAAAACTTCAAACACACTGTCTAAACAAGCCCATTTCTTCACAAATTTGTGTCATATCCCTTCAAAGCAATATTTATTATCATGATTTCTGTGAACATTTTAAAAACATGGCACGGTTTAAATTCTCTATACAGTGGATTCGTAAAACAACATAAGTGATTACTGAGTATTTTAAGTAACATTGAATCATAATTAAACAATATTGCGTCATGCTCAGTTTTGTACTTACGTATTATAACTTTTTTATATATTTAACGCAGTAACAAGTAATTTGGAATAGCTGTATTTTCAATTATCAGCGTTTCCGAATTACCTTAAATATTCGACGTTTATTTTATGTGCTTTGGAATGAGATAATAAAAACAAAATCAAGGTACAATTTTTGGAACTAGTTCTGCTTTAATTCTCCCAATTTTGATGCCGATTTTACAAGAATTAGCCAAACGACTGAACGAAAATTGAATGATAAATCATTCTTCTAATACTATCTTGATATTGTAATTTTTAATCTTTCAGTTATGTAAGTTTTCAAAGCAAATAACAGTTGCTGGTCACTGAATTCAAATTTCGATTATTTTTTTTTTTGTAACCAGTTTCTCTTCTGTGTTGCCAAAACTGCCTAAAATCTTGGCTGTAGAAGCGGCCTCGATGCCAAGTTTCTCAGTACGAGCTGTAAATGGATTCCATAAATTAGCAGAGGTGTCTTAAATATAAAGTAAGCATTTTTGGTCCAATTAAAGTTTCCTTCAATGTAATGACACTGGAAATACTGAAACTTAAGATGACTTTTTATTCGTTGAAAATTACTTGATATAAAAATTACTTGATATGCTAAAAAAAATAATAATAAATGAATATTAAGAACTTTGCTTAAAATATCGAATTTTCTGATATATTGGGATGCCAAAGACTGTGCAGCTTTTTTTAAATAATTTTCGTAATCTATATTACTAAAATCTTTTATTTCTCTGTCTGTCTGTCCGGCGCTATTTTTGTGATTTGTGAAAATAGAAATAATTTCTATAAGTTCGCTACGGGAATCGAACCTGCAACCTTCTGATCCGAAGTTAGACGTCTTATCAATTAGGCCACGGGGACTACATTCTAACCTCTATAAAAAAAAAAAAAAAATATGTCATAGACGCACTCGCTGAATTCTAAAAGCAGTCGTGGGTTGGGAGAATCCACTTTTGTCGGGTAGTTTTGAGAAAGCATCGCACGTTGGTAGAATCCACTTTTCCCGGGTTGCTAGTAATAACAATATAGATATATAAATATTGTTAACGTCGTTCTTTATTAATTGAACAATAATTAATTATTATTAATCTATTTTTTTAAGAAAGTGAAGATTGAATCTGTAATTTTTGTTGCCATTGTCTAGATATTCCTTATTAACTTTTGAACTACTTGACGGATCCTCGTGAAACTTGGTTTATATATTTAAAGAGTCTCTAATTTTTTTAAAATTTGAAGTAATTTTCATGTCGCGAAATTAGAAAAAGAGGATGACAAAAAATCCCTTAGAAAAATCATTAGAAATGATATTGTAATGCTTATATTGATGTCTTCAATAGTAGGTGCTAATCTTCTAATTATCTCGTGGTTTGATATGAGTAAAGATAATCTGCTTTAAAACAATTTAAGTAAGTAATTCAAATTAATTAAGCTTAAGAATTAGATAATGGAAAAATTGTGATGTTTGTATAGTATGCAGAGATTGTAGCTTGAAGATGAAAACGTAAGCTTCTGGTTGGTGTCAATTTCATGACTTAAAATATAGAAAAAAATAGAAATAACACTAGAAAGTAGGTTTTAGTTTCTTTCTGGAAATTCTTGTTATAAATTGCATTCGTCAGAAGTAAATAGTGATATACCACATTTCATCAAAACTTCCATAAAGAGTTATAGCTGACTTGCCTTAGAACATTCTCAAGTTATTTTAGCCAACTAATGGCCGAGTGCACCAAGCTTCAATTAACTTTGATGGCTGCATTGTGGACGTAGCTAAAATTAGTGGGGGGTGATGCCCAAGAAAAAGTTTAGCCTTTGTTTTAAAATTGTGTGAAAGGAAACAAACATGTGTAAAAAGAAAATTTATTCAGAAATGATATATTTCTTTTTATACATGTTTGTTTCCTTTCACACAATTTTAAAGCAAAGGCTAAACTTTTTCTTGGGCATCACCCCCCACTAATTTTAGCCACGTCCACAATGCAGCCATCAAAGTTAATTGAAGCTTGGTGGACTCGGCCATGAATCCTATAAAAGGTACAGAACTTACTAAGGAACCTCTAAGTATTCAGTTACTATCCCCTCCGTAACCAGACTACAAACTTTTGGTGCTCTGACTACAAAGGATATGCTTAAGTCAGGCACAAAGGTGAAGTAAAATGAATTGTTAATATTTTTAAGCTTGGCATATGAAATAATAAAAATTTTAGTTGTATGAGTTTGTAAGCATTCAAATTAAGAAGTACTAAAACTGTTTTTCTCTGAACCTTTTTAATAACCAGTGTTTAAATGGAGCTAAATCTCAACTTTAATGGAATTGAAATAGATTTCGATCAATTTAAAAACAACAATCTACAAATTCAACAAGTTTACAATCGAATTTGGATAAGTTTCATTGAATGTTAAGTATTTTAAGAATTGTATTTCTAAGGGCAATAAAGAACGCACCTTACTAAAGACTCAAGCAAAAAATCATTTTATGTCCACATAGTAGCTAGCTAACACAGGACATTATACGTTCATTCTAAACTTTGTTACAACAAAAACGCTTTCGGTTATAGTTTTTAGTCGAAATTATTATATCTTCCATCTGTGATCAAGATAACTCCTCAAACAAAAGTAACAAAGATTTTATTCTGTGGGGTTTCCATTTTTGTTTACTTAATATTCATTAATGTCTATCTAATCAATTCGCAGCAATTTAATATTTCTCCGAACCTGAAGATAAATTATAATTACGAAACAATACTTCCAAGATCTCAGCAAAATGCTATAGAAGAAATTTAATCATTATTTTCAGACCCTTGATAGAAATGTGATTTAGACTCTTATAAGGAAGATCTGTATTGACTGCCGCGCTCGTTCTCGTTTAAAGAAATCGTATTCTATGTATCTTTATATCTGAAAAACGAGAATTTGTTTACATTCTTCTCATTGGACAACTATATTTTTCTTTCTATTTTAGTTTTTCAGCTGTTTTTTTGTACGATCTCATTATTTCGGTTTTCGGAATTTGATACTAAACTACATCTTTTTAACATATTTCCTGTTTCTTCTTTATAAAACCCTGAATACCACGCTCGTTAAATATTTTTATTTTTTGCGAAAATTTCGAAATTATTTGGTGCACGTTATACGTAAGGAGAATAAGTGCCCATGATACGTAAGAAAACCCGCTTTAAAAAATCTTATTTATTTTTTTTTGTAAGTATTAGTCATTGTTTGCGAAATAAGAATGAGAAACTCGATATCTCGAGTTTTTTCCCACATGTTTTCTCTCATAATAACAGATTGTAAAGGATGCTAAAAAGTGAATTTCAAGGGCACTGTGTTCTGCGAATATCCTGCATGCAATAGATAAATGCGCATTATACCAGAAATTTTGGAGGGATTCGGAAAACAGTTGAAAGTTGACGTGCGCATTCTGCATGAGCGTGCGTTATACTCGGGGAATGATTAATGACTCCAATTCCGAGTATGGTTTCTAATTTTTTTTAGATCCCGTGTGTGTGTTTAACGCCCTCCTTATCCCAAACTGGAAATCGGAGCCCCATGAGTCAAAACTGGATGGACTCTCCTTGGCTAGAGAATTTGAGAAAAATCTGACTTCCGCTTCATGTCACTTCCGATTGTAGGTCAGGAAAGTGATTGAGGTCTGTCTATTGAATGAACTGTGCTGAGAATGAAATTGATGCCTTCGACTCAATGTGATCACGACTGGTTCCAAAATATTTAGAATGCTTTGGTGGCAACAACTCTTTTTGCAAGCCCATTTCTATTACATCACGAGGAGGCCGTGATGGAAATTGTACGTGACTCTTAAGCTACAAAGGTTTGAATAAATGAGTTTTGAGCGCCAATCAATAGTAGTGTCACTTCTAACAACGCATGCATTTGACAGATTGCAAATTACATGGGCTCTCTTGGTTTTCTTACTACAAAACTGTGAATTAGCTTTTGTTTTGCTTAAATATTCAATAAAATCTATCCATTCAATTCGAAGCAACGTAAAACCATCTTTACCTTAGCGGAAATAACAATTCCGAAACAATGGTTCTACAATCTCAATAGAAAAAAAGTCAATCTTTATTTTAATTTCCTTGTAAGAAATTTAAAGAGCTTCTAGTAATTGTTCAGTTGTTCTTTATTTCGTATTTTGTTTGCTTTGCAGAAGTGATTTCAATGCTGAGAGATACACGATTAACTGGCTTACAACACTTGGCTTCCATTTTCTGAGTTTGCTAATTTTTTTAAATTTCTTTTTCCTGTCTTTTTTAAATTACATTAGTAATTCAAGTCAATCTACATTTTCTGATTCTTAAAACTTTCCTTTTCCGTTTTCTTGTGCTACTAATACTTTTCCATATTTGAGAGCTGTTTATAATTCCCCCAAAAGGGAAATCACTTCGTAAAAGAACCGGTGTGGAAGCGAAATACTAAGTAATATAACATCAAGCCCATTAGTAGATGACAATTAAAGCAAGGCGGCAAACATATGTTAATTAATGATCACATCAAAACGAATGTCTTTTTAAAGCGGAAAGTGTGGTTTAACGTGCTTTTATGAAGAAAAGACTTCCAATGCAAATGTTAAATAATCGACTACAACTGAGTAACGAAATGGTTCCTTGGAAAAACTCCAATATTTTTAAGCATTCAAATTACAATGCTACAAAGTAATATAAAACAATTTAATATTTAAATCTCCTTTAATGAAAAGATAAAAGAACCCCCTTATTAACAGGACCTGCAGGCCTTTCCGGGCTGCAGGAGGTGTAGGATTCCAGAGATTCTGGATCATCGGGATAATGAAATTGGGATTGGTAATTCAGTCTGACGCTTCCCCCCCCCCTCCCGTTTTATCTTTCACTCTGGAAAGATCCTCATTTTACAGAGGGTTGAGTAACACAGGAGCATCTAGACACAGGTGGGAATCTTTTGTGATACTAAGTATGGACTTTCAAATTTATGTACGGTTTTTGTAGGAAACTTAACAGAATAAAAGGAATCATATTATAAATAAATTGAAAACTCACAATAGTCGGGGCTGAAAATTGAAAAACTTCTGGAGCAGAATATTTACAAAATCGACTTAAACTGTCCCAAATATTTCAATTTCGATACAGTCTTACCTCTCTTAACGATAGAGTTAGGTTTCTCGAAAACAAGTCTTGAAACTTATTTTTCGCTAAAAGAATAGTGATGCAACATGAATCCCTGCGTTGTAATTCTGGATTTGTTCTTAGAAAATTGATTTTATCACTTTATAACCAATTACACGCCTTTCATGATCTATCGGGAGCATTTTAACAGCATACCTACATACAAAGCTCTATAATACGGAAAATATATAATTATGCCAAAATAGAATTTAATATTAAAATTACAAAAAAAAAAAAAAAAAAATTGGCAAAACACACAATATGAAGTCTCTAGTGTGGCCTTTCAATGACAAAATCCCGTTTCTAGACATCTAAAACAAACATCCAAGAAAAATGCCATACCTCCGCCGGGAATTTTAACCTGATTCTCCTGTTTCTGTACCAGCGCCTATGAGCAATATTCTCCTAATATTTAATAAAGGGAAGTTTTTAACACCTTTGTACAGCGAATTTTTATTATATAGATTTTATTATATATAATTATATATAACTTTAGTTATTCGAATATTAAGTTTTTTTTTTAAAGCTGAATTACAATTTTAAATATAAATTCACTTTAAAAAAATGAATAAACCATTATTGTTACAAATATCATTACAAAATTTCAATTATTGTAAAAATTATTTTTATATTTCATCATTAAAATAATAATAATAATAATTAAAAAAAACATGTTTTAATGTATACAGACTTGATTTTCTTATTATCAGAAGATAGATTATGTACTTCTAATTATTATAACAATAAAAATAGTCTTGAATAATAATAGGGTACAACAATACCTGTATTATTGTTTAATGATAACTTATTTAAAAATTTCCTTTTATCAAGCGTTGTCCCATTGGTATCAGACGCCATAAGATTTCTATCAGGACGATTATTTTCTGTTTTTTTTGTTTTTTTTTTAATTTATGAAAAACAATTTTTTTTTTTTTTTTTTTTTTTAGTAGGGGAAATAACATTTGATAAAAGCTATTTTTTTCTCTACTCTTGTTTTAATGAAATAGTAAAGTTATATGAGCAGTTTAGGAATACAAATAAATAAAAGTTAAATAAGCAACGATGAAATAATCACATTTGAAGTCTAACGTTGATAAAAATATATTCTAGATATATTTAAATATATTCTAAATATATTTAAAAGTATTCTAAATATATTCAAGATGTAAAATATACATTTCTTTCTTCACGATTGAACAACTTTCATACAATATAAACTTTGATCTGAGAAGAATTTATCTGACAAGCATTACTTCTTGTAATGCTTAAAATTCTGCGTTTACTGATTTTAGTTAGGCTACTTTAACTATAACATTAAACAGTTCGAATGTCTTCTTCTTCTGGGATTCTCTTCCTAACTAGTTACTTTAACTTCATTAACTTTAAAAAAAAAGTAGGTAACTCAATGTCCTCATATCTGCAGCTGATTCTCTTGCTTCTATAAAGTATTTTGACCCTTTTACATCATGAGAAAAATATCCTATATTCGTTCTGAAATCCTTTATGCTTAGTTACTTTATTACGATGTCCAAACGAATGTATTTATCTAAACTTTAAATTAAAGAACGATGTCTTCTCCTTTACAGATGCTTTAAATGGTTAAATTTTAATCGAACCATTATTCGTACACTGGAGAAAACTGTTTCTTCTACACGACCTTTTGTATATAGGACTTGGCTTAATCTGCTTTTCTTCCAAGTAACAATTTTTCAATAAAAGAAGTTTAACGTGCCCGAATAAATCAACAATTTTTCAATAACATGCTTTTGTTTATTGTTACAAAAAAAAAAACTATGCTAAATGTTACAATATCTTCCTTTGAACAATGCTTCATTATTTCTTATTATTTCATTTTTGCAATTTACTTTAGACACAAACAACACTTATTCTTTTTCACATTTATTTCATCACACATCTTTATTTGAGAAGGATATTTTTCTCCCAGGTAACTCAATTATTTAAATATATTTAAATGTATTAAATAGCCACAATTTATGTGTTTGCAAATTAGCCGATTAAGATCACTACAAGAATATTTTTTAACGTAAAAAATATAAATCACAGAATTACAGAAAACCCCCCAGATATTTAAAGATTTAGAAAAAAAAGTATATCTTGGTATATTTGCGTTTTGTTAAACTTCTAAAAGCGAATACCCATCAACCATGAAAGATAATGTTTCTAATAATGTAGGTTTTACGATCTGAATATTTTGAACAAATTGCACTAACGTCAACCATTTGCATATTCAAAATTTGTCCTTTATGATCTTTTTAGTGTATCATAAAAGAAAAGTCCTTGGAAGCCTTACCTAAGAAAAAGAACGAAATGGTTATTTTCTATATCCCATCTCCATTTCAAGTTACTTGTAACAAAAGCTTCGTTAGGCCATTTGGATATTAATTTTAAAGCTCCGAGATTGAACTTCGATTAAAATTAATAGAATAAAATCCATTTCTAAAGGTTTCTTGGAGTCTTTTCAAGGATATTTAAAGAATGATGGTTGCTCGCATGAAAAAATCCTTCTTCATTTATGAAGTGTTAAAAATTCAACATTTGCTCATTAATCTGAAAAAGCTTTCAGGAAATGACAACGACAAACAACCAAAACACGGCGCCCCGAAGTTCGACCGTAGAAGACCCTGAAGACTAGAAACGCCTGAAATTCAAAGAAAATTAAGTTTGAAAGATCTTAAAGCCAACTTTCCTTGATATGTTATTTTTTTAGCATTTCCTACTTATTTTAAGTCGTGAAAACGTCAAATATGAAAAGCCTTCATCTAAATTCCAATTACAATTTGTTCAAGTAGTATTAAGTTTCTATTTTCTGAAAAACAGAGAATGAAAAAAAAAAAATAAATAAAAGAATAAAATCTGCATTATTTACTAAATTGCATAAATCGGAAATAATTTTAATCATTGCAATCCACGCGAATGGATTTAGGATTTAATATTTATTGTTTAATAGAAATAGAATAGTAATCCATTGCTTATGATTTCAATGGTTTTCCATGGAAATTCTTGTCATCGCGCTAATTTCTCGATTGTTATCTTTATTTATATATCTTATAATTAAAAATAAATGTAGACTTTCTGTTATTTTTCCATAACTTAACAAAAACAGAAAAAAAAAGCAAGATTTAAGGAAAGTAGGTTACAAGTTCTTTGAGGTTTCAAGTTATTTCTTTGTTTACCTTTTCTTCTATCTTCTCACAGGATATATTTCTTCCTAGAGGCATCTCATGATATCTTCTACCTAGAGAGAATGCAAGAACAAACATTCTGAAACTGATAAGAGAGCTGAGCGTAGCTTACTAGTTGTTGACATCCTTCTTTCCTCAAGGTATCTCATCTCTGTCGATGATGTAACGACTCATTTCAGCCATTCACGTTGCCGCTCCTTGCGATTGGCCAACCGCAAATTCAGTTAACAGCCTTCTTCAACGATGTCTCCATCTGAGAACGCTTTCTTCAACGATAGACTTTGAGAGAACTTATGGAAGAAATCCAATAATTCGAAACATTTATTAATAATCTAAGATACTTCTGTTCAACGATAGAATTACATGTTTTCATGATTTAATGTTTCATCTGATAAATGAAGTATTTATTCCCGTATAATAGTTAGCGCAGGGCATGAAAGGTTTGGTCCAACGTTTGCTTAAAGTGCGTCTGAGAGAATAAGGATTGAAACAAAAAAGTTTTAAAATGCAATACGATGTCCGCCTGTTAATCTCTTGCCCGCCTCTCGATGGTCAGTAAAACTCAAACAAGGTAGGGAAAGCGATTAGTAAACCAATCACAATGCTGCGCAACGTCTTCTGATAAGAAAATGTAATTTATGTTGATGTAATTTCCTTATTATTATAAATGTGATTATTGCGAAATGCAAAAGGCCCAATTGTTGCGATTATTGTGATATTGTTGCGATTGTTGTGCTTGTTGTAGAGCTATATTATCAATGTGATTGTTGCGCATGCAAAACACGCAATTGTTGCGATTGCTTTGATTGTTGTGCATTGCATTGTTTTGATTGTTGTGCGTTGCATTGTGGGATACATGTACATGATAAAACAGGAATCTAAGTCTTCTGATCAAGATCAGACGACTAAAAGTACACTATCTAGAAAGCTGAAATTTAGATATAGATCCTTTTTTTTTTTTCAAGAAAAATTCCCATAATTTTTTCACATATCTGATTAACAGGTAAAGACAAAAAAAAAATCCTTCGATTGTCATCCGTATGTATTGAAAGTAATTCCAAAACTCTTTGTCCTAGAAAGCTGAAACTGCCCTTGTTCACATTCTTACAAGAATCCTCTTATTGATTTTTGTAAAAATCAGATCTAGATAGGTATGGAGGGCAATAAAACTCGTAGTGCATGAACAGATTTGTATTTGCTTTTATCATACGGATATTCCGAAGTTGGCACGGCAACTATGTCTTATTTATGACGCATTTCCGCAATCTAGAATTTTTTTGTTCTGTAACGTATTCATAATGCATTTCTATAAAGAAATTTTGTCTTTAAATAGTTATAATGTTTTATAACTGAAATTTTTAATTTATGCAATATTTCTTATAATATTAAAGATGTAAGTCTTTCTAAATGTAAGCTTCTAAACTTTTGAGATTTTTTTTCCCTATCGAATTTAGACGCTTGCCAAAAAAAAATTGGCAAAAGAAATAGTGATAAAACCAGCCAAGTTCTTATTTATTTATTTATTTATTTATTTATTTATTTATTTATTTATTTTTTTTTTTGTATTTTTAATGTAATCTACGAATATCTACTTTACTAATACTAAACATTTAAGCAATGAAAACTTCTTTTATAACAATTCATTCTATTTATTCTAAAATTAGTTTATATTTTAATAATTTTACCCCCAAAAAATTATACCGAAATTAAAGTTGCTCTACAACTTATCAGTTCATGCTTATTATCCGCACGCCCAAAGATGAACTTCCCAGAATGCAACGCATATTATAGATTTTCCTTTCCTGGCCTGTCGGTCACATTCAAATGTAAGAGAAAATGGCGGTCGTTGATTCACATTCAACATTTCGACGAGGAAAAGGTCTCAAAAATAAAGTAGGGAAATTATTCATAATGTTGCTCGTCAATTTCAAGAAGATGTATGTGAGATTTTTGATATTTCCTATTTTTGATAATTGAGATTGATATTTTCTGGTGAGCTAATGGCATTGATCCTGGAGAAATTAGTCAATGATAATGTGTTTGCGGGTCCAACTTTCGCCGCGACGATAATAGGCATATTTTTTAAAATAATTGAGCATAAATTTCTTAGAAGAAATTTTCAATATTTCATATTAGTAAAGTGCTATGATACACCTCATTTGTTTTAAAGCAGTGATATTCAACCTACGATACACGTACCCCTAGGGGATACCAGAAGATATCTATGGGGATACGTGAAAAATATCTGCCAATGTACTGCCAAAAGGTTTTCTTATTTTTCGTTATTTTAAGCTAATAACTTTAAAAACAAATTTTACTTATCCGGAAGCTATCAATTCAGGTATATCTTTGCTGTAAATTATGTCATTTATTTTAGACCCTTGCCTTAAGCAATTTTATTGCAGTTTAGGCAAATTAAATACTTTGAATAATGCACCAATAGCCTTGAAGGTACTTGGTTACAGATAAATTATATCTGAAAATACGCGAACTTGAAAAGATTAAAATACCACTGTTCTAGAAACATCTATGGTATAAATTTCAGTTTTATTTAAATATTTAGAAAATTCAAATATGAACTTGTAAGCATGTGGGATTTCTATTTTCTTATTTTTAATTTTCAAAATATTCTAAATTAATTAAATTAAAATTCAAAATCAGTCAATTTTTGGTGTTTACCAGGTATTACTCGATATTTTCGACTAAAAAAAAATTGACAAAAACCTACACTGATAAAAATTTTGTAAAATAATGTTTTGTATTTAAAATATTTCTTATTAATGCAACAGTTAACTTTAAAAAAAATAAAATTCTGTTTTTTTTTTAAATTGTGAGAAATTAAATTACTTTTTTAAAAATTAACTGCTGCACTAATAATAAATATTTTAAATACAAAATATTACTTTACAAATTTGTTATCCTTTCAGGATTTTGCCAAATTTTTTGAGTTGAAATTACCGAGTACTACCTCGAAAACACCCAAAAAAATTGACTGTTTTTGAATTTAATTAATTGCAGAATATTTTGAAAATTAAAAACAAGAAAATAGAAATCCCAGATGCTTCACAAGTTCATATTTAAATTTTCAGAATTTTAGGTGCATTGGTAAAAGAAATACATAAAAGAAATAAAAGGTTTGCAGTCGCCTGCATTTGCTTGAGTCAAAATCTTAACCTTAATTGTTAAAATGAGAAAGAATGTAACTCAAATTTTATTACTTGATGTCTGTATTTTATTTTAGTTTATTCTAGATACGAATATTTGGCTAGTGTGAAGCTAAATCTTGATTAAAGATGCATTTTCTCACGACATACTGAAGGAATCCTCACTGCAGACCACTCTGCTGCAGCATACTGGTTGACAAGCACTTGTATTTTAGTGTTTTTATATATAAAAGAGTGTTATTATATATATTACAATAACGAAAACTGGGTTATAGGCTTAAAATTGTAAAGGTATTTTACTCTGGATTCTTTCTAGAAATCTCTAGAACAAATTTGCTAAATAAGACAGTTTACATTCGGATCTGCTTTTCACTGCATAGTTGATGGGAATCTTGATACAAGTACCTCCAGTAATTGAATATCATTTAACTCTCATTTAGGCTTAAGAGCACGCTCTCTCTCCCTTGTGTAGTGAACCAAAAATTCTTTAGCAAGCAGAGCAAAGTTAAATTGAAAAGTTTGAGAAATCTCTATTCAAATTGAAATTGCCCTGAAAATATAAAAAATCTAAAATTTATCTTTTGTTATTGAAATGATAATATCGAAATATAATTTCTAATTACAAAAATCACTTATTAAAATAACAAAAAAAATCGGTATTTGGAAAAAGACATTATTTTATTGTATGTTAATTCTTGACTTGTCTTATATTCTATAGACGATTTTTTACTTACTGTTTAATTAAAAGACAGAATGACATAACGAAAGACTAATTTCATTTACCACTAGTTATCTTTGATTTTTCTTTTTTTTCCTTTTTTTTAAATTTTGATGTTTAGTCAATTAGATATAATTTTATTTATTTATTTCTTTTTGTGTCGTACAACACCAAAAGTAGTTGTTGTTGTCGTGTCCCCGGATCCATTCTCGGATCACAGGTCATAGAACACTCTATGATGGGGATTTTATTGCTTTACTGTCGATCAGATTATTATCCGGGAGGCCCCCGAAGGTGACAGTCAGACTTCTGCCTCCTAGGAAGAGAAACAAACACGGAAGAAGGAAGAAACATCCAAGCCCCACGCGGGATTCGAACCCAGGAACTAGCGCACTGGTCGTCACGGCTTGGCCGCCGCCGAGACCGCTCGACCATGCCAGCTCGGCACCAAAAGTAGTATTGTTCACCAATGGATAACTCTAGTCAAAGAGAGGTAACCTTGTCCTGGAATGGAATAAAATGTGAAACATTAGTAAATCAATAAATAAACAAAATGAATGAAAGACTAAATAATAGAATAGAATAGAATTTATCCTGTGCACCACTGAGATGAATAGAATTTATCCTGTGCACCACTGAGATGAGTACCACACAGAAATAAACATTGAAAAGGTTGCAAAAGTGCTCTAAAATATTATGAATTTTTTTTTACAATTAGATTTAAATGTCATTACACTGTTTACAAAATTCCAGAAATACTGGAAGACAGGATTTTTAATTAGGATATTAAGTTTACATGGCCATAGAATATCATAATAAAGCAGATTTAATTGTAAAAAGTATCTTGTATATTCATAACAAGGACAAGTGTAGAGTACATACCGATTCAATTTATTTTAGATAACATGCACTGTGTTAAATTATATTTGTTAGGTAAGCATTTATATTCCCATGGCCTGTAAGGATTTGACCCAAAACAAAGTTATATAATTTAATATCAGAAGTCAGAGAGTCTTGTACTGTTGGAAAAAACTTCTTTGTAACAAATCTTTTTAAATGACTAAATAAATAAATAAGCAAATAAATAAGTAATAATAATAATAATATTTTAATACGTGTCTCACTCATGATTGAGTACTACACAATAAAAAGAAACAAGAAAAAACAAGATACAGAATAGATCTTAATTAAAATGAAAAGAGAGAAATTTGTGAATTAGAAATTGAAGATCACATAATATAGATCTCATTTAAACATCGTTGGACTTTTTAGTTTATATAAAAAGTTCATAAAAAGTTGATATGTCTTTCCTTGAATTAGAAGGGATAATTTGCAAGGTCAAAGAATTTTCTGATAATTTAAGTTTAGAATAAGTTCAAATCTAGCTTTATCATATTTTCTACAAACATAAATTATATGGTTAACAGTTTCTGTTTCTCCGGATTCACATTCTCAAAAGGCTGTGTTTGTAACTTTCCAGGTCGTAGGCGGACTCTGAAGTTACCATGAACAGTAAGATATTGAGTTATTTTAAAGTTAAGTTCAAGATTTTCACAAGATTGTCGTTGGAATATTGTTGGAAAGAATTCTTTTGTGATTTGACCTTTGTTGGTATTTATCCATTTTGTATTCCACTTCTCAATTGCATATTGTTTTAAATAACCTTTAATCATTTGTAAGGGATAACTTTTATGGCAATATTTTGCCTGTTCGTTGTTTACTGCTGCTTTGGCCTCTTCGTCTACTTTTCCATTACCTTGTATTCCTGTGTGTCCAGGAACCCAATAGAAATTAACAATGTTTTTTATGTCTTTCAATAAAGAGAAGATGCTTTGAATTCTATCGTCTTTATGTATATAGTTGTAGAGAGAAGATAGAGCTGATTTGAGTCTGTATGAATGTTGTATGTTTTTTCTACAGTTTGTAAATTAAAATCCACATAACAGCTTGAAAAATAGCTTCTCCTTCTGCCTGATAAATACTTGTATAGTGAGGAAACGTAAATCTGTTAATATACGTGGGGTTATCATCACAGTTATTTAAGTAAATACAGACACTTGGCTCCCACTCTATAAATGGATTTGGAACCATCTGTGTACGTATGTGTTAGTATCTGCAGGCTTAGTGGTGGATAAAGGCTCGAAATAAACATTAGGTTGTGTCCAAAGTGTTGGATTCATGTATGTAACAAGTTTATTGCACTATCCCAAAACAGTTCCTTATTTGGTTCCATAATTCTGCCAGTCTTGACATAGAAGGAAAGACATTTTGTTTCGATTACTAGTGGCCATGGAACAATATTAGCAAGCATTATTGCAGCCTCTCCAGAGACTGTCATGTGTTATTTTTATTGCAAAGAGCCTTTGCACTCTTAAAAATAAATTTTGTAGAGCTTTATTATGCAGCACAACATGTTCCCAACTTTCTGCTACATGACAAGAGGTTGTACTGCTCCAAGGAAAATAGATCTTGTCGCTGAGGCACCTACTCCCCATGTGCATTTAGCACATCTTTGTAACTGATTGCCAATTGTTTTTGCTTTATTCAGTATATTCTGTGTGTGCTGTCTGAAACCTAATTTCTTATCCAAGGTCACTCCAAGATATTTATGTGATTCTACCCATTGAATACGTTGTTTATCGTAATAGATTGATGATTGCTCGTATTTGTATTTCTGTGTAAAGAGGATAGCTTTAGTTTTAGTAATGTTGATAGTTAATTTAATTAAGGAGCACCAATTATGTATCTATTTAAGGACTTTATTTAATGTCTTCTGTAGGTTTTATAAATTCTTATCTTGAGCCACTACAGCAATATCATCAGCATACCCAAAATATAGTATGTCAGTATCAGATTTTTGCAATAGTGGATCTACAATTACATTCCACAAAAAAGGTGAAATGATTCCTCCTTGAGAACAAAGCTTATTCAATTTCCTCTGAATTTGATGATTATGTTTATTTATTATAACTGTCTTTTCATTGAGGTAGGCAGCAATCATTTTGACGAGGTATATGGGACACTTCTTTTTGTATAATTCTAAGATGATTGAAGGGTATCAGGCATTAACTAATGCTGCTGTTACATCAATAAAAATGACAGCACTATAAATCTTCTTTTTGAGGCCTTCATGTATGATATTTGATAATTGATAAAAATAAATAAGTAAATAAATAAATAAATAAATAAATAAAAGTTTTTTATTATTATTTATTTCTAATTTTAGAGAATAAATATCAATAAATTTAATACAAAAAATTAGGCATTTGGTCAGCTATACATCGTATAGTGGGGCCTGAGCTGAAGGGGGTCAATTTTGAGGAGGAGGAGGATAGAACTGGGACGAAAATATTCGTGCTCATGTTTTAAATTGCATCTTACAAATGCAATAAGCATTTTACAAAATAAGCATCTTACAAAGTTTTAAAGAAACCATTCTTACTGCAATATGGAATTTTCCAAATACTTGTCGTAAAACTGAAATTTACAAATCACATAAGTTAGCGCCGTTGTCACTAAATTAAAGTTTACGTCTTTATAAACTCATAAAGCTGTTTCTCTTAGGAGACAATTTATTCAAGAAAGTTTCAAGAGAGGTTTATTATTTATTTTTACAATAATGTATTTATCTAATTACTACAGAGAATGTTCTGAGTGAACAACGATAATATTGCAATTCCATTGGAGTGATGCTAAATGAAAAAAGTTCGTAAGCTGGGCTTGAGTAAAATAGTAAATAATACGTTTCATTATTAAAAAGATCACGTGAGAAAACGTCAAGGCACTTTTCCAAAAAGTTTCAGGATTTAATTTTTTTTCCCCAATCAGCCACGGTTCCAATAGTATTTAGGTGATGCACCAACAACCATAATATCAGGGGCAAATTTATTCTATGGCCAATCATCTAAACTTACCGCTGTGATATCTGAAGAAAGAAGGAAATATTGTTGTTTTTTTTTTAACAACAAGTTTAATGTGCGGAAATAATATTAACTTCACAATAAAAAACATATTCGCACTTAAATAAGGAATCACTGATCTATTTTTAATTCATTCGATACCGGAAATCCAGAACAGCTGTTTCGGGTTTCCTAACCTTCATCAGCTGAATTCGATCAATATCTTACAACTCAGTGATCCCAAGAAGAATATAAAGGAAACAAAAGTCAACAAGATAATGGCCCTCTATATTAAAAAACAACAATATATAAAAAAGAATAAAAAAGGGCAGAAATTCAATCCCCGCTAGCAAGTGCTTAGCTTATGAAGGATTGAATTATAAAAAGGAATACATTTTACAGCTGTTCTGGATTCCCGATATCGAATAAACTAAAAACAGATCAGTGATTCCTTATTTATGTGCGTATATGCTTTTTCTTATGATGTCACTGTTGTTTTTTTTTTTTAACTTCACTGAATACTGAAGTTTCCCTAATCCATTTATATATTTTTTGTCTTCTATCCATTTGTTTTTTTAACTTTATCCATTTCTACTAACCATTTGTCACGTTAAAGCATCACGTTAAAGCAGTTAGACTGATTTCCATCAAATTTAATAGACATTTGGCCTTTTTGTTTTGGTCTTCACTCCTCAAAAATTGACCGTCGAAATCCCTTCCTTAGACAGCTACACGGATTTATTTAAAATTTGATAGATGCTAATTCGTGGTCCAACCTAAACAAGATAGGGAATGCGATTAGTAAACCAATCACAATGCTTCACAACGTTTTCTGATAGGAAAATATAATTGATATTGCTTTAATTTCCTTATTATTATAAAAGTGATTGTTGCGAATGCAAAAGGTGCAATTGTTGCGATTATTGTGATTGTTGTAGAGCTGTATTATAAAAGTAATTGTTGCGCATGCAAAAGACCGCAATTGTTGCGATTGTTATGATTGTTGTGCTTAATGATAATTTAATGAGATTTTAATTGTACTTGTCCACAGATGGACGGACAAAGCGGATTTAGAAGTCTACTTCTCAGAAGACTAAAACATTATCACTATTGTTACAATCTTTATTCCCATCCCTAGAACTCAAAATGGGCCCGTCAGCGCTGCAAGTCCATAATAATATATTAAATGTAATTGAATCATTAAGTAACGGAGTCCCACGTTTTTCAGTTTGTTACGTAAAAATTCATGTCAGCCACTCTCTTCCCCCATATCTTTAAATAGATCCCTCTTACAACTCATGAAAGCAGAAAAAAAATCTGATAATATCGTGTTCTTTGACTGTAAAACTACAATGGTAAAATGGTGTTTCAAAATAGCTCATTGTGTTTGTGTGAAACGGTTCTCGACCCGTTATTTTTAATTTATGGCCTCCAGAAGAGGTAATTTTTGAATCTACTATAAATCTCTTCCACAAGAATTGACATCGCGTCCTCTTTTGTTGTATAACCTTCCTTCCATTTCGAATGTCATATTAAAACGGCCAAAAGACTCTGTGGACAGCTGCAATTGGTTGTCTGGATGAGTGGATTTTATTGCAGATATATCATTGGAGAATCGTAATTTCTAAGTCACTAATAGTTAATCGAGTCTGAAATTTAGTTTACTTTTATTTGGTTACTTCTAGTCTAAAAAATTTTTAATCAGAAGTTCTTAAAAAAATATAAAACCTGCTTTTCTTAAATGATACCAGTTTTATTAAGTCGTGATAACAAAATTCACTGTCTCTCTATTTTTAATGACCTATTTGGAAGCTATTGCGTGTGTCCTGTCGGTCCGTCCGTGTCTGTCCACCCCTAACAACTCCCGAACGAAAGGTCGGATCGACAAACGGACTTCCTCATCGTGTTCAGAGGACCAAACAACATACGAATAGACTGTTTTCAGGGGCCAACGCCTCCCCCCTCCCCATATTCGAGATATTTATCATTGTTTTCAATGGATTTCCTCTATTAGCTTAAATGTTAGAAATGCAACGATTTCATTTCAGTTGTCAGCTATAGCTTGATGGTTAAGGTTTCGGATGGTTAAGCTTGTCGGTTTGAATCCGTATATATGCTTTTTTTTGGGGGGGTGGGGGTTCTTATTTTCCTATCTTTTTTTTTATTTTTTCTTAAGTTATTGTATTTTTTTTTTTAGTATTATGGGTCACCCTTAAATTTATGCTTTAGCACAAAATTATGTTTACTTGTTATAATTTCTATTCAGCGTTTCCATTCGCTGCAAGTTATTAAATCCACAAATTCTACATTATGGCGCTTTTATCAATTGAATGTATATTAATGCATGGCTGCATATTAATAGACAATCTTTCTTTGAAGTCGGGTGAGTTCCTTATTTCCTTTTAAGTTTTCCCACGGAGTTTTTATCACTTTTGTGACAATTCCTTTCTAAAGATATTTTATCAATAAGACTGTGTACGTGTGTTTCCCCTAATATCCGCTAGATGTATCCTCGCACGGATATTGACTACAGAAGACAATGTAACGTTTGTATATCAAAACTTTTTCAGGTGGGTCCGTGTCGAGAAACTTCTGAGTGACGGTGATAAATTCCCATAGAAAAGTTAACAAACAAAAAAAGTAAATTTTTCAAGTTCTTTTAAAAAACTACTTGTTTTCTAACTGCTTCGTATTATTTCAAAATTAATTAAAATTCTTTAAAATTGCCTTTTGAATTGTTGCAGCTATACTTAAAATGCAAAGTTGGCTGTGGGTTTGAATTATACTTCTTAAACTAATAGTTCCTCGATTTGAATCACACGAGAACGCCTATTAGTTCATTAAATGAGCTTAGACCACATTTTATATAATACATTCAATCGCAAAAGGTGGTGTATGACTGCTAACGTGGAATTTGCACGCGTTACTACAGTTAACAAAAAAAAATGAAAAATGGACTTAAGTCACTTTCAAAATAAGTTTAAATGGCTCAAATCAGTATTTGGATTCGCAATAATTCAATAACTGCTTACATTTCAAAAAAGTAAACTAAAATTCCATTTCCTCTACTGCATCTTTAATATAATTTATTTATTTAAGTATAAATGATTCAGATTAAAAGTATCTGATGGGGATGTAAAAGTTGAAATAATTTAACGTGTGTTTTAAAATTGTTCGTCAGTGTAATGTCAGATCTATATACTACTAGGATTAAATGCAATACAGTCGAGTCTGCTACAACGAACGTTGCTACAATGAACAGTTTTTATTAATAAACTCAGGATGCTACAACGAACACAAATGTTACGATGAACGCGGAGGAATACTATCGACCGACGTAGCTTATCCCACTGTGCATTTAGAATGAGAAACTGTTTTACAAGGAAGCGAACATTAGTTTTATTTAGTTTTATTTTATTATAATTTAATTTTATATTAGTTTTTTTTTTATAGTATCACAATTGAATACCAAGTGCACTCATGGACAAAAAAATTAGCGCACCAAGAAGGAGTCGTCAAAATGAAACGAAAATTTACATACATAACGACTACTTTGATATAAGTAAATGATTAGAAAATCAAAGGAAAAGGATAATTTATTTCAGAGAAAAAGGCAAAAGAACGGAGGAGTTAATACTCCGTTGGACCCCCTCTAGCGCGAATGCACGATGCGATACGATCGGGCATTGAGTCATACAAGTTCTGTATGATGTCTTGAGACATTTCGTTCCATATTTGCTGTAACCTTCCCTCTAGTTCGTTCAAACTCGTGGGATGCCCAACTCGTCGTCCCAAATGATCCCAGATATGCTCGATTGGAGACAAATCTGGGGATCGGGCAGGCCAAGGAAGGGTAGTAATAGTGCGGAGACAGTCTTGTGACACCCTTGCCGTATGAGGCCGAGCATTATCTTGTTGAAAAATGGCTCCTGGGAGCCGTTGCATGAGTGACAACACATGTGGTTGCAGGATTTCATGAACATACCGCTGGGCTGTCATGGTGCCACGGAACAATACTAGGGTTGACCGTGTATTGTAGGCCGTGGCACCCCATACCATCACACCAGCTGTGGGAGCGGTGTGTCGCTGTACAGCAAAGGCAGGATTGAAGCGTTCACCACGGGCTCTCCACACACGAACATGATTGTCATCACTGCCGAGATTGAATCTGGATTCGTCGCTAAAGACGACCTGGTTCCATTCCGCTGCAGTCCAGTTTCCTCGTGCGCGGCAAAACTCCAAACGGAGGCGTCGATGGGTGGGCGTCAAGGGCAGCACACGTAATGGGCGCCGCGATACCAACTGTTCTTCAGCCAGGCGCCTTCGTATGGTTCGAGAAGTCACAGCGGCCCCTAGTGAAGGTGCTACCTGTGCCTGGATGGCGGCCGCTGTACGCGTTGGCTGTACGCGTGCATTTCTGATTATGTGGCGGTCTTCTCGACGAATGGTCTGTCGAGGGCGTCCTGAGCCTGGTCTTCGTGTACATGACATCTCTCGGATCCACTGGTCCCAAAAACTCCTCACAACACAATCAGAGCGGCCTAATTGACGAGCTACTCGCCTAGCTGACCACCTAGCTTCCATCATCCCAACGATTCTCCCTCTCTCAAACTGCGACAACTGCGTATACTGTCTTCGAACACGGCGTAATGGCATGTCTACCTCAGCTCTTCCTTTGTAAATGATTCAGCACACTCAAAAAAGCTTTGGTTACCTGTTTTATACTCCACAGAGTACAATGTTCAACGCCCTCTACCGGCTATACGTAATGCGCAATCACGCTGCATTTCTAATCATTTGCATATCTCCCCGACATGTATCTTCATTGCAAGTTTCGTTACGATCCCGCAATTATTTCTTGGTGCGCTAATTTTTTTGTCCATGAGTATATTTTGGTGGTGGTTTTTGACCTGTAACGCTTATAATGAATCTGTTATTTATCGAGATTATTAGGGATCTTCATAGTATATAACTAATATTTCTAAAAAAAATTCAGTTTCTAAGGAAAAATATTAAAATTTTGAGTTATATTGATCACAGACGGACGCACAAAGGCTAGACCAAACCTAACTCTCTTCCTAACTAGTTATCAAGCTAGAAGGAAAAAATATATACAGTATATATATTTTTGCGAAAATTTGAATGGTTTAAGCCTATTCCAAAAGACATACTTTTCCAAAATGTTCTACTAACTAAAAAAAAATGTATAATAAATAAACTTTACTGAAAACTATTTTTAATGTGGGTTAAAAAAAAGCAGCTACGGAACTTATCAAAATTTCAAATGAATTAAAGTAAGCTTTCAATAGAGCTTTCGATCTTTTTCTGTTCTTTTGTTTTTCAGTTATTAGTTCTCTTGAGAAAGGAAAGGCCTGACACATTATGTACTGTATATATTTATAAAGGTGATGTTAATGTTTAAATCCAAAATTAAGATGATTTAACGTAAAATTGAATAAAAGTAAAGTTTCGATATCTGTACAGTTGAAGAAAAAAACTGCAGTTATATTGGGGCGAAGCATTCTAATCCAAAATACACAAGCAAAAGGCTCTAATATTAAATGATAAAAAAAAAATATAACTTACAAATAGCGAGATATTCAAAACTGATAAAAAGAAATGCAAAATTGCAAATTATGTAGGACAATAAAATTATTAAAAATGATGGAGAACACACGGATAATTAAAAATGAGAATAGAAACGTGACTAGTTTCGGACACCATTACGGTTGTTCTTTCTCAAACGTAAGAAGGAATCATGACAAACATCAAAAAGCTGATAGTGATCAAGTCGATGATGTAGGGGATGAAGGCCCATCATGACAAAGGATCAGTCAAAATGAATGAGAGGTTTGAGAAAGAACAATTATGCTAAAAAATTCATATTAAAATTTGTATATTATTTTTCTGTTAAATATTTTCTCTTGATCACGTTTTCTGATCATGAAATAAAAAAAAAAATACCTAAAAGATAACGCCCTTTTTTCAAAAAAAAACCCATTTGCCTAGCAGGTAGATGCTTCCGCGATTATCAGCTTAGAATATAAAATAGACATCGTAGAATTAGCTCGAATTAAAAATGCAGGAAAAATATCCTACTAGCTATCCTACTACAGTAAGGTGAAACCTAGGACCGTATTGACGTAAAATTCCCTTCAAGGGATTAAATCCTAATCTTTTTTCCCATGGACAAGCGATTTACCGTTTGAGCCACCAGATCCAAAAATAAATTTATGTAAATGGAAATATTTAATATTTCTGCATAATTATAAAAATGAAGTTAGTTGTTGAATTTTTATTTATTTAAAAAAAGTTTTTGAGATTCAAAGTTAATAAGCTATCGACTAAATGTACTGATTCAGAACTTTTCCTGTGATTAAAAAAAAAAAACCTTCAACTTTTAAACAATTAAAATTAGATTAGCTACATTAAACAAAACAAAAAAACAAGGTAGGATAGAGATTAGTAAACCAATGACAGTGCTTCGCAACGGCTTCTGAGTCACCTTTACTTTAGAATAGACTGCGCCGGGGTGGTCTAGAAAACGCGCGCGCGAGTCTCTTTGCGACCCAATGCTATCTTACCCACCCCCATTTATATGGAACAATCGTCATTCTTAACTCAAAGCTTGTTAATACACTGAATGATTAAAAAAAAAAACCTGAGATGAGAAACAGTGAAAAGATTTAAAATGGGAAGAAAAGATGAAGAATAAGAATTGCCTAGAGGGGATCGAACCCACGACCTTCGCGTTATTAGCACGACGCTAATCTACAATATTCAAGAAATGTTGTAGATTACACCTATAACATTCAAGAAATCTTAAAACAGTCGCTTCCTAAGTATCTACTTTAAACAACGTGATACTAATTTTAGAGAAAATTAAGTAGTTATCAAAATCCCAATTCTAAAGGATTACATAACCAATATCTCATAATGTCATAAGTTGAGAAACTGTGAAAAGATTTAAAATGGGGAGAAAAAATTGAAGAATAAGAATGGTCCAAGAGAGGATTGAACCCACGACCTTCGCGTTATTAGCCCGACGCTCTAACGAACTGAGCTAACAGAAGCCGTTGCGAAGCATTTTGGGATATGTGTCCGCAGACAGACAGACAAACCGTCTGTCTAAAATAAAAGGTGTTTTTCAGAAGTTTAAAAGTGAGAAACAACATCCGGCGTCAAGTCAAACACTTAATTTTTAACAATTTTATTTCTTATGTAAATATAACGCAAGCTTCTATTTAGGAAGCGATTGAAAACATCCCCACCCTCTCCCTATTCCCAAATCAGGAATACTGAAAGGGTTTTCTTCAATGAATAAAACGAAATAAAAGCGTTGTGTCATTTGCAAATTATTCATTTGTTGTTATGAATAGAGAATGAATTACTTAACTAATTAGTTTGGATGAGACACATTTTACATCAGAAGACAGAGATGGAAGAGGTCTCATTAGCTGAAACCAACTCAGCTTGTCACGTGATCAGCGCTTATGAATATTTGAAACCAGCATTCATTTACATTCTAATCGGAGATTCACACTCAGGCAATCTTACGTAATGGATTACATCTTCCTAAAGTTGAAGAATTCGTTCATGTCAACAAGGGACAAAGAAAAAGCTACTGCAAGATCTGGAAGCATATTTTCTTTCTTTTTTTTTTTTTTTTAAAGTCGTGAAACAAATAAGGAAAGTCTCCTTTTTTGTAATTATAATTTCCACTGAATCAAATAATAGATATGGTATTTTATTCTATTTTTCTGAAAAAAGTAATTAAAATCCGTTTATTTACTTAACTTGCCTGAATACAGGCAAGTTCATCCTGTTACAGTTGCAGATATCCCTAATTGGATTATTCTTTATTTTATTTCGATAGAAATCGATTTCAGTTCTCATAATTTAATTTGGGAATTTTTGTCATCTTCTGACACTAATTTCTTGGCAAGGACCAACACGGAAAAAAAAAATTTAAATATGAAATTAGATTGCCTCTTGGGCTTAAATGTGCTTGCCAAGTTTCAAGAAGATTCATCCAGTGGTTCAAAAAATAGTTAAGGAAGCGCGCGCACACACACACACACACACACACACACATACACACATACATACATATATATATATATATACATACACATACACGCAAACAAAAACATACACACACACACACATTCCTTGGTATGCGTAAATGCATTTCCCCCGTCCTTAAAAAAAAAAAAAAACACACACACACACACACATATATATATACACAAACACATATACACACATACAGACTGATTCATTTGATTAGCCTCGCTTTCTTAGGAAACTCCGCTAAAAATGAAGGTCTTATTGTTTACTTGAGACAATTCTTTAAATGGTTAATTATGAGTTGAAAACCATGCTGGCCTTCTATTAGAAAACTTTATTACTAAATTTAATGTCTTATTATGGGGACCTAATAGAAAGAAAGCATACGTCAATGTTATTAGTAGCCATCAAATAATAGTGAGAAGGATTTGAAAACAGATTGCATGGAAAAAAAGGAAAGGCATTGAAATTGATTGTTATAGACAGACAGCTCACAGGTGTAAAACCTAATCTGCGATGTTCGCTATTATTTTTCTCCTGTTTTTGGTTGTAGAATTTACGCAACATTCTGTAAAATGGGAAGCAATTCTTTCCTCAGTTTAATGACGAGTGAGCCGTGGAATGGCCATTCATCCTCTTCTATGACTACTACATGAAATTTTGAGTTAATTTAGTAAAACATTAGCCATTACGAAAATTATCTGAGACACAGAGTTGGAAACAGAAACCATCATAAAACGTTTATAAAACATGATTTCTTTTTGTGGTACTGATTATCTGTTCTTTTACTGATGGTCTAGACTTGCCATTTGTCTCGAAGTGAAGAAGAGTGAATCCGTTTCAAGAGAAGTCGCGGTGATAGCTGTGCGTGAACTCTCGTATATGCTTTACAGAATTTTTTTTTCTCTAATGAACATCATAATAGCATCAAATCAATATCATGTTGCATTGAAACATGGATTGTTATCAAACTAAAGCTATTGTAACGTTATGTAATTTCGGTCTAAAACGATATGTTATGTAGTGAATGTGGTGGCAGAGAAGCCAAACACTGCGACCGGAGGTCTATTGTACTATCCCATGAAAATAAGGACAGATGGAGAGAAAGAATGAGAAAGTATGGTGGGAGAAGTGTAGGGGAAACAGGAGAACCCCGAGAAAGCCTGCCCAGCGCGGATCGTCCACCATTACGAAACCCACATGAGAACCGAACCCCGGTACTCAGAGGTGAGAGGCCGATGTATTAGCGACAACGCCAACAGCATGGCCACGTAATGTATCGTTTGAAACTCAACGATACATAAAGTTGAGACTTCAACTATTTTTTATTTTTATTTATTGAAAGAGGATTCGTTGCATTGTTAGAACCCAACAGATATTCTTCTTCTTCTTTCGAGTTATGGACCGCGGGAAACAATTGACTAGATGAATAGTCTTTTCCTCTCCTCCCGGTATTTCTTCATTCTCTCGCTGTGCTTCCGCCTTCTATCATCTGACCAGATTATCTTGGTCCTCGTAGTTTGTTTACTCTGGAACCCCTAAAGCTTCACTTATGTAAAATTGGCTAAAAAAGTTTGCTGTTAAAAATTTACTGGTTTTTAAAACTTCAATGAAATTTTGGGAAAGGATATAAATATGAACAAATTTTTTTTTTTCCGAATTAAAATTCCTGCTAGAAATCCAAACTTTTTTTTCTTTATATATTTTATAATAGTTCTTTTAAAGAGTGGTGTTGATGTAGTTGTGGCTCTTCCAAAACACTATCGACAAACCAAGTTTAATGAACAGCATTACCTTGTGATCCCCGTCACACCCGAGGAACCTAATTGAGACGCAGGGATCCTTATCGACGACGACGCACTCTTCTCCTCTCATAATTATTCAGAAGGGACCCGGGGCCATGACAAGACAGTCTAATGGGTCACCGTTGCCAAACGCGCTTGGAAAACACGCGACAGGTTATTGGGACCGTTTCGCCTCGGAGCAACGCACATACACGGCCTGTTCTTCTTCCACATCACCCACGCTTCTCTTCTCAAGATTCCTCTTTTTTTTCAGTCTGAATTAACTGGATGCTCACCTGTTACTCAGTGCATTCCTTTAAAGCTACTCTAAACAAACCTATTGTAACTTGAATGAAAAATTTAGTACAATTTAGTGCAGGATTCTCGTGTTTTTGTATATTATGTTTGTGTCTAAAACATCCCACAACCCAAACCGGGAGTCGGAGCCCATAAGTTATATTTGTTGGATTTCCCCATGGCTTGGAGATTTTGGGAAAGTGCGACTCTTGGTCCAGGTCATTTCCAGTTTAGGGGGTCACGGATCTGGTTAGGCGAAAAGTTTGTTAATTGGACAAAATTGGGGATCTATGTGTACTGAATCGACTAAATTGAGAGCGAATGTGATACCCTCGATTCAATGTTTTCCCTAATTCAGGGACATCCGAATGATGCAAAATGGGTTTCTAGACATATTAAATGAACTTGTGCGAGCATCGCTTGAAATTGTACTTCATTCTTGAATTACAAAGGCTTGAATCTTGCGATCTAATCAATAGTAGTAATCACTTTTAACAATGCAAGCGTTTAGTATATTGTACGGGGATGCTTGGTTTTATGCTTACAACAACACTGTGAATTCACTCGTTTTTATTGCTTTTTTTTTCCACAGTAAGGGTCCGACGGCACCGGCATTGATCTGTGAGCTGGAGAATTCACGTTCAACCATAGCGGAAGTAGGGGTTTATCCCCAAGATACTTCTCCTCCAGACGGGTCCTAAGGTTCACCCAACCTTCTGTTCGGATTTTTGTGTCTGTTTAAACGCGAAACAATGTCGGACTTACTTATCGGCATCAAGACAACTACGATTCTTTCGTAGCCTAAATCTCCTGAGCTTCTCTGGGCCTACAAACTATAAGTTCCTTTATCTTTTTTCATGGTCTCTCTTATTATAACAGAAGAGAGTAGTTTTGAATCCTAATACTTCCCATATACTTTGGTTTTCAATATAAAGTTTTTATATCACTTTTCAACCATCACTGATATATTATTTTTTAAAATTGAAATATAGATCATGTTCCTATAAGTAGACAAATATATTACTTGCTTTAAACAAATAATTTTCCGTAAAACATCAATATGAAAAAATATAGAATACGTTCTAAAGACTTGTGCATTACGCAAATGCAAGAATTTATTAAAATTTCAATAAAGTTATATTGATGAATTTTTTTTTTTTTTTGGCATAGATTGTACATCCGTTTTTTTACTTTCTGGAAATAAAAAAATGTAGTATTTGAAAGAAAATTTCACACCAAAGTTAAAAACTAAGACCTAATCCTAAGACAACCTCTTTGTACTCTAATTTTATTGGAGCTTTCTGATCTTTGTTCTTAACATATATTTATTCACTGCAATATATTCTTACCACTTTTTAAAAACCAGTAGTATTACTAGGAATTGATGGGTTTCCACAGTAATCCTCCAATTGATTTAAGTTGATAATCTCTTTATGTTCTATGTAAAGAACCTGCATATGAGCAATTTAGCTCAAATGGTAAGACTGCGCTTTGGAGATGCAAGGTTCAGTTCCCGACAAAGATTCCCGATTTATCGTTGTTCTTGCTTCTCCAGACGACCTTCTGGGATTCACCGGGACCAGATTCTTCGCCGGAGATTGAAAGCGGACATCCGTCCCTTTGGTTGCTGAATGCCGGTAGCCTTACCTTCCGCTATCCCTTGAGGCCTGACAAAGTCTGCTGTGGGATCACTGGTCAAAAAGACTATGCATATTCTTTAACAGACTTTTTACAACAGACTGCATGCAATCATCATAAACAATTCATAACTGACGTAAGTAAAGCTTTTCAGACTAAAATAAACACCTTAAAGTTATAAATAAACAAGAAATTACTTGTAAAGCATATGGAAATAAATTATTTTACTAAAGCAACTACAGTAAAGCCTTTTCATTTCCATTATCTGAGGAGGTAGTTTTTGGGACTCATTAGTTTGGAGCTGTTGATAATTTTTCTATGTTAAAGACACGCCCTATAAAGAGGTGAAAAAAAAGAATAGAAAAATCCATACTGACCTTCACCTTCTTTTTCTTATTTGAGCTGATGTATGTGGTTAGAGAAAAAAAATTATGATACAGATGGAAGTTAATCGAACATCAGTCCGAAGCGACGTAAATCGAAGCGACGTAATTCGGGATATGACCGTAACAGACAATATATATATATTTCCAGAAACTTACTTATAGATACTGGCTTATCAATATTTTTCTCAAAGTTTATTTTAATCGTTCGGATGAAGAACTATAATTTTTTTTACTTTTGCCTTACCCCAAAGCACTTTGTCTTTTAACTAACAAATGCTATGATATAGCCTAAATATATTTTTGCTTTTAGAGCATATTTACAACATGGGGATGAGGAATTTAGCATAAATACGTTACTTTTAAGAGTTATTTTACTTAAAATCAGAACTTCTGATTGAATAACGTATTTTACTTTCTGAAACTATTTAGTTTCTTAGTATGGAAAAAGCCTTTTAATAGTTCTTTTGCTATTTATTGTAAGGAGTGTGTAACGGAGATTCGAGTTATAAGGATTCATAATTTCGAGAAAGTTCTACTTCATACATTGGTAGTGGTAGATCATTGACGCACAGTGATCTCCCTGCTTTCGCCATTTTGAGGTTACCTTATGCTTATTACGTTACCGCTGAAATATATTTAGATTACTACTTCACTGATACGAAACTGGAATACTATAAAATACTTGTATAACAACAAATTCGAAAGAATTACTTTCCATAAAAAAAATATTTCTGAGCTTTTTTTTTTAAAAGTCTGAAAATTACAATAACGTAAAATCTATAGTTATATTCAAATTTTAATATCTAAGGATTAGTTTATTATAATATCTAATCTATATTATCTAATATTATAATATTTAAAAGTGTAATTAATATATAAGTCATCCATAGTGACTTTATCATTTGATTTATTAACAAAAACACAAAAGAAATACTCAAAATAACAATCAAACATAATGCTGACATTTTAGTGTATTATATAATGTAATACTTAATGCTGAAAAATATAATGGTAAATTCAAAGACATAAGAACCAATTGAATATGAACGTTAATCATAATATAAAAAATTTATAATAAGATTCGAATAACTTCCTAATGAACATAAGTGTTGAAATTTTTCTATCAAAGTTTGTTAAAGATAAAATAATTATTCTACGTTATTGATTTATTTTCAGTAATATAGATGTTTATACTGTACAAATTATAAATCGAAGCCCAAAATAAACATTCTCGAGAATTTAAATCAGTTTGATACGATGTTTTCTTGCCCCAAACCACGAATTATGAATTTTGGATACATTTCACTTAACTTTATTGTTCAAATTTTCTTTCCACCGATCTTCAAAGTCATAGGAAGGTATGTATGAGGCGGAAGGGCCCTAATTCCTCCATCAATCTGAAAATTACATAAAAGTAGATCCTATTTTCATTATTTTTCTTCGATTGAGAGAACATTAGCCTCTGTTTCCCGTAATTTTGGAAGCGATGTTTCTGTTTTGAATGGAGATCAGCTTCCCAATTTTCCCCTTCTCATCTCACATCAACCCCCCCCCCCTCTGAAATAAAATCCTTATATCCCATCGTCCATCTCCACATTTTTGTTTCATTTTTCTTACAACAACGACGAACCAACAAAAGACGTGAATTTTCATTGAAATAATTTGTTAAGTTTCACATGCTATCTACATGCTTTTGTTCTGCTTATTACTATAAAAGTTTTTGAAGAATTTAGCCTAATTCAAAATAAATAAATAAATAAATAAATAAATTACTTACTTAAATAAGTAACTTACTCAGCTGGATTTTAAGTCGTTACATAACGATAAAAAGAGAATTTTTGGTTTGAAGACTGTCACATTTGAATTTCGATTGAAAATCAAGTTTTTCTTCTTCTTTTGAAATGTAATGAAGATGGAAATCTGTTTTAGGCTCATTTATCCTTTTAGCTTCAATTACAGCTATATTTGATTTTTTATTTTTATTTCTTCTATTGTTCGTTTCCTATTGCTCTCTGATCATCAAGACAAGACAGGATGAAATCCTTGTAAAGTAGAGGGTCAAAGATGTAAGATAATTGAGTTGATTCTGTGCCTACAGCTTCGACCTCCTGCCTTTGATGTTCAGTGCCGAGGAGGCTTCAGTTGACGACGGTACAAGGGTTCCTAGTAATCGGATCGCCAGCAACTCCTCGGGGCTGAGTCAGGCGTCAAAACGTGGCTGCAGCCTCAATCTTCAGATGCACAATCTAAATATACTTCAACACCTCTCCTTTTCCAACGTATTATCCTTTTTATAGTCTACAATACTTTTTTTTTTAATGTTTACCAGTTCTATTAGGTGTAATTACGGAATTAATCCTGTTTTATAGGTGCTGAAAGTTTAATGTGCGTGTGTTTTCAAAAACAAAATTTAATTAACTAAGATCCAACTTACAAATAAATGATCAAACTTACCATTATATACAATAAAATTTATTTATAAAATAAAAAACAAAGGACCTAAATTTGAACCTTGTGGTACACCTCTCTTAATATTGTAACATTATTTATTTTGATTTTGAATTTTCCTATTTTTTTAAGTAATTTTTGTTTTCTTATTTCCAAAATTCGTTTATAACATTCAATTTAGTCAACATTTAATTACAAAATAGCAAAGTCAAGAAGATCTCAAAAACTTCAAAAAGAAATGGAGTTGACATAAGAAAAAATAGTTAAGAAAACTAATGAATTCTGTGACTATAAATTTCTGTGCACTGAAACTGAACCTAATCCACAAAATGAACATTAATATCAGATGTTTACAGGTCGGTAGAGCAGAGACATCTTATCAACAGAAAATACTTATCTTTATTAAAAAAGTATTGTAATATGGACAGATGTGGACTGACTTTTGAAAACTCACAAAGTAAAAGATTAGTTTCATTTTTCCACCACCAAAGGAAAACAAAACAAGAGTCACCCTGTTATATTAGATAATTGATTGTTCAAGACAATCTTCTGGGCGCCAAAACAGAATAATTGCGAAACACAGTTGTGCGATTACAGGCCCACAAATTATTAAATTCCATTTTCAATATAATTTAATTCTTTTGACAAGTGATACAGACTTTGAATTTCAAGAATCAAGTCATGTTTTTATTGCACTATACGTGTTAATGTGGGCCTGTTGGTCCAGGAAGTGGTCTGTGACTGGAGGAGCCGGGTTCAATTTCCGGCGGAGGGTAGGTTTTTTTTTTTCTAAGTTATTTCTTCTCCAGACGGACCCTAGAGTTCACCCAGCCCTCTGTAAAATAGGAACCAGGTTTCTTTCACGTGGTCAAGGAGGGCAAACTTTGGGCTTCAACCAAATCTTAACTAACCCCGATAATCATGTCCCATGCGCCATGAAGGTTTTACATAGAAAGATCTATCTACTTATATATTTTAATACACTGTTTAATACAATATCATTTTTTACCTTAAATCCAGCGTCATCATGTATGTTTACTTCTGTGTTTTCGTCTATTTCTGCGGCTACAATGGGAGCTGCGGCCTTTGTTGTATCCTGGTAAAGGATTCTTTCGCTAAATAGCTCACAATTAGCACCACTTGTGACAATAGTTGTACCAAGAGCCCAGGAGAAAAAAAAAATACCATAAAAATTTCAAAATTAGTAATTGTATAATTGAATAACTTCCATGATATCATCAGAATATTCTAGTATACTTTACATACAACGAAGCCTATACAAAGTTTAGGAAAAGTTTAGGTAGTCCCCGCACTACCTCTTATCAAACCTGTATTCCTCAACCAAATTGATACTTAATTTCGAAACTGGAGAAAATGAAAGGACAAAATGTGACATAGCAGAACTGATTTCAATTTTTAAGAGTTAGTTCTTAATGTAATTTAATTAATAAAATAGACTCTTCCTGCTTCCATTTTAGAGAAATTACAATCAAACTTATCATTTTCTGTGGAACTGTACAAGAAATGGAAGCCCTTATACAATTGAAGCGCCACTTAACATTTTGATACACGTTAGCAGTGGATCAAAAGTGCTACGAATCAAGATTGTGATCAAAAAAGTATTTAAAAGAGAGACATTTGATAAAGAAGTTAGCGAACATAGAGTTGCAACTCGTCAAGTGTATCTGACTCAGTCTATTAATATTAAAATAACTTCCAAACATTTTAATATTCATGCATAACAGCTGTCAAAGCTTAGTGCACTATTGGCTTACGAAACCGCTTTGCGCAAGCGCAACTGAGGCAATTTGGAAGAGATACCACCGTGGGTGACATAACTCATGCTGGGGTATACATTACAGCTGTTGCCAATTTGTTTTCTTATTTTTCGTAAGCGATTAAATTCGGAGAGTGGGGGCATCAAAAAACACGCTGTTTTAAACCAACGTTTGAAACTATAGTGCGGGAAACCTCTATTAAGTATTTTAAGGATTAATATTGGAAAACTCTTAGCATTTGCCTCTGGAAAATTGTTATCCTTCTGTTATGACCCGTCTTTACATGAAGTATCTTTTTCATGATTTTTTTTTTTTATTTTTAAAGATGTGAATTTCTATATGTAAATCTGCTGAATAAAAGCATTTCATTGAATTTGCATTATTTAACCCCTACTAATTTTAGTCATTTCAAATCGAGTGCAAATCCGTTCACGAAATAACGGGATTAATACTCATTCTTCATTGTTTTGTTTTTAATGTCAAGTTTTATGGGAATTTTTAGTTTTATGGGAATTTTTATCATCTTCCAGCGCTAATTTCTCAACAAAGACAAAGGACAATTGGCAGAAATGTATGGGAACTTGCCCCACCCCTGTATAGTGATAAGATATATACCTATACAAAGATCTCCTTAAATAGAACATACGTTATTATTATGATTCGTCTCAATTACTAGTCCGTTCGGAGTTATATACGTCTGGATGTGACTATCTAGTTGCCATCTTAATTCTCGAATTTATTATTTAATTAACTTTTGCTAATTATTGTATGTAATTAAAAAAATAATATTATCATTTATTTCAAGTAAATAATAATTATTTATATGTAATAAATGAAAGTAATATTTACTGTTACTGAAAATAATTATTAAATGATAATTAAATAATAAATCCGGGAATTAAGATGTCAACTAGATAAGTAATATCTAGACTTATATAACTTCGAACGGACTAATAATTGTGACGAGTCACCATAATAATATAATATGTTCTATTTAAGGAGATCTTTCTATAGGTATATATCTTACCGCTGTACAGTAGTGAGGCAGATCTGCCCATTCTCCTTTGGAAAAGATTTCAATTACAAAAATTAGGATTTTTCTAGTCCTTAAATATGTATTCCAAGTTTCAAGAAGTTCCATCCAGTGGCTTAAAAGTTATTAGGGACAGACACTGATTGGCTGATTTGCTGAGTCTCTGTCTTTCCTAGAAAAGTAAGCAAAAACAAAAAAAAAGCTTGCAAAGTTGTATTATTTAGAAATTCTGAATTCAAACAGCTGCAAAGTTATTCTTAAATTGAACACAACAGCATAAAATCCTTGGCACAAAATTACGAAGAAATAAATCTACTTCTTTAGATACTAAAGGAAATGCAATGAAAGAAAACTTATTATTCTAAAACAAAATAAATTATCAGTGTTGTCTTAACTTAAGAGACTTAGGAATGGTTCACAGAAATCTGAACCAGTTTGTTTTGTTGGTAGTCTTGATAAATAATGAAGGCTACATACTGGAAGTGAAGAATTGCTGCAATTATCCAAACTATGATACAGATCTTTTTTTATTCAGCATCGAGAATTGTTGCCTCATCTATTTTCACTTGTTTTCTTATTTTTTTTCCTGTACGAACTTTCAGTCAATTATTATGGAATCTATTCTAGTATCCAATATACAGTAAATTTACTTTTTTTAATTAAACAAAGAGCTTAAATAATTAACGGAGAATATATTTAAAAATATCTTAATACGATTTAAAATACGATTTAAAATATCTTAATCTTGCGGATATTATTATTCACCTCCGTATTGAGACCTTGCTGTTTACTGGTGACTACTTCCAGCTGATGAGCGCCAATTAAGCGAGGACCAATTAAGTGTGGAATTTCACCTAGTAAATACTTGGTCTCAACCTTTAATGTAATCAAAACAACAAAATTAGAAACAAGGGCAGTAGAAGAATAAGAATAAAGTACCTTTATGATTCTAAGGCAATTTATTTATTCTTGTGCTGTCCTTGTTTCTAATTTTGTTGTTTAGATTAAAACTTTCAGCACATGAAATTTATTTCCTTAGGTAATTAACCTTTAATGTGTTTATATATTTTTAGGCGCTTTTATTTTATTTAATTGTGCCTAGAAAATTCATTGAGACTGGCAGAGGCCAGCACATGAATTTCTTATTTTATATTTATAGTATATTTGTTTGTGATAATTTTGTATTTCGCAGGTACCAAATTTTTCTTACTATATCTTAATCTTTTTAAACGTGTAAATAATACATCAACAAAAATCTTGAAATTTTGTAATTTTGGACAGGATTTAGAAAATTACGCATACATTTTATATATCAACTATTACTGTCGATTTGAAACGTTATGAACATCTATGATTCATTAAAAACATTATGATCCTAATATTTTACCTTGCAGTTTAACTGCGCCTGTGCTGAAAGCAGAAGCTGGAAGCCATTCTTGGAGATAGTTACAGTTTCCCACAGCTTTCAACAAACGCCCAAAGGCAATTAGTTACTGTCTCTGATCGACTTCCGTTTTCAAACACTGTTATCATCTCCCCCGATGACACATGAAATGTCGTCCTCATATCAGGTATTCTCAAGGGTTCGTCGCTTACGTTTCCTGGCCACATGTCTCGCCTCACACGAGATTAATTGGGAGGCAGCAGCGAAGGAAACGCTTACAAAGACCTCACAACGTTTGCATTTCATTCACTGGGCATTCACACTTCATTCTCAAAGTGAACCAGAAACTAAATAAGCCTTGCTTTTCCAGTTTTACAAATGAATTTACGAGATTTAATCTTGAGATACAAACAAAAGCATCTGACAGAACAGTAAACATAAGGAACACTAAATCTGTTTTGAAGAGCACGCTGTCTTCTATTTTCGTAGTCCTAAAGCACAACCGAGACGTAGTCCTTGTCTGCGATAGTTATGCAAGGAAAGACTATAAATACAAGTGTTGAGAAATACAAATGGACTATCTACGATTTTTTAAATTATTCCATAGAGCAAAAGCAAAGTTTGGTTTTGCAATAAAATTCTAGTAATCTAAGTTGCAGCTTTGTCTACCCCTTTTCAGACGTTTTACTAATGGAATTAGTAAAGTCAGATTTAAAATTCCACCATTAACATACCTTAAAACAAACCAAACACCTAATTTTCGATAGCCCACTTGTAATTCTCAACCCTTCAATTTAGTGGTTCATTAGATGTCGTTAAAACATTCGAGCTGAACATTAAAAGTTATTTTTTAAAACTCTTATCAAATGAAACTCTTATAGAACAGACTATATCAATTAATGATGAATGTATTAACCTGCAACTGTAATAAATATGAAGTGACCGTTTGCACAAAAACATTAGAAAGAGATTTAAGAGAAAATAAAAATAAAACTTTTATTTTCTCTTAAATCTCTTTCTAATGTTTTTATACAACCTTGGCTTCATATAGACTATCGCAATTGTATTTCTGATCTGATGGAAATTTCGTGAAACAGTGTTAGGATATCAGGATATACAACTAAAGTTCTTCTTAAAATGCCTTTCTTTATTCACAATATTTCGTTTTCTTCAATAGAAAACTTCTTCAGATCAAATTGAGGACAAGAAAACTTTCTTCTTCCTCCAGAATTCGTTATCATACGTTTAAAAATTAATAATACTTCCCATATATGGACTTTACAAATCAATACAGTACGTTCTAACAATATAAGTACCGTCCGTGTTTACGATACTATTTACTAACAATTTCCTGACATTTCATACTCACTAACAATTTCCTAACGGTGTCAGGTTGTTAACAGCAAAATTAATGTTATCTCGTACTGTTAAATGAGTAACGATATATTTAAAATTCATTATTACAGTTCTCTAATTGAAATAAAGTATACATCAATATCAATAAAATAACAATGGGGAGAGGGTTACTTTGGTTGTCGCCATTCGACTGCAACAAATGTTGCATCCTTTCTTATAGAAGGGAGAGGTTCCAAAATTTACAAAACGAATGCCTTTCAAAGCGAAACAGCAGGTCAAAAATGCTGAATTTTTAATTTTTATTTTTTCAGTTGCATGCGAGAGGGCATTGTTAACATCTCTTTCAACCTCCCCACCAACATGCCTATGTTGGGAATTCACAATTTAAAATCGTAAAGAGTTAGCAAGTCAAGAAAATATTGGGGAGCCCCTGCTCTAAATATCCCATTTTCTATTCTGACTTATATTTATCATTACATTGAAAATTGCTTATTTCCAACAGCTATTTGTTAATTATCTTTTTATTTCATTATACAGGGTGATTCACTAAGATATGCAGAAACTTCGGGAGCTCATTCTACATATAAAATTAAAGAAAAAAAGTTATATAAACATAGGTCCGGAAATGCTTCCGTATCGAGTTACGGCTAGTGAAAGATTTCGCCCATAATGTAGTACAACAATACGCACATGGACTACACCTCAGTTGTTAGCTCTTACAGTAAATCAAAACAATGCAATTCACATTACTGTTGAACAGCTGTTATTGTGTTGCCAACTTTTTTGTAGGTTCCACGTAGGATAAGCTTCAAACCACTGGGAGATACAGTTCTGCGACATGTTTCATTCGATTTTTCAGGTCAACAACCATAAGAAACCACTGATTTCGCCCCTTAATTTACCTTCCCAGACTTCCAGCAAGTCTTCATTTCACCCAGGGTACTACATTATGGGCGAAATCTTTCGCTAGCCGTATCTCGATACCGAAGCATTTCCGGACATATATTTATATAACTTTTTTTTCTTTACTTTTAACTGTAGAATAAGTTCCCGAAGTATCATCGTGAATCATCCTGTATTTACAGTTTGAAAGTCGACTTATATTCATTGACTATAAAACAAGCAAAATTTCAAAGAGTGTTGTGATTGAAGTGCGTTTGCAACAGAACTACGAAGATTAGAATTAAATTAACTTGAAAACTTTTCTGTAGATCGAATTTAGGTATTTTTAGGGTAATTTCTGCGAAAGTGAGGCCTATCTGATAATTCGTTTGTATATTGACCTAATAAATAAACTGCTTCTTAAAGCTTCGTTTGCATATTTACGGACTAGAGACGATATTACTTTTATATTTGAAATGTTTTCAAGAGACAACAACAAAAATTCTCGTAAAAATACATTAGAACCGAACAATGGATTTCTATCGATATCTAAAGCAATAAATATTAATCTTCTTATCCATCCTCTTAATTTATAAGTGAAATGTGGTTAATACATTAATAATTAATGAGGATAAAATTAGCTTCTTTTTCATCAAGTAAACAAGAACTTCCTGAAAGAACATAGAGAATATTACTTTCCTGAAAATGTTAAAATAATTCGTAGTAAAAACGAAACAAACGAACAGCCTATGATTATTTTCTAATGATAATATCTCCTATTACAATGCGGGTACAAATTTTTATTTTCGTAAGTCACTAAATCAGCGTTATACACTTAAATTGGCTAAATCCAATTACTTTGAATCTTATTAAACGAAGCGCAACTTAATGGATTATCTAAAAGGATTAATATCCATTTGCACCATTAAGAAAGTAGTACACCTGCTTATAATTACGAAATACAATTTAATGACACACGACTAGTTCGCCAATCTCGAGAGAGAGAGACTTTTAAATGCCCTCTCTCGAGATTGGCGAAACTAGTGGGTTATTAAATTGTATTTCGTAATTCTAAGCAGGTGTATGGCTTTCTTAATGGTGTTAATGTACATCAGTGAACATTACGTAAAACTTAAAATCCATAAAACTTTGAATGAATTTAATATCCATTTTTAAGATATCTTAATCCAGTTTTAGTTTCTAATCCTTTTGTTGATTTTTTTATGGCCCTTTCGCGCTAATTTTTCGACAAGGACCCACTTGGAGAGTATTTCAAATATAAAATTTAGTCTATAAATAAGCAAACAAAATTTCGAGAAGATCCTTCCAGAGGTTCAGATACTGTTAGGAGAATGTAGGCTGACTGATTTGAAGTATAAGCCCATTCCCTGGAATTTAGGCTAAAACTCTCTACTGTTTATATTCAGCAGATATCATCCTATTAATAGGCGAAAGCTGTACTGATGTCTCTTTGGCATCATGACATTGCCGACCACCAGATGGCGCCACAGTGTGTGTGTCACAGGATTGGAGGAGCCTATTATTTTAGGGCAGGAGGTAATAACAACATCAATAGATCGAAAAAAGATGATTTGACTTTCTCAGCATGGGAAAAAGCAAATAGATCGAATGCAGCAGGATTTATAACTTTTATTCCATTAAAAAAATGAGCTTAGAACATCTTTTTCAATCTTGTGTTTTTTAAAAATTTCACGGTATTTCAAAAATGTGGAATTTGTTTTACTTCCGTGAATATTTCACGGGTTGCACCTATTTGTTATTGAAAGGGGAAAATAAAAATCAGGAAAATTTTCGTTTGATTAATTTTTATGAATTAAAAAAAAAGAAAGAAAAAGCCAAATTTAAAGGAAGGTAGGCTTCAAGTTCTGTCAAGACTTCTTTATTTGAAAATGTGAACATTTGCTGTTAGGTATTTTTGTGGCTTTCTGTAATCTTGATTTCTCGACCGTTCTATATAAAGAATTGCTCGTGTCTTCACTTATCAACAGATAAAGATGAAGTTGTTTTGATATCTAGAGTTCACGTGCTAAGATCTGAACAAACATGATTTCTGGTTTTGTGGATCGAAGCAGACAACAACTTCCCAGATAGTCTCTGTTTCTATTTCAGGAACTGTTTAACTATAGAACAACACTGTTCTTTATCCTTTCCATTAAACCAGATTCCTTCAAAGATTAGTGCGTCGTAAGACAAACTAATTCAGTATGTACTTCTATACAAACATTCTACTTCAATGATTATCTTTGTTGATAAAAGTATTAATTTTTATCCTATTTTCCAGTAGTAAATCACTCAGTCTGTGTGTGTGTCCTCTCTAATGGATCGTTTTGAAACTTGGTCGAAGGTCAATCTAACTTTTAAATTTGAAATCTTTTCCAAAGGGGTCCTTGCCTAGAAACTTCCACGAGAAGGCGACACAAATTCCCTCAGAAAAGCATTGAAATCTAAACAATGCATTTCTATCTTTTTGTCTGTTGATTTAAACACTGAATATTAAGTCCTTTATCCATTGCGCGTGGTTTGCTACGACTAAACTGATCTGGTTTAGGCCATGTAAGTAAATAAATCCATTTAATTCTTATTTTTTTTCTATTTCAGAAAATGGAAAATTTATACTCCACTGTATCCACTATATTCAGAGGCTATTATAATATGAATATAAATATATGTTTTATTTTGTTTTAAGACGAAAAAACAAAAAAAAAAATACAAAGAATTTTTTTTTATTATAATAGTTTTGTTACCGAGGCTTTAGGCCGCATATATTGGATTGGTCAGAAAGTTCGTTAGGTTTCTTTACGTAAGTTGGCTCTAGTAGCACTTAGGTGTCTTCAACGTCATTCCACACCATTTTGTTAGATTGTATTGTGAAACAAACTGAACAAAATTGGTGAATTTTGTGTATCCAGTTTAATATTAAAGATGGAAGACAATAAGCACGCAAGGCCGCATGTTTCTTTGATGACCAGGTAAAAACTGTTACAGCTTGACTGGGAAGTTCTGATTCATCCACTCTATTCACCAGACATTGCACCTTCGGTTTTCCATTGATTTCGGTCTTTCCAAAATTCTCTTAATGGAAAAAAAAATCTATTCTCTAGAAGAATCCATAGGCATCTGGAACATTTTTTTGCTCAAAAAAATAAAAAGTTTTGGGAAGGTGGAATTATGAAGTTATCCGAAAGATGACAGAAGGTAGTGGAACAAACCGTTTTTCACTGGTGAAAATGAAAAATGCGTCGGGTTTTATACAAAACCGAACGAACATTTGGTCAACATAATACAAAGCCTAGAATTTCCGAATATGCCATGGACAGCGGAAGCAGAAACATAAAAGCACGGAAAGAAAGGAAGATCCATGCCAACTCCTGGATTCCAACTCAGGTTCAGACCTACAGGCCTGGAGGCAGGTCGTCGCCTTGATCACGAGGCAATGCCTAAATAGCAAGAAAAGAAAATAAAGAAAATTTTAAGAAATTGTATTTGAAGTGGTTGATTATGATGATTTTTATTTGCTGTTTGATCCAAATTCAAATTTTTTTTCTAAAAGTATCGAAATGTTTATTTCGGGAAATCGAAGGGAAACTTGCATAACTCCCATTTTCCTTTAAACATTCAACGTCTAAAGTTTGAAACTATGATAGCTGCCGTTCTTTAATTTGCTACTACGATCTTGGATTGTACTGTAACTAATTTAAAAGAATGTAACTTGTAAAGAATGTTTGTAATTGATGATCGAAGCAGATTTCTATTGCATTAAATTAATAGTTATTCTCTAAAATTGATTAGAATTGCCACTTTTTAAGCGACCAGTATGCAAAGTATAAAGAGGGAGCTTTTAAGAAGGTTCTGTCCGTCCGTCCGTCCGTCGCCATCTCTGCAATTCAAACTATAAGACGGACAGACATGAGTGATACCTTGTGACTTCAGAGGTCACTTTCTGTCTCATAGGAAGTAGCCGAAAATTAAATATGTACTGGGCGTTTGGTTTTGCTTTCGTGTACAATAGGAAATAATTTTTTTCCCCTTTTTTTTAAACAATGACTAAAAAGATAAAAAGCATCCAGCGCATCTTCCGCAGTTAGTAAGACACTATTGTGAACAATTTACGGAATATTTATGAAACTTTTAAAAATTTTTGATTATTGAATGAAATTATATCGTAATATCATAAAGTTATATGCCAACTGAAAATGTGATAATATTTTGAAATAAATACGTAGGACAATAAGTTTGCATGCGAATTTCACGAAGTTTAGCTATAGGTAATATTTCATTGGAAGAATAAAGCTTGCTTGAACAAAAAAAAAATAAAAAAAATAGAGCAATGAAAATCGTTGTATTTTAAAAAGTTGTATAGTCATCACATATAATCTTATTGAGACTAAACATTTTATAAATAAATATTTTTGATTCAAAATGCTTCAAAAACTAGAAATAAGTCTTAATAAATCGTTAATAATATTGAGAAGGTCTACTGTTATTTAAGAAACTTATCCGAGAAATGCATCAAAGTTCTTTGCATCTTCAGTCAAAACAAAACCAAACTAATGACTACGAAATATTGTTTTGAACTGAAGAACAGTCTTCGGTTGACTTATTTTGGGAATATTTCGCGATTTTTAATCGTTTCTGAAAGGAGCAATTATTGGTATAGATATATTGATTTCTCCATCCCTCAGGTTTATTTGTGTGTATGTGAGTGTATCAACAACAACTTTTGAACTGCTAGATGGATCTTCTTGAAAATTGATACCCATATTTATGGACTAGAGATGAGCAAATTTTTATATTTAGAATCTTTTCAAAATGGGTCCTTATCGAGAAATTAGATTGAGAATGTAAGAAAAATTCCGTAGAGAAGCATTAGAAGTAGTGATTTATAACAATGAAAATTAATTCGTTTATTTAGTAAATGAATTGCCCCTCGCTTTGATAAGATTCAAATTAACCGGCTTTAGACAACTTTAGTAAAACAACGAGTTTATTTATTTATTTATTTATTTATTTATTTACTTATTTTCAGCTAATGATAATTTCTACTGTTTGTTTTCGGCAAATATTTATAAATAAATGTGGGCATTTTCTTTATGTCATTTTCACCAATTTGTAAAGAAAGAAAGGAAAAATGAGGAAGGAATCTTAAGGAGTAACATTTTGAAGAAAGTGGGCTCTATGTTCTTTTAGGCACAGCTTGTTTTTTAATGACATTAAAACTGTAATGGAATGAATCAGTACATTCAAGTAGACCCTGTAATACCTTGAACAACACTAAGCATTATCTTTATTTTGAAATGAGTTACTAGATGGCGTTGTTCAACTTTTTAGCATTCCACGCTCTTTCGCAGGAGAGGATGTAGAAATATGATGTTACGTTCCGTGTAACGGTTTGCCCAGAAGGGCGGATATTGTGAAGAGAGGCCCATTCGCCTGAAGAATAGTCGGTCTTCGATGCGAAAACCTCTTTTCCAACTGCAGGCCAAATCGTCGTCCGTATGAAAACGATTCCAATTCCACACAACAGACGGTTGTCTGCCGCGTTCTCAACACGTTTAAGGTTTTTCCACAGGGTGTTGGGGGCGAAAGGGCAGGTTTCGTTTTCACTTAGAGAGGCTCGAATGAGTTTCTCATCCTCCTGGACCAACTACAAGGTAAACAGCCGAGAAAATTGGACGACTTAGCGATAGGGAGCTCGCTGGAATCTTCCTCCATTAATTCTACCTTAATATTAGAGCGGATGTCGTACGGTTATAAAAATAGCAGGGCTAAGATAATATACTAAAGATGATATCCACTATCCCACATGTAAGTGAAAAACACGCACACACACATAAACATAAAAACAAAATGTAAGTATGAAAAGAATACTGCAGTGTTTAAAACACTGAAATCAAAACAAAAATTAAATTATTTTTTTATTCATAGTATTTCTTAAGTTCTATGCTTGCAGATATGTTTAACTTTTAATCAATAAAATTCAACTTTTATTCGACATGACGATATTTATAACTTAATTTTACAAAAATGCACAAAGCCTTACGTAACTTTAACAAATCACGTTTATATCCTTAAAAAATGAGCGTGAGCAATACAGGAAGTTAAAGTTTCTACGATCATCAGCCTAACAGACCAAAATGAACTTCAAAAATCTAACACTTACAATAAATTTAAAGAAATTGTAAATATAAGAAATTTTATTCATAGTAAATTTATTTATAACAAATATTAAATAGTTCCATTAATTTGTAAACAACTGAAATTATAACACAGTATTTCAATTGTAATATTACTTTCACAATCTAATATAACCTACAACTCAAATCATAAAAAAAAATACAGTTTCGTAATTTAGATGGAGGTCATGAAATCCGTGAATTCTTTAATAACATCATGTAAATTATTCACTGTAGTCGAAACAAGATTTGAAGAAAAGAGTATTAAATGCAAAATAATATAAGTGAAACTGAATATTAATTGTGGACATAACAAGTTAAGATGTTGTGCTTGAGATAACAATGAGGAAGCTTGGACCTTACTTTTTTTTCTTTTTTGTTAATCTCTCATGGAGTGATAAGGTATTTAGTGCAATTGTTGTAAAAGAACTTTTGTATTGTACTTATAAATTTGTTTGAATGCGCCCGAGATTAGGTTAGGTAAATTGAGGTAGCACCCACTCTAGGATGTTGAAAAACTTTTGAAAGCACTATATCCCGAAAATTCAACGCGGACGGTTCCTTAACAGCCATCTTGGAAATAGTTCAAAATAGGTTGCTACCGTGTTCTGTAGTTTTACCCATTTATGTTATGTAATATCAGATGTTACAAAAATAAGATAATTCCATAAAAAAAAGATAAGAAAATAAGAAATTTATTCCAAACATTATGAATGATTAAACAATTATTATGTCACTGACTATTTGGTATTTCAAATAACATCAAAAACAAACAATAAAAGTATTAAAAATAAAATTAAATACTTTATTCCAATTACATGTAGAATGTTTACCAAATACATCTACATTTCATCTTTAAATGTTCTACAAATACATATTATTAAACAAATCATTTCATTCTCTAAGTAAATCAGCAAAAAAAAGTTTCTAACAAAAAATCATTAAAAAAAACGTTATTTTAAACAAAAAAATAGTAAAAAACACCAATAAAGAAAAGCAGAAAAATAAAATTTCGTCTTTAGATTCTTTTTTCTTAAGTTTTTATTATTTTTCTTTCATTTTCGCTTCTTTTTCAATGTTGTTTTTTAATTCCCTTTTTCCTCTTTCTTAATTATCTTTTATCTTTAATTTTTAATTATCTTTGTATTGACATTAAAATATTAGTTAACGACTTTACGTTTCTTTAGGAAATTACATTTTACTTAATTGCTTATTACTTGGTGAAGATTAATTCAATGCACGTGAAAGGCCTTATTAACATAATTGATAAAGGCTTATCTAAATAATGCTTGATGATTAATAATTTAGTGCTAATTAACTTTAACTTAAAGGAGTTTGTACAACAGGAGCAAATTCAATCTTTTAACAAAATTTAATTTCTTTACTTTACTTGGAATTAAGATGAAAATTTGTCTCTCAATGGAGAGAAGAGCTACTGTTAATTGTCGTATCAAAAAAAAAAAAAACCGAAAAACTCAGGAGGCTGAGACTTGAATAAATCTGAAGGCTTGAATATTTATTTTTTTAGTCTGCTATCCTAAGGAAGTGAAATTCATCAACTCAGAATGTCTGTGTGTGTGTTCTCGTTAATAACTTCTGAACCGTTCGACGGATCTTCATGAAACTGAGAATGCATATTTTAGGACTATTGACGATCACAGTTTTATATATGGATTTTATTTAGTAGGGGGTCCTTATTAAAAAATAACTTTAATTCAAGTGACAGAAATTCGCGTAGAAAAGTATTAGTACAGAAACATTGGATTTCTATCGAAGTCTTAAACAAGAAGACTACTCTTCTTAAAAGTTTAACTTAATTTTTTTTCTTTTATTTGTCTCTCTCTCTCGATGATAATTGCTATCCATTTCTCTCGATGTTCGGTTACTCTCGTCAGCTGATTCCAAAGCAGGTATTTCGCAGCATCCGTCCACTTCCGGGTCGACGTCCAAATGCTGATATCCAGCCTGAACCCGACATTGGCAAGACCGTTATTCCAATTGAGAGCCATCATCATCATGGGCTTACCAGCGAAAACTAATGCGGTGGTTTCCCCTTGACTTCCGCTCCACATGCGGGTGACCCTATTGGGGTTCCTCCGCCTTCAGAGGCCGTTTCCAGCCATCTGGGACAAGTGGGTGCCCCACCCGTCGACGCTCATCAGCCCTTTACGTAAGCCATTGGCATCTCGGGGGTGTCTACTTAGCCTATCCCGGTAGACGCTCGGTCCCCAGAGCCGTATTAGCCGTTTTCCTCGTATATCACGAGGAGGTACGGTTGGAATTTGTCTGAGAGGTCTTAGGATCCTTCAGGCTTTGGAAGGCCTCTTATTTGTAAAGTTGCGAAAATGACGATAAACAGTAAGTCTACATTGACATTGAATTTAAATATCTCAGTAGAGATTCTCTGAAAAGAATAAATAAATCCTTAGTATTTTTGCTTGTCTTGAGTAAATCTTATCAAACCCACGGGCAATGGACTAACTAAGATTTAATATTCGTTATTAAGGACAATGAGCTTTTAATTATCTCGTTGTATTAAGACCATGAGAGATTAACAGAAATAGAATAGAAATTCATTATTTACTTTCAGGTGCTTATATGGGAATTTTTGTCGCCTTCTCGTGTTAATTTCTCGACAAGGACCCGTTTGGAAAAGATTTCAAGTTAGACCGACCAAAGTCCTCGAATATGCATACCAAGGTTCAAGAAGAATCATTCTGTGGTTCAAACGTTATTAGAGGAAACACAAACACAGACTAAGGGGGCGATGAATCTCACTTTCATATTGGAGGAAGATTAGCAATGAATCAAATATCTTTTAATCCTCTAAATGTTTCCCTCTTAATATTTAATACAGAATTATAAGTAATCGGAAAATGAAAAGAAGTCTAACGTGTCCGATGATTCAAAGAAATAAGTAAACAAACGAAGGCACATTTGTATTTTGTATTTTGTTTATTTTTTGGTTAGGATTTCTTCGGGGGGAGATCCCGTTGGAGTTTTGGCTGGCTGATGAATCCTAAAAGGACGAAACGGTCCGTCCCAGTCTCTTCCCTGTGATAACTCAGGGTGCGAATTCTATCTTGTAACGTTGTGCCTAAATTTGTTTACTTATTTCTTAAAAGTAATCGAATTGAAACAAGTTAAGAAAATGATGCAGATTAAATTATTTTTAATCAGAAATGAGGAAATTTCTACTTTTCGTATTCAGGAGATATAATATAGAAGTAGCGGAGTCTTATCGTTTTGTGTTCATTTCATGATTTAAGAAAAAAAAATCACAGAAAACCAAAACCCTCAAAATTTAAAGAAAGTAGGATTCAAATTCTTTCAATTCCTGATTTCTTCATTCAAGTATTAGTTCCTTATTAGTTCCTAGTTGCATCTGACCCTGAGGGATGTTTATTTAAGTTTTCCGAACGTTAAGGGTGTGGAATTTTGTTTTTTTTATTTTTTTCTCATTGTTGCCAACATTTTTCAAAGTTTGACTGGCTTTTATGAAAGTCAGTGAAAAGAAAATTTCTAATGAGGCTGTGTTATTTATTCGAATACGTCCTAACCGAAGATTTGTGTTTGTTTGATAGAATTCATATTTCAACATACGATATTTAATAACGTATGGGCGGCTGAGCTTATCCTGCGCCAGAAATAAGAAGATATTCTTTAACAAGTAGCTGATCAAATTCGAGAGGGATTTAAGGCATTTTTTTAACTTTTGTTTAACTTTTCTTGTTAACAATTTTTTTTTTCCATTTTTGTATTCTTCTTTGTTTGAAATCCAAATTCTTATTTCTTTCTATTTCCTAAGAAATTGAGTTTCATCAAATCCCTAAGCCTGCGTGCGTTTGTGTGTCTCCCTAATACCTTTTGAACCGCTGCACGAATCTTCCTGAAACATGTCGTGCTTAATTAAGGATAAAAAACGATCTAATACTTGTAAATTTTTTCAGTGCGGATTCGTGTCGAGAAATCAAATCGCGAAGATGGCAAAAATTGCCTGAAAAAAAAGTCGAACCAAATAATGATTTCTGGAATGACTTTTAATCCTTTTAGCTAATCCACTAATTCCGCTTTACTTCGATATGATTAAAATTAATCGGATTTAAGCAATTTTAATAAGTTATGGAGATTAATTTTCTTTCAGAAACTGGAAGACATCTGTTTCTATTCAGCAAATATTAGAGTTTAAAAGTAGACTTTTCTTTTTTGTGGTTCTCAAGACTTTAAAAAATAAAAAATAAAAAATAAATTTTACTGGAAGTAGATTTCTATTCTTTTGGATTTTTTGTCAGATTTTGAACCTTCTTTATACATTACTGAAGTAACATATACGTTTATTTGAATCAACAAAACATATTTCTAAAACATAGAAGTTAAGATCTTGTATTTAGTCTCTTTTTGAGGTTGAAATACCCTTTAAGACCATCCATTATTGCCAACGACCTATTTGTGACATCAACTAAAAGCCTGTACATGAAAGAAAAGCAGGTATTGTGAGATATAACTTGTTTTGTCGTGTCCAGCATTCCATATCTGGACCAAAGTTCGAAAGAAGCCAACGTAATTTATGGTTAATGGAAGATGGAGTCGGTTGTCTGTGACAGGATGGTGCCATAGCAGCACAAAAGGCGGGAAGGCAATACGAGAAGGGTGGAACGACGAAAAACAAAGTGAAAATAAGGAGATAGAGACACTGAATTACACATGAGATAATGCTTTTTTTAGCTTTTTCTCCAAATCTAAAGTTACGACAGTAAAAAACCTAAAATGGATATTGAATCTCAAGGGAATGGACACAAGAAAAGCAAAAATATCCTTCCTTCTTCCAGAATAGGAAACTCTCCAATGTATAAGATAAAATCTTGAAAAACTCTGGACTTCAAAAGTCAATGTCGTGGAGCTCAAGGTTACAAAAAGTCTGCTTAACATAAATAGTTTATATTTTTTAATATGTAAGTGGTATTTCTGAAATTACAAAGATATTCTTAAAATACATCAATTTTTATTATTTTTTTTATTTAGTGTATTTAACAGGTTTCAAATGTGTTTCAAGGCACTTTGAAGATTCCAATACATTATAAATAGGCTTTCACGGGTTCTAAATGATAATTAGAAGTCTGTTTTAATAAATCCACAATGTCCTTAGATAAATTATTTATTACATAAACCTTTACAACACTGACTACATAATCTTTCGCAGTATTTCGCAGAGCATAACTTCCTGTTGTTCTTCGGGAATCGCAGATTTGAAATACAAAACAAAGGTACTAACGACATCATAAACTGATCTACTATTAACCAACAATGACTAAATAATAATTTCATACAAAGAAACCCTCTTAAATTCATATTACTAAGTTGCTGTATAACAATTCCGAATTTAATTGTTATACTTTTACATTTGATATCTTTTGTTGTAAAAACTAAACTTTAGTTTTCCAAACTTTAGTTTACTTTAACAAACGTATATTATCTAAAAAGCAATCGTGGAAAGTGAATCAGTGTGTAAATGGACAGAAAATAAACTGTTATTTAGTTTTAACTAGTAAAAATATTTTAATATGTTTCATTAAGTTGAAGGTAACACCCCCCCCCGTGCTTTATTTTCTTAGTTAAGTCATTGTGATATTAATTTTTAAAATGCATTTCGATTTTTTAGTTTTAATGATAATAATATCTGAAGTTGGATAAAATATTAACTATTTTTTTTCATCTTTTATAAAAACCACAAAATTTTGAAAATTAAAAAACTATTAGGCGATCAAGAAGGCATTATACATATTAAGTCCATATTTCCTGCTACACTCCTCTCTTCTAGTTGTCATTATTACGAAAATCTTTGATGCCGAAAAAAATGTAAGATGTGAAGAATTGTACTATTAAGTTTTTGCTATTATTAGATTGTTTGTGTCAATAATAATTGACATTTAAGATTGTTAAATTTTAACAATATTACATGTTGTACGTATATTGATGTTCATATTAATCATTTGTTACCGCCCGAAATTGCTTAATTTTGAATAGACTTGAAAAAGTAAGGAAGATATTCTTTCCGAAAACTTGCTGTAATTTAATATATTGAATGAGTGTATTTTATTAAATATATTTTAGTGATGTGAAGATGTGGTTATTTTAAGGCATTATACATTTCTGATTTTTACTATTTTTATTAAAATTTAAGAAGAGAATCGAAAAAAAAAAATTAAAGTTAAAAATCAAAACCTTTGGTATCACTTTAATTTTTTAAAATAAAATATTGAAGAAATTAAATTTTTAATTACTTTCTCTATTATACTTAATACCAAACTTTTTGATAGGTTGTTCTATACATTGATAACCATTTGTTTTTCTTATCACAGATTTGAAATTATCATTAATACTTTAACTGTAAATTAAATATAATAAATCAAATTCTAAAAATTAAAACTATAATATTTGCCATGCAAAATTTCAGATTTTTCGTTTTATTAGTATTCAAGATAATGGAATAAAGACTCAAATAATGAAAGAAAAAAACTTTAGGGGGGGGTGGGGTTAAATATACCTTATTTAGAATGTCCCATGTTTTCTTTTATATATAAATGACTAAACTTGTAAACCAAGTTGTTATAATATTGTTATTTCGTAGAATCCTTAGTCTCCATTTTAAAATATGTTTTCTTTTTTTTCTTCTTTTAGGTAAGTCTTGCTATTTAAGTCTACTTTATGGAATATTCCAGATGATTTGGTGAGTTTTTTATTTATTAATTTCATTTCTTTTTTTCCTAAATGCAGTTTGATAAACTTGAGGTAATCTATATTACCTCAATTTTTCTTAAATAAATAGTCCAATTTTTACAATTTTAAACAGGATTTTAAACAGGAGAAATCTTTGGTTGTTTAATGTGGAAGAAGAGTCTTCTAGACTTGGTGGGTTACATTGATTTAGTTTTTTTAATTGTTATTTTTGAATTCTTAAAAACATTGTGATACTTTAAGAGAAACTTGCAACACATTTGATAATTAGAAGTTAGAAACAGAGTAGTATGCGCGAAAATTATAAAAAGGTGAAATGTGAAACATTGTAATTTGAAGCTTAGAAATTTAGTACCTAACAGAAATTTAGAAGATCATAACATTTTACTGGTTGGAAATTATAAAAATTGCAATATTTACATTCTTTGGAAGTTACGAAATATTGAAATGTGTACATTTCGTTGAAATGTGAAAATTTGTAACTTTTGCATTTGGAAGTTTAGAAATTGGTACCATACAATAATTTAATATTAGAAACATTAAGTATTCTTAGATTTTGTTGGAAATTATAAAAACTGCAATATTTACATTCTTTGGAAGTTTTGAAATATTGAAATGTGTACATTACGTTGAATTGGTTGAAATGTGAAAATTTACAACTTTTGCACTTAGAAGTTTAGAAATTGGTACCATATAATAATTTAGTAATAGAAACATTAAAGATTCTAAGATTTTATTTTGTTGGAAATTATAAAAACTGCATTGTTTACTGCAAATTTTGAAACACTGAAATATGTACAGTACTTGGAAAAGTGATAGCTTATAATATACAAATTTGGAACTTTACAACTTTATTAACAAATTCGGTAACAGAAAATTGAAATATTCTAACGTTTTATTACTCGGACGTTATAAATACCTGCAATATTTATGTTCTGAGGAAGTTTGAAACATTTGGAAGCGTGCATTACATTGAAATGTAAACATTATACCATTTGCATTTAAAGTTTTAAAAAGCTATATTCGTTAAAACTTAACATTTTATTAGTTGAAATTATAAAAACTGCAATATTAATGTTCATCTGAATTTTTGAAATACATAGAAGATTCTAATATTTTATTAATTGGAAGTTATTGTAATTGCAATATGCACTTTTATGAGAAGTTTTGAAATGATTAAATACAGGGTGGTTCACATAAAACCGGCCCCAAAAGATTTCCAGATATATTTTAGTTCTGAAAATGGACACTATTTAACGCTACCGCTCCTGCTCATGTTATCTGTACATTATTGCAGGTATATTTTTATTTTCATGTTCAAAGCAGATGTTGGAAGCGGCCGCCATCAGCCTCGATGTATGTCTCCGCCCGCCTTACGGAATTGAATACGCCATTACGCAGGCTGACGAACACTAAACAACACTTATCAGCGAATGCGCGACTGTGGCGAATAATATCATCACATGCGCATGATCATTAGCATTGAATACTGTCTATAGCGAACATACAACATATACCTTGAAACCTATTGGGGCCGGTTTATGTGCGCCATCCTGTATAACTTTTGTGAAACTATAAACTTTATTTGAAACGTATTCTTACTGAAAAAATTACAATATATGTGTTAGTTAGAAATGAGAAGCATTAGTTAAGTTTGTTCATTGGAAGTTTGCATTTGCGTCGAATGAAAAAAAATAAAATAAAACAAAAAGAAACATTTTAAAGTGTGTTATATTAAAGTTCAAAAACATTGATATATATGCATTACTTTGCAATTCAAACGATGCTACACATACAGTCGAGAAGACGTTCATTTTCGGAATTATTAATTTTAACATATTCACCGTACTTATCTATACATCTTTAAAACAGAATTAACTCCTATAATAATTGATATAATTTTTTAAGTATTTTAAGTGTTTTTAAGTAATATAATTCTTTTCTTCCTTCGTTGACCCAACTCTTATTTTCCAACTCCTTTGGATTTTAGGCGTACCTGTGTGCAATTCTTTCCCAATTTTCTTTGAAATGCGTCTGCTAATTCTCCACAACAAGTTTCTGGATTACAAGACCCATTTCCCCTAGTCTCTAAATGTATCGACCCACATTTACGAGGCTTGAAATGGTTGTAGTGAAGAGCAACTCTCTTACACTTGTTAGGATTTGGAAAACATCACAGTTACGGAGCAACTAATTTCACTTGATGCCTCAACATCCTCTTTTACCAAAAAAAATCAAAATAAAAAGACAGTTGACCTTTAAAACATGGAACATTTACGTATTTTATCAGTGAATTCTTTACCTTTCATCATTCAATTACAAAATTCAAATATTCATTAGACCATAAGGTTTATTAAAAGTTAGTGATTGAAATTTTCATAATTCAAACGTTAAAATTAAGAGATGGAAGCTTAAACTGTTTTTGAAATTGCAAATAAAATAGAACGTCGATAATCCGAAGTAATTCGGAACCAAGCTACATTCAGTTAATCAAAAAGTTCGGTAAATCAAAACCAAAACCTATTTTAAATCAAAACCAATTTTGTACAAAACAAAATTAAATTAGGCCAATAATTTTATTACATCATGCAAGGTTGGTTACTACTATAATGATGAATTAAGACTAGTAGTACAGTACGTTACACTATATAAATCTTTAATATACCCAAAATATACTATCTATATTTATCTATTTATCTATACTATCTATATTAAGATTTATTTCCGGTTATTTATTTTGATGATTCTGGAATATTCCAGGTTTTACTGCTTATCTCCAATAAGGAAACTGAATAAAATTTATTCTAGTAAGAGTTCTAAAAATCTAGATTGATCATTTTCTAACAGTTATTGCAAATTGATAACTAAAATTATTGTAGGAAATTGATTATACAAACTTATAATGACTTCTAGTAGAAGAATATCATTTTATCCGTCTATAATCTTTATCCGGATTATCCTTAAAGCTGACTTGATTATCCACGGAAATATTAACCATGCTGATTAGTAGTAGTAAAGAAGTAATAATAGACAGTGAATTTGCAAGAGCTAATAATGTATTCTGTACTTGTTTATAAAATAAATATGAAATCTTCTGAAAAAACATCATCTTCTTTATTTCACAATATTTCGTTTAATAGATTACCAAACTTCTTCAAGTAGAATCAGAAAAAAAAGACTTTATTCTCCTCATTACAAAGAATTCGCTAGTTTTAAACATTCAAATTATAAGAAAACAAAATCGTAATGTGTTACATCAAATTTCGTTTCACTAAATAATATAATATAATGACTCACCCTCTTCTGATTTGTTATAACAGATATTGTCTCTTATACCGTAATGGCTATTCAAATTTGTCTGTGTTTTTGGATACTTCTCTAAAACAATAACATTGAAAATATACTCAATAATTTCATTTCTGCCTCTACCTGAAAAAGTTTGCTAATCGTTCAACGAAATATTGTAAAACAGTGATTGTCAAAGGGTGTGTGCGAGAAATAACAACCAAAAAGTGTTTTATTAAAACTGAAAAATAAAAGGAAATTTAAAATAGGTATTCGATATTTTCAACAATGTTATTTATTAACGTAAGAAGTACAAGTAAATCGTAAGTAACACAAACAGGAATGAGTGGCCGCGCAGTTGGCGTTGTCGTTAAGACACTGGCCTCTCACCTCTGAGTCCCGTGTTCTGTTCTCATGTGGGTTTCGTGATGGTGGACGATCCGAGCTGGGCAGGTTTTCTCGGGGTTCTCCCATTTCCCCTGCGAGCCTACCAACATACTTTCTCAGTCTTTCTCTCATCTGTCCTCATTTCAGTGGGTTTAGCATAATAGATCTACTGGTCGTGGTGCTTGGCTTCCTGCCGCCCACATTCACCACATTCTAATCTAATCTAACAGAAATGAGTTAAATTAAATCATCTTATAATTCAATGAGAAATATAGGCTTGTTTATATAAATAATTGTTTAATTTTGATTGTCGTATTAAATCAATCGATTACGTAGCAAAGCAGTCCGTGCAATATTAGGAACAGCGTTACTGTGCCGCAGGTCTTCGTCAAATACGTAAGTGCCATAAAGCAATAAAGATTCAGAGCCACTGTTGTAAAATAAAGGAGAAGTTGTTTTTTAAAAGATTTCTTATTTTGTAAGAGCTAAATTTATGCCCATCAGCACGATCATTTATATTTCAGAAAATATCCTTTCCACTTGAAACTATGTAGTACTTCGAACTTCATATTGGATCTTCCAACTTCTCACCATTCTCAATCACATGTGCAGCTTACAGTAGCCTATCATTCTCTGCCACTGTTAGCGTGACAGTAAATTAGGGTTGCTTAACATTAAAACAAGTAATAGTAAAAACTGTAAATTTAATTTGTAAAAAACAATATAAGTAATGGTAAAAATTGTGTTTTTTTTTAAATAAAAGATTACTTCCTATTCTTGATAAATCGAGAACAGTGTATTTTGAGCTGTCTAAAGAACATCAACAGTGTCCCAATAAATAATTCCTAACGTCGATCCTGTGATATCTGGGCGGTCAGGATGTTACATGAATATTGTATCTTCATTTATGCAATTATTGAACAATTATTTTGGGTCAATATTCTTACTAATTTAATCCCAGCTCAAAATGGTTTACTTGACTTTTCTTCTACTTTCTTTATTAAATTCAATTCTTGAAAAAAAAAGTCTAGTTTTACAGGACTATTCGAAGAGATTTGAACAAGCAGTTGTCTATAGAAAGTGAATAATGAACGAACAATTTTCCAGCAATAGAAATATTACTTTATAATTGCCAGACTTTTAGAAGATAATAAGTAAATAATGTCGTAATGAAATTTCAACAGTGTTTCACCTTTTAAAGCCCACAATTTCTCAGAAGCATTGATTAATATCAGTCGGCAGTAAGATTTCCTAACAACAATAAAAATTGTTTAATCTATATACTTGATAAAAGATCAAGAAATTACTATTTATGCTGTAATACGATGCAGTTTTGAAATATTTAGTTTCATAAAAAAGAAACCAATTCAGAAACAATGGTATTACAATAAGAAAAGATTAAATTGTATTTAAAATTGTTACTTTTCCCATTTTATTAGTGTTCCATACGGAGGAGTTATTAGATTCCGCATGTCTATGGATTAAATTCTACTCTGCCCGAACCGGGAGTCAGAGACCCATAAGTCGGGACTTATGAAGTCTTGAGATTTGTTAAAAAAAATCGAACTTCTTCTTTAGTCCACTTTTTGTTTTACATTTCGTTTCTCAAGGTCAGGAAAATAACGTAATTGGGTGAAATTGGGGTTTATCTATACTGACTTCTAGCAAAAGACCCTTTCTTCGCACAGGTTACAAAAAACAGATTTCCTGATGTAAATAAGAAAGAAATTGAAATTGTCAGATCACTTCAAAACTTTCCCAGTTCGTATAAAATTCACGTGGTAGGTATAAAGTAAAGATCAGAGAATATAAGTCTTCCCACCCCTTTCTCCCTAACCCTATCACATCAAAACTTTCCCAGTTGATAAACCATCACAGGCCCTCTATAAATTAATATTATATTCCTATTGTGCAAACCGAAAACCCCGTGGAAGTATCTTTCAACAATATTTGCTACAAATATATTTTAGTTCTAGTTTTTGCCACCAGGTTACTAAGTGGCGCTATTATGCGCAAATATGTTTGTGTGGTTCCATTATCGCAACCAGCTGCCTATAAGGTGCTATTTCAGGGATTTCACATTTTTTCAGGGTAGGAAATGTTCCAAGATACCTTAGAAAAATATATTTGATTCATACATGAAAACATAGAAACTTTCTGATGTTGAGAATGATTACGATACTCTCGATCCAATGTGTTGAATCACTTCCGGTTCAACTTATCCACTGGCCACTTACTCAGAGTCTTCCAAATGATGCAAAATACGGGTCTAGCACTAATGACCTCAATGCGGGCATCGCTTGAACTTGTACTTAACACTTGAATAACTGAGTTTTGCGCATCAATCAACCGTAGTGTCCCTTTTAATGATGCGTGCTTTTGATAGATTGTGAATTGTACAGGATGTTTTGTGAATTGACTTCTTTCTTTATTTATTTTGTAAATAGTGGACAGTTCAATTCCAATCGATGGCGGAAGATTCTGTGGAAGTAAGGTGACCGCTTTATCTCTGACATAAATGGGGGGAAATATGAATTGTTATTTGTTTTACGTAATGTGTAATCAGTTTTCATAGAGCTGTTTAGATTTGAGCTAAATTTTGTAGCTGTCGTGATGAGATTACTGCGTTAATATTTTCAGCAAATAAATTCTCATTCTTTATTAAAAAATCTCGCTGATTTACGCAGGGATCGAGTTGCTGTAATCGTCTTAACTTTAAAATGATTTAATTAAATATTAATTCCTTGGAGCTCTTTTCCTGCTTCTTGTTACAGAGACGCTGCTTCGAGAGATTTTATTACAACCTGAAAATATGAAGATTTTGGTTCAATACTAGCTTATGAAAAATTAAAAAGGGAGTTTTTCAATTACATAACAAAACTGCATTTTAATAAGTTAGATATTTTTGAAGCCAGAAAATAAGAGAATTTTATCAATATTTTTATGCAATAATAACACTGGTATCTTATTAAGAAAAATATATAAAAGTATGTGCAGTAAAACAATATTGGAATCCTTATTTTGTGCATAAGGTAGAGAATGTTTTTTTTTTTCCCCAGTTTTATTGGTATTATAAAAAAATTTTATTTACATTTTTACCACTGTTTATCTCGTTTCTATTCTGCAGACAGCTTACAAGATGACATAATGTATGTATATTCTTCTATTCTTGATTTTTATATGATAAATGTACTAATTATATTTAAGTTCAAAACCGGCTAATTATTCGAAAGAATTTCGGTTCTAATAAATTATTTTAACTTCAAAATGCTCCCATTTCTTATTCTATGAATAAATAAAGTAATAAACTAGTAACTGAATTAAAGATTTCTTTTACTTTCCCCACAGTTGAATTTTAAAAAAATTAAAGCCATAAATGGAAACTATCAAATTTATGATTTTAATTTTTTTAGATTCAACTATTAGAAATCTTGAATTCAGTTACTATAATAGATTATTACTGTATTTATTCATGGAATCAGAAATGGGAGCTTTTGTAAGCTAAAATAATGTATTATAAATTCTTTCGAAAAATTAGCCGGTTTTGAACTTAAATGTAATTAATTCAGTTACATTAAAATCAAGAATAGGAGAATATGATTCATTCCTGAATGAATATAAAGTTTATGTGTTGGATAAAGTTTACAAAATTGCCAACAGATTAAAAGTACGAACGTAGAGGCATTAAAAACAAATGAATAAACTAAAAACTTACACGACGTTTCAAACCCTCGTCTTAAATCAGCGTTTAATCTGTTGGCAATTTTATATGATTCATTCCTATTTTAAACTGTCATCTTTCAAATTTTCAGATTTTTAGTCGTATTTTTAACACTTACAGAACGATTTGAACTTAGACCTACAAAATCGTTCAATCTGACTTACGCCTCACAACCAAGAAAATAAAAACTTATTTTTCTATCTTTCGAATTCGGATACTGAGCCGATATCTGAAGAGTACCTACTTTTCAAGTTATTTTAAGCATCCAAGCAAAAAAAAAAAAAAGAAAAAAATTCTACAATCTTGCAATTCAAAATTTCCGCCAGAAGACAAAAACTGACTGAGCATTTAAAGCATGTTCTATTCCATTTACGTGAATATCAAAGAATAACTCCATGAGAAAAAGAAAGGACCGGTAGAAGTCCCTTTATGTGCGCACATTTCGTCTCCCGGCACTCACATCCAAGCAGTAGTCTAATTCCTGTTATTTGGACGAATGCAATTCAATGAAGCACGCCCGGCATGATATCTCCGCAGCATGGGTGATCCATTCCTTGATATCATTGATGTGTACGCGTTGTCTTTCACATACCACTATAGGAAGAAGTCACACGGTGTTAGGTCAGACCTATACGCCATCAGACCTACATGCTTCATAGAGTCTGGCAGGAATTAGACTACCACTTCAATGTGTGCCGGGTGAGTTATACTTCAAATTGAGAGATGTCATAACTGTATCCGATAAACAATACAGAAAACACACGTCTTTGAAACCCCGCCATTCTTTTATGCCCACCCTGTATACAACGTTCTTATATTTGATAACGATATCAGAGTTTTGTTACATGTAATTTTAAGCCAGGAGTACATTCAACATTCTTTTAAAGCAGAATATGAATGTTATATGAAATTTAGAAATAATTCTGTTACAATAACCACAATCAGTTATTTTTTATTCCTGAACAAATCTGTTCGACAACGTGGATTCCTAATTACTTCTACGGATTAATTTGATCACCCCAAAATTTCAACGAAATCTGAGATTTCAATTTAAGTTAGGATAGTTCTAAATAGTGCTTCTATCGCTGTGAAAGAATGTAGATAATATTGGCATACCAAGTATGTGTGTGGGTTTGATAAAGTTGTATTCCCCTTGCATCAGAAAATGTAAGAAACCTAGGATTTTGGACCTGTTCTTTTGGTTGGAAGGTTCGTCATTTTGTTTGTAAAAATCCCCACCCCCAATCGAGAAAGGATACGACTTTCTTTTTTGTACGGCTACAACCATTATAAATCCTTCCATTCCAAATTCCTAAAAAAAATCTACTTCTGTTAAAATGACTTGCAGCAATATCAAAATTATCTTTTTTTCACTGATTACAAAGTTACGTGGTTAGTGTTTGCTTTTAAGGTAATATCATAATCTTTACTGATTTTGCTTTTTATGTTCAGCATTATGCACAGCATTTACATTATTTAATCTTAATAAATTTTGTTTATATAATCTGAATAAATTTCATTGCAATATTTCCTTAATGGAAGATTTTCAAAATAAAAATATTTTATTTTTATTTTCTTTTATTCTTTGAGTTATATACAAAGTAAGTTTAAAGAAAGCTTTCTAGAATCTTCTTTCTTTTCCAGAAATAACAAATTGTGTGTTGACAGGAAAGAGCTTGACCTATAAGCTTAGTACTTTGGCCCATAGCTAGTTTCTTTATAACCAATAAGGCGTTAGGGTGAATCCTTGAGCCATTTATTCCATGGGTCAGTTCAGTGTCCGGTTCATTTGGATTTATTTACCTTGTAACGAATAGGTTCTCAAACTGATACGGACATTTTTCATTTCCCCTTTATGGGGAGCATGGGAATTCGGTGGGCAGGGGAGATAACTTGGCTGCTGGTGCTGGAAGATGGAATATCTAAATCGTTCCTATTCCCCTTCCCCAGCCTCTCGTAAAAACCCTCACTCTTATTCGCCTTCGCAGAGACGTCAGCATCGTTCAGGAGAATGATACGAATTTTCGAACGTGAGCAAGGTTTGAGATGGACTGATGAAACAGAGGGTAGAACCCTTACCTTGACCAGCGTCCGTAGCAGAAGGAAGGTTGCTCTTTCGTACACCCTCTTCCCTAATATTGCTCCCGAACGTAAAAAGACAAACTTTGGTATTTGGAGCGATCGAATGTGTAACTGAATCAGGGAAACCGAAAGAGCTGATGGACGCCGCACAGAATCCTCCACAACTTGAAGGAAAATGTTTCAAAACCGTAGCAAGGGACTTAGCCTTCGTCTCTCTGATGTGAAATTGAAATATGGTGTTTTGTAAGTGCAACACCTCAACAACAATTTGAGAGCAGAATTGTCCTTTTCTGTTCTTTCAAAAATTTGTAACAATATCTGAGAAAATTCTAACAAAAAGTTACATTCTCATTTTTAATATTTTAGTATCTTTATAACAACATCGAGTCATCTTAATTTAAGTTTAGACTCCTTAAAGTTCCGTAAGGTTGACTAAAGATTTTTTTTTTACAAGGCTGACTTTCTTCCATTCTAATAATTATGTCCATCTTAATCTTGATATGTTTTGTATTTTGAACTATTTCATGTTCTTTCTCTTAGAGGTCACTGTTATATCTAATTCTCCACAAACCTTTTCAGATACCAGGCCACATTTCCCGTTTTAAGAAATTTTTCTTTCGATTACTGTGAGACTTTCTTGTTTATTTTAGTGAAAATTCAACTCTCATCTTAACACTGTTTTGTATATCATGCATTTAATTTCCTTTCTTAATAACTTTGTTCTGACTAGTTAGCTAAGTCCTTAAATGCTTCTATTCGCCATCAATATTCTGTTATTAATTTGACTGGTAAGTTGTTAATTTGACTGGTAACAAATTAGCAATGGTACATAAATATTTAGATTGTCCAACTTGCTGGATATTCACTATTAAGATAATTTTATAAGAGGGATTATTCGATATTTCCATTAACTTTGTTTTTTCATTAATAATCTTAAGTCCCAGTTATGTTATTCAAGTTGTAAAAAATTGCTCAAGTTGCTTCAAATTGTATAAACTTCTCTTTCATATCTTCCAATATATTGAATTAAATTGATTTGTCTTAAAATACATAACGCTAAAAACTTATAAACTTAGAATTCTACATTTAATTTAAAAAACAAAAAACAACAAACTTTTGCACTGGATTCTGGACTATTTATGTATTTATGTACATTCGTAATTTTCCTCTTAATTATAGGAATTTTATATTCATGCAAGAATGGCTGTTTTTGTTAATGCTCACAGATTGAATTGACTTTTTTTGTGAAAGAAAACATTAATGGTAGTTTAACCTTATTCGTCGTATTAGCCGGGCTAGTAGGCCTAGATCACTCGATTATGCCAGATATAAGTATATTTGATAAATGATTTTGTGCCTTCACCTAATTCCGATATATTGAATGACTGCAAGAGCTAACTGTAAGAGTAAGATAGAAAAGTAAATCAAGCTTGATTTAAATAATAAATATAAAATGAATAAAAATAATAATAATTGGTGAAGAAACTAGACTTTCTAAATTGTTTGCATGTAACTTTTATTTTAATCAAACTCTATGATTTAGTAAACACGAAAGTTTTGTTTTTTTGGATTACGATATAGAGCATTATCTCCAGTAAGCATGATATTCAAACTTATCTGTATTTTCATCATATAAACTAGTCTTTCTAACACCGGTATGTCATACACTAATCTCAATTACAGCAGAAATGGGATTTTATAAACTGTTTTTAGAAATTCATGTACTTTTATTTGAGAAAAAAATGTATTAACAAAACTTGATTCGACGCAAACATCATTAATAATTTTTCTTTCGCTTTTCTTTTACTGGTTAGAAGGAGGCGTTTATCTTCGGTTTCAATCAAAGGGTGATTCGCCCCCAGAAGGCTTTGTCAATTCCTTCAGGTGTCTCACCTTTGCTCGCCGGTCTTTCTTTTTCGTTTCACCTTCCTTATCTGTGAAGTCGTTCCAGGAATTCTTTATTCCCGTCAAATGATCACTTGAAAGGTTTCGTCTCAGTGTGTTCCCTTATCCACTCCGCGGGCTTCCTTTTAGACATTAATTATTAGGATTTCATTTTTGAATTAAGGAAAAAAAAAATCATTCAGAAAAGATGTTCAGAAAGAAATAGAAAAATGAAGAAATTGCGAAATTGCTTGAAAATAGAAACCGCATACTTTTAGTTTATAAAGAATACTTATATAGCATCTGATTATATACAACTTATAATTTGAATTTACTCTCATTTAATATATTTACTAACTGACAGATTAGGATAAATAAAAGTCTTCTAAATCAAAAGTAAGAGATAAAATGAACTTTATAGTATCCATTCACACTTTCTAATAAATAATTTTGATTCATTTAGTACAATTTTGAGTTGGTCGATTTACATCCTATATCACTTTTCGTGAAGGATATGAGATCTTAGAGATTTCATGGATCTACCTCATTAGCACTGAAGCCATTATTAAGTCTATTGTAGAAACAAAAATAAATTACAAAGCCCACAGACAGCCGAAAGGAGAGAAAGAGAAGAAGAATGAAAAAACGCAGGAAAGGAAGGAAATATTCATGGAAATAGTCGTGGAATCCATATTCGTAGTATTAGCCAGGTTAGTAGGCCTAGATCACTCGATTATGCCGGAATGGCTAAATATTGGGTTTAGAAGAATTTTGGTTAGAACTTAAAATATTATCCCAGAATGAAAATATAAGTTACACAGTATTTTATTAACTTAAAGTAAAGCATTAGTTCTTTTTGACAAGCTGCTTCCAGATAAGCACTTCCATTTTACAGCAAAGACTATCTCCTACATACAAAAGAAAGATATATTTCAAGTACAGTCCCGTTTTTGCTTCAGAGGTGGATCTGACTAGATTACAGTAGTAGTCTTTGACAGATTGGGATTCGAACTAATAAATACGATTCACTATTGTGAGGCCTCATCTTTCGCCAACAGACTGATGACTTTGTACATTTAAAATATATTTTCATAAAAAAAAAACCGCAAACGAACAAAAGATTACTGAACATATGTAAGTTAAGTATTTTTCTGTTATGTTTCTTATTATAATAAAAGATTAAGATTAAGATAGAGTTAACTTTAGTTGGATACGGAAGCAGTGGTTGGCGACCCCTTTCCTACAAAGAAGTGATGGAAATTGTACTGAGTAATATTCGTAAAATTAGGAATTAGAGGTAATGGCGCCAAGGACCCTGAGACTGCAATGGTAGAGGTTATGACTTCTTAGATTACCTTCAAATGAGAAATGCGAAAGTTAACATAGATATATCTACATCCTTCATTTTCTAATATACAACTTAACTGATAAGCGAAGTTATCAAATCGGTATGTCATTTTTACAATGTTATAATGTTAATAAAAATAATACAAATTTTCTTATAGTGCGGTAGTGAATAATAATGTATAAAATTATAATTACAACAATATAATAGATAATGTGCATCAAATGATCTCAAGGACCTAAAACCTTTTTTATCTGGATAAGGAAAATAAAATAATAATAATAAAAAAAAACTCAACAACTTGAAACGTATTTTTTTTTTTTTTTAAGTTGTTGAAAGATAAAAATAATCGTAAAACTCACCTTTACTATGTTATTATAGACTAATAAAAATTATGTGAATTATCCATTAATAATAAATAAAAACGTAAATCCGCCTGAAATTAGTTTCGTAAATTAGTTAAAGTAATTCCATCAAAGCATGCGTGCATTAGAGGATTAGTAAAAGAATCAGAGTGCACTATTAAGAAATTGACAGTTGTTTTGGCTCTAAAGTTTTAGGCTTCTGATAGGAAGCCTACTAATCTCGGTTTGTCTGTCTGTCTGTCTGTGGACAAATATCATTAAAATCTCATTAAAAATCTCATTAAATTATCATTAAGCACAACAATCGCAACAATTCCGCCTTTTGCATTCGCAACAATCACGTCTACAAAACAGCTCAGCAACAATCACAACAATTGCGCTTTTGCAATTCACATTTATAATAATAAGGAAATTAAAGGAATAATGCAACAGAAATGACGTATCAAAAGCCGTTGCGAAGCATTGTGAATGGTTTACTAATCGCTATCCCTATCTTGTTTTTTATAGTAATCTCTTGATTGCCAATGCGCATGAGAAGCTTCAAGGAGATCCGTGCATGGTTCAAAATTTTATACATACGTGTACACCCATACACACAGAATTAGTGATTTTACGCACCTCACAGAAATACAAGTTCAAAACACATTACATTCGTAACTGTTCTAAACGTCTTTGGAAATATAATAAAAAAAATCTAACTTTAAAAATAGCTAAAATCCTTTAAAGAAAGTTATAAGACTAATGAGCTAAGTATTTACTTGGACGTAATTATCTGTAATGATTCTCTTTGGAAATTAGAAAGGAAACTTCTGCTGAGTCCATGTCAATGTGGTCAAGTTGAAATGCGTCATTGAAACCTTTTATATCTCCCGTTGTTTGCACTTTTAGATTCGCAATAGAATGATTTCAGAAAGATGAAAGGATTGTTAGTTTGCTTTGGGTACAAGGTCACGAATGTTGAAATATTTCACCTTCTGATTCAGTTGTTTTATTAGCATTATTGTTATTTTTTTAGAGGAATGATACTTATTTGTTTTATTAATAATGATTGTTGTATAGCTGCGGCAAGTCTTTCTTGGTAATATACAGTAGAAACAGTTTTAAAATGTGTATCTTCGGTATGTTCTTCTCACATTAATATTGTGAAACTGTCTTCAGAGAACTTAATTAAAAGAAATTATCAATTCAAGTGTTTTACAGTATATTTTTTTTATTGGTAAACATTGGTGTACTGAGAAGAAGAAACCCAGAATTTTGAATTTTTGGTTTGGTTGAATTCCCATCGTTTTTGGGTTTTTTTTTAACTCCCTCCCCAATCCTGAGAAGGATGAAATGTTTTTCGTTTTTTTTTTTTTTTTTTTTTTTTTTTTTTTTGAGGTTGAACGGCTAGGACCGTTGTAATCTCCCCCATTACAAATTCCTTCGCACGGTCTGTCGACAAAAATCTGAATGTAAATACTTCAAGCCTCTCACCTCTGGGGTTCGATTCTCCTGTGGGTTTCGTCCTGATGGTGGACGATCCGCGCTGAGCAGGTTTTCTCGGAGTTCTCCCGTTTCCCCTGCATTTCTCCCAACATACTTTCTCATTCTTTCTCTCCATCTGTCCTTATTTTCGTGGGATAGTACAATAGACCTCCGGTCGCTTGGCTTCTCTGCCACCCACCATACTTTCTCAGTCTTTCTCTCAGTCTGTCATTACTTCTGTGGGTTAGTACAATAGACCTCCGGTTGCAGTGTTTGGCTTCCCTGCCATCCACATTCACCACATAAGTATAAACTACTTTAAAGTTTCAGAAACCTACAACTTGGCTGAGCGTCAGCTGAGCGTGTACTTATTGTAGAGCTTATTTATTAGTACTCGCTCTCTTTTTTTCTCTTTCTACGTATTTTCTTTTTTGGATTTTCCCATGAAATTTAAAAAGTCAAGTGGACCTGTACTCCTTAAAATAAAGTCTTCTATTGTCATTTTGTATTGAATTCCAACCACAAGTATAAAATTGCATTTGCAGATTTAACATTTTTTTAATTAACGTTTCCAATGACTGTGATTGCTTTTTTTTGAATCCAATTCTCTTAGGGTTGGGTTCCGCTGCAAGGAAGCCAGGAATGGGAGTTTCCAAATCAAGATAATCTCTCTTTTAATCTTGGTTAGTCGTCATTTTGCTTGGGAACGCATGGCTGCTTGGATAGAGGAATCATTTGGATGAAGCTGGACCCCTCATTGCATTAGGAGCTCGTAAAACCCCGGAGATTCCAACGGAATTTACCTTTTCTGCCCTTCTGATCGTAAGAGGCTTTGCAAAGGATTCTTCAACGTATTTCGCAGAAAATCGAGCGTTGTTGCTTCAACGAATTGAAATCGTTTGTTTTAGGTCTTACTTTCTGTTTCATGCTTAAAACAAAAGAGTTAAATTAAGGGATCCTACAATTAGAGGGGGAGGGGTGGAGATAATGTATTTTCAATTCGAATTAAAGAAACAGTTTTTAAATGATTGAACCAAGCGAGATGTTACTATTCCTCTTGGACATTTTTCTTCTCTGTTGTCCATTTGTCTGTTAGTGCATGCATCACACTAAAACGGCTGAATGGATTTCCTTATAATTTGATCCGTAGCTTATTTAGGTATTATTTAAAACCCAGACATATTTAGTTAAATCTCTATCGCTTCCATTGCTTAAATAATGACTCCCAAAATCTCTAGCCGATACGATTGGACTGATTTTCCTAATATTTTGTGTGATGCTTATTGAATAAGAGCATGATCATAAATAAAATGTGAACACAATAATTTTAGTCTCCACTGTGCCGCCCAATATGGCATCCTTAAAATTGCTCTCCCTCTCTCCTACAGCTATCTCTACTTGCTCAGTCGCAACTAGGCAATTGAAAGCTGATTCTATAGCTAGTTTTTATCTTCAGCTACTTTAGTCTGTTCTATAAGCAATGTTCTGGCATTGTATGATTAAGCATAAAATATAATCTTTCATTCGAACGCAACTACATCGTTCAGGAGATGGCCAGCAATGACCTGTCTCTAAACTTAGCTTTGAATCTCGAAACTTGTTTGGATGTTTATCTTTTTCTTTTCTTGTGCTTTACTTTTCTCTGATTTAATATAAATTGCACGTATTGGCATTTCCCACAGAATTTATTCGGCCAAGTAGTCTACAATTTCCACTCCCAGTAAGCTATAAGTCTGTCAAGTTCATAAATTTTTACTAAGTAATTATAACAATTAATAAATAAATTAACTCAAGATGTTGACATAATCTTTCGAAAGATAGGGATGGGATAACGAAAGTGGCATTATTGATTGAAATTATATAAAATTATAATGTTATAATTAAAATCTGCTTGGCGGCGGAATTTAATATTTTTTTCATTTATAATAATGTGATTTCACATGACCCAATTTGTACTACTTACTTTTTTTATTTGCACTCATTAACAAAAAAAGCGACGACCTAGAAGGAGTTGTCCGATGGAGACAAAAATTGGTGGAGAGGAAGATTAAGTACAGAATAGAAAATGATTAAACTTTCAGACAAATTGAATGATTTATTTCAGAGTTACAGAGTTACAAAGTAACGACCTCAATAAGGTGCTGATCCACCTCTACCCTGAATGCAAGCTGCCACACGACGTGGCATAGAGTGATAAAGCTCCCTGATGGTCTCCTGCGGTATTTCTTGCCAAATTTGCTCCAATTGTCGGGCTAGGTCATCCACATTCCCTGTGGATGCAGTCGTCTTCCCATCATATCCCAGACAGGCTCGATTGGAGAGAGATCCGGGGATCTGGCTGGCCAAGGCAGCGTTTCACAAGCTGCAAGACAGGTCATAGCTACACGTGCCGTATGTGGTCTGGCATTATCTTGCTGAAAAATAAGGCCAGGGTACTGCTGAGGGAAGGGTAGCAAAACAGGTCTCAGAATGTCGTTGATGTACCGCTGTGTTGTAAGTGTGCCGCTAATGACGACCAAACGGGTCCGGTTATCAAGGGAAATGGCACCCCAGACCATAACTCCTGGTTGAGGGCCTGTGTGGCGTGCAATAGTGAAAGCAGGATCGGCACGCTGCCCTGGGCGTCTCCAGACACGTCTGCGACGATCGTCAGGACACAGTTGGAAGTAGGATTCGTTGCTAAACACTACACGTCCCCAGTCAGCATCATTCCAACAGGATCGAGCCAAGCACCACTGTAATCTGGCCCGACGGTGTGCAGACGTGAGTGGCAGGTGGCGTAGAGGTCGGTACGAGCGTAGATGTCGCTCTCTCAGCGTCTGTAAATGGTCAAGGTAGATACTCGTGTGCGGGTCGCACGTCTGATGGTTGATAAAGATGATTAAGGCGCTGTGACAGCTGATCTGACAATCACTGTATCCTCTCGCTCTGCTGTGGCCCTTGGGCGACGCTACCTTCATGACGCTGAAATCTGCCATTGTCCAGCCATTCCTGCCAGCATCTTCTAATCGCAGCATCACTTCGATTCATATGACGAGCGATTCTCCGATTTGCCCAACCTGCCTCTTTCAATCCAATGATACGACCTCTTTCAAACTCTGACAGTTGCACGTAATGAGCTCGAATCCTGCGGCGAGGCATTTTTTCAGTCGTTGAAAGGTATCCTAACTCGCAACGCAACAGAAATTTGGACCATCAGATTGAGAATCAGATTGAACAGCATAGGTGTTTCTTATATACACCTGCTGAGTGCACAGTTCCGAGCGCTGTAGCTCTCGCTATTCATTCATTGGACACCAAAGTTTAATCATTTGCATGGGCGGTCCCAATGTCTTTGCATACGAAATGTCATTACAATCGGACAACTCCTTCTAGGTCGTCGTTTTTTTTGGTAATGAGTGTATTTATTAATTTAGGTACGAATGATAAAACATTAAAAAGAGTAAGCATTAAAATAATATTGAGATAAAAATCAACTAGCTTTATAAAAGTACAGACACTTACATGAAATAAAGATAAAACATCACGCTGAAATAAAGAAATAAGAAAAATAAAAATTAAAAGATATAAAAGTCAAGCGTAATAGATATTAATCCGGAGAAATAAAACAGATAAATAACAGAAACGAAGAAAATATAACCAAATGAATCCTATTTCTTTCACTTTCTTTTTCTTTTTCTCTGATATTTCTTCATTATTTTTTTCTTCTTGGTGTTATTTGATTCTACTTCTGCTATAGCTTGCTTATATTTATTATTGTATCGTGTTTCTTACAGTTTTCTGTTTTTTCTAAAAGTATTTGATTCTATTATTAATTACTTTCGTTATAGAGCTTCTCTCAATTATTTCTCACATATTAGAATTTTTTAAAAGCTGACTTTTCGTTATATTTTTAAATATATTACAAATACATCACAAATACGGAAAGGCATAGAAATAAAAATTTGCATAGGAATATGGTGTGTGTAAAAATGTCGCGGTATTTGGAAGCACAATGATATGCAGAAATATGTAATTATATGGAAACGTGATAAATGTATCATAATATTTATATGAAAATAGGATGATTCTTAATATTAATACATAGAAATAAGATAATGTATGGAAATGCACTATCTATTTTGAATTTTTGAATATAAACCCAAACACTTAATTTTGAAAACACAGTGATTTGGATAAAAACATTGATGAACATGTATAAAAATGATGTGTTGTAGCAAACAACGTGATATGTTGAGAAATACGTGATATTCGTAAAAGAAATACGATGATGCATGGAAAATACAATAATAGACAGAAATATATTGATGTATAGATAGGTGTATGGAAGTCTGTGAGGTAAATAATATATATTGTATGGAAATCCATAATGTACGGTATAAAATGTGATAATGTCTGGAAACACAGTAATTCATGGAAAGATGATGATGAATGGAAATGAATAGAATGGATAGAAGCATATTGATGTGTCAAAATCCTACGATTTATGGAAATTGAGATATACAGGGAACGTATCGAAATATATATCAAAATACGGTTAAGAAAACGAAAAGATACTTTAAAAACATTGTCTTTTTGCCGATTTTAATTTTAGCAAAATGTCACGATGTTGTAACAGCGGTGTTATTTTCTATTGTTCTAAGTAATTAAACCCATAAGAATGAAAACGATGTCTATACTCTATAAATATACCAATGTACTAAAAATTCTGAAACATATTTATAAATATGTCTGAATTTCGCTACAAAACGGGAAAGTTCTCAAACTACCGGAAACCTTTTGTTTATATATTATATTTTAAACTTTGAATTTATTGGCGCTGATTCCTTTAATGTAAGGATTCATTCAGATTGAATATTTTGAATCAAAACAATTGTAATCATGTTTAATTTTGTTGTTTGCTAAAGAAATTCTGAAGGTTTACTTTGTAGACAGTTGATTTAATTTAATTCCTTTTTTTAGATTATTTTTCTAGAATATTGAGGTTCATACAATTAGTGAGTGAGTATTTAGTGCATTTTCATACTAACTTTTGAACAGCAGGATATATGTTCTTATACTTGGCATGCTTATTTACGGATAAGAGTGTATCTCACTTTTGTATTTGAAAATGTTTTCAATGGTGGGGGAGGTCTGACCAAAAAAATTTGCGCGTGCAGAGGAAAAGCATCCCATTGAAAAGCATTTACAACCTACATATTGCCTTTCATGTCTTAACCAATGCTTACTAATCCTTTTAGTCTTCCATTAAATTGTCTTTTGATATTAATAAATTTAACTGGATTTATGTAATGTTAATTTAATTAATTTTTCTTAAAAAAATATTGGTTTGTATTTAGGAAAAGCCAAAATGTAGATTTTTCTTTTGAATTATTTTTATAACTTATAGAAAAGAAACACAAGAAAAAAACTGTTTTCATATTACACATAAAACTATAGCGATTCCGTACTTAATTCATTTTCGATCGAGACAGGAAGTGACTGCAGATGGGACTAGATACGATTTTTTCCCACCTTACAAGTCATAACGGTTCCAATAAGGTATCATTAGTGTTTGTTAGACTTTCAATTTGAGCTACGAAGGTTGTGACGGACGGACTTAGGGACAGACAGACAGAATCTTCTTCAGAGCTTCCCCTCCACTTACAGGAAGTGTAACGACATATCCACAATAAATATATCAACATATCCACAATAAATATATATTTATTAGCAAATTTTCGGAAGTATTTTTCGATCTTCCTTTCTCAAGCTATCACAACAACTGGAAATTACATGAATTCTATCATCACTTCTCTTGCTCAAGATATCACTGTCATTATTACAACAATAATTTTACTTTAATACTTTATTACCTTAATACTTTACTTTACTTTAAATCTTACTGTTTTACTGCTACTAATGTCTTTCTTTATTAAACTACCAGCCCACTGTACAATTGTTTCTTCTATTTTCAAACCTTCCTATCTATTCATATTTCTTTCTTTGGTATTCCTTATGAAAATACTTCTTGTTTTTGTCTTTTTTTTCTACTTTTTCAGTTTTTATCTCATTATTCATTATGTGGTCTTTCTTATAGCAATGGTCTGCTATTTCTGATATTTCTGTTAATTTTCTCCTTACATAACTCCCATGTTTCAATACTCGTTCTCTTAATGTTCTTTTGCTTTCTCCTAAGTAAAACTTCTCACAGTTATTGCAGTCAATTTCATATAATACTCCCATTTCATTTTTTTCTATCACTAATATTAATTTTGCTACAAAACATATTTTTAATTTTATTATTGTATTGGAAAATAACTTTAATTTCGTATTTCTTAAGAACTTATGTTTCGTATTCTTTTGTGAACTTATTGTTTAATATTCTTGAATCAAAAACGAAATATCTTTTAACACTAACAAATTCGGGGTGAAGGAATAATATTTATTGAGTAAGTGATAGTTTTGCTTCTTATATTTCCTGTAACGAAACCTTTCTTAATTTCCTTCATCTTGAATTATTTAATAGATAGGGCCATTTTTATCCAAACAGAGCATCTAAAGAAATAATCCTATGTTGTTCATAAGATTGATTGGTTGGAAATCACATGCACTGACTCATAAACGTTCTGAGCAGCAAACGTACATTTTGTTGCTGCTAATTTATGGTGAGGTCCGAGCAGCTCAACATATTCATAGCAACTGTGTGCAGACTTTGACACAAATTACTCAGCTAATCGTATTTCAATAAACAGTGTTGCTAATATCTTTCAGAATTATCCCTGCATTTGCTATAACTGGTGATTTAGGTCTGCTGTTCACGTATTTATTAGAAATCTATGGAAAGTCAGAGCCGATTTGCTATGTAATCAACACGCCTGATATGGTGCAGTTCAACATTTCTCACAAGCGTTTTCTGATGCAGTTCAGTGAAAATAATGCAAAAAAAAATCACTGTTATATTGTAACTTAACAATTTCATATCGTCTTTCTATGTAACTGAAAGATAAATCTATCAAATATTTTAAAAATAAAAATGTTAAATTTATTAACAATAAAAATGTATAATACAAATATTAAATTTACATTGTAGAAAATTCATTAACTAGGCATTTACAAAGGAAAAATAAAGTTGTTAAATTTAACTATTTAATAAGATCAGACAATGTTCAGTAAACCAATTTTTGAATACCGTATTGCAAGTTACAAATATTTCACGAAAGAGTTACCAGTTAATAGAATTCAAAATTAAAGCCGGCACACCTGATTAAATTAAATTTAAATTAACACATTTCAAACTAAAAATTAAAAAAAAAAAAACTTGTTTAAAACTAAAATATATATACAATTAAAATCTACATAATTAAAATCACAACGACCAGGTTTCGCATCAGTACAGTCTTCGCATTTTCAAGTAATGGGTTAACATTATGTTTGGTTTATATATTAAAGTCCAAAAAGTTCGGAAATAGTCCGTGTATACCTCCCGTTGATTGCTATGACGTGAATTGGCTTGACGTATGATGACTTCGGGACCCTGGTGGATGTTTTTTGAATTACTGCAATCATACTGATGCGAAACGTGGTCGTTGTGATTTTCATTAGATATTAATTGTATATATATATATATATATATATATATTAGTTTTAAACACGTTTTTTAAAATTTTTTTAGTTTGAATTGTGTTAATTTAAATTTAATTTAATCAGGTGCGCCGGCTTCAATTTTGAATTCTATAGAATATTGAGCGCACTTAATATATATATTTAATTGAGTTACCAGTGAACTTTCATCTTTTTTATAAAATTAATTTTTATGTAGAAAAGTATTCTAAGAACAACGGTTTATTAATGGGTTGTAACCGTTATTTACTCACAAAACAGCCCCTTAAATCTACAGAACTCCCTGCATAACAATAATGAAATTTCTAAGGAGATTAAGTAAAGAAATTATTGCACTTACAATGTCCTAGTAAATATCATGTATGCAAATCTACAGGATCATCTTTTCATTAATCAAAGTCTGCTGCTAAAGTTTCATCTTTTAGTTCAAATACCGGTACTTTTTTTAAAATTTTGATCTCCGTTCAGCGAATAATTAATGCTAAGTTGACTTGATTCAATTTTTTTTTATTGTAATATACTTTTTTTTACACTTAATTAGCCTTGATTTAGTGGAAAATTTGAAATTAATCAAATCAAGAAATTACTTTATGAGTAATGTTTATCATAGATTATTAAGAAAAAAAAATCTTTGAACACAAATATAACGTGCAGTAATTTATCATAAGATTGAAAAATAAAAGCCTGCATATAATTATGTTCGACGCCTTGAGCTTCCCATCGCAGGGAATGTGGGACAGCTGTTTCGTTCTTATTAGGTCTCTTCAGCCACATTTACCCCCCGATAATAAGCTAAGAAGGCGTGGATTGTATTCATAGAAAAATGGTTGTACAATTCTTGGGTTTATTTTTCCTTATAAATAAAAGCCTTTGCGCCTGAAAGTTTAAAGACCAAGCTTTTAATTTTGTATGAGATATAATTATTTTTTATTGTTGTTCATTTTTTGTGAAATCCCGTTTCCGGGAGCTGGAGAAGGGTCCATAAATTTTTTCACGCCTTCTGAGCTTATCATCGTGGTAAATCCGGCTGAAGAGTCCTAACAAGATTCGAAACAGCTGTCCCAAATTCCCTTTTATGATAAGACCATAATTATGCGCCAGCCCATACTTTTTTTAATTTTAAAAACAAAAACTTCATCACAGAATCTGGTGCTTTCAAAATATTTGACTCCTAATGCTGTTGTTTCTTTTTATTTTTCCCTTGTATCTTTAATCTTTATTTTCATTTTAAATAATTTCTAATCTTTAAATACATCAACATTAAACTCATGGAATTCTTCAACAACTTAACGATTTAATAAAATATTTCGAAAAATTTATCGTATTTTGTTATATTTATTTTGTCATTTTCTATATAAGATTTTGTATCTGCTGATTGGAACAAAACTCGATAAAGAAAACTATCTAAATAAATGTCTATTTACAAAGTAAATTTCAAAAAGAAGGAAATATAGATCACATCAAGAGCACCATCACGTAGATTTTATATTTAAAGCAAATAATACCATTTAAAATTCATAAACTTGGACCAAAAACCTTGATAATTTTTTTGGGTACATACATTACGGTAAAGAAGAAACCAAAGTACAAAGAAACAAAAGTTGCCAGTGATAAAAAAACAAGGAGATTTCACGAGATCGATATTCCGGAATTGATAGGAAGTTTTCTGTTAAAATTAGTAGACAAAAGTCACGTGTAGCTGCATAGGTCCTCGTGTCCGCAAAGTTGACCAAAGAAGAATAGGAAGTCACTTAATTCCTGTATCCCTGTGACCAAACGCTTTAGAAGTGGTTTGTAGGAAAGAGTGACTAGTTATCAAAAAATTCTCAGTCAATTCCGCAACATCGATCTGGCAATGCCTCGTTGTTAGTTTAGGAGGGCCATGAACTTCATTGTAACTCAGTGCTGTAATTGAACCTGGCAACACACTCGGTCAAAGTTCTGCGGTTTCAAAATTAGGTTGTTCGAGAAGAATAAACGCTTCCAACTTACATAGATGGATCGTTACATAAAAGCCAAACATAGATCAAAACATACATACATCGGAACATACTTTTTATAACTAGTGTGTTATAAAGACGTAACAGTAAAAATTGTTATTTTAAAGAATAAATATTAAATTATGACCTAGCTCACTTTTAACTTTTGCATAGATAAGATGCATGCTTTCCACCAGCCATTGTTAATAATAAATTTCACAAACAATAGCACAAGCAATTTCTAACACTACGAACTTTCTACATAACTCTACGTAGGAGGACTGATAAGTAGTGGACCCAAGCTTTATATATTTATTTTGAATTTCCTTACTTTGCCGGGATTGAACCCGTCCTCTCAGCCCATAGACAAATACTTTACCACTATAGTTATAAGCATTATGGATAAGAGATTTTATTTTATAAGTTAACAGTAGCAGAAAAGTACATTATCCTTATGTCAAGGAAAGAGTAAAAGTAGAAACATTTTTTTTTTTTTTTAATTTTTGTAAAAGTTTGGCAAATGAAAAGATTATTCTTTGGATAGGAGGTTGGCCAATGTTTTCGAATGAAACAGTTGCTGCTTTAGGTGTTGATTTTGCGGGAATTTGCAGTTCAACGATCCAGGAATCTTGTTGCTAAAAAGGAATTCTTGATTGTTGATTCAAGGAAATGTAAATGAAGGAGTGTGAGGTAATTACAGGCAGGCAAGGTAACAGACAAGCTAGAAGAACCTTTACCTGAATCTTCTACAAATTAGCTCAGAAGGTACAGAATAGATTCTATTTCAGGAAAGGCAATTTCGATAGTTTGGCCCTTGCCATTTCTGTGAGTGGTTTCCTATTAAGGTGGTCCAACAGCCAAATCATCTCCTGGGAGGGGAGGAAGAGGGTTAAGAAAAGGTAAATCGCAATTTGGCTCGACAGATCAGTCGTCTTCTTTCGGCGCCTGAAGCGATGCATCCACGTATAGAAAGGGGGAAGGTGCTACACGGTATTGAATACGACCGGGTCGGACGAGTTCATTTTAAAGGAGTCAACTTTTCACCCACGCAGCCAAATTTAATAACGCTGGGCACTGGGGTGGAAGCGTCGCAAAGAAATGAATTTAAAATTTTAATTTGGTTCGACGCTTTCTTTGCCCAGGGCATCTGGAAAGAAGGAAAAAAAAAACAGGGAAAAAAAGGGGCGGGAGTAGGGGGGAAATATTTCATAAGTGAAACGCGGGTGGAATTTAGTATATTTTTCTCGTCTCTTCATCCTCATTCCCACCTTCGAATGAATAAAGAAAAACGAAAGAAATGATCACATGTAACCAAAGCAGAAGGGAAAAAAAAGTGGGATAAGAGAACGAAAGTTAAGTAGAAGCAATAGATAGAAAGGGGCCGCTCTGAGTAAGATTTCTTTTGAATTTTTCGTATTGAGTATTGAGTTTTTTCTTTTTGGAAGATGTTTAATTGTCAAAGGATCAAGCAGTGACGTCAACAGTAATTTTATTTCTTTGAACTTTAGGTTGACGTCAAAGCTTACGTAATTAATTAATAAATAAGCTTATATAAGACTTATGTAATCACCACAAGGTAAAAGAATAACTGTGGCGCCCAAATTAAAACAAAATAAGAAAAAATAAGAAAATGTTAACTCAAAAAAAAAATGGGAAACTTTTGAGTTTAAATTCTTCTTCTTCTTCCGAATTTGGCCAACTAGGGACCACGAAAAATAACCTCATGATTTTCTTCCTTCATTCATTCTCTTCCTCCAGTATTCTTTCATCCTTTCACTCTGCTGCTTTCGTCTTTCATCTGTCCAGATTCCTCCTGTTTTCCTTTTCTGCTTTGCTTGAAAACCAACAAAATTTTTAACTGTTGATCTGAGCATCCCCCTATTGAGTTTAAATTGTAGAGTATTAATGAACCTTACAATTCTGATTAAAAAAAGCCAATTTACTGTTTAGTAAATACAAAACCAACCCGTACAGTTTGCAATCTAATAAACGCTCGCGTTGCAACGTTTTAAAATTGACATTACATTGATTGGCGAGCAAAACTCATTTATTCAGGCGTTTGTAGTTCAAGGGTTAAGTTCAGTTTCATCACAGCCCTTCTCGGTACACAGTTGGCATAAAAATGAACTTGCAGAGAAGTTTTTCCCGACAAGCCTTTCCAATTGAAGCGATGCCCACACTGAATTCATTTAGTATGTACATACTCCCATTTTACCCCATTCGGGCGACTCTGAGACTCAAAATCACTTTGAACCGGTCACATTGGATCGAGGGTATCATGTTAGTTCTCAGCATAGTCGTTTCGTTTCAGTATAGATTTGATTCCCAATTTTCTCCAAAAATTGACTCGGTTAATGGCAAGAAAGTTGGTGGACCGGAGTCAGTTTTCAACAAACCTCCAAACTCACGGTACTTCAACTACTGGTTTGGACTGTTGAAGGCGTTACACACACAAACGCAAAAACAGACACGAGTAATTTAACAACGTCTCCCTGCAGAATCGCTAAAAAAAAATCGTAACGTTTCGACTTTTCGAATTCAGGTAATTTGAAATCATTTCCGATTTTTAAATTGGAAAGGTACTCTTTTATTAATAAAGTTCAATTTAAAATGTTGCACTTTGTAGTATTCCCATTAAGCTATTTTAAAAACGTATGAGGAAGATCTATAATTAACCACACTTAGTGATTAATAGAATCACAGATTAATATATTCAGTTTCAAATATTAATATGGTTTGATTGCTGGTTCACATTGGTTTATGGTAAATGGTTGTCATTTATACCACTAAAAATTGATTGTTTGTTTTCTTATGTTTTCTTATGTTTTAGTTATTTATATACTCACATTTGAGTATTATTAATTTCTAATTTCTATTATATTATAGAAGGGATAATATTATTGTTCTATATTTTGTTTTGTTATTTTTTTATCTTGATTTATTCAACTATTTTGTTGTTAATTTATTTTAATTTTATTTTGTATTAATGTAATGTAACTATACGTAACTTCAGCACCTGCACACAGGATCTCGAAGTAGAATCTAGCAGGACTGTATTTTCTTGATATTTTAAATAATAATAAAAAAAATGACAGTTTCGAATTAACTGTTCTTCATTAGACTCTTCAGTATAAAAACCCACCGAAGTTTAAAAAATGACAATATATTTACAGTCCAAAACGATGACGCGACCAGTTTCACAGAGTCTTAATGCTTAGTGTCATCAGGCTCACCTTGACCTCAGTGAAACCGGTCGCCTCATCGTTTTATAATGTAAATACATTGTCACTTTTATACTTAGATGTCTGGCATAATGGGAATACTACTATACTCGTTTATATTTAGAGAAATAAATTAACAACTTGAATAATCCAGCAATTGTCTGAGGTATTAAAGACAGTAAGTAAATTGTAAGGTCGTCTTTTACGAAGTTTTCAGTACGTCCTTGGATTTCTATCTTAAGCAATTTCGATCTTGTTGAAAGCAAGATCTTTCTTTTTTTGCCTGAACATGACAAATTCCAATCTTCTCAAATAAGTAGATTTGTTTTTCCCAAAAGATTTTTTTTAATTTTTTTTTTGTTGATATTAAAAGAATATGTTTTCTTTGAAATCCTTTTGAGCAAAAAATAATTGAAAGTCCTAAAAAAGAAATTCAAATCCAATTTTCTTAAATCTTTTTTTTCTAAGGTCGTGAAAACAATACAAAAGGAAAAATTTTCATTTTAGAATCCCTGCGAATATTAATTGAAATTAAATTGAAATATTAATTAAAACTGCAAAAAGCGTTTCTTCTTTTTTTTAAGTCGCATTAAATTTCATTAATTTTAATCGTTTAAAGCCAATTTGAAATGGATTTCAAAATGGATTCCAATACCTTGTCAGAACTCTTTGGAAATTCATTGTTTGCTATAAATGAGTTAGTTGTTCGCTTCAACAATTGTTTTCTTAGAAATTTTCTATCGGCATCAAAAGCAGATTTTTTTATACAATTTTTGAAATATACACTAAATTCCAAACAATTAGTGCATCCAGAAGCAGCAGTCGCATTAGAATGACGCAGATAATGAAAATAACGGTGCAAACAACTGATTACAAGATCAGAAGAAATGGGTCATTTATTCGGGCAAAACACTACAGGTCAATAGTCCCTTTAGTACTGCGTCGTAATGGGCCTAGCGTGAATATATAGGGCGATACGGCTTGGTAAGGAGTCGTAGAAATGTCTACTGCGGAAGATCTTCCAATAGCTGTTGAACTGCGGTACTAGATCGCTCATGCCCGTTCACATACATGTTCAATTTAGCGACAAGTCTGGAGACCTAGTGAACCAAGGAAGCGTGTCGACAGCACGGATGCAGGCCAGGGAAACCCGTGCCAAATATTTGTGCTGCACTACTGGAAACCGCCGATATTGGATTGATAATGACAGACAGCGTAAGGGGCGCCGAAAATGCAAAGCTCCTTCTGCAAGTAGCCTCGCAATCGTGCGGATAGATATAGAGTTTTTTTAGTGATGCCAATGCATGTCTCTGGATGGTGATCAGTGACACCCTTGGACTAGTTCGTGCCTGTCGGACCTCTCAATTTTTGCATGATGTCGAGAGTTTTCAGTCAAGCTTGAGAGAAGATACAAAGCTGAAACTTGGCATTCTGATTGTTGAGTGTGCAAGTTATCCAAAAACTTTACAATTATGGTAAAGTGCATGTTTATGTACTTTAGCTTACTGTTGGATGTAGGTTAAGTTGCAGGTATTAAACAATTGTTCAAATTAACCATTTTTTAATCAATTAGTTTTTTTTTTTATTATTTTACGGTGTATTGCGTGCCACATTTTCCATGATATTTCGTTTTACTAAGGACTTACAGAAGTTTGCTGCTTTGTGTAACACAGCAAAGAAAGTAGTCCCAATAATAGAGTTGCTATATCCCTATGATTTATAACTGCCTAAAAGTTTAGTTTTCATTTTTATCAATTATTACTAATGCCAATCTAGTTGGTTTCATTTTTAATTACCTAACAGAATTTTTAATTAGTTTCTTCCAAATTCAAATTCACCCGCGAAGAAATTAAGTCTGGATTCGTGACGGCTTTTAAGCGCGCAGAAAGAAGGTTTCTGCAAATTATAAATCATAATGAAAACATCCTTAAACACTTAATGGATAGTTTCCAAGAAACTAGGCCACCCCCTGTCCCCCCCTGGTAAGTATGAGATTATCCAAGAAGAATCGATTCCAAGCGGTTATGGCAAAAAGTGATATTTTATTCTTGTAGTCCCTGTGGCCTAATAGATAAGACGCCTGACTTCGGATTAAAAGGTTGCAGGTCCCCTTGCGAACGTTTCATTATAGTAATTATTTCTATTTTTCACAGGAAATTAACAATTGCACCTGACATACAGAGAAATAAAAGATTTTAGTAATATAGATTTGACCGAAAAGTACTTCAAAATTTCGAGAAACTACGACTAAAAAAGAATTCATTTAACCTCGAAAACAGATCAGGTTGGCAATTGGCCCGATCGTGGCCTTACCTTTTCTTTGGCTATCCCATCCTCAGTGTTTGTTTTCCAACCCTAATTAAAGCATCCATCGAAGAGCAATGACTCATCGAATGGTCGTCAGGGAGATGTTATTGAGTTTTCAGACCGGTGACAGTCGCTTCGACGGACGACAGCTTTCCCATAATCCCCGGCTGAATTACTGGATCGTTCATTTTGCAATGAGTTTTTGGACATTGGACACACACATACACTAGAGACTTTAAAGGCCAGATTTTCCTCATAAGAGTAAATGAAAAAAAAAGAGCTTGGATACAATTAAGAGATTAATAAGTGACTAACAATTTGCAATCATTTGAAATCTAGAGTTTCTGTTTCAAAAGCGACTTCAATCTAACGCCACAACTCTTTCCGTTGATATCAACTTTGAGATACGAGTCTGCTGTTATCCCTACATCGAAACAACTTTTTTGTTTAATTTTGTTTTAATTCATCTCGTTTTGTTTGGTTTTTCACTATGAGCAAAGACAGTCAACTCATTCATTTCAGGCTATAGTTAAAAACTAATGATTATGTTATCTACCAGTAAAATATGGCAGCCATTTTAAACTCTCTTTGAACAGATCCAATTTCTTGTAGTTTTCAAGAGTAACTGTGCTGATACTTTTTAAATTCATAAACTACGGCTACAAATACATTAGTAGACTTGTGAGTAGCTGGATAGCTTCATTTAATATAACTACCCTTATAGTTACAGTAAACAGCAACTATAAGATTCGTAGGAGAGCTTAATCTTTATGAGAACTTCTTTCTTCAGCTTATAATAAATACTTCTGCTAGATTTGTTCATGTAATAATATATTTGAAAACGTTTGCTGTAATTCTTATTTTTTTTTTCATTTTTTTGTTGGATTTACTTAAGAAATCAAACCCTGAATAATTTAACATATCATAGGTACTCCATTGTCAGGAACGATTTATGAATTGAATTTTTTATGATGTTTTTCTTTTAGGAGCAAACTAATAAATCTTGAAGTAAGCTATGATGTTTGCCTACTATTTATCATGCCAACGTTATGATATTAGTCTTCTGTCAATTTTATAGTGGTTTAACTTGGATTTGTGGTGAAGATCAAGAATGTCAGTGAGGTCTAATTCCAACAGGTCTTTCATTTTTACACAATGCTTTTATTTTTTTCCAATTTATTTAAGTCCTCAAAAGGATAAAAGGAAAGCCAAAAAAAAAAAAAAGAATTATTTTGAAAAGAATTGCATGTTTGGGTTAAGCTGAAATTCTGAGACGGCCGTTTCGAGCTTATTGAGCTCTCGTCAGGCAGCGCAACTCAAATCAAGATTATTTTTGACTATCTATAAAACTTGAGTTGTATCCATTCATTTTTAAAATTTCCTTCATTTTCGTTAATTCATTTACAATAGCAGACCATTGCTATAAGAAAGGCCCTCATAATGAATAATGAGATAAAAATTGCAAAAGTACAAGAAAAAAAAAAAACAAGAAAAATTCACAAAAACAAGAAAAATTTTAGAAAGTATTTACATAAGGAATACCCAAAGGAAGAAATATGAACAGATAAGAAGGTATGGAAATAGAAGAAAACATTGTAAACCGGACTGGTAATTTAGTAAGACAACATTAACATTTAAGATGTTTTCTATAGAAATCAAAAGTTTCTTTTAGCATTTTTAAATTCATTAAATAAAAAATACGAGTGAATGGGTAATTTACTCAATATTGCAACTCGGTATCCTGATCCTTCTTCAGGAGATATTTAAAACTGCGGTTCGTGCCATTAAGATGGATACAACAACGGCACGGAGTTTACAGTTTTTCCAGAAGAACGCTCAACGTGACGAACAGACGTTATCTAGAATAGGAAAATTCCTCTTCCTTCACTCATACTAATTATATGCGTTCCCCTGCAGATCTAAGTTATATTTCTATGATTTCATTATACGAGTATTGAGATTATCCTTAAATTAGATTTCAAATAAATTAAAGCTTTGCAGATTTAAAATTCTATACAGTCTAGTTCTTCATTAACTAAAGCTTTAAATTTCTTCAAAATTGCTTTATTCTTATTATCAGAAAATGGAAAAATAAAACCTGATTCTTATGCACTAAAATTAATGAAAATTGTATTAATTCTAACAAAATTTCAAAATGTAAATGATCATCGTTTACTCCAATAAATAAATATATGAAATATATAATTATTACGAAAAATACTCGAACTATTTAAATTCTTCATCATCACTATATTTCGCAGGAAAAATTCTTATCCTGCTTCTTCAAGCTTAGATACAGAAAACATAGACTATTATAACATTAGCGCTTTTCGGAATCGACACCCTGAAGTTGCAGACTGGGCACATCATTGTATAACTTTAGGACACAATCCAGACCCATTAGTTAGTGTGTTATATAAAAATATATATGACAAGAACACGAGGTTTATGATTGAAGCCTGTGTCATCAATAGCTTTAATTGCTTCAATAAGCAAAATTCCCTTGAAAATTTGCTTTTTTGTAATAAATGTAAATTATTACATTTAATTTAGAGATGATGAAGATTTTTTATCACAATACATATTGTAGAAGAAAAGACCTACAAAGGAAGTATAGAACGTTTATGTATTGAAATTAGTCCATTTTTATTAGAAAAATTTAAAGAAAATTGTAAAAATCATGAAATCTTTCAGTAATTGTTGTCTATTATAATCCATTAGCTCATTTTTGTGAAAAAAATGTAATGAAAATTGTTTTAATCATGAATCTTTCAATATTGTTATCAATTGTAATCCATTAACAATAATTGTAATTAATTAACAATTATAGGAACATGAAATCGTTATTTATTGTCATCTACGGTCATTCTTAATTGTAAACTTTGAAAACATTGTAATCTTTACCATATTTATGTTGTTTAAAACTTTGCTCGTTTTCTATTTGTTCTAATATTCTATGTTTTCTGTAGCTAAACCTGAAGAAGTAGGATAAGAATTTTTCCTGCGAAATATAGTGATGACGAAGAATTTGTAGTTCGAGTATTTTTGTTAAAATAATGATTATATATTTCTAGTATTGATGACAAAAAACTGAATTTTGTCATCAGTAGATTGAACCTTGACTAGTTGTCAAGGTCTTCGTTGCACGGCCTTCGTCAAGAAAACGAGTTTCTTGCAAACTCGCTTTCTTTTAGTAGAGTAGCTTTTGTTTTCAATTGTGAAAGCTTCTCTTCTTTGATTGTTTAAAGTAAAAAAAAAAGTGCGTCATTATAGCAGCCAGAGTTTCGTCCATTCGCCGAGGGAGGCGTCATTGTCTCGGGACATTCGCATAATAAACTCAACTACGACTGTCGTGTGTGTCGTTAAGGTCCTCCAGCTAAGGCCCCCCGGAGACAATAATAAACAGAATTCCTCTTGATGCATCGCCATGCACGTAAAGCAAAATCTCAGCGGAAAAAGGTGTCACAACTAGAATCTCTGTCTCGATAAATAAAATGGATTTCCCCCCTGGTAGGGTGCCCAGATCGCAAGAAGTTTCGTCAGTTATCTCCAAAATGGCTCAGCGTGGTTCTGGGCCGCGAAAAAGGGGAGATGAATGATCATTAAAGTTGGGATCTTCAATTCGATTGTTCCCTTCGCTTGTAAAGGCTTCTCTTTTTACCAGCTGAGATTTATGAGACATCACATTAAGACCCGTCAGTTTGGAGTTTGATTAGGAAAACTCCAGGCAACGAAAAAAAATACTCGAATGAATACCTAGTAAAGGGGAAAGATTTTTCAAACTACCGAGACCTGAAAGAATTCGAGCCGAAGGCTTTAACTTTTTAGTGATACAATTTATATATTTTCGTCCTTCAAAAACATTTATTATATTCCTACATTTAAGCCAGTGTTGTTTAATTCGGAATTAAGAGTCTCTACGATTTTAAAAGCACTTAACTACTTTACCTACTTAAATGTTTTCTTCTTTACTTCAATTATAATTTAGTTTAAAATTTTGTTATCAATTAAAATGTAGAACTAAGGATTGTAGGTATAGCAACTTTTGAATCAGTGATTTACTTTCGAATAAGATGAAAAAGTAGCGAACCAAAGACAATAAAATTAAGTTTTTGGCATTTTTAAAAGATGTACAAGTAATTATACACTATCTGTAATTTATTGAGGTAGTAATGTGTCTAAGAGACTAGTGACTTCGTTTTTCCGACACCTTGAGCTCCACTTCTTTATCAAGTCAACGAAACACTTTACGGACATTTGGTGACAGTTACAAACTATTACAACTTCAACTTTTTACTGCTTATTTAAGCATCATTCATATATCTTGTAAATAATTGACTCCTAGAAATCCTATTAATATAATAACATTCTTTTTAAACACCCACAATATTTCGTTCTTCTTTGCAAAGGACTTCTTCAGGTGGTACCAGAGGTACCATTTCGTAAGGGTTACAAATAAGAACTAAAAATAAAACATTTTCTTATACATGTTAAATTGAAAACTATCGTATTCGCCAGCCAACTATCGTATAGTTATTAATAATTATAGCAATTAACACATTAATAATAAATTAATGATGTTTTATTTTTAGTTCTTATTTGTAATCCTAATAAAATATAGAGGAAGGAGAATAGTTTCTTGTCCTCTGGTTCCACCTGAAGAAGCCCTTCATAAAAAAGGACGAAATATTGTGGGCTTTAAAAAAGAGTATTATTATATTAATAGCATTTCTAGGAGTTTTTGCAAATCTTTATGATTCTTTGAGATTACTGTTCTTTAGCGACATTGTGCTTTGGCAATTTTTTTCATGCTTTTCACTTATTTGCTGTTGGTTCCACTAATCAATTCCGAATCACCTAAGTTATTGTTTTATTAAAAAATTAAAAAAGGATAGCACAATAATTTATGGCTTAGATACGAATCCTAAGGAAAGTCAAAAATCATTTATAATTTGCCCACATTAATTAATTAAAAAAAAAAGATACATGAAGATTTAGACAAATGCTTCGGAGAACAAATACGAAGCAAGTACGAGTTTGCTGAATTTTGTTTTGTTGTTTGTTACCATAGTGTTCTATTAATTTTGGTTTCAGTATTTGACTGTAAACCTTTATTTATTTATTTTTTTTCATTTTCTTTGTTTACTTAATGTAAAATTGAAATCCTGCCTTTTGGTCTCAATTCCAGTAACATAAGAAAAGATAGTAGCGCATACGAAACACATTACAATTATAATCATTTTTAGATTCCTACTTCCTAGCAACTTTAAGTTCATCAAATCATAGTTTGTGTCCGTGTTTGTGACTATGTGTATATGGGATCATGTGTGTGTCTCCTCACAACTGTTAATCCACAGAATTCATCTTCTTGAAATTTGGTATGCATATTTAAGAACTACAGACGCCTAATGTGTATAGTTGAAATCTTTTCCAAATGGATTCTTGTCGAGATATAGGCGATTGTCGAGGAAGCGACAAAAATCTTCCTAGAAATTCTTTAGAACCTAAACTCTTTATACATGGATGGAATAATATTTGACTATAAGAAATTTTACATGATAAGAATTACATTTCAATTCAAGGTCTGATAGTAAAAATAACAATTTTTATATGTCTTTCTTGAGAAAGTAAGGCTCTTTAAATCAGACATTATTTATATTTGAATGTATGTACGTGCATGGTTTCTCCTTAATAATTTTTGAACCTGAATGAATCATCACGAAATTTCATAAGGATTATAGATCATCTAAATTTTATATTTGAAATCGTTTTTAAAATGGGTCCCTGTCGAGAAATTAGAGTGAGAAAGGGACAAAATCTCCATTGGAATCTAAACAATGGATTTCTATCGAGGTTTTAAACAGTGGGTATATTCTTTTATAAGCAAATCCAGCATTTTACTGATACAGTCGGACCTCTATTTAACGAAGTCGCTAAATCCCGAAAAAAAGTTCGTTAAATGGAAAATTCGTTAAATAGAGATTCACCTTTTAAAATTACTTTAAACTACATAAAACAGATTTACAATAGGTTTTACTTAAACAATAAATATTATTAATAAAAAGTAGTAATTTTAATGATATAAAGCATACAATAACACATGCGTACTACATTCTACTAATAAAGTCTGTTAATTTTGTCTGAGGTTTTTTTTTTTTTTTTTTTGAAAAAGTGTTTTAGCTCATAGTACGTCTCGCATCTTTGCAATGCACCAGAAACCCCTTCAGGCGTATTTTCTTCAAATTGTAATCCTCGTCGGATTGATTCAAATGATTTTAGCATTTCATCATACGAAGATTTTTTGATTAGTGCATCATGATCATTTCCATTTTCATCATCTTCATCTTCATCGCAATTCATAGCTGTATTGTTTTTATTTTTCACACTGTCCAAAATATCCGATTCAGTTAGTGTTTCCGAGGTCTCAACTTCAAAATCAAGTGAAAGATAATCTTCAATCAGCACATCATCGTTAATTTCTTCTTTTTCCCTCAGCTGAATCCACATTTCTTTCATTTCCTCTAAGGGAATATTGATAATAAAAACATTTCAAGGAGAAAAAAAAAGTAGATACCAAGAAAAAGTTCGTTAAATAGAAAAAGCACTTGAAAATGCAATAGAATAACGCTATTGGGAGGTTATTTTACGAAGAAATTAGCAAAATGTTCTTGGTTCCAAAGAAAAGTTCGCAAAATAGAGAAATTCGCAAAATAGAGGTTCGTTAAATAGAGGTCCGACTATAATTTGTATTTAGACACTTTAAGAAATGCGCCTGTAATATTATTTTTCAGAAAGTGAAAAATTTATACTATTTGTATTCAACCGATTATAAAAATTTGAAAATAAAATTAAGCTTATTAAAACAATTTAACATGCGGCTAAGAATACATACAAATAATGACCAATAACGCACTCCTTAAATCTGAAAAAATTAGGAAAAAAAAAAAAAAAAAAATTGACATGTTTCAGATACCCGTTAAAACGGTATCTATCATCAGAACAATGATGTTTCTTATGATGTTTCTTATTTATAATTAAATTCCTTTGTGACTTTCAGTGAAAGGACAAGGGATTAATGCTGTGGATTTCACAGGATTACTTTTTATTTGATTGTTTTTGATCTCGACGGCCATTCCCGGGAGCGAGAATGGTTTTCCCTTTAACTTTGGCCCAGTTTGAGCCAAACATCAAGGGGTAAATTCCGCTGATGATTCCTAAGAAGGATGAAACAGCTGTTCAGGATTCCCGTTAATGTTGGCTCAATGTACGAAGACATATTTACTGTCCAGTTGCGATTTTTTTCTCTATTTCAGAATAAAACACAAAGGAATTTTATTCTGAAGACAGATATCGTTTTAAAGATACCTGAAATTTGTCAATACTTTTTTTAATGTTGTAATTTTTAATGTTTAAAGAGTTCCTTGTTGGTCATTATTTGTATAAAAATAAGCTTTGCGTTTATTTTTCTAACTTTAGAAAAAAATAGTAAAAAAAAAAAAAAAAAAAAGATTTTTACAAAAGTAAAGTTTAAGTTCTTTTAAGAACATTTTGTTGAAATACATTGTGAACGTAACTTCACGTGGAAAATGTGTACAGTAGAAAGATATCCATTGATCACTGAAACACAACTATTCCAACTATGAATTTAAATTTGAGCTTGAAATTCAACTTCATAGGAATTTCAAATTTAATTTCTCTTGTGCTCGAATGCAAACAAGAATTTAAATCTCACTATTTAAACTTATCTAAAACGTACTGACGTATTATTCGCTCTAAGCTTAAGTTAGAGTTTAAATTCCAAATGATTTTAAAATCAGATATAAATTTCAATTCTTTTCAGTTTAATTTCTTACAAATTAAATCAAAGTTCTCTAATTTTATATCAACAATCAAGTTTATCTGAGTTTAAAATCAGATACAACTCAGATTAAATTGATCTTTAAGTCCTCTGAGTTTACTTACAGTAAAGTTTTTCTCATGCTACATCCGAATTAAATTGCTGTGAGATTTAAAAATCTGAATTTAAAAAAATTTCCTTTTAGCTGAAAAGAAATATTCAATTCTGAAAACAAATAAGCTTAAATTTAAGTTTTAATCTGAGTTTAATTCGTTATTTTAAAAATTAAAACCATTGAATATAATCAAGTTTTTAACTTCATTAATTTTGTCACATCAAAATATTCTGTGATTTCGAATGTCAGGTAACAGCAGGTAATTGCTTCGATTAAAATGTTAAGATATGATTACCAGCATTATATTACTCTTACAATTACACTTGTCGAATATCCATTATAAGCTTAAGTATTTAAAAATACTTGGAGGCAAATTCGTATTCCGTATTCCGTAGCTAGACTCAGCTCGCTCCGTTGCAATCAAGATATCACGGTTCTTACATTTTTATTGCAGTTTTTTTTTTCGCAGAAGGTAGTGATAAATCAACAGAATTTATGGTACATCCAGATACTGAGGTTGTAACCCCATCACGTCAACTATACCCTCCACAACTTCAACATTCTCTTTTCTTCCTGCATCTTCTTTCCTCCTTCAGAAACATACTTCCAGAATTTTCCTTCTCCTTAACGCTGGCTTAACCCAGATCATCAAAGCTTTAATGTACAACCATTAATTTTACAACAAATCCAAAAATATCTTCTCAACTCCGAGACGAGTCGCCATGAAGTGATATGACAGATTTCTTGTCGCTGTGAAAAATTTACGAAATCAGGGACAGACGATACTTGGGATTTATTATTTATAATCATTAATGTTTTAAAGTGAAATTACTATGTTATTAAAGCTCTGTGAGTCTATTAATGCCCGTGAAAACACCGAGAAATCCATCAGATCTTTTACAATCGTACGTCGCTTTGCGACAGTTCACTTTCCCATCCTTCGGTCACATGTCAGTTTGAAATTACATCACTCTCCCCAATTCTGAAGCGGTAGCGTTATGTCGCTGTTGTGCCAGCTGATTCGCCACTTTTGGTACAACACTTTTGGGACATAACGTTACCGCGTCAGTTTGCTTATAAAAACTGCACGCCCTGTATCTCTTTGTATTACAGTGTGAATTACACTGTTTATAATTCTCATTTTCTTTTTTTTCCTTATGATTAAAATATAAAATAACATAATCCTTTACGGTCTTTGATTTTCACTGGATGTATATGACTGTTGGAGTGTTCGTACATGCATCGTAAGTAAAAAGAAAAGGCAGTACCTAGCAATGTGATGATTTCTTCTTTATGACAAACCATGTTGTAATTCTAGGTATGCTTCTATTTATTTTAATACTAAACTATAACAGAGTGCATTATTACATTGTTTTCTTCCATCCAGGACTTCAGCCTGTTCATCATAAACTTTCTATTACTTTCACTTCTTTGATTATTCATTTTCTTTTTGCATTTCCTTACATCTATGTACACATTCTCTCTCTTTTAGACTTCTATACAAAACGTAGCTCATAGCAGCAGAAGCCTCACATCTCCACTCTGTCGCGAGAAATTCCTTTCTCAAGAACCACATATGCTACAGACGTAATCTATATCTCGTTAAAAAGGTCTTGCCAAGAATAGCCCTTAGACGCTAAGAACTCGTTTCTAACTTGTGTGATTCTCAAGTTATCGGTCTCCTGTAGAATTTGATCTTAATTTATAAGTTTTATTAAAATCTCAAATATTATAAAATTTTCTTAATTTTTTGATATTGACTTCAAGTAGAATTATTATATGAATTGGTTATACGAAGCCAATTTTTCCATTTCTCTCGTTGAGATAAATCATACAATGATTAGTCTATTTTTTTATTATAATGAGATCTCTCAAATCTATGGAGAGCTTCTATTTTTTCTGTGAGGTTTTGAAGTTGTAATTTGTGTTTAATTTTCATTTATATATTCTTTGGTTGTTATCATTTGTAAATATATCTTTATTGATTAAATATTTTCTTTGTTTGAAAGTTAAAAGCCTATTTTCCTTTTCTCTTCTTGAAATAAATCATACAATGATTGGTCTATTTTTTATTATAATGGGATCTCTCAAATCTATGGAGAACTTCTATTTTTTCTGCGGGGTTTGAAGTTGTAAAGTTTCCAAGTTTTTAACATTATCTCTGTATAGAAGCCGTGGAGCATTATGCAATCGCTACTGGGATTGCTGCGCCTACCTTGCTTATTGACTTTCAGAAAATAGCGTAAAACTTATTCAGTTCTCACATTAAAAGTAAAATCCTGAAGAAATATACATTCTTACGAATTTTAAGTAATACGTACATTCAAAGTGTTTATGGTATCAATGTTTCCGTTTTAAATACAAAAAAAATTTCCAAGGGCTATTATTTTCGTTGAAATGATTTTGCTCATTTTTTGAGAGATCATTTGGCAAGTTTACAGAAGTTGGCTGCAGGTATTCCGTAGCCATAAGATATTAGATCTGATAACGGCTACTGCAGTCTCCTTTCGTGCAAATATGTAGTAAGCACCATTACTTTGGTTGTAAAAAATATAAGTAAAAGATAAACAATATGTCGATTCCAGCAGGATACTTATTGCCCCCTAATACAATTTAACGGGAAAAGTTCAAAAAGCAAAATTTAATAATAATTGTATGCAATAAAAATCGTATAAAAATTAGTAAGAGTGATCTTTAGTTTTTTAAATAAATAACGTAATAAATTAATGGCAGTTAATAATATGTTAAATACAATAATGATTTTATTTACGCCTACTTAATATTCTATCAGTTACTATAATGAAGTTCATATTTATAAATTATTAAACTAAATTTGATTTTAAGTAAACCTGTAGAAGCAATTCCGTTTTTTCATTCCTTTTTTTACAACTAAAAAAGTTTTGTAGAGAAGAGAAAGTGAGTATTTTACCTCAAAACAGTAGCTTAACGAAATTGTAAATAAGATCTTTGGAAAAATGTTCCGTTTCTTCATGCCTTGTCAAGACATTTTCTCCCTTCCTTTCCTATCACTATATTTTTTCGTAGATCACAAATGTAAAGATGCGTGCCGGAATAAAGCGATAAATAAAATTAATCTACAATATACAATGAGTGTATTGAATATTGTGGGCCCGGTAGCCGAGTGGGTAAAGGCGCTTGGCTGCGGGTTGGAGGTGGCAGGTTCGATTCCCGGCCTCGGCGGAGGACGGGAATTTTTCCATGCTTCTTTCTCCTCCAAACGGGCCCTAGGGTCTACCCAGCTCTCTATAGAATGGGTACCGGGTTTCTTTCCCGGGAGTTAAAGGCGGGCGAGCGACGGACCGACCCCCGTCCTCAATTTTGTCCCGTAGGTTCTGAACACTGGAGCCTACCCTCCAGTTGCATTGCGCGGTCCTCTGGGCCTGATCGCAACTTTAACTTTAACTTACATTGAATATTGTAGATACTGAGGATATACAATTAACTCATTATTATTATTATTATATATTCAATGTATATATAAATGATTGTTTGTGTTCAATGTATATGTTTTTATTATTTTTTCCCCCACTGTTTCGTAATTAGGCGCCATTTTAAAATAATCTATAGATTATTTGAATTGAACTACATAATTTGAAACAAAAAGTTTCCGAAGTTATTTTCAAATATTGTAATATTTGCTGAATAAATTTCAGTAGAAAGTTTTCATTTTCTGAGAAAACTAATGAAATTCAGATTACTTACTTGAGTTGTTCAGATTAATTTTAGTCGCATCAAATTATTGGATTTACTAAAGGATAAATATTCATTGTTCAAGACATGAATAGAAGCCATGCTTTTCTGTGGAACGTTTCGTCGTCTTCTCGCGCTGATTTGTTGACAAGGGTCATTAGGAAAGAAATTCAGACTGTCCCACTCCTACCAATTTTCCACTCTTACCTTTGGGGACCAGGTAAGACTATTTGCTTATACAATAACAGTTTGTGTTGACAATGTTTCTTTGAAAGTTAAATTGCTTAATTACTTTAAGTAAATTTGTACAACAAAGATAGGCTTTGAAACAAAATAGAAATACTTCTCTAAACAAAAATATATAAATTTTTTACTGTAAAAGATATTCTTAAAAAAAAAAAGGAAGATGCATTGCTCTTGGAATAAAGTTGAACAAAAACTATTTTTTTCTGCTAACTAGTTATTCATTTCTTTGTCGTTTCTCATCTTGCCACCAGGTGAAAATAATTTTCCAGATTGGTTGACGTTGTAAGCAGTGTGAATGAATTTGCGAGTGCTGAGGGAACCAGATCTTGTTGCCTGGCTCCCTTGAAGCTCTTGTAAGTTGTTTAACACCTTCCAGAGGGCGCACCAATTCTATAACTTATGCAATTCACTGTTTTCTAAAGGTTAAAAGTCAAGAACCAAACACCTCGTGACGTCAAAGATGTGAACGATGACTTTTGAAATTTACTTCACCTAAGAAACTTTTTATTTTCCTATTTTTAATGTAATTCTCGTAAACACTTCAGGAAAATAAAAGGTAACGAATAGAGAAGAGCAGCAAAACTCCTCCTGTTGACTAAAGCAAACTATCAGAAATTATTTCGTATTAGCTACGAATTTTAAAAAGTATCTTTACCAGAAATAACTAAACAAACAAAGCAAAAAAAAATATAATTCTGTTATTATGCTGTTTTTACACGTATCATCCAGCTAGTTGTTTCACGCTAGCTTGCTTTCATCTGTCAGGACTTCAACAAACGTCAAGTCTATGAGATAGTTGACGAAATCGGAGGAAATTCTATATAAACTAAAATATACTGTAAAGGGATAACTTTACAATGTGCAAAATAGGAATATTGTTTTTAAAAACTATGTAAGTATACAATGAATTATCAATAGATTTCAGTGTTAACTATTTTATCTAATTAGGATTCATCATCCAGATTTACTGTCGATGGTCAGTTCAAAAACTTTGAGAGATTGTGAATCTCATTCTTCTGCAAACATTTACTGCAAGCGTTTACTGAAACTAGATTAAAAAGTTTGGTCTATTCTGATTTGGTTCTTTAAAAGCATTTAAAAATGTCATTTTGAAAGTGTGCATTTTTTTCTACTTATACTAAAGTAAACTTTAAAATAGTAACAACTCTAAAGATTAAATTCATTGTACGCATGTTAAATGGAGGCCTATTGTATATTCAACAAGCAAAATCCTATTTCATGTACCTTGAGGCGAAATTCATATTATAAATTATTGAATTTATAAGTTCTATTCCACTTGAACTTTTGGGCTTCTGATAGGAAGAAGCCTACTAATCCCGGTTTGTCCGTCTGTCTGTAGACAAGCATCATTAAAATCTCATGAAATTATCATTAAGCACAACAATCACAACAATCGCAACAATTGCGCCTTTTGCATTCGCAATAATCACATCTATAATATAGCTCAACAATCACAACAATCACCATAATCACAACAATTGTGCCTTTGGCATTCGCAGCAATCACATTGATAATAATAAGGAAATTAAAGGAACAATGCAACAGAAATGACGTATCAGAAGCCGTTGCGAAGCATTGTGATTGGTTTACTAATCGCTATCCCTACCTTGTTTTCTCTTTGTTTTGTCAGCTTGTATGTCTGTTTGTATGCGCATCATGCTACAACGGCTGAACGGATTTCCATATAATTTGGTCCAATTTTAAAATCTAGGTCCATTATTTTAGTCTTCAGCCATTCCATTTTTCACATTCTCCCGGATTTCTTTAAAATTTGATTTGAAGCGTATTTACGCTCAAACTTAGAATATTAGCACTATAATTTTGATCTCCAACCAAATAATAATAAGTTGTTCTTATTTGTGAAGTTGTTCGGTGTTAAATAGTTGTTTTTAAATTGAACCAACTGTAACTTAAAAGTAATTTAAGCTAAGTAAACTTGATATGCTTGGAGTCGGTAACCCAGTGGTTTAGACGATGAACTGTGGATTGGAGGATTCAATTTTCCGGGGGGTGGTCGCGAATTTTTCAACCAATTGTTATCCTGCGGTTCTACCCAGCACTCTGTCAAATACTGGATCTCTTACCGGATTATAAAGTCAGGAGGGGCGTCGGGCTGACCCTCCGACGTCAACTAGTCCCTTTGCTCGAGAATCTTGGAAACCACATCTCCTGCACACCCAAAAGCCTGCATGGCGTATAGTGAAACAATTTTTTAAAATTTATATACAAAACAGTAGATTCGAAACAATTTTTTTGCGTCTCCGATTCTTTTTTAAAAGGCTTTAGACCAACTATATAATAGCAACTAACAGCTGTCAATCCTGTGACAGCTATCCATCATGTGGCTACAAATACGCAGAAGCTGGAGGTAGTTTTATAAGTGCTTATATGATGACAGACTTCCATGATTGAACAGTTAAAATATAAGGATTTCGATGATAAAACATCTGTAAGATCGAGTCTTGTAGATAAAGTAAAAAGAAGGTACAGTAAGAACACTATCGACAATCACCTGGTTGTTTAACCCATTTTCGGGGAAATGGACAGTTCCAGAGTGAATACGCGCGACATGACGTTGAAAGGAAAAAAGTTATTATTATATAAAATTATTATTTTATTACAGGTAAAAATTATTTTGTTTTACACGTAATAACTCACAGAACACGAATTTATTAACAATAAAATAAAATAAAATAAAATAAAGTAAGAAAACTGTAGATAATAACGTGGTATCAAGATCCCAGGTCAATCATTTATCCCCTAAATGAGTTTTCCCGAAGTCGAGACCTAGCTAAATCGCTTTCTCGTATCGGAAAACGGTATATTTACTCCATTTTTTTTTAAAATCCTTAGGCGCGTTTTCAAGATAAAAGTTACAAGAATTGCTCGCTTTATAATAGTCGGTTGATAAAATCTTTGGGAATCTCTTATATCTCGTGGAGATATAGTTTTAACAGCTGACATAAGTAGTGTTAAATTCGATGTATTAAGATTTATTGGTAAATATTACTTTTCTACAATAGAATAGAAAAGAAGATTTTCTTAATGATAGAATAATTTTATCCTTATTTAAAGAATTAAAAAAAGATTCACGTGGTATGTGATGTTAGAATGAGGAACAATACCGTCAAAACCTTACATGAAAGGCTTCAACCCAGACAGAAGTTGATGAAGTCATTTTAGTACAGAATTTAAAGATGAAGAGTCTCCTAAATGGGTTTTATGGCGTAGAGAGACCGAGAAATACCGGCAGGTGTAATTAGCTCGGCAGGATGATGTTGATAACGGTAATTATTATTGTTATTACCATTTAGTTACCCTTGAAGGCATTTCTTAATTTGTTTCTGAGACATGTGAATTCTTATATTATTAGTTCATCGCATGTTTCCTGTACTTTCGTATGTTTATGTTATTTCCACTTAAAGAACGTAATTGACAAAAGAATCGCTAGATTCTAAAACTATTAAAACAATGTTAATGAATAACGAATATCACAATTTCCAAACTTAAAGTAGGAATTAAGTCGTATCTCGGAGTTACGTCCCTTCGACTTATGGACATTCGCACATACATACACTATGCATTGGAATCATATCCCGACGTTACGGCGAAGCATGTTATTACACTTTCCGTAAGCTTCGCACGGTCTCGCCCACGCAATGCATTACTACTATTTACTTACTCTTATCAGATTTTTTAAAGCCGCTTCGCATCTGTTTGTGTTTGATCGTTGTAATACAATTTAATGACAAAGAGCAACACACTTTATCATTAAATTGTATTAAAGCATTTATAGAAATTATTTTAGTGCTTCCTTGTGATTTAAATACAGTTGAGCCCCGATTATCCGCGGAATTGGGTAGCAAGGGTACCGCGGATAGTAAAAATCACGGATAACAAGAAAAAAGATTAAAAATGAGGTGTTAACACGAAAAAACAAATATTTCAGCGTAAAACTACGTTTTATTATACAAAAAACATAATATGCAAAACTTTTAAAATATGTACAGTACAGCAGAAACCTTTCTGCAGAGCAAGAGCCTGCCACTCATCCACAAATTCAGAGAAGGCCTATGGGATTACGATGCACAATAAGCCTGTCAGTAATTTTCGACCTTCGCACTGTAGGGCCTATTGTACTTTCCCTGTTGTTGGCTTGGATTAAAATTGGGTTTATTGAAGTTAGTAATTAAAAAAATTTTTCGCGGCACTCGCGGATAATCGGGGCTCCTAGTGATTAAGTTAATAATTCCACAAAGAATTTAAAGTTAGTAGGACTGTTACGTGTATTAGCATTTCATTATGTTATTCTCAGTGAGTATCGTAAACCTAATTTAATGTTGAAGTGTTTCTATATTAATTTTTTATAATTAATTTGAAATTAAAATATCTCATTGAATTTCAGGCAAAACTTGTAAGGCTGTTACGTACTGTACTTTGGTATCTCGTTGTGTTATTCTCATCGATCCATTTTGAATTTGATGACCTAGTGAAGTGACGTAAGCTATACGGAGATCGCAGTGCATTACTTAAATTGACAGGTGAAAAAAATGCATTGCTTTGATTTACGGAATCTAATCTGCCGTAAACTCGTATGACTGAAATAACAAAAAAAAAAGCCGAAAAAATATCTTAAATAACAACATTGTGAATTCTTAGTGTGATGTTATTTGTGAAAACCTTAGTGTAAGGTTTATTTCGTCAGTTCGACAACTGTAAAGAAAATAAGAGATTATGAGAGAAGACCATTCGAATCAAAAACAATAGATATTAAAATCTAAGGGGCTACAAAAGCATCAAAAAGAGGGATATTGTACATTCCATTTTTACAATTACTGTAGATATTCCGTCGGATATTTTCCACAAGTAATAAAAAGGATTCTTAATAAAAGTAAAACGCAAGCTATAAAATTTATAATTGAAGCTGCTGTCATTGATGCCTCAAAGCCCTGACATTATTCAATTATTTTATGATAATAAATGCAGTTTCATTTCGAAAACAAGAAAGCAAGGTAAGAAGCAAGTAATACTAGCATCCTGTAGAAAGAGATACAGAAGACGATCTGTTCACTATTTTAATAAAGATTCGTCACAAGAATAATGACATTCTCTTTTCAGGCTTACTAGATGCAGAAGTGAACCTTCTAACAATGTTCAAGAATAAGAACCAGCGTTCTTAAGATAGTAAATGAAAATGATTTTACTTCAATTCTGCGATGCTTCAGTATGTATGTGTTAGAGCTCTGAACTCATAGGAAAAAACAAAATTTATTATATATATTTCTGCTAAGCTTTTCTTTCTGACAAGTTGTATCAAGCAGGCCAAGAAAACTCGTTCTCGTAAGTTCTCGTTTGATTTTTTGACTTCTAGAAGAATGTTTTTTTTTCTTAACGAAACATCGTAAGCGTGAGAGCATTACTAATTGACTTAGATTTGGTTAGAGAGAGACAAAAAAATTTTTGTTTTTTTTTAGACAAAATGTAATTACGTGACAACTAAAATTTTTCTTGAAGGTTTTGGATTTTTCTTATTTTGAAGTATAGTTATTCCGAAATAGATTGTTATTTTAATCGATTGTGAATTGGAGCTTTCTTGAAGTGGGTAATCCCCAGACACTGAGCTTTCTTTCCAGAATCTTCTGGTTCTTTCATTTTTTTCTCTCTTCCTGGAGCATCTGCGGTCCATGATTGGCGCTGCCCGACGAAATAAAGATCCGAATCTAATTGGAAGCCTTAATTAAGAACAACAACAACAAGTAAGTGAAGCTCATAGCAATTAACACCCACCATCACCTGACCCACCTGCTTGAACCTCTTCCAGTCGGATGACTGTTAGCCCAAATGCAGGGAATTTGATGAAAACCTGGATAAATATTTTGTCAGAGATAAATGAAAGAGATTATGAAAAAAAAGTAAATTGTGTGCTTTTCTTTTGGTCATAATAGCACACTATTATTATCATTAGAGTTGCTTTTTTGTTTTCATTAAATTAAACAACAGTAGATAAAACTAAAGATATAAAGATTCATAAATACATTATAATTTAGTGTTCGTATCGATACTGCTCGTAGAATTCTCTTGATCTTTATATATTACACGTTAACAAAGTTTATCTGAAGTCCATTAGGCATACGAGCTGCCGGGAGAGGGCAGTACATGCAAATGAAAAACAGGAGAGAAGATAAAAGAGAAACGGTTTTTCGAAAATAAATGAAAGAGGCCGTTTTGCTTAAAACTTTTTAAAATAGGGTATTTACTTGGTGTAATATTAAGAAAACGTTATCTTGCTTTTTTATTATGAATATTGAAAGCTCATATAGTTACCATATACTTGGTTACGAAGATCATTGCTATAAGAAATGTAACACAATTTCTTATTTTTTTTAGTGTAATTATAGAAAGCTCAGTAGATTTCAACCGCCCAAAAAGGAAATTTATTCCGTTTTCGTTAGATCTCTTACTCCATCATTGTTATTAGAGTATCTTCTAAGAAGGGAATTTGTATCTTTATTTATATGCGTTTAGTTGTCTCATTTAGGAAATTAGTTTGTTTAGAAAACAAACTTAGCAGAATTTTATAATTTTCGTCAATAAAAAAAATATATGGATGTCAGAAAATGTATTATTCCTAAAATAAGTAATGGAAAAACGATTGTTTGTCCGCCATTTTGTAAGGTAAACTTCGTTAAAGGAACGCCATTACTCTATGCGACCTTTTTACTATAGAAATACATCTTTTTGGTCCAAGACAGCAAGAAATTCCAGCAGCGACTAACTATATGTATTACTGTATAAAATTAATTAAAATATAGTAAAAAGAGAGAAAAATGATATAAAGGAGCTGAGTTATTTAAAGACTTCTGCCAGGAATATCAAATCGATGTATATCTTATGTAACATGATACTCCTACTTCCTTGTCATTTCTGCAACTAGCTTTAAGTTACTTGATATCCTTTAATTTATTGCCACCTGAACGTAATCATTTTCTAACAAGTAAGATTCTAATTTCTACTGTCTGTAACTTTCATTCATTATTTATAGTTAATACAAATAATATAAATAAAATTTAACCTCGTTAGATTTAATGTAACATTGTACTTTAATAATAACATTTTACATTAAAAGAAAACAAGAATGCACATAATTAAACAAAACAGAAATTCACTGAGCTATTTTTGGTATTTGTACTTGGAATCGGAGACAGTACTGTTTGGAGTTTTATTGAACTCTCATCAGTCCGATCCGCCCGGTATAGCTAACTCAGTGAAATGAATCAATGTACAAAACGGACAGACACACAAAACAATGACTCCTGAATTAGAAAAACATCAAAACTAAATTAAGAATAAAAGGGGTGAATAATTAATCCCAGCTAGCATTCAGCTTAGTATGTCAAGGATTAATTTATTAAAATGTTAGTAAATGCAAATGAAATTTAACGTGCATTAGAACATTTTATATTAAAAGAAGACAAGAACGCACATAACTAAACAAAACAAAAATTCACTGAGCTTTTTGGTATTTTCACTATTATTATTATCATCGGGATGGAATTTCCCACTTTTAATCATCAAGATAGATGTGGAAATACAGTTTTAGAAATCTACATTATAAATATATTTATATACCTTATAAATATATTTATGTAATTGAAGAAAAAATTATGTAAATATATTTATAAATTATATTAACATATTTATAATATTTCTAAAACTATTTCCACTTCTACCTTCTAGTAAAAATTATTTTATATAATTGTAGTTGGTTAATTATAGCTTATCATGTATTTTTGGAATCATGTATTTTTTAGTTATAATATAGAGACTATTTTCATTGCGCTAAATAACAAATTTCTAACAACAGTTATTTGTTTTGGTTTTTTACATATCAATAGCTTGACTTATTTAACTCTGATTTAGTAAGATTGCTAGTGTTTTGTTTTTTTTTTCAATTATTAAGGATCTGATGTTCACTAAACTCCTTTATCCAACATCTTCCACAATCTACGCAATATATATTCGAGGATATAAATATTTGTTTACTTCAATTTTTTTCAATTTATTTTTGGACGATTGGTACATTTGTTTTTGTTTTTTGTTTTTGTAATAATCTTCTTGTATTAAGTATTAAGATTTGTTTAAGGATCTGATGTCTTCATATTAAAGCTAATTTAACTAAAATTTTACACTTCTCTTTTTTTAAGTAAACATGTGCAAAACCTTAAGCATGTGCAAACATGTGCAAAAATGGATAGAATATTTACTTATATTGAAATAGAAATTATTAAGCGATAATACAGTTAGAATTCATAGTAAATTAAACATTTTCTTTTAATTTCAGTTTTCCGTATTTTATAGCATATAGTTGCTAATTTTTTACCTTTCTGTAGATGGTCAAGATGGTTAAATTTTAAATAACGTCTTAAAAAATAATTTTCAATTTTATTGAAACTAAAAATAAGAAGATTATAGTTTAACATTAATCTTTTATCAAAATAATCAAAAACTTACAATTAAATTGTGAATATAATAGAATGGAAGATAAAATAAAATAAAGTAAAATTAAAATATAATTAATTACAAAGAAAACCTCCATTGATAAAAACCTTATTATAATTTTTATTTTTAAGAATATTATTTCAGAATAGTCAAACATTTATATATATTCTAATATAAGAATATATATAAATATTTGACTATATATATGTAATAGATATTCGGATTTTACTCAGTTCTGTTTCAGACTAATGCTATTTGAGTTTTTATAATAATATTTTGATTTTATTAGCTCTCTTCAGGTAGAGTTATCCTTTGCTATTCAAATGTGGGTCTTCAAATTTTAATTTATAGCAGTAACTAAATAAGTTATACTTGATGCATTATTATAGTCTTGCTACAAGTTTTTGAATATTTTGTAAACTCTAAACGCCTTTTGAATAGGATATCTATTTTTTTAATATAGTTCCGCATTAACGAATATATATTTTTATGTTTTTCTAAATTCACCGAATTTCAAAAAAATCCGTAGGGATTTACTGGATTATTTGTGTTGTGTAAAATCTCACATCCACAGAAATCCATACACCTCCAATATCCCCCTTATGCATTTCGTTATATAAGGTCCAAATAGCTGAACTACAGAGATTATTTTGAGAAAAGAAAATCGAAACATAAAATATAAAAGATAACACACGTTGAAATAATAATATTTAAAAATTAAAAGCATTAAAAGGTTACATGTTTCGAGCAGTACTTCCGCCGCTCATCATCGAACATGGATACAAAGTACCATAACATCAATCTCCAGAGAGATGATAGCGAGCCACAATTCCTTAAACAAACAGTGCAAGCGTAGTAAAATTAAACAAAACCCTCAAAAAAACATATACAAAAAAAAAAAACACAAGTAGACATCCTCAGAATTTAAACAATGTATATTAATAAATAAAAATGAAAAACTACATAAAAAAATACAAAATTTAAAAAATTATAAAATTAAAAATTTATCAAAAAATTACAGTTTAAAAAAAAATTAAAGTTAATGTATAATTTATTTTATAATTTATTTGCATTGTAAAGCTTAAAAAAAGTATAAAGTTTTTAAAGTTATATTCTATAATTGCTGTTTATAAAACTTAACATCATCTGAAAATTGGAATATTTACTTGCGTAGTCAGATAAATACTTATAGTAGTTTTACTTATATTTTTATATGTAAAATTTACATACAATTAGAAATTTTTTGACTCATTTACTTGTTAAACTTACATCTGCATTTATATACGTATTTACATGTAAAACTTATGTAGTCTATTTATAAGTGATATTTATACAAAATGAAGAAATTGAATTAATTTTAAAATTGAAACTGAAATACTTTTGTAAAAGGTGAAAACAAAAACTGCTAGTTTAACAATACTCATATAATTTTTGAGAATCATAAATTCTATCTTATTTATTCATGTTAAGAACATTTAAGATCTGTAAAATCTATTTTTTGATTAAGGTTATTGTTGTTACTTTTTCCCCTTGGCCTTGTGCTTTTTCTAAAATTATCTTCTCGAAAATTCTTCGGAATAAAAACCGACGCTAAGTAAATAAACCTTATCAGCGTTGTTTAAGTTATCTGCAAAACGATATCTTCTCCGCGCTATTCAATGTGGTCGGCGTTAACATGCTAACGAACTCCTTCTCCTCCTCCGCACTGCGCTGCCGAGCTAAAAATAGACTCAAATCATTCTTCCGGTTTGATAATCGAGGCTGTCCTTCCTTTGGCGAGGTCTCCCCGACCCAATTCTCTTCCCTTATCTACCGTATTTTCCTGTTCTCTCTCTCTCCATTTTTTTGCCTCTGTTTTTTCTTCTTTAGAGTCCTACTTCCTTTGATATATTTAAGGAATTTAATGCTCTCGTTCGACGTAGTGTGTCGCCTTGCATTTCCTTTTTCCATCCCCACCCGCCCCACCGCCCGTTCCCGCCGAACAAATCGTAGAATTAACGGCTACCAGGAACAGGTGGTCGAAAGACAAACTATTTTCGGCCTTGGCGTGCCTAAAAATAGCTCGGCATCACTTGCCCCAATAGCAGAGCAGCAGTATAGTGCTGGATCGCTTCAAATGGGTTATGGCGTGTCGTGTACGCATGCGCAAATCATCCCTCCCCTTCTTCCTGCACAACCCCTTTTGAATCCGATCATCAGTTTTGTCTCCGAAGCGCACTGGTAATTGTTTATGTTCAATTCCCTTAAAGTAGACTTGCTGTGGCAAAAGACTCTTGCTTTTTAACAAACAAATGCAAAGATATTGCATTCAACAAACAAATAGAAAGTGGTATAAATAAAACAGCTTGCTTTTTCTACTTTATTTGTGTTACATTTCAAGCGTAAATACTGAAAAAAATTCCATCATTTATAATTTAAACATAATATGAAATTAATTAGAATCAGATTGAAATTTTAAATAAAGAGAGCAGAACTAAAAAACTATAAAAAAGAAGCGTTATACATTCCAAAATTTAATGATAAATTATTAAATCGAAAACATGAAATTCTTTTCTTAACTAATATTTTTACTGTTTAATGATTGAGTTTTATTTTTATCTGGTTGGTTTATTGTTGTATTAATGTATTATTATTGTAATTTATTGTTAAAACTTTTGGTATGTGATATTGATATCACGTTTTTTGTTCATAGTTAAAATATTATACTTTTTCTATATTAATTTTCCAAATTGTAATTCTCTTTTGAAAATGTAACAAAAATATTACGAAACGTATAAGAGTTAAATTTAATAAACATTTTTCCCATGAAAATATCTATTATAAATAGTATCACGTCACCCTTAAAACATAAATAAAATATTTAAAATATGTTTTAGGACGCAAATTTTCGGAAAGAGTATTCGATTTTTCCTTTTTTAAGCTACATAATAAAATAGCAATTAAAATAACAAAACAGGATAACATTGAGCATTAACTTATTTAACAAAATATATATAGCCTAACACAATAATAAAAAAACCACATCATTACTTATATAATTACAACCAATAATATATTCCCTATTGATAATTTAATAATTCTCACTGGGTTAATTTATTAATTCTTCAAATTTCATAGTTTTATTTGAATTTAACTTTACCATGTCTTGAGCCAAATTTACAAATCTCTCATTAACCTCTACACCTTCATTTCTTTCATTTTCTTCTCGAAAATTTGCGTTTGTAAAACATATTGAAAATAGTTTATTTATGTTTTAAGGGTGATGTGAGGTTATTTATGAATTAAAAATGATCATTAAGAGAGAGAAGAGATAAGGAGGAAATATGGATTAGACGTTTACCCAAAATATTTATTATGTTTAAATTATTTGTATTATAATATTTAGTATTACTGCTATTAAAATATTACATTTTGTTTTATTTATCATCAATATTATTCTTATTCCATAAATAAATGCTAACTATCATTTATTATCTCATCCATTTCTTTAGCTGTTATGTTTGAAAAGTAATTCGAAGATACTGATTAATAATTTGTTTCTTAATAACAGTGTTTTAATGTGTTTTTAAAATATCTTTAATAATGCAGTTTAAAAATGGTGTTTAATAATCTGGAAATATGTTTCTGGTTCGAAAACAAACGACTGTTTAATTAAACATTATCTTCTTTTAAAATGAGTTGAAAACATGAGCCAAAATAAAATGCAATTATTGTTTAAGTCTTTTGGGACTTAAACAATTTTTGTCAGTTAAAATATAAATAATTATTATGATACAAATATAAAATTTACTTTTATACTGATAATAAGTATTAAAAATGCCTTATTGTGTTACATTTACCGAAACATTGGGTAATGATAGTCACAAGTTTTTCTGCAATAATCAGATTCTTTATGGCAATGTGGATTCGGTAGCCCAGTGGTTGATAGCGCTGGATTGAGGACTGGAAGAGCCAGGTTCAATTCTCTGCAGTGATAAGAATGTGAATAAGAATTCCAGGTGGTTCCAGCCCCTTGAGTATCGTTGGAGCAATAATAGTAAATTATTGGACAAAATTGGGGGTTTCTCTATACCGATTGTCCTGCAAACGAATATGATTCCATGGACTCAATGCGACTATTTCTAGTTCCAGGTCACTGGGAATGCTTAGGAGGCAAATAACCCTGCTGCAAGCCCATTTGTAGGCTTACGGGATACCGAAGAGGCCGTGATTGAAATTGTAATTTACAATTGAATTACGACTTGCATGAATAAATGAGTTTTGCGCGCCAATCAACAGTAGTGTCACTTTTAACGACGCGACGGAGGCGTTTGATAAACTGCAAATAATCAGGATCGCTTGATTTTGTGCTTACTATAAAACTGTGAATCAACTTAGAACCTAAATTCTTACTTCATTGCAGAAGATATCAAGTTGAAAAAAAAACTGTAAAAAAATCGTTAAAAATTTACTAAAGAAAAATTTTTTTTGAGTAAATTTTTAACGATTTTTTTTTCATTTTTTTTTCAACTTTGTTCCTGATATCTTTTGGAATGAAGTAAGAATTTGGGTTTTATTTTAGAAAATAAAAACTCGACTACTTGGAAGTTCACATTCAATAGTGCGAGTACATAGAAACTCATTCTTTGCAAGCTTTGTTTTATTATATTTAATTGACAAGTCAGTAAATGTAGGAAAACAAGCTAAATACGAGGATCGACGCCTCTGAACAGAAATTCTGGTTGGCAGTAATTTGCGAGTGGAATTTGTTCGCGTACGGATTGGTAATTGTGTGTTGTAAAAGTCGTTGGCTATGGCCGTGCATCTCTGTATGATTCAATCAACAGATGAGAGGGCTCTGGCCATTCGAATTCCCTCATTTGATTACTTTCAAGTTTGAAAACGATGAAGTGGGCGCCATCTCGGCACCGTTTAGAACGCGAACGGTTTATTTGGGTGATTGGATGGAAGAGAGAACCGTAGCGATGATAGTTGAAAATAGAATTAGCGATTTCCTGATATCGAATGTAGAGACAGTTCCTACGTTTATGTAATCGAATTAAGCCAATAGCATCGTACATCAAATTTGGACAGCGACGTGGTGCTGTAAAGTTTTGTATAGTGTTAATTTTCGAAACTAAAGATTGGAATTTCCTTTGTGAAGGTCAGTGGGCGAAGGAGGGATTGCTTAAAGCAGACCCAATCTTATCTGCTGGTTTATAGCAAAGTATTGCGGATTGAAAAAGTCCAGATTATTTAAACAGTTTGTGCCGTGAAGATAGATCGCTGTTATATATTACGATAGATGTAACTTTCAATAACAACATTTGATTTATTCAAAAAAGCAAATTACATCAAACTAAAACTAAAATTAAAAATAAATTAAAGTTTAAATTCATATATACATACCTACATACATACATATATACAATACAATACAATATTGAAATCTATTTGTAGCAGTAGGAAATTTGCGCAGTTGAGTTGACAACAATATCCCTGTTACCTGGCGAGCGGGTTGCGTAATTCAATTGTTGCGGATTTAGTGTATTTTTTTTAGCACAGTACATGATATCTCGATTACCTATAATAGCAAAATTCCAAGAACATACTGGATATTTTATTTTTTTATAAATATAGTTACATCTCGTTAACCGCGTTATTTCTGGAAAAAATGAAACTTCTAAATCACTGATCCTATGGATGACATGAGATTATGTTTTCGTGAACCCTCTTCAGTGTACAGTTTTTGTGTCCGTTATCATAAACACATCATTTCGTGTGCCATTCTTGCAACGAGCATTTCCCATACTATATTGAAATATTGTTGAAATTATTAATAGCTTAATCACAAAAACGGTGTAAAACACTGCGAATACTTGGAATATTATCAGAACGACGTAGAGATTTGTTAACACAACAAAAGTCGCGAGAACATTACCGCAGTCTCCGTTGGTGAAGCTATTGTCGATGCTCCGTGATAGGCCTCAGATTGTTCTTTTCGCTGCTGCGCATGGCCGCTAATGGGCGCGCATATGACGAAATAGGTTACATTTTCGTAGAAGCGGATAAGTGAATCCGCGGGATCGGGATCAGCGGATAATTAGGATTCACTGCGCTTGACGTACCATCGAATGTACCACAACTTATCTCTGCTGCTGAAACTACATTTATCCGCTGTCACAGATTATACTGATATAACTTACGTCAATAATGAATCATTATTCTTACTTTTCATCATCTGACAGTTGTAAAACATATAAGCAATTTATGTTTCGATATTTCACTGTTGATCGTAATCTATTCACTAATCAGCATGACGTCATTTTCAGTTCGACCGCAAATGAGTACAGCTTCTTTAATTTAAACGATCACAGTGTAAATGATTAGGTTTTCTTTTAAAAATGTTAAAAAAATTAAGCGCCACTTATTTTTACTTTATTTCTTACATTTCTTTTTCCTTTATGATTACAATTCAACTTGTTCTAAAACGATGGACAAAATATTGAAGTGGATAAAAAGAAATTCAGAAATTGCAACAACCCGAAAAAGAAGGTAGTGATTCAAAGGAAAAGATTCTCTGAAAATATTTTAACTAAATATAAAGTAAAAGAGGTTTTCCAGAATCCGTAATTCCAAATACTAATGTTAATTTCTAAGCTTAGTTGATTCTAAATGCCTCTTGGTTTAATATCTGGGTTATGATATCCATCCGTCAACTGCTTTATTGCATCCGACTTGTATTGGACTTGATTTAAAAAAAAAAAGAAAAACAAGGAGTTTCTGAAAGAATTTAAAGTGTACTTTCCTTAAAATGTAATTCCTTACAATTTTCGTTAATATTTTTCTTTAATTTTTTGTGAAGTCGTGAAAACGAAAAGTCTACATTTAAATTCAAAGTCTAATACCTTTTGAATACAAACAATACAAATTCTGCATTTCCTGCAAGTTCTCTAAATTAAGAGGCAATTATCTAAAAATATTAATTCCTAATGTTTCAGACAATGAAGTATTAGCAAAAATAAGATATTCATACATACATACTTACATATATTTTTACAAACATACATACATACATCTACACATACATACAGAGACTGAGAGATCGGATAACCTTCACTTTCCTAAGGAAGCAGGATAAAAATCATCATCTAATTTATTTATTTATTTCGAATATGAGTAACTGAAGAAGCACTTGATAAACAACATTTATTATCTGACCTTGAAAGGCCTCTGACATCCGTTATACTGAGATTAAAAGTAGGTAGTTCGCTCAGCGAAGCTTAATTTCCGGACGAATTCAATCATAACTATAAGTTCGGCGGGTGATTGGTTCTCTAAGTGAGACTACCTTAGGCTTATATTTATCCCAATAACAGATTAATCCTCTCTCTCAGACAAACGAAGTAACTAACTATAAATATTTCCAGTAGAATTGCTTGAGTTCAATCTGAATTGTTTTCTGCGTAGAGAGAGACACAGGATGATTCTGAAACTTGAAAATGTTTTAATGATTTAAAATTGATGTGATAATCTCCCGACTTCACTCAGTTTAAAGAGTTGCTTCTATCCTAAAACGATGATTAGCGAAGTCTGTGCATGTTTGTACAGAAAACAATTTCATTATTTCTTCATTCCTATCTCAAGAAATAAAAAGGATTCAAATGTGAATTGGGCTATCAGTCTAATGATGTCTCGTGCGGTCTCGGCGGCGGCCAGCCGTGGCGTCCAATGCGCCAGTACCTGGGTTCGAATCCCGGTCGTGGCATGGTTGTTTCTTTCGTCTTCTTCTGTGTGTTGTGTCCGCTGGGGACCCGAAATCTGCTCTGTAGGTAGTGGTCCCCATTTGTCTTCTATATGTTACAGGCTATAGTCTAATGATGTCTTGATTTTGTGTAGTTTTATAGTTACCGTAAGCTTAAAATGGGAATAGATAGTACTAATGTTCTCAAGCAAGTATCTATTCACTTATTTCCTACGAACTTTATTAATGATAATCTTTTAACTTACGTCCTATAACATTTATTATTATTTTTCCTTTCATAAATATGTTTAGTTGCAATTGTAACTATATTCTTTTGCACTAACAGTGTTAAGAACTATTCTACAGTAATACCTTGAGATACGAGCATAATCCGTTCCAGGATAGAGCTCGTAACTCGAGGTGCTCGTATCTCAAATCATTTTTCCCCATAAGAAATAACAGAAAAAAAATTAAACCGTTCTAGCCCTCTGAAAAACTCCCTTATTAGTGCAAATGATAATGGAAAAAACTTATTTCTAATTGCTATAGAGACATTCATACTCACAAAAAATTATAGTATGTAAGGATTCCTGTGGTATAAAATAAAATGTGGTTTTAATTATGAGTTCTTACTGACAGACGATACAGTTTCATTCACCACATCCTCTTCCTCCGGGATCTTTTATTTTCCTTTTTCTTTAACTCTGCTGCGAAATGAGTTGAGAGTGATTAGCAAAATTAAGCTGCAAAATCATCTTATTTGTGGCTTCAGCGATAGGCAGTTTTAATCGCGATCTCAACGAGAGCAAAACGAGACTTGCCAAAAGAAGTTCTCTTCCCGTGTAAAGCAATATGTACAAGCGGCAACTTTGAGCATATTTGAGGCAAGTTTTCGAGAGAGTGTAAAGCAGCCATAAGTTCTTGAGTTTTGGAAGCGTTTTTTTTTATTTTTTGATCAACAATGATATCACAAGAATCAACAATGATATAAAAGAAGTTTAGGGATATGATAATAACAGTCATTCAAATTTCTCATTCATCACGCTTAAATAATTATTAAGAACTGTCGACTTAATTTTTTTCCATCGTTGGGACGATCAATTTTGATTGTTTAATATTACGTTTTACCATTGGTTTTAAGAATTGCTTTCGATTGATTAGTTTAAAAAAAAATGCTCCGATACTGGATTTAATGTGACTAATGTAATGTATTTGCCTTAAGTAAAACAACCGAGACCGAAACTTAACTAATAAGTCTATAAAATGTTAGCATGAGGTGAGTCAATCACTTCTTGTTCTAAAGGTTTTTACTAAGGTTTTACAGTGCTTCTACTTTAGTAATAAAATTATTGTAGAACCTAAATATTATTAAATAAAAGAAAACCAAAAGAAATACAACATCGAAATAAATAAATTTGTACTAGAGAATACTAAATTCCTTAAAAGAATTTTCAATTACGCAAACTATTGCGATTAAGACGTGATTGTATTAATAAAGTGAGACTACCAAACGCGTCGAAGATCTCAAACATGATGATTGTACATTTTAATTTTCAATTGTTCAAGTGACTAATTGCTAAGATGATTCCAATTAACTTTATTACATTATTGTAAAAGAAAGACACATTTCAAATAAAAGCAACCCAAGATAGCTTTCCTGCAACACATTGAAGTAATGGAAGAAAGCTTACAAATCAAACAAAGCCTAAAATCTTAATCAAATATCTAAAATAAAAATAAAAATACATCTAGATCAGGGGTTTTCAATCTTTTTAAAATTACATACCACTAAAATCAAAATTCAGAAATTTCGATACCAGCCATTAATATGTAAGCATTTTAAAATATATAATATTTTACGTTTAAGTATAGAAAATAAATTAAACAATATACAGATCACAGGATAAATATTTGATATCTATGAAAGAAAACCAATATTTATCCTCCTTAATATGTTATTCCTCAATATTGTTTTCTTTATTAAAAATAATAAATTAAAGAAAAGTTTGAAAGCGGCAAAAAAATGAAGGTCATGCGACTGAGAAAATGACCTCGGAATGCAAGGTCACGTTGATCACTAAAACTTTTACGTTGTTGCCAGTTATAATTTGAAAAGAAACTTTCTATTTTCTCAAAAAAAAAATAATTAAGCGGCATTAATTACTTAAGTTGTCTAAATCAGTTTCATTTTAGTCGTATTAAATACGGGCAAACTAATAGATTATCGAAAAGGATTAATATCCACTGTTTAAGACATACACTATTGTTTAGTTTATAATGTACGGGAATTTCTATCCCCTTCTGGGGCTAATTTCTCGAGAAGGATCCACGTGGAAAACATTTCAAATATAAGAGTTAGATCGTTCCTAGTCCTCAAATATGCACACTAACTTTCGAGAAGATCCATCTAGGGATTCAAAGATTATTATGAGGAACACACACACACACACACACATTGATTAATTTACTTAATTTTCCTACTGGAAAAGAAGGGAAAAATGCAGTAATTAAAAAAATAGAAAAAATTATTAATTTTACAAAAAGTAACAATGGATGAGATGTCTTCCGATGTCTTTACAAAAAATATATTAACTTTTTTTTTTTTTAAATATTCTACATGTTTATTCTTAATCAGTAAAATGTTGTATTTCTGGCAAAGAAAATAAAAGAAAAAACAGTACTGCTAATTTTTATCTACAAATAAATAATGTATTGATCTATCGGAAAATAATTCGTGGTCACAGATCCTTGATTGATCTGCGATCAAAGGAGAGCAACATTTACATTCAGATGTTGAAAACACATTCTGTCACACTAAAACCCTTTGCTTTCTTATTAAAGAAATAACATTTATTATACGTAGACGAATCCAAAAGATTAGGATATTGTTTTCAGTAAATGTCCAAATCTTCACATAAATTATCAATCTTCCCTGAATTATGTTAATTCATTTCCTTGTACAATCTTTCTTTATACACTATATTTCGTTCAGACTTATTTCTAAACCCCTTCAGGCATAACAGAAGGACCAGACAGATCAATCCATCTAGCCCCGAAAACATAAAACCGTTAATGCATAAATTTTGAATTTCATAACAACGTAACAAAACAAAATATATATGATAACAATTTATGCGAATTTTGTCTTACGTAATAAATGCGTAATAACACCCTTTTAAAACACTTCAATGAATAATTGTTTACTTGCAATCCTTTTGCCTTGCTAATAGTTAGAACTACTCATAAAATACATTTCTTCAATAAGCCTAATCTCTTTGTCCAGATTTTAAACTCATAATTCATATACGAAAGTTTTTCGATATAAAATTACAGTATACCAATTGACAGACAGAATATAAATCAGTGACAGGATTTCGAGAATTTACAGTGACTGTATTTTTGCCGAAACTTGATTTATTCCAATGTGCAATTAAGGAAAATTGAGATTTATTACGAACCTGATTGAACGTGTTTTCGAAAAACAACAATGGTGGGAAAATGGAGATATATTACGATAATTTTAAAAGTTATATCTTTTTTTCTGTTTTCTTAGTCTGTTGACAAGGATACAGCATTGTATTGGCGCCAAACTTATTGTGGTTGGCCCAGTATTGTAATCTGATAAAGCGTTCATTCTGCACTTTATTTTCTCTTAACATGAGACAAAAAATTAGTGGAATTTTCTTTTTATTTATTTAATTATCCAGAAGCTTTAGTGATTTGCTTCGTAATTGCACATTTCACATTTGCAATTCTTTGGTAAATTGCCCCTTTTTTTTTTGCATTAATACGAGTATTACTTTAATATTCGAACTACTTCGCTGCGCTGAAATATCATTCTATAATTGCTTTCTATGTTATATAAAACTTGCTCAAAACTTGTCCAATGTATGATAAAAGGTTTTGATTTTTTTTATTAGAATTCTGTGTCATTTTTTTTTATTTTTGTTCTAAATTCAAAAAGACTTCAAAATTCAAGTTGCTAAAGATATTCTTTCGTGAACAGGCTTGCTAACTCGTCGTATGGAAGTGGCGAACACTGATAGCGCCTCCCAGCGGGAACCACGTTTTGGCACGCGCTCTGTCATGGCAACGCTGACGTAACAGTCGGGCCCATGCCCGCGGGGCGGGGATTTGTGGCCGAAGGGGGAGATGCGCTGTCAGTCTGCGCACAAATTTATAACAGCTCCAATGCCCAGCAGCTTCGGCCAGCGGTGCTACTGCCGTTGCAAATGAAGGAGACAAGAAATTGCTTTGGCCCTAATGAAATAGAAGGGCCCTGCTCGTTCTTCTCCTAACAATATATAGCGGCGAGCGCCACTGATGCAGCGGCAGGAAATGCAGTGAGTAAATTTCCTCACTGGGTCCCTGGATAGAAGATACCAAAAAAATGACAATATATAGAACGATGCAAGAAAATTAATAGCAATAATAATGCAAAAGCAATTTTAAAATTACAAAATTCAAATATTTAATTAATAAATTAGATATCTACAACATTATCGAAATAAAAAGAAAATATCATTTCCATTTCTCTCATCTAATCTCAAAATAATCCAATTCTATTTTAAGTTTTTACTGCTTTTTGTAAGATTCATTTTAAGCTGCATTGTTAATTGTATCGTAAATTGAAAATAAATTTGTCTATCATTAAGTTATTGAATGTATCAACAAAATTGCACGAAGGCGTTTTAATATTTTTTAATATTTTTATTTTACTACAATATCTTAACCAATGCGCATGAATTTTTATGTCTTCCTCTTAGCATCTCACATTCTTGTGTTAGCAGAAGCGCAACGAATTGCAGCTCTTAAAAGAAAGTGTATTTTCGTTGTCCGTTTTGTCAAATGAACATGAATTTCAGTTCTCCATCTTAGCAAAATCTCATCGGTTTTTTTTTTGTTTTGTTTATGCAAATGCACACCACATGCATAATATTTTCTATGTGAACATCACATTTTATATCTTCATTTTAAAATTTTTAGTTTTATAAAAATAAACATATTCTTAGTTTTGATAAAACCACATCACCGTCTTGCAAAAAAATCTCCTTTACTTGTCCATCTTAATCAAAGCACAGAACATGTTAACTAACAAATTTCTACAACATTTATAACATTAACACATAATTGATAAGTTGTATCATATTCTAAATATCCATTTTAACAAAAGCCCATCGCACTTTTTGTATTAATAACAATACAAATATAACTAATAGAAATAGTAAAAGCACCACTTTTTTTTTCTTTTTTACTTTCACTTGACATTTGTAAAAAAAACATGAAATTTCTCATCATTAACTACATGGAATAAATCTTACTAGTAACAAGACAAGATATTTCTCAATATTAAATATACGGGATATCAGTATTAACTATATGGAACGTTTCTCTATATGAAACACATGGGATAATTTCAATAAAACATAATAATATAATTGATGTCCCTCAATAATACCTATATGGGACATTTGTCAGCATTAACTACGCCGAATGTTCCTCAGATCTATGAAGTACATTGGATACATCTAAATGTTGAGTACATGGGATTTTCTTAGTATTAATTACAGGGCTCAGAAGCCAATCAGTGTAAGTCAATAAACCAAAAAAGGTTTTTAAAATCCTTACTAAAGTTTTTTAAAATTACTTACCAAAAAATAACAACGTTTGTAAATTTGAAGAATGAATTTTTAATTGAAAGATAACATAACTATACACTTGGAGGAGGGATTTGGGCACTTTGTCAACCAAAAGTATAAACATTAGAGTATGACTTACAGAAAAAATTAAAAAAAAAAAATGACTTGCACTGATTGGCTTCTGAGCACTCCAATTATAAACTATAGGATATACTCTATGTATTATAATGTATTACATGGGATTTATTCCAGTAACATGTATTTCTATTTCAATATTAAATACATGGCATATATCTTCGTGGTATTAAAACAGTATATAATAGTTTTGATTCATATTACCATCTTCACAGATCTTCTTCTTGCTATGTCTCCATATATTCCTTAAGTAATGTTAAATATTTGTTTCTCTTTTTTATAGAGAGGTAGTTCGTTACATATTTAATCCAAGTAATTTTTTGAAGTGATTAATTAAAGAATTGAAATCCTGATCAGTATAAAAAAAAATATGATTTTTATTTTGATAATTCAGTTTTGTAAGACAAATTATACTGAAGATTGAAGACTACGAATTGAAATACTGCAAAACTGAATACAAAATATTGCAAAAGTTTATACAAAAACTCTACTGAATTGGATAATATAGCAATATTTTTAAGAGTAATTAAAATAGCTTTAAATTATTTGCATAAACTATTCATTCAAATAATTATAGCTCAACATTCATGTTGTCATTTTTAAAATATTAGGGAAGAGTTGCTGTGACATTAAAACTTCTTCGGAAATTACATTCCTTTGATATATTGCATTAAGAATGACAATATTTGAAAAAAAAGTCAAGATGATTCTGTAAATAAAGAAAAGAAACCCCCTTGAAATTAGTGGAGAAAATAAGAATTGATTTTTGGTTCATGAAAGACATTTTCGATCCAGTGCATTTGGAATCGATTGCATTTGTGTCTCCGTGGCATCGACTGAATTGTGCTCCAAAATTTCATCTTCTATCAAAATCAGATAAAAAGAAAGAAAGAAATGAATAGCTTGGGAGTCATTCAGCCAACTCGCAATTTTTTTTTTTTGTTAAGATAAATATTTGGAGTAAATTAAAAGCAGATAAACAAAATAAGGCAGAAAAAATCAATTTCGAAAACGCATGGTTTTTATAATGCAGTCTTTTCTTTTTAGTAGTAAAATACTTCATCTTTTCAAATAAAGTATTTAAAATTAATTTAAATTAAAAATGATTTAGTTGAGATGTGCTTCTTATATATAAAAAATAAGTTTTTATACACAACAATAAATTTAAAATAAATCTTGGAAATAACCATTTTTCCATCGTTAAATGTTTAAACAGTTTGAATTCAAGCTTAAGAAGGGAAAATATGACTTTAGAAAATTAGGCCTATAAAAGTCATGCGTCTATGTTTCTGTATGTCAGTGGTTCTCAAAGTTTTTTGGTCGTGTAAAACATATTAAAAGTTTCTGCTGCACTTCATTTCTATAAAATTAAAAATATATTAATATATTTTAAACTACGAATAAAACTTACTTAAAATAAAACCTTATTTTAATAAATTATGATTGGTCATGCTATTAACAGATCACAGAGTCTCTATACAAATAAGTTTTTCTCATTTTTAAAATATACTTTCACAATAACATGCACGGTGCACGGTTTCAGAATCTGCTATACGTGTTTGTGTATTTGAGTTTTTACCTAACTTAAATCTTTTGAAATAGCCCACGGATCTTCTTGACAATTTGGGATGTTTGCTTACGGAGAAGAGACTAAATTATTTTTCAATTATATACTTCCTCCACATGGATTTACATAGAAGACCATATCGTAGAAGACCATATTTATGTAGAAGATCAAAAAATATCCTATAGAAAAACTTTAGAAATGATATAATGAACTCTTACTGATGGCAAACAATTAATTTCTATTTAAGTCTAAAAATCCATCGAAATCTACTTCGTAATTCATTTTAAACTTGCACACCTTTTTGACTCGATTAAAATTAATTGCGAAATAATCTACTTAAGAATAACCTTAATTCACTTTAAATTTTAAAGATTGCACTTTTCAGCAAATGTATGTATGTATTAAGATTTTTCAAATACGAATATATTTTTAGTATTGTGCTCACGACTTTAAACTAAAAAATAAAACAATGAAAAGAGAAAAGATGCAGTGTTTTATTAACAGTATTAACAATTTTTGTAAGAATTTTTTTTCTTTTCTTTTTCCACGATACCTACTTCCAGATTATTTGGGAGTTATATAAAGGATTTCATAAGCAATCTTCTGCTTTATAAAAAGTAAATAAATGCCATAAAACGAAACTTATATCTTAAATAAAAATCAATAGAATGATATTTAGTATTGAAAAGTGGTATCTAAATTTAATTGTTTCCGTCTCATTTGTATCGTCAACTAGCATTAGTCCTTTCGTAACAAGTCAGATATGGAGAATGACATTAATTATTTTCCAAGATTGCAATTAAAAATGCATTTCAATTTCCATTTAAGCATGTAGCAGTTGTAAGATGTTGTCACTTTCGTATGTGTATAAAAGATTTTAGCTTAGTGACGTTATTACAATGAAATATTTACATTTTTACCTTTTAATGCGTTTAATTACCTCAAGGTAGAGAGTAGCGTTATTTATGAATTATTTAGTTTTCTTTCTGTGTAAATTATTTTTCTTCTTTAGAATTTTATGGTTTATATAATTTCATTAGAAATGCTTGTGAATTTACCTGAAGGCACGAATAAAAAAAGAAGAATAAACAAATGAAATTTTTAATTAAATCATATTAACATGAAAGAACCTGTGAAAAAGAGACTTTTCAACTTTCACACTAGTATGGATCTCGTTATATTTTAAAGCCATTAATATGCATTAATCACAAATAATTAAAAATGTTATCTTTTCCCACAGTTCTTCTTATTCACTTTGGAATATTCTTATTTCTAACTACAAAATATTAAAAAAAATGCTTTGTACAATGAATATTTCAGAAAGTTTGTCTGTTTGTTGTTCCACAGCAGAGAAATTTAATCCACCAAATGTCACAGTACATTGAATACTAAATATTTTTGGGTTCCGTCCTTCGTCTTTACCTGAATTATTGCTTGATGTTAGTAGATGATAAGTCAACACATTTTATTTTTTCTATATAACACGTCACGTAGTTCCATGGATAAATTGGATATATGTTCTAGCGGTTCACTTCAAAATACAAGGCCTTTTACTAATTTTTGGATATACCATTACGATATGCCTTTTTTTATGATATAATTATCGCCTACCAATGCCGTATTACTTTTATGATAATGGTTTTTAAAAAAACTTCTCTCTTTATCTCTCTCTATATATAATTCTTTATAGTTGCTTTATATAAAGAAAGTTTGCCATAGAAAGGAACTCACTTAATCATATCTGGATGTCCACATGACAAGTATTTTTCAAAATTTGTCTTTTATATAAACAAATCGATAAGTAAATTTGATTTTTTTTTTAGTTAATATTTGAATTTACAGTAATAATCCCGGGTATGTCTTACAACATCGCATTATTTTTACAGTGATTCACGAACAATCTACAACAATTCAGTTTTTCAACAACAGATGTTGCTGAGAGACTAGGAATAATTAATCCAGTATTAATTGGCACTTCCCCTTCTTTTCTTTACTGGCTTGAACTGAAAAATATAAACGTGACTAATTAAATATATGTTTGGGGGAGGAATTTTCCTATTCCATGTAAAATTTGTTCAATATTTCGGTTAGAGCCTGCACCTTGAACCTTCGTCTGGAGACATTTGAGAATTACGCTTAAAGAAAAAACTCTGAGCCGTTATTTGGGCAGTGTCATAGTTTTGGTGAGGAGGATATTCGTGTCTTCTTGTCTAAGACATCGTGAAAACAAATAACAACACAGATTTTTTTATTATTTAATTTAATGATCAAATGTCATCTTGAGAAAGACTCGAGCACCAAGCCGAAATATTGAACGAATTTTACCAAAAATATAAAACTCCTTATATTTTTTTGTATTTTAGCAATGCCTACTTTTCTTTCAGATCTACATTATATACATACATTATACGAACATAACGATGTTATGATTGTACATTTAGATGTGTTTTCCCTAGAAATAGTCATTAGGGAAAAAAAAAAAAACTTTATTTCCAATCGCCAGTTTTTTGTTGATCATATTGTAAGAGAAATAAAAGCTTCCGGAAAGACTTAACCGTATTTGAGTAAGTTACAGCATCCTGTTACTCTGTAATTTCCTGCAGCTATTAATGCTAAATTTAGCTGTGTATTTTCCTGTCTTCCATGCATGGGTTGATTACTATGATCGATTGACTCGCAGCGCCTGGGAGCTGCTCTTTGGGGCTGTGCATCTGTCATTTTTATTAAACAGTTCAAAAGCGCTTTTATGCGAAGTTGCATTGAAAGCAAGTCTTTGTACAAAAGACAAAAAAAAAGTCCGTCTAATTTGCATTCTATTACAATTTGCGAAGAAACACTTGAAGCTCAAACAGAGTTCATTAATGCAGATACGTTCAATTTCACGGTTCTTTGGCTAAGCAGAATTTTTGTTCGTTTCACTCTTGTTTTCATTTCTCTGTTGTTATGGTTACTATCTCTGCAGGGTCAGCTAAGATGAAGCTTAAAAGACTTCTTAATTATTTCTTATTTGAAATTATCACGAAATCTGCACTGTTTGGATTTCCCACTATTTGACGAAAACCGACTCTCGCAAGGATCAAATGTAAAACAGTAATATAATATAATATAATATAATATAATATAATATAATATAATATAATATAATATAATATAA